>OY776675.1:87983643-89183643 GCA_963675555.1 Leptura quadrifasciata
GCCATTGCTCTTCCTTTGTGTATACAATGAATCCACAGCTGCCCGATTCCTTCTTCAATTCTAGTTATTTCATTTAAGATTTTGCCTTTTAGTGTTGACTTAGAGTATATGAGTAGCCCACCTCCTCTGCTATGTGTTCTGTCAATTCTAGCTAAGCTGTAGCCTCCTATCTTCAGTGTGTTGTTCAAATCTTCATTGGTGAGCCATGTCTCACTAACAGCTAGTATATCGTAGTTTTCTTTTTCAATTAGTTTTTTGACCCGACATACTTTATTTCTGATGGATCTAATATTTATGTGCGCAACTTTGAGCTTATGTACACCCTCTTTATTTTGCAGCTTTTGTTTTTTCATAATTGCTATAGTGTTGGTGTCTGATAGTCGATATTTTTTTATTTATTATTTAACATTCTCTTATAAAATGGACAGTTTTCATCCACAGCTGTGTGGCCTACATCGATACCCAGGTTGAATTTGCTATTTGCTTTTGTACAATTTATGCATTTTAGAGTTCTAGAATCACAGTCTTTGTAAGTATGGCTTCCTGAGCAATTTGAGCAGCTTAATTCTGATCTACAGTCTTTGGCGAAATGGTTATAACCTTGACATTTATAGCAACGTAGAAGACTTATGTGATCAAACACCCTGCCTCTTGACCAGCCTATGCATAATCGTTCACTTGTTATTAAATTTTTGTGGATTAGAGAATCAGTTTCTATAATGAGAGTAACTTTTTTAAATTTATTTTCAATTTTTTTCATTATTTTCATATGAAATTCTTCACCTTCGTTTACACTGTTGTGCTTTACTATTTTTTTATTGTGTCTTCGTCATTTTCCTCTATATCCTCCGCACTAATATTCACCGCTTTTATTTTCGGTTTTTTAATCCAGGGGCTTCTATAGTGTAATTGTTACCCATTTCCTGTCTTAACTTATTTTGTAACAAGCCTCTCTCAGTTATGTTTTCACAGCCTATAACTACTGCTCCGTTCGACACTTGTCTGAACTTTGATATGTTAATTCCAATTTCTGCTGGGTTTACTTTTTGTTTGATTTCACTTTTGGTTTGTTCCCTTGCTTGGTCTTTGTGTGGTTTAACCACGAGAACTCGTTCTGGTTTGTGCTTTACTGCATTTGCATAACCATTCATTTCTGGTAGATTATTTTTCGATTCTGCTTCTTTTAATTTAGCTATCAATTCACTTTTTTCTTCTTCTAGTTTTTTATTTGCCTGTAAATATATCCCATTTTTGTCTTATATCTGTTGTATAATTTCGCTCAGTAAGTAATTTTCCATTTCTAGGGAAGTGAGGTTAGTCACATGTTTTGAGTTATAGGTTATGGTCTTTAAACAACAAATAACTCTAGTTTCATCAACTCTTGTGTAACTTTTTCTTGTGGAGCAGCTATTTTGAAACATTGCTCCACGTTTTACACAGACACTGATTTGATTAGCCTTCTTGTTTTTACAACATTTAAAGAAATTTTCGGGAGGATCGCCCGCGCCATCCTCACCTGCCGCCATCTTCTACACTTTTTCTCTGACCGCCATCAAAATGATTGCAGCTACCTTCCACATGGTCCTTGTCACCACACTTAGGACACCCAGGTTTAGCCTTTCGGGACTTAGTCAGAGCTCTCCTAAAATTGTCACATTTGCCACTTCCAGCTTTATGGCCGGCCTTGTTACAGACCGGGCAGGATTCCTCATTTGTGCAATCCTTTGCGTTATGTCCCTCACCGCCACATTTGAAGCAGGACTTTGATCTATCCGGACCATCGCACTCAGCTGCTACATGTTCCGATGACCAGCATTTAAAGCACCTCTTGATTCTAAGACGTTTTTCGATCGTACAGTTAACCAGTCCTACCCGAAATTCCTTATCCTGCAGGAGTATATTGGCATCAGCTTTGTCAATCTCCTGGGTGGCCCTGACGTTTTCGCGTGGCTCGCTGAGTCTAACGGTCTTCCCATCCAAGGTTTCCCAATTTAGATTGGATTGCCTCCATGACCTCTGCCTCGACGGTGTCGGCGTCCAATCCTCGGATATGCAAAGTCTCCAGATTCTCCTCCGCCCCTACTACCCTAGTTTTGATTTCGTTACCTTCGGTCAAGATCTTATTTATTCCTTCCAAGGCTACTTTATCTTTCTCAGTCGTAATAAGCAGCTTGCCATCCTAGATACAGCTAAGCCCTCGTATGGCCTTAGTGTACTCACTATCCTTGAGTAGACCCTTTGCTTTACCCAAAAGGGTCTTGTACGTTGTGCCGCTCTGCTCAGCAATCAACGCAAAGGTATTGTACTCCCTTTTCTTCTCCTGCATAGTGAGGGCTTTGCGGGGTTGCTGGTTTGTATATATCACCACCCGGGTGTCTGTGGCATGGAATACAGCCTCTGCCATCTTTTTAAGGCGTTCAGTACTGACAAAACTCAGATGGTGGATGGCCACCCATTTGTACTCGCCGGTTTCGGCCTTGACTTTGTGAAGGTTATCCTTACCGTCCAGCGCGATTCTTATAATTCTCGTGCTCCCGGCTTCTCCTTGTGCAAGCCTCGACCACAGCCTGGTGGTTAGTTCAATCACCTCGAACGCCTCAGTAATAGTACCGAGTTCGGGGCATCTGTCCTTATACATTTTCTGTATACTTCTCTCCATGTTGCGGTCACCAGGTTCCACCAGCACCACTTTGGTGACGAACTCATTAGTATCGATGAGGTTTCCGACCTTTATCTCGACCTTTATCTCGGTGTTCTGGAACAAAGAATTGTCCCATGATTGCTGTGCCGCGTTGACCCATTCTTCATAACTGGTGATTCCCGTTAAGATGTTAAGTTCTTCTGCTGCACTTCACGCCATGGTTTGTATGCCGACTTCTCGTGTTTCTTTAGGTGTCCCGCTAGTTTGGGTATCAGTATCATGCTTGGGCACCATATTGGACACAAATCGATGGCTGGTGAACCACTCCTTTACGGAAGTGCCATCTAGGACGTTGGCCTACTTGCGCAGTCTTAGCGCTATCTCCTTTATCTCACACTTCATATTACTCTAGGTCATTAATATGCTTCAAAAGCATTTATATTGATTCAGTGATGCTGAAGGCAACAGGGCACTCAATTTTCTTGACCGCCCCGCTGTCTCCCTCCATTAACTTTCTCTTGTTTAAGCCTTCACTGAGAGAACTACATCTTTCAAGCCTGCTCACGAGATTGAGCCGGCTATGCTGATCACGCTTGCTGCTAATCGTCTTATTAAGAACGTCATCCCATATGAGATCGATTTCTTTTACACTGCCTCCTGCATTTGTTTCAAATCTGCCATTAGGTGTAACCGACACCCCAGCCTGGTAAACCACTGGAGGTATCTGGCAGTCATTGGATGACGACCCGGTTGGGGGGTCTGCCGCAGCACCCTCGCCCCGTGCCGGTACTGAGGTATCCAACGTCTGCACCGTAAACGATTTATCAATTTCCTTGTCCGTCATAGTTATATCAGTTCGCGACTATTTATATAAGAGGTTTTCCCCTCTGTGCTATCCTGTTGGTCCGCGGGAGGTATTTTATTTCCCTCCTACCCGCCGGCAGAGCCGGTGAGGGCATTCCCCTATCCGCCACCCGGGGGACGCGGAGGAGGTTACAAGACATTACTTAAAATGAGATCTAATAGTCTGTTATTAGCGTTGAGTACATTATTTTGTTGTTTTAGATTAAAAAAGTTCATAAAATGCAGCAGGGAATTATATTTTAGTCTGGGAGTTTTTGAGAAATATTCAGGGATGTTAAAGTCGCCGATAATGAGAATGTCGGATCCATACAGGTCATATAGTGAATCAAATAACACTCATAATCATCACAGGTAGCGTCAGTGGGAATATATAAAACAAAAATAAGAAAACAGTGATTACATATTTTTAATTCTTACGCCCAGTATATCGATGCCCTTGAGATTATTAAAACCTGGACATAGGGAACGAACGTCAAGTAAATAAGTGTTGTATTTAATTTTAAGTGCCAGTAATACTTCACTTCCTCGCGTTTTATTACAAGCTTGGAAATCCCTATCAGCGCGAAATACATCATATACATTTATATCCAACAGTTCGAAATTTGACAATCCCGCATGAGCCCATGTCTCGGGGAGAGCAATACAGTCATACTGGTCAAAGGGTGAATTAGTAAATAACTCATTCTCTTTTGTCCCTAGTCCACGAACATTCTGATAACAGAACGACATAAAATAAGAGTTCTTAGCCATTGCTTTATCAATGTTTATAAATGTTTTTGTGGATAGCGCATGGTCGGAACTGAAAGGAGCTGATTGCTACCGAATACCTAAAATATTATTCCTGAACTTTGTAAGATTTTGTTGGAGGACGAAGCAATTTTTATTCCATGCTGCATGATTAGTATTAATTACTGAGTCTTTATTAGCCTTATTGAAGGTTAGGCAGTTGATACAACAAAGATCTTGTGATTTACACTCTGAGATGTTATGTTTTTGAGAACAACGCGGACAGATCACATGCTGGAGGGTACATTTATTTGACAGATGGTAAAAACCATTACATTTAAAACAGCGTCTCATTTCAATAGCATCAAAAATATTACAATAGTCATAGCAAACGAATAATTTACCCTGCTCTAATATATTACCATATGTCGTCTTATCTACTTGAAGGATAGCCTGAAATATGTTGTTGTTTTTTTTTTTTAAATGTGACACAGATATAACCTTACACTCACTGTTAGACACAATAACATTTTTATTCTGTGACATTAGAAAATTATGGACAGTTTCAGCATCTAATTCATCCGTGACTTCATGCACACGCGGGTGTAGAGTCGCCAACTCCTCAACAACATACTTATCAGAGAGTCTTTCAGCAGCTAATTCTTTGAATTTTTGTGAGTCAGTAATATCACAAGAAACAACTCACAAAAATTCAAAGAATTAGCTGCTGAAAGACTCTCTGATAAGTATGTTGTTGAGGAGTTGGCGACTCTACACCCGCGTGTGCATGAAGTCACGGATGAATTAGATGCTGAAACTGTCCATAATTTTCTAATGTCACAGAATAAAAATGTTATTGTGTCTAACAGTGAGTGTAAGGTTATATCTGTGTCACATTTAAAAAAAAAAAACAACAACATATTTCAGGCTATCCTTCAAGTAGATAAGACGACATATGGTAATATATTAGAGCAGGGTAAATTATTCGTTTGCTATGACTATTGTAATATTTTTGATGCTATTGAAATGAGACGCTGTTTTAAATGTAATGGTTTTTACCATCTGTCAAATAAATGTACCCTCCAGCATGTGATCTGTCCGCGTTGTTCTCAAAAACATAACATCTCAGAGTGTAAATCACAAGATCTTTGTTGTATCAACTGCCTAACCTTCAATAAGGCTAATAAAGACTCAGTAATTAATACTAATCATGCAGCATGGAATAAAAATTGCTTCGTCCTCCAACAAAATCTTACAAAGTTCAGGAATAATATTTTAGGTATTCGGTAGCAATCAGCTCCTTTCAGTTCCGACCATGCGCTATCCACAAAAACATTTATAAACATTGATAAAGCAATGGCTAAGAACTCTTATTTTATGTCGTTCTGTTATCAGAATGTTCGTGGACTAGGGACAAAAGAGAATGAGTTATTTACTAATTCACCCTTTGACCAGTATGACTGTATTGCTCTCCCCGAGACATGGGCTCATGCGGGATTGTCAAATTTCGAACTGTTGGATATAAATGTATATGATGTATTTCGCGCTGATAGGGATTTCCAAGCTTGTAATAAAACGCGAGGAAGTGAAGTATTACTGGCACTTAAAATTAAATACAACACTTATTTACTTGACGTTCGTTCCCTATGTCCAGGTTTTAATAATCTCAAGGGCATCGATATACTGGGCGTAAGAATTAAAAATATGTAATCACTGTTTTCTTATTTTTGTTTTATATATTCCCACTGACGCTACCTGTGATGATTATGAGTGTTATTTGATTCACTATATGACCTGTATGGATCCGACATTCTCATTATCGGCGACTTTAACATCCCTGAATATTTCTCAAAAACTCCCAGACTAAAATATAATTCCCTGCTGCATTTTATGAACTTTTTTAATCTAAAACAACAAAATAATGTACTCAACGCTAATAACAGACTATTAGATCTCATTTTAAGTAATGTCTTGTAACCTCCTCCGCGTCCCCCGGGTGGCGGATAGGGGAATGCCCTCACCGGCTCTGCCGGCGGGTAGGAGGGAAATAAAATACCTCCCGCGGACCAACAGGATAGCACAGAGGGGAAAACCTCTTATATAAATAGTCGCGAACTGATATAACTATGACGGACAAGGAAATTGATAAATCGTTTACGGTGCAGACGTTGGATACCTCAGTACCGGCACGGGGCGAGGGTGCTGCGGCAGACCCCCCAACCGGGTCGTCATCCAATGACTGCCAGATACCTCCAGTGGTTTACCAGGCTGGGGTGTCGGTTACACCTAATGGCAGATTTGAAACAAATGCAGGAGGCAGTGTAAAAGAAATCGATCTCATATGGGATGACGTTCTTAATAAGACGATTAGCAGCAAGCGTGATCAGCATAGCCGGCTCAATCTCGTGAGCAGGCTTGAAAGATGTAGTTCTCTCAGTGAAGGCTTAAACAAGAGAAAGTTAATGGAGGGAGACAGCGGGGCGGTCAAGAAAATTGAGTGCCCTGTTGCCTTCAGCATCACTGAATCAATATAAATGCTTTTGAAGCATATTAATGACCTAGAGTAATATGAAGTGTGAGATAAAGGAGATAGCGCTAAGACTGCGCAAGTAGGCCAACGTCCTAGATGGCACTTCCGTAAAGGAGTGGTTCACCAGCCATCGATTTGTGTCCAATATGGTGCCCAAGCATGATACTGATACCCAAACTAGCGGGACACCTAAAGAAACACGAGAAGTCGGCATACAAACCATGGCGTGAAGTGCAGCAGAAGAACTTAACATCTTAACGGGAATCACCAGTTATGAAGAATGGGTCAACGCGGCACAGCAATCATGGGACAATTCTTTGTTCCAGAACACCGAGATAAAGGTCGAGATAAAGGTCGGAAACCTCATCGATACTAATGAGTTCGTCACCAAAGTGGTGCTGGTGGAACCTGGTGACCGCAACATGGAGAGAAGTATACAGAAAATGTATAAGGACAGATGCCCCGAACTCGGTACTATTACTGAGGCGTTCGAGGTGATTGAACTAACCACCAGGCTGTGGTCGAGGCTTGCACAAGGAGAAGCCGGGAGCACGAGAATTATAAGAATCGCGCTGGACGGTAAGGATAACCTTCACAAAGTCAAGGCCGAAACCGGCGAGTACAAATGGGTGGCCATCCACCATCTGAGTTTTGTCAGTACTGAACGCCTTAAAAAGATGGCAGAGGCTGTATTCCATGCCACAGACACCCGGGTGGTGATATATACAAACCAGCAACCCCGCAAAGCCCTCACTATGCAGGAGAAGAAAAGGGAGTACAATACCTTTGCGTTGATTGCTGAGCAGAGCGGCACAACGTACAAGACCCTTTTGGGTAAAGCAAAGGGTCTACTCAAGGATAGTGAGTACACTAAGGCCATACGAGGGCTTAGCTGTATCTAGGATGGCAAGCTGCTTATTACGACTGAGAAAGATAAAGTAGCCTTGGAAGGAATAAATAAGATCTTGACCGAAGGTAACGAAATCAAAACTAGGGTAGTAGGGGCGGAGGAGAATCTGGAGACTTTGCATATCCGAGGATTGGACGCCGACACCGTCGAGGCAGAGGTCATGGAGGCAATCCAATCTAAATTGGGAAACCTTGGATGGGAAGACCGTTAGACT
The DNA here is from genome assembly GCA_963675555.1 of Leptura quadrifasciata. NCBI lineage: Eukaryota > Metazoa > Arthropoda > Insecta > Coleoptera > Cerambycidae > Leptura > Leptura quadrifasciata. The sequence continues at coordinate 87,991,529 of OY776675.1, forward strand.
CAGCGAGCCACGCGAAAACGTCAGGGCCACCCAGGAGATTGACAAAGCTGATGCCAATATACTCCTGCAGGATAAGGAATTTCGGGTAGGACTGGTTAACTGTACGATCGAAAAACGTCTTAGAATCAAGAGGTGCTTTAAATGCTGGTCATCGGAACATGTAGCAGCTGAGTGCGATGGTCCGGATAGATCAAAGTCCTGCTTCAAATGTGGCGGTGAGGGACATAACGCAAAGGATTGCACAAATGAGGAATCCTGCCCGGTCTGTAACAAGGCCGGCCATAAAGCTGGAAGTGGCAAATGTGACAATTTTAGGAGAGCTCTGACTAAGTCCCGAAAGGCTAAACCTGGGTGTCCTAAGTGTGGTGACAAGGACCATGTGGAAGGTAGCTGCAATCATTTTGATGGCGGTCAGAGAAAAAGTGTAGAAGATGGCGGCAGGTGAGGATGGCGCGGGCGATCCTCCCGAAAATTTCTTTAAATGTTGTAAAAACAAGAAGGCTAATCAAATCAGTGTCTGTGTAAAACGTGGAGCAATGTTTCAAAATAGCTGCTCCACAAGAAAAAGTTACACAAGAGTTGATGAAACTAGAGTTATTTGTTGTTTAAAGACCATAACCTATAACTCAAAACATGTGACTAACCTCACTTCCCTAGAAATGGAAAATTACTTACTGAGCGAAATTATACAACAGATATAAGACAAAAATGGGATATATTTACAGGCAAATAAAAAACTAGAAGAAGAAAAAAGTGAATTGATAGCTAAATTAAAAGAAGCAGAATCGAAAAATAATCTACCAGAAATGAATGGTTATGCAAATGCAGTAAAGCACAAACCAGAACGAGTTCTCGTGGTTAAACCACACAAAGACCAAGCAAGGGAACAAACCAAAAGTGAAATCAAACAAAAAGTAAACCCAGCAGAAATTGGAATTAACATATCAAAGTTCAGACAAGTGTCGAACGGAGCAGTAGTTATAGGCTGTGAAAACATAACTGAGAGAGGCTTGTTACAAAATAAGTTAAGACAGGAAATGGGTAACAATTACACTATAGAAGCCCCTGGATTAAAAAACCGAAAATAAAAGCGGTGAATATTAGTGCGGAGGATATAGAGGAAAATGACGAAGACACAATAAAAAAATAGTAAAGCACAACAGTGTAAACGAAGGTGAAGAATTTCATATGAAAATAATGAAAAAAATTGAAAATAAATTTAAAAAAGTTACTCTCATTATAGAAACTGATTCTCTAATCCACAAAAATTTAATAACAAGTGAACGATTATGCATAGGCTGGTCAAGAGGCAGGGTGTTTGATCACATAAGTCTTCTACGTTGCTATAAATGTCAAGGTTATAACCATTTCGCCAAAGACTGTAGATCAGAATTAAGCTGCTCAAATTGCTCAGGAAGCCATACTTACAAAGACTGTGATTCTAGAACTCTAAAATGCATAAATTGTACAAAAGCAAATAGCAAATTCAACCTGGGTATCGATGTAGGCCACACAGCTGTGGATGAAAACTGTCCATTTTATAAGAGAATGTTAAATAATAAATAAAAAAATATCGACTATCAGACACCAACACTATAGCAATTATGAAAAAACAAAAGCTGCAAAATAAAGAGGGTGTACATAAGCTCAAAGTTGCGCACATAAATATTAGATCCATCAGAAATAAAGTATGTCGGGTCAAAAAACTAATTGAAAAAGAAAACTACGATATACTAGCTGTTAGTGAGACATGGCTCACCAATGAAGATTTGAACAACACACTGAAGATAGGAGGCTACAGCTTAGCTAGAATTGACAGAACACATAGCAGAGGAGGTGGGCTACTCATATACTCTAAGTCAACACTAAAAGGCAAAATCTTAAATGAAATAACTAGAATTGAAGAAGGAATCGGGCAGCTGTGGATTCATTGTATACACAAAGGAAGAGCAATGGCAACTGGGGTGATATACAGACCAAGCATGCAAACATCGTTGGAGAAGGTAGAAAATAGTATTGCAGAGATATCGACAGCATTTGATTACATAATATGCATGGGGGATCTAAATAATAACAAGCTGCAAACAAACATGAACACAGAACAACTAATCTCAATGCTAGACATATTTGACTTGAAACAAATCATAACACACCCTACTCGAATAACAGCAGATACCGAGTCATTCATTGATATATTATGTGTAAATAAAAAAGTGGAATGTAATCGAATCTGGAACCAAAGATGCATCACACACTTATCTGACCATGACATATAATATGCTTTTCTGGAATTTGACCAAGAGGAGATAACTGAACAAAAATTCTGCAGAAATTATAAGAATATCGAAATGGATAAATTCGCTGAAGATGCCAAAAATATGAATTGGGGACGTGTATACCAACTAGAAAATGCTGATGACAAAGTAAATTGGCTAAACTCCTGTATCTTATCCCTAATTGACTTTCATGCAACTTAGTCACATTATAAATTACTCCCTGGAAAAAAAAAGTTATTCCACCATTAAAAAAAGAAGATTCTACAGAACTTAAAGACTTAAGACCAATTAGTATCCTTCCACCTGGATCAAAAGTTCTGGAAAGAGTAGTTCATGAACAATTGACAGACTATTTAGAAACACACAATATATTTCTCAAAGCCCATTCAGGTTTCCGTAAACACCACAGCACAACAACGGCACTACTGAAAATACATGATGATATCATAAAAGCAACTGACAATAACATGATCACAGTGCTCGTACTATTAAACATGTCAAAAGCATTTGACAGTGTAAGTCATGAGCTATTACTGTCTAAGCTATACTACTATAGAGTTAGAGGAATAATGTGGGAATGGTTCAGAAGCTACCTAACAGAGCGTAAGCAAACTGTTCAGCTTAGCGAGAAAGACACACATATATTTTCAAAACAGTGTACTATTAAATCGGGGGTACCACAAGGATCTATACTTGAGCCCTTACTTTGCAACGTCTTCATTATAGATCTTGAGCAGAAAATTGAATCTTGCTGTATTCATTATTATGCAGATGATTTACAACTCATGTTAAGTTTTAACGTGAGTAAATGCCATGAAGCTTTCCAAAAAATTAGTGATGATCTAAACAGCACTTTGCAGTGGACACTTGAAAATGGATTGCAGTTAAATATCAATAAGACAGATGCAATTCTTTTTGGTAGTGAAAAAAACAGAAACGAGTTACGCAACAATGGTCTCAAACTGATGATGAATAACAATGAGATAAAGTTCAGCGATTATGTTAGGAATCTTGGCCTTATTATGGATGACAAATTAAATTTCACTAAACAAGTGTCAAGTATGTGTCGCTCAGCATATTTAAGTTTAAGAGGTCTGTACCACTTGAAAGTCAACTTACCAAAGGATGCCAAAATCAAACTAAGCGATTCACTAGTACTGTCAAAATTAAATTATTGCGACTCCGTGTATGGTCCCTCCCTCAAAGTAGGAAACACACACAGGATACAGAATGTTCAAAACGCCTGTATATGGTATGCGCAAGATGTTCCCTACAGAGAACACATAAGTCTATATATCAAGCAAGTGGGATGGCTGAACATGAAACAAAGACAGTGGTTACATCTATGCTGTATGGTGCATAATGTGATTGTCTCAAAAAAAACCAGAATACTTATTAAACAAAATCGAGAAACGCGAAGATGTGCACTCAGTAGCAACTAGAAATTTAGACATTACACTAACAGTGCCAGCACATCACACTGAGAATTTCAAGAAGAATTTCACATACCAAGCAACCAAGATATATAACCAACTACCCAACTATCATCCGATCTAAAAATACCGAGTCCAAACAACTTTAAAGCAAAAATAATTCAACTCTTAAAATCGGAACAACTTACCATTAATTATTAGCCGCTGTACTTTGTTCTGTTCTTATTTATTTATATATATATTTTTTCTATATATGCATTATATGTATTTTTTAACTTATCCGACCCTTCTGTATAGACATTATATGTTTTTAATTTGTGATGATATATTAAGTATTTTGTAAAGATGTATGATCGTACAAAGCTCAGGTTTTACACCAATTCAACAAATTGTCACCTGGCCTATTCTAATTTTACAGAATAAACTGATTTATTATTATTATTATTATTATTATTATTATTATTATTATATCTTCAAATTAACCTTAACAGGAGCCGGGTAGCCCAGGACCTCCTGTATCAACATAGGGTGGAGTATAACGCTGACGTGCTACTCGTCAGCGAGCCGAACAAGAGGCACGTCACGACAAACAGTGCCTGGATTACTGATCCCTCACAAGATGCGGGCATCAGGGTGTATAATAAATGCGCTAGCAACCCTCGCTACGCAAATGGAATTGCTAGTTGTGTAATTGGCGATGTTACCGTATATTCCTGCTACAGTACCCCTAACTCAGAATCCCTACATGCATGTGACTTGTGCCAAAAAGGACTATGTAGTGAACGTTCATCATTATCATCTACCGAAGACCGATGTATGAATCTGACCAAAAGAAAACTGAAATTTTTCTGTTCAGAATGTGAACTTGAATATGAAAAGTGTCTGAAATTAAATAAAAAACTGATACTAGAAAACCAGAAGCTGCAAAACCAAAATTAAGAACTATCAAAACTAAATTCTACAATAAAGTACTTAAGTAAAGATAATTATACTGAGCTAAGTGGAAAAATAGTTCAGTTGGAAGATACGAATAAAGATCTGCAGGATGAAATTAGAATAAATTTCATCAACATAGTAAAAGACCTCATTAAAAATGAAATAGGACAGCTAAAACAAGAGGTAACAGACCTTAAAGAAAGCAATATAGAATTGGTTAAGCTCTTTACGAATACCCCCCCCCCCCCCCCCCCAGGTGTTAACATAAAACCAGCCACACATTCAGCACTGTTCTAAAGGAAAACCATGACAAAAATAGACCAAATAAAATAACGTTCTTGAAACTCCGTAGTTTGCGTAACCATCATGTCTATAAAAGTATTGAGGGCATTGTCTAAATCCACACCTTGATCTAAAATTTTATTAGAAGTATTAAACGATTTAATTTCAGCTATTTCTTGTGCTTGTAATATGTAGCTGGCAAACGTTTCCATGTTTACTTTCATTGTTTTATGAAGTAACAGTATTTATTCTAGTACATTCAATATTTTATGTCTAATTTCGTTGAAAAATATAATATAGTCAAGTTTCTCATTATCACTGTGCACTCGGTAAGTTATAATTCTATATTTGAAAGCACTTCGGACAATTTCTATACTATCCGCCAACCGTACACATGAATTTGTTCTATGTTGCAGTGTTCTTTTATGAGACTTCATTTGGTTAGTTGTAGTTAGAATACATCTTTGCTTCTTTACTCAAGGAAATTGACGTTAAGAATGACGACACATTAACTCCTTTCACTATTTTATAGAAAAGGTATGCTACGTCACAAAATATCAAACCCCACCACATTTTATTGTATACGTATTGAACAAATATAGTTTTAGAGGTCAAGTTGCTTGGCAAGGAGGAAGCTTCGTCCTTGAAACCTATGCAAGCCAAGTCCAAGGTCACCGCAAGTGATCGTTCTGAGTAAGAGAAACACTCCGACCTTGAAGCCGAAACCCAACTGACACGGTTAAAGTCAAGGTCACGGCAACTGTTATGCCGGGCTAAGGGGACGCCGTAACCTTGAACACAACGGCCACAGGTGTGCGGTCAAGGCCAAGGTGAAGTGGTGGGGGGAGACCGACCTACGGCTAACTTCCTCTACTTACATGAAAAGTAGGATTTAATGAAAAATATGACTGGCACTAGTTCATATAATTCAACACAGTCGCCATTAGCAGAATTATTAACTAGTAACAATTTTTTTAATAGTTTCCACAGTTCTCGACAATTAGGAGAATTCGAGGTAATTGCATTATATTTCTTTACGTACTCTTTATCATTTTGGTAACTATGTTTCTTTTTTGTTGGCATACTTCATCTGAAAATACTGCTCTATTACGCTTTAAATGATTTTAATTCAAATTTTCTATAACTGTTTCATCAATCAATCTATTTATTATGCAATAATTTAGTTTCCTTCGTATGGCATATATCATCGAAAGTATTGATCATGTTCCTTACCAATGAAGAGGCTAACGTGTTTATGTTTGTATATGTCTGCGATCGCCTTAACTTTCAAACAGGTAGCTAGCGCCATCATGTCGCCTCAGTATCTTAACAGGGTGTTTCCATGTTTAAATAACAAAAAAAATTCCTGTCTGTATGTCTGTCTGTAACTTTTTTTGTGCGCACGTTTACTCTGGAACCGTTTATGAAATTGTTCAAATGTGCTTTTAGAGGGCGGAATATTAAACATAATATTGTCTGAAAGTTATTTGTGGCATTCTACGAATATTCTTTCCTATTATTTGGGTTTTCTACCACATGTACTATTATCCTCTTCAAAACAAATCACCGAATCTACAAAATAATAGAATTATTGGAAAAAAGAGCCTCTGCGCCCGTGACGTTTACGCCAAAGGAAAACATAACCTCTGACTTTTCCTTTGGCGTAAACGTCACGGGCGCAGAGGCTCTTTTTTCCAATAATTCTATTATTTTGTAGATTCGGTGATTTGTTTTGAAGAGGATAATAGTACATGTGGTAGAAAACCCAAATAATAGGAAAGAATATTAAACATAATATTTTTAGTCGCAAACTCCTCTATAAATCCTTATTTTACTATAAGGAACCTAACCAGACTGCAACCAACAGCTACTCTCCGGGCTATGTGCCCCGCCGAGCGCTGAATTACAAGTTACAAGCCTGGGAGTAAAAAAAATTAAAATGTGATTTAGTATATATACAAAAACGAAACGTCTAACAAATTTTTTAGCGTTAGCTACTCTCTCTACCACCCCCATTGCCACCCCCACCTTATTATTAAAGGGGGTAAAAAAAATAAAATGTGATTTAGTGTGTATACAAGACCGAAATGTCTAAAAAAAATTTTGGCGTTAGCTACCCCCTCTACCACCCTATTGCCACCACCACCCTATTATTAAAGGGAGTAAAAACATTAAAATATGATTTAGTGTGTATACAAGAACGAAACGCCTAAAACGTATACGAGAACTAAGGACTAAGAAATTTTTTTTACATTAGCCACCCCCTCTACCACCCCCACTCTATTATTAAAGACAATCAAATATTACACTGGGATTTAATGTGCATAAGACTTGGATACAAAATGTGGATGTGGAAGTAGTGACTCTTTTGGCAGAGGTTTTTTTAGAGTTGAGGATGGAATTTTCGATGTGCAATGAATTTCGTTTTCATTTTTCAAAATATATTGGAATCAGGAACTGTATTTATTGAGTCCTTACAAATTGTTCAGCCGGTATAAGTAAATGGATGGCTCAGAGATACAATGCTCAATGATTCGAACATCCCTGTTTTAGCACGTTTAGTGTAGTTTGTGACCTAGTTACTTAATCACCCTCGTACATCATAATTAACAACGCACAAAAAGACACATGGATGTTGAAAATGAACAGTTAATAGTTCAGCAATTACAATAATCACCTACATCTGTGATTGCAGCATGAAATTACTAATAGCTGCGTAATAGCAATATCGAAGAGTTCAATGTAACCTGCTGATATTCTATGCCGATAAAGATGTGAAAATCCTCGCCTGTTAAGGAGTAAAGTATGTGTTCATTTGCACTTAAAGACAATTACAATTAAGGCCATTGCCTTAATGGCAGGGCACTTTGCGTGTTAATATAATTCGTGGTTTCCAATACTACATCCATTAGCATGCGCATCACGAGTCCGCAGATATAACTAGATTAACATCTATCTCCTTTGTAGATTCCCGTCGATGCAAGCTCAAGGTATGTAAGGCGGTCTATATACTCCAACTTTAGATCTGTACTCCGCAGTGACTTCTATACACGTAAGAGCAATTACAAGAATCTTCATGCTCGGTATTTCGCTAAGGCTGCTAAGATTGTTCCATTAAAGCAACGTTACTGTAAGTAGTGTACAAACCACAAGGCATTCTCCGAGTCAAACTAAGCGGGATGCAATTTCGAGAAACCAAATCGGCTAGTGTACGTCAAGTATCCGTCTTGAGTATATGTTTTGTGCCATCTTGTCTGTTAAACGTTACATAACTACATAATTGTAAATTCTAATTTGTTCTACATGTTAAGTTGAAATCTGCGAGAAATTTCAAGGAACAGTTACAGAGTGTGCAAGGTATTTGAGACGAAGACTCATTAAAAAAGTTGAGGGGTGTAATTATAAATCAAACCCTGAAATGAATCAGCGAAATTTCTTTAGCTGTTACATGTTTATTTCTTGAAGTTGCTCTTTTGATAAGCGGCAATGCAGAATGAGGACAATCATCCGTTTGAATCAAACGTGGACGAAGCTCACGTTCTATATTTATATTTTTTATACATTCACAATTCTAAATATTATTTAAATCAATTTTCCCCATAAAACAGTAGTAACACGAATTATATTGAAAATGATACATCTGTTTATGCAAAAGTGTATTGAGTTTGACATAAATAAGTTTTGTAAGAATTGAAGATATTCCATTAGGGGCGAGCGTAGGTGCGTCTTTACTATGTACATACTTCGGTATGCGATGTAAAGCAACGACAGGCGCAGTTAGTACTTGGATGGGTGATCATTCCAACGGAAACCGCGTCCTCGCCTCACACATCTTCCAGCGGCTTGTATATCAGTGTATGCGCGGAAGCTATACAACCTTAGGCGAGGGTTGTATAGGAGATATACCATCCTTCGGAGGGGATGTAAAGCCGTCGGTCCCTTGTCTATTAAATGTTAGGCAAGTAAAAGATCCCTACTCTTCTTAAGGGAAGAGGTTAGGCAAATTTCCTGGTTGGAGGTAGCTCGTCTACAGGCGTCGGTGTTAGGCCTCAGTAGCGGAAATAGGCCGACGTTAAATAAATGTATATAAAAAAAAAAGATATTCAATTCAAAATCAGGTATGTCATGATATTAAGGAGACCGTAGTTCAGTTAATTAAACGATAATTTTTTCTTCTTTTGTTTTTTTATTGACTGAAATAAATATTCCATCAGTTGATGACATTTTCATTAATATTTCTAAACTTCAGTCAATGTTGAAAAGTGACACTTTCTGTCGAAATTAGAAACATTCTATGAACTTTAAGTGTTAAAACAATATACCAATCTATATCAAATAAATACAAAAATAACTTTGACATTGAAGTTAATTCAGTGCAAACATTATGAGGATAAGAAATGAATGAAGCAGAACTAGGAACAACACGTACATTATTTCAAAAATATTAAGAAAATAAACTAGGATTATTTGTGAATTTTTTCCACTGGCACTACTCTTAAACATTCTAATAAGAGGGAAATAATCAGAATTCCCATCAGAATCAATAACGGTTATTGCAGTAGTATTCGCCTTAACGGCTTCAACCGAAGTGTCATCAGAACGTATGTTTTGATTCTTTGGTGATATTAAGGGATAGCATCGTTCAGGAAGAAAAAGTAGACCATTCCAAATTTGTTTTAGTATCCATTAAACCATGATTTAAATGCGAAGACATATTGTGATTTTCTTTCATTCCTCAAAAGATTATGTAGTTTAGACGGCACAAGCCCATGAATACAAAAATATGTTCCAGACTTACCATGTCACTACTGTTAGCATATTCTCACACACCTTAAAAATTGAGTTCTTGTTTTCAATTAGCGATTCAGAGGCCGTGATGGGAATAGATTATCATCACACCACACATAGTGGACGGTATCGGAAGCGAATATAGAAAATTTTTTGACCAGGAGGAAACTTTAATTGATAAAAGAAGGCCAGGTTTTGTCTTTAATACATAGAACGATATTAAATCAAAAATTAAAAAGAATCTGTATAGGACTGCAATATCGATAGTTATTCGATTAATGCACGAAGGCTTCTCCAATATAATAGGGAATAAAATGTTAAACCGAAACATGGCCTTTTGTGAAATGTCAGAATGTTCACAAATCTATAGAAAAGTCAAATTATTTACTAAATATTTGGTCAACAAATATTAATTAAATTTATGTTTAGTGTTTATCCAAAATTTGTGTAAATCAAGTGTTTAAAAATTTGATTATACATATCTTAATAAAAGATAACCAAACGGCAGACTCCCAAGAAAATACTAATAAGAATTCAACAGCAGTCCAGCGCTAAGTAATTCAAGTATATAAAGTGTAATGAGAATTTTTCAATTGAGGAGTCGGTCTGGATAAATGCCAGATAGAACAAAGAGTGCCTCTAATGGTGCTTATGGTGGGTGATTTACTAAATCTGTAATAGAGTAACAACTTTATCCAGTACTTGCAGTAAATAACTGCAATTTACTTCGTCTTAGCGGCATTACACAAGAAAACAGCTGTGTCGGCGCTATTCATAAGAATTCTTATAAAAATGCCTCAAACCACATCGTAAGAGAATTGACGACGAGCCAAGAAGGTGAGTCTAGTACCCATTTATTATAACTTGTCATAAATTATGGGTAATAATGCTCTGAAAAACTCACCATCCTCCGAAACAAAAAATAAAAGAAAAAGGGCATTAAACCTAATTTAAACAGACTTTTCGTATTCATTCGGGAATGACAATTTTTTATACAATTTGCAATCTAGAAAGAAAAAGGCCTATAAAATTTGCTCCTGAGTACATAAAGTGTAAAATTTTAATTAACCATAGAACAAATAAATAAAATAAAAAGGCAATAAACGTGTCCGATTTGTAATGATTTGTGAAGCATTAGCCAGACAATTAGTTACAGATGAAGTAATAATAATAAAAATATATAAATTTTATTGCTTGGCAATTTTATTCATTCAGTAAGAAAGAAATGTTATGGACAGTTTATTAATATTTAACATTTTTATACTATTATTAAGTAACAAATTGAAAGGAAAAACAATCGTTATAAACTATGATGTTTAATATATAGTGTTAATGCGTACCCTAATTATAATATAATTGTTGACTAAATATATTTAAATTTCACGAAAATATTGCAGTACACTGTCTAAAAACTAGCATGCGAAAAGATTTATTTTTTGTAACAAATTGCAGCCTCGTAGCACGAGTTTAATATAGTATGCATAAAGGGCCCCATTCACCTAGAGATCAGGGGCCATATTTTCGAGCTCAATCGATATTTATCGCATGCGAAATACTAGGTACCCGACTCGTTTAAAAAATTTCGCTTATAATTCTGAGGTGATAATTTCGAACACCATCCTAGATTTGTTTTTCGCACACATTAAAATGTCGTATGGCAAATGTGGCAACGCTGTTTTGTGCAACCAAATGGACTTGAAACCCCTAGGAAATTCTAATGTCACTAATCAGCTGTTATATGTGTTGAGTAAATTACAAGACTGAATATTATAATGCACCAGCAATCAGCGGATAGGCGGGTGGGATTATTAGTGCAGACCAGAAAAAGGAAATGGTGGATTTTCTTGAAGCTCTCCCGGAATTGTAGAGTGGTATTTACCTCAAATTTTACATTCAAAAATGGCCGAGCTAGTCCATTTAAAGAATCGGAATTTATGACCTCGGACTAGACAATGCCCTCCACGTTCTCGAGGGTGCTGAATCGATTTCCAGGGTCAAACCAATTTTCCCACCTCGGCAACCCCCCTCAAATTGGCTAAAAATCACCCCTAAAGTTCCCTTTCCGTGAACCCCCGTTTATTTTCCCCAGTTTTTCAACTAATTGTTGTTCCCTCGAGTAGAACGGAAAGTCTCTCGAGGGATTTGATCAGCTACCCCTGCCCCAGGCTACCAACCCTTGTAGGGGTGAAAAATTGTTATTTGCATTTATGAGGAAAGTGGTAGGTGACCAGGGTTGTGTAACCCCCCCCCCCCCCGGGTTCCCATGTTTTCGCCCTTCAAAGAGTAAAAATTTATTTTTTCTTCTGGGGAAAAAATTTATATTTTGTAAGAGGCGTTTCTTTGAGGAAGGAAAGTGGTAGGTGACCAGGGTTGTGTAACCGGCCCCGAGGGTTGTTTTCACCCTTCAAAGGGGTGGAAAATCAATATATAAAAACACTTTCATAAACATATTTTTATACTATTTCTCAATAATGGATGGAAAAAAAATGTCATCCCCTTGAAGGGTGAAAACAACCCCTGTGAGTGGTTACACAATCCTCGTCACCTACCACCTTCCTCAAAGAAACACCTCCTACAAAATATTAATTTTTTTCTCACAAAAACAAATATTAATTTTCCATCCCCTACAAGGGTTGGAAGCCTGGAATAGGGGTAGCTGAGGTCAAATCTCTCGAGGTAACAACAATTAATCGAAAAACTGGGAAAAATAAACGGGTTCATGGAAAAGGGGACTTTAGGGGTGGTTTTTGACCAATTTGAAGAAGTTGCCGAGGTGGAAAAATTGGTTTGACCCCGGGAATCGATTCAGCACCCTTGAAAACGTGGGGGGGGGGCATTGTCTAGTCCGAGGCGCAAACATTCAGTAGTTCGTCCGACTCCTTCAATAGACTAAGCCCTCTGGGCACAATTATCACTGAAACTAAACGCCCTCCCAGAAGCAGTGGTCAACTAATCATTCTGTCATTGGTTTTGTCAAACGATACAATTTGACAAATTTGCCATCCCTTAAATCTTTAAATGGATTTTCATAGACATGGAATTGTCTTCCATGATCGCTTTCTGCCAAGGCTTCTACCTGTTCCAAGGCGTTGATAGCAGCTAAATGTATCAAGTCATCTAACGCTGCCATTGACCATTTTCACTCACCAAAATTTGTTCAAATAAGTCTACTTTAAAGTCCCTAAATAATAAACAAACCACAAACCTAACTTGATACATAGAGGTTATGTGGTACGAAATAAAACAAACCAAAACGATCACTTTGAATACATTCGTACACGAAATCGCTTTATCGTGTATTAAACCCCCATCCGTTGTATCTGGCCCGAAATCAGTCGCAGGAGGAAAGTTCGCATACGAATTCATAATGCTCTAAAATACGAAACGTATATTTTCATGCGATAATCTCACATTTTCGTGCACGACATCGCCTCGGTCAAGCTCGAAAATACGGCCCCAGTATCGACACATGTTGCAAGTATCAGCATCGTGATACAAATCTCTCTGTTGAAGTAGATTCTTCCGGGTCTTGCCGTGATCGTCGAACTTGACTTGGCGTTTCGCTGATCATCCTGTCAGCTTCTTCAGAAGGATTCTAAAGACAGTCTTTAGAAAAGGTAACAGTCTTTAGAATCCTTCTGAAGAAGCTGACAGGATGATCAGCGAAACGTCAAGTCAAGTTCGACGACCACGGCAAGACCCGGAAGAATCTACTTCATTAGACAAAGGCCGTGAAAACCTACATTCTACTAAATCTCTCTGTGTATTTGATTGTGTCAGCATCAGTGTAATGGTATCAGTTGGTATCGTCGTCTGCTTCACGTCAAAAAACAACTATATTCTTCGATGTCTTTCTTTTGTTTTAAAATTCTAGTAGTACTATTGCAACTGCTATAAACACGGGTTGTGGAGGTAACATTTCAGTTGGACATATAGAATTGAACTGAGGTTTCATAATTCTGTCTCAATGTGTCGTAATACTCGATACTTAAGTAATACAAATCTCAGATACATTTATTGGCATTTGTATAGATACAGGTCTCAGTGTCAATGGGGCCCTTTAGGTCGGCATTGGAATAAGACAAAGTATTATTTTGGTTTTTTAATTATTCAGAACAATAATAACTAAAATAGAGCAATATATAATATAGTGTAATGCAACGAAATACTATACAATATAACATAACATACTTAACATAACATAACATAATGTATATAGGCCAATTTTCTTTTTCAATTCGAAGTTGCTTTTGTGTGATTTGACACAAACACTGGGGAACAAATATCGCAAAAGAATAAAATGCGAACTCCTCTCTTGCATTTTCCGTATAGTCAGATTGACAGGATTTTCTAGTGCCGTAAGCGTTGGTACGTGCTTCTGGTCTTATGAAGCAAACTGTGCTGTCTTCAATCGTGGGCACCACGTGGGTATTCTCACGAAAATGTTAATAATCAAAAGAGTGCTAAAATGTATGAATGGAAAACGTAATTTGGATTTGTGTCGGCTTTACCCTGTACGTAACTTTATAATACTAAAATTGAATCATCACTGATACCCTATATTCTATACAAACTATGAAATTTCATAGAATTTACTTAGATTAATTCAGATGATGATTGAACAAACAAAAAAATATAAAAGCTTGCATAGTAATATTGTCTTCATTTTATTCCTGGGGTTTGTCTACATTTATTAGAGGTATCAAAATTAAACGCAGGTTTTTCGGTTAACTTTAATCATTTCTTAGCAGTTTTCTCATATCGACATTTCTATACTGTTCTCTGCGAATGCATTAAACATCATTTGTTTCAATTCAGGTCTATTTTGTTGTCAAAATTAAACTGAAATCTGCAAATGCAGCGTTATTAAATGAGTAAATGTTTGAAAATGTTCCTACACTTTGTATGCAATCAGAAGACTCACTCTTCCTTCTGATTATTATTCACAAACGCCAAATGTGCAAATCTGGTATACAACAATGAAGACGGAAGTGCTCGGTCGATCACTTCGACTGCTAAATACGGCGATAAAATTATCAACACGTAGACTAATAAACATGTAACGTGAGTTCAGATCAAAAGTAAACATGATTACCTAATGTAAACTGGAAAGGATTTATTCTCTGTTCAGATCTACAATTCCTGTTTAAAGAGATTTGCAATAATTACATAGCCTGAAACAATATTCCCATTGTTAATGTTTGATGTTAGAATCGCCTCGAACCATTTCGTATAACACTTCTAAGTAGTAATTCTTTTGAGTTTGGGGATGGAATCATATAAAATAATGTAGTGATATTGTTATATTTACTATAAAGCATAAAATAATATTTATTATACGGGGCCATTAATTTATCGCCCCATTGCTCTTAATGTAAGCATTCTTCAAAACAAACTGCGACACAATTATTTTCTTTAAGAGATTTTATCCCCTACCTCGATTAAAAGTCTTAATGAAGCGAGATAGAGAAATGAAGAGTTTTCGAGTTACAGGGGGTAAAACATCATGAAAACGGGTTCATCGGATTAATGATTTCACTGAGCATGTGGGAAAATCAAATAATAAGTAAGTGAATTACCACATTCTTGCTAATGTATTTTATCAATTAATTTTTACTACAATGATTTGGTAATGTTTTTGATAAGTTTTCGTGTAAAACACAAATACTATCGTTATTATTATTACTACATTTTTTTATTTTATATAAAAGCTAGTCACCCTACACTGTGGCTCCGACCCTCACAGAGGGGAGCTGGAAAAATACCAATAGCCACTCCCCACGCCCGTGGGGTGAGTGACTACCGGGTCCGCGAATCGTGTGCCTTGAGTAGTCGCAATGAACCGAGGATGACAGCCTTCTGCATTTTGCCGGCTAAGATCTCCGCCGAATTTTGGCACGCCGGAATAATCTTTAGTTCTGAAAGCAGTGTCTGTCTCATTCCACCGAGGGTTCCTATAATCAGTACTACTATTTTAACAGAATGGTCTGGAAAAGCCTGCGAGTTCGAAGAGTAAATCTCGATATTTTGTCTTTCAAGACAATGTTGCTCTCAGCGGGGGCTGAGAACTCCACGACGTACATTGTCTTGAGTTGGTGGTCGAGGAGTACTATATCAGGCTTGTTGGCTTGTAGTTGCCTGACAGTGGGAAACCAGTAGTTCCAATAAATTAGACACTTCTCAAGTACCAATTTTAGTGTAAAATATCTACATATGAAAATTGTAGGTAACAAAATCCGCACAATTTTGATTTCTTTATAACTGCGTACGACCTATTGGAGCCGAGATAGATTTTTTGAAATTTTGACAGTTTTACGACGCAACGGAAATGCGTGCGTTTTTCGCTAAAATCTCGAAAATTGTCATTCGGATTGCAAAATGTTTCAATGAATGAAAGTTGTAGGGAATTACGATTTCCTTTTATTTTTCATTCCCATTAGGTCAATATTAACTTGTTTCAATAGTTTAACTGTTCTCACTGAAGGATTTGGGCGATTAGTCCAGTCGGCAGGTACTTTTACCTGGACAAAATAGTGAAGCTAATGAAATTTTGGGGTATTGTTTGGGTATGGTTAGGGATGTTAAATCCGAGTTTTCCATCTCGAGGACTTATCTTGAGGGGAGCCGAAAAACCTCGAAATTTTTTAACTACCTTCAGTGTTTCGCTTATAACTTCGGCTTCGCTTATGTATGTATGTGTAGTATACATAGATATGTTGAAAAATAAAAGTTATGTACAACTTTGAATGATAGAACCCGATAAATGCATAGTTTACTAGTTATAAGCGAAAAACTGAAGAACGTCCTAAAATTTCGAGGTATTTCGGCTCTCCTCAAGTTAGCACAGGGTCCTCGAGGTGGAAAACTTGGATTTAACATCTCCAAGCATCCCAAAAAAATACCCCAAAATTTCACTTACTTCTCAATTTTGTCCCGGTAACCCCCTTTTTGTACCTGACAACTGGACTAGATACGACGAGAGATAATGAATGTGTCACACATTATGTCTGGATGCCATACCTACTGTATATACGGATATAGTTTTAATTTGAAATTAAATTATTGTGTTCTCATTTTAATATAGTAGATATATTTCAACGAAATAATTTCATTCGTTGATAAAGCATAGAATTTGCTTCACAACACAGCAATTATGTTTCCATGTAAATTAAAATGAGTATCGTCATGTACCGCCTAGAGGCAAATTTGTTTACCTGGTTTAATAATTGTCAAACCCTGCTAAATTAGAATATTATGCATTGCTATTTTCTGATAACGAACAACCATCATTGTAACGATGTAATGACGTATGAACGATTAAATTCTATGTGGTTTATAATTTACAAGTATTTAACTTCTCTCACATGTGAATAGAATTTATTCCCTCAAATGCATAATCCATTAATTTATTTACCTTGTTCCGTGATAACACATTGAATTTAGAATTATTATCTTCATTCGCTCGACATGCATGTATTACTTCACATGCTTGTATAAATATCAATATTCTGGCAAAGCAAACTCTATTACTGCCAGAGGTTAGATTGTAATAGTAGTAAATCTATTTATCATTTATAAGACATTATGGTAGGCATTCAATTTCCCTTTAGAGTGACATTCAGAGATGTCCAATAACAGCGGAATTAGATAAAACATCACTAACAAAACACACAATCCCTTGTTTATAGATCAGTAAATCACTCCCTGGTGAGTGAAATAACAAACAATGTGGGCAGAGACCGCAAGATTATCATAATCTGTCATAATCCTGAGTCCATTGTTGAGTTTTTTTTAACAAAACCACACCAAACAGGCATTTCGCACCGATGCACGTGAGTCGCTACAACATTTGGGCAGCTGCAGATTGTCAGTTACGTCAACATCAGTACACCCTCATCTGACGAGATATTTCCATTTCCAACGTGATGATTGACACTTTGATGCACTCTGATTATCTGTTGTTCGTTTGTTGAAACCCAACTTATTTCCACAAAACGAGTCGTTTCATGTTTATTTGAGCCTGTACCAGCTATTTTGCCAATAAATTCCCTGTTAATTTACATAACATACTTTATAGCAATTTAATTAATTTCAATCATAGAAGCTTAATTCGTGGAAGGTTAATTTACAAGTTGAAACAAGAACATCAAGGAATTAATTCTACGCATAAAACGCTAATTGTTTTGTTCGATTATTTTCTATTTTTGGATACAATTTCGTTTAGTAAATGATAGGTTATACGTTATTGATCTTTCACCGTGGCGCTATTTCAAATACATTACCAAAATACCAGACAGGAACACGATAGCTTAAAAGTACACCGTAACTCCCATTTATTAGGATATCCTTTATGATAGTACATTATATAATAAAAGTGGTAATTAGATATCTCACACACGCGAGTGAAGGGTAAAGACGCATTATATTATCTAAAACAGTGGCATAATTCAAAAAAATACAAAAATATTTTTATATATGAGTAATTTCACTATCAATTATTATAAATGTTTTAACCGCCTTCCAGACCACCTGAATGATCCTCTTAAGTCTAGGAAAACTAGATTTGTGTTAGTAAAGGAGACGGGACCTTACAGTTTATAGTGGGATCAGAACCACTTGTTAGGGGGTAATTTAAAATTGAAAATTGCAGTAAATGGGGCTCGAATACACTTCGCTAGGTATACTCAGATAGAAAGCTAGGTGCGCTAACCACTGTGCTACCGTCCCCGTACTATCAATTAAAAATGCATTATTATATCGAGTCAAACTAATTTATTGTTGAAATCAGAAAAATTGAAAACAGCCATTCTTGAGCCTATACAGCGTGTAAAAATAAATAAATAAATAATAAATGAACACCACAGAAATTAGACAACCCCCAATTCCAGAAGCCAGGGGCTTGTGCGGAAGGAGGTTACACATTGAAAAAACGCGGATATACAACCATTTTCTCCGATAATGCCAGTGCCGGAGCCAGGATTCGAACCCGGTGGTGCGATGTCCGTGTCATTAATCGCGATTGCCACCTCGCGCCTTAACCCACTCGGCTATCAACCGACAATCAAGTATACCTTGGTAATTATTTAAACTTGGAGGTCAATATCGTCAACTAGTGAACTAATAACGCTATATTCTCCCTCTTTCTTTTAATAATAATAATAATATATTTTCATTTAACTTTTACAAGTATTGAATACGTTTCTCTTTAAATCTGAGTTTTGAAAATGATTGCATCATGTGTTGATCTGAATCATCGAGACACGATATTTGTAATGATTAATTCTGAATAATTACGCACAGTTTGTGCATTAAGTAAAAAGAACAATTATAACACAATAACTAAAAAAAACGCATATGTAAAGCTATATTTGGACTAAAACCTAGTTTTCTGTTTATTTGCAATTTAATACAAAAATTATAGAGGCGGCTATTCTTCTTTTGTCCAGTTCGCATACATTAAAGCGATGAAGCAGTATTTCATCGGGAAACCCAATTTGCGGATAATAACCATAAATTATATAGGTAACAGATTTAAGAAAACTACGTTGTACTTTTTCGAGTTGGAGGACATGAACATTGTAAGTGGGGCTCCAAACCACAGATGCATACTCGAGACAGGATTTTACATATGAGATACGGAGAATGTGACGTTCACAAACAACAGTTCCGTGTGAAAAATCCACTTCACTTTAATGGTACACGTTTCTACTGATTCGACATATTTTGTGAAGTTAAGTTTAGGATCGAAGCATACTTCTAAATCTTTGAAAAACTCTGACCTGTGCAATATGGCACCCTGTAAGTGATAATCATAGAAAAGTACGTTGTGCTTTCTAGTAAACGATAAAGCATTACACTTTTGTGCATTAGGCAGTTTATCGATGCACCAGTGGTTAAACTCATTTAGATCGCTTTGCAATCTCTCACAATCTTCAGTGGAAGTTGTTTCGAGAAATATTTTAATAAGTTAAAGAGAAGCGGGCCCAGTATAGATCCTTGTGGAACACCGGACTCCTGCAAGAATTTTACAGACTTGTAAAAGTTGTGTTGAACATATCGGTATCTATTTTGAAATATGTTTTAATTAAGTTTATAGATCCATTGTTAAACTGAATGTGACAATCTTTGAAAGTAAAACATGGACCGTGATGAAGACTGTCGAAGGCCTTGGAAAGTCCGTATAAATCAAATCAACCTGACTGGAATATCAAGTTTTTCGCATAAATATTGAATGGCGCAAACGAGACTGGTTACTGTGAATCAACCCCTCATAAATCCATGTTGGTTGGACGAAATTATGCCGGATGCATGATAATATAATATAACAGAGTGTTTTGGTAAAATTGCAAATTATAGTAATTGGCCTATAGCTGGACAAGTCGTTCATACAAACTTGCGATAGTTTGAATTAAAGATTTAAGAAGCTTGTCCCTCAAAATTTCGTTTTTCGAATGTGAAGTAAAAGCGGCCAAAAAAATAAGATTGACAAATAAATACAAAGAGATTACACTTTCGGAGTGCTGTCAGATCCGATAAACGTCATTTTATGTGACAGTTGCCTAAAAACCTAATTTTTTGTGACAGTTGACTAAATATTTTAATACCTTTATATGTAAGTATAGTTCTTATTGCTTCGGAATGTCCATATTGCTTGGAATCTGGTCACATAAACTTGGCCTGATCCTTAGTTAAATGATCTCTATCGACGGTTCAACTTAAACCTAAGAATTGCGGTTGACGGCTGATCCAAGTTACAACACTGAATTTTGACCCCATAAACTTGGATCAATGGTATACATTGGTAAAAGGTTCTCGCCTTCTTTCTGTCTTTTTCTTTTTTGTTGAGAACATATACTGGAGTAAATACAGATTTGTAGAGAAAATTTTACATGGAGCAACGCAACCTAGAAAAATAAGTTTGTTTTGGTGAAACTAAGAATACCCTGAGTTTTCTACTTCGAGTAGGTGGGGGAACCTTTTTTTTGTGGAGTAGTAAATTGGTCATTTGGATTTTTCAGTTTCAATTTATTCTGTACCCTTTAAAATGCTAGCTAAGAAACGAGAATGGTATCAGTTTATTGTCGATGGTCAAGCAACCTGCAGTTCAAATTTCGTGAAAATCGGTTTACCGCCCCCCACGATATATACATATATTGAAAAAACGTAAAAAATTGAATTACGGTTAATTTGGCTTAAATTTAACCTAATTTGATGAAATTTCATTAAAAGTGACTAACATAACCAAGAAATAGCCTGCCAAATTTTATAAAAAAATATCCAATAATTTGTTCGCAATTCCATTTTTAGTCCAAATTCCACAAAATTTTCAAAACGTTCTCCAGTTTGTCCAAATGGTCGTACGAATTTTTTTTTACTAAAATGAAGGTTTTTTCTGTACTTTCACATGTTGTAACTAAAAATGACATTTTTTGCAATTTAGCCGATTTTTGTAATTTTTAGTGTGCCATATATACGCGCCGTAATCTCCCATCATTTTCGGTATTATACGTGCACGTATACGTGTAATTATTCATTATAAAAATTTCAATATTAATAATAAAAAGTGTTGTGAGCAGGTTTTAAATATTTAGATATAAAAAATAAAATTTAGAAATAAAAAAATTCTCGAAGGTAAGATATAACTTTTTTTTTGATATTCACTTGATTTTTATTAAACTTTGTACATATTATATTGATTATTATTTTACTTTATTCATGTTTTTCTTTAAATAGTTGTACTGGATGTGTTACTCCAAGAAGTGTCTACTTCCGAATCGGTAACTGGAGTGTGGAACATTCGAATTTTTTTAATTAATTTTGAAAATGTTGTGAAATTTGGACTAAAAATGGAATTGCGAACAAATTATTGGATATTTTTTGATAAAATTTGGCAGGCTAGTTCTTGGCTGTATAAGTTACTTTTATCTAAAATGTCATCAAATTCGGTTGAATTTTGGCCAAATTAACCGTAATTAATTTTTTTACGTTTTTGACCATTGACAATAAAACGGTAGCATTCTAGTTTCTTAACTACATTTTAAAGAGTCCAAAATAAACTAAAACTGAAAAACTACCCTTAAAAATGACGAATTTACCCCCTTTTCCGCAAAAAGAAAGGATTGCTCCACCTACTCGAAGTAAAAATCTCAGGGTATTCTTAGTTTCACCAAAACAAACTTATTTTTCTATGTCGCGCTGCTCCATGTAAAATTTTCGCCTTATTTTTGGCATTTTTACTCCACTAATAACTTTTATGATTAACGTTTCGTTCTACTTTCATAATTACTTTTCAAATATACACCGAAATTTCTGTTGCCAGACTAATAATATCCCCTTTACAGGGACTCGTTAAGTATCTTAAATTTAAATTGAACATAATAATACATCAAATATTTTTACTTCAATTACTATGTCAACAAAAGTTTCAAGAGTAGTTGAAGATACAGCATGAGCTGAATTTCCCAAAGATAATCAATCCCTCTAAAATAGAAATAACGATCAAAAAAGAAATTTTCAGTACTTGGTTATATATCCATTACTTTTAATAACATTGTGTACACGTCGCGGCATACCCAAAAATGGCAATGGATATTTTGGGGGGATTGTTGTACTCTTGTATTTGTTTACAGTGTTTTTTTTAGTAATGCTTGATACGAGAATATATAGCAGAAATAGTTGTTAGTATACGCTTTCCGTAAAAGTGTACTGATTAAAAACGTATTAATGTGTAATAAAACTATACACATTGTGTATACGTACTACTCAATTTATTTTTTCCTCAACTTAATCGAAAATAAATTGAAACTTAATAGTATATATGTAGTAAAGTGCAGTGACAGTTCCGCAACACAGAACTAATAGAAACAACGCGACGTATGTATATTTATTTTCAGATTATGACGGTAGGGAGGTGGGTAATATTTCTTAATTTATTATTCTAATATGAATACATATAGAAATATAGAACTAGTATCGAATTATCTATTTAAATTGCATATAAAAAAGTTCCTTCATTGTTCACTAACGTGATCCCTTTTTGCGATTTCCACTTCGGATTTAAAAATGTTGGTACTTTAATAGAACAGACAAAACGTCCTTAATAGTTGTCATTTGTGAGTTGAAATAATTGCGAATTCAAAATTTCACAATGTCTTGACTCCAAATCATCCACAAATGGCAATAGAGTTTTTATTGAAAAGAGATGCCTATGAGAGAGAATGAAAAACTTGCCCTGTACAACAAACAATTGAAACAATTCAGTCCCCGAAATTTGAAAAGAAAAATTATAAGCAACATTTTCCGCGAATGTTATGCGTAATTGGAAGTACCTGTCAATGAAAAAATGAAAATTAAGTAAGGTATGTCTATGGCGTTTTCGACTACAACATAAGCGATTTCCGTAAAATCTATGATACTGGTATTAAAGAAGTAATATCAATAGTGGTTAATTAGCCATAAGTTAATTTTGAGTTTCATCGTATATACTTTCTAAAACAGGTAATTTTCATGATATTGATAATATTTGTTATTGAGGGATTTTTTATCGGTGTTAGGGAAATATTACACTATGTCGACGTTTCTATGTATTATTAAATCTTCTTCAGGACTAAAACGGATATATAATGATGTAAAAATATCACAAACATAAATTTTTAAGTATAGACTGATTAAAATACAACTACAAATCTATATAAAAATTAGAAGATGGCGGTATGATTAAAATTATAAATAACTAACTTGTAAACAAAAGATAAACAAACAAATGAACATCCTTACTTAGCGTAAAACTTTCTTAGCAAAAAGCATAGCCCTTATTGATAAAAAATATATAACCTATAGGATATTATGAAGCGTTGTAAGCTGTTTCATTATTTAGGAAATAATGATTTTTTTAAAATATAGCGGTACTTCATCAATATAGAAATTAAGATATGAAGCATGAACTATTGGTATATTTTTTTATCTAAAAAGTAATGAAATTTTCTATTATATGATTTCAAATTTTACTTAAAGTTTCTGTGTTTGTTCTTCTGTTCACCACAACTGCTTTATATGTATGTATGCATATCATTTCACTAATAAGTCTGTTATTATAATTAATTTCTTTATGTAATATAGATACTTGGTCAAAGTTAAAATTACGATGTTCTGTGAAATGATGTGCAAATAAATATAAATAAATAAACACCACAGAAATTAGACAACCCCCAATTCCAGAAGCCAGGGCTTGTGCGGAAGGGGCTTACACATTGAAAAATCGCGGACATACAACCATTTCCTTCAACAGTGCCAGTAACGGAGCCAGGATTCGAACCCGGTGGTGCGATGTCCGTGTGATTAATCGCGATTGCCACCTCGCGCCTTAACCCAGACTATCGCTATCGACCAGACAGCTAGAACAGTTTTTCTTTCTTATTTTTACGTCTTTTTTATATTAATATTCATGATCATATACACGCGCCTTCAGGTTTTGTCTTGTTTGACCTATACACTAAATTGCGTTCAGTACGGGGAATTTTATATACCATTTGCGAGTTGTATTTTAAGTCTAATTTACCCATCACAGAATTATAAATATTATCCACCGTTTTTAAGTGATAAAAAAACTATTTTGTTGTTGTCATTTGACAAGACCAATTTTAATTTTTCTAAAAGACATTTTATGTACGGAATTTTTAAATATCTCTTATTTTCACTGTTATTTTTAATACATTTCGTATTGTTGTTATTTATGAATACTTTGCAAAATTCCAGTGGATAATCATTATTGATTGATTGATTTATTTTTACTTTACCTTACCTTACCTTACCTTACCCTACCTTACCTTACCTTAATAAATTGTGGTTAATAAAATTTGGGTGACTTAATTTAACAATTTTATTTTTTAAAGATTGCATTGTACCCAATTTCTATCTATCTATCTTCGGATGTTGAAAATTTAATAGTCTACTTGAAAAAATTATTATTCTCCTAACACCGACGAAAACTCCCTCAATAAAAGTCCTAAGAATAAGAATGTAAGTAATAATAGTTATGACCTAAAAGAAGAGGGTGGATTTTGGTAGGAAACATAAAGTTAAAAAATTGGTTTTACATAAAGGTTAGAAACGTTGGATGTAACTAGCTTATGACAGTGAATGTAGACGATATATCCTGCACCTGCAGGAATTGAATTGCAGATTGGCAACTCATAATATGAATTTATTCCATGGTATTTTATGCAGTGGCAGCCTTGGTTCTTCAACAAACACATTTTAATCTGCACCCTGTATGTAGAAACCATAGATAGAAAAGTAAAAAACTATTTTTGACCATGATAAAAATATCCACATAATATAATTACATGTACAATGTATATTTTGGGTGAGCGTAGGTGAGTCTTTACTATGTACATACTTCGGTATGCGATGTAAAGCAACGACAGGCGCAGTTAGTACTTGGATGGGTGACCATTCCAACCGAAACCGCGTCCTCGCCTCACATATCTTCCAGCGGCTTGTATATCAGTGTATGCGCGGAAGCTATACAACCTTAGGCGAGGGTTGTATAGGAGATATACCATCCTTCGGAGGGGATGTAAAGCCGTCGGTCCCTTGTCTATTAAATGTTAGGCAAGCAAAAGATCCCTACTCTTCTTAAGGGAAGAGGTTCGGCAAAATTCCTGGTTGGGGGTAGCTCGTCTACAGGCGTCGGTGTTAGGCCTCAGTAGCGGAAATAGGCCGACGTTAAATAAATGTATAAAAAAAAAAACAATGTATATTTAACAGAATATTTTTCGAATTTAAGTTCAGGATTTCAGTGTTTTTTCCAACACTAAACGGTACCTATTATATTATTTATCTTACCTAGTTAAATAAGCAAAACTCGTAAACAATATATTTTAGAGTTGTTCCCTTACAAACAAGTAATCGCATTTGAAATGGAATTTCTCATGGTATTCGATTACTATTCCAAAACCGCATACACTAAATTCAGTTTTTCAATAGAAATCATTTTATTTATCCAAGGCGAAATCACCGTTCGTAAATCATTTTTATATTTCTCTATAAACCAAACGTGCTCAGTTTTGTTTTATTTAGTTTATACAGCAAATCTCAGAACAGATAAAATTGACCAAATCTTCCGGTACGGAGTCGTCTCACGGTTGGAGCTATCATAACATAGTAAGGATGTCTCCTTACTTGCTCTCACTAAGCATTCCCATCACTTTCTAACAGCAATAACAAAACAGGGACAGGTCCTTTAGCCGTGATTTAGAAAGTAAATAAGAGAAATACCGACAAAAATGTTCAGAAAGCCTACAGATGCAAGACGGAAAGTTATCTCAAATTTACAGATAAGGTAAATTATTATATTGTGTATTGTAAGTTATTTGTGGCATTCTACGAATATTCTTTCCTATTATTTGGGTTTTCTACCACATGTACTATTATCCTCTTCAAAACAAATCACCGAATCTACAAAATAATAGAATTATTGGAAAAAAGGTAAATTATATATACACACAAAATTGCTGTTTTATTTTTAGTTTTTACTTTTCCCCCTAAAACAAATACACCCAGAATTGGAAACGGGAAAATTATTGCAAGCGATAAGACATATAGTGGCAATTCGTACCCTTCTTAATCGAGCATGGAACATATTTTAATGCGCTTGAACTTCCGCAAACGGACAGTAGCATCATAACGATGTCTAACTGGGGTTGAAATGGTTTTAGACTTCTGTAGAATACACTAGGAAATTGATAATGTATTTGACCTTCGATCTCTGCCATTTCCTTGTACAAAGTTCCATGTGAATTGTACTTCTGTCTTATGCATGTAGGATAGTTGAATAGAAAACGGACAAATTAAATTAATGAAATTTAAGGGTAAAATACGAATTTTTATTAGGATCCCGAAGAAAATGGAAATTTTATTTTGGTAATATAGCGGGGACGTTTCGGCAAATACAGTAAGTTAAAGTGAATTATGGCCTTATACTTCTAGAAATAAATTTAGTTTCTGAATGATCTAAGAAGATTAAACAACATTCTTACACACACAAAACATAGACGATATTATTTTGTTATTAAAATGTTAATCTTGCAAAAGTAATTTTTGTTTTTAGAAAAGGCTGCGCAGATAATATAGAAAATTACCATCAGATCTACTTGCTTAGAACCTTATCTATAGTAATGGAAAAGGCTTTTGCCCTTATGAATTTATGTTCAATTAGAAAGTAAGAATATATTGTCCGAGTGTCAGCACGGATTTAGAAATGGTAAATAAACAGAGACGGCATCATATTATATGCTAAATCATGTGTATTCATGTCTATATGCGGAAAACATGTCATCGCAATGTTTTTCGATCTATCGAAAGCATTCGATACAATAAATACTGACTTCTTAATAACGTATTCGAATTAATGGGTATACGTGGTACTACGCTAAATTGCCTAACATCATACTCACATGGAAGGTCATTAAGGGTAAAATACAATGCGGCTATATCGACAGTGCATAAAGTTACCACGGCGTCCCCCAAGGCTCTATCTTGGGGCCATTACTTTTATGTTGTAAGAAAACGATCTCCTAGACTTTATAACAAAATGCACACGTAAGCATGTTCGCCGATGATATGTCTGTGATGGCAGTCATCTCCACAAATTACAAATTGAGGCCCATAAAGTTATGAATGACTTGAGTGCGAGGTATGAAACAAATTAATATTAAATAAAAATAAAACTTTCATATTAGAAAATCAGTGCCATCACATTTTGATATATCTACCATGAAGTTATCTGACACAACCACTTTTCTTGGAACTTGCTTGGATCCATAGTTATCTTGGGATAATTATATTGAAAACGTGTGTAAAAAACTAAATAGTGCTTATTTTGCAATTTACAGATGAAAAATAGCTTAGATGAAGATGGTCTAATATGCTTTGGCGTATTCTCATGTCATTAAATATAATTAGTTGGGGCAGTGGAAAAAGAGTAGGGTATTTATACTACAAAAACGATTAGTCCGTCTGATCTTCAATTTAAATTATAGGGAATTATGCAGACACTTATCAAAACAAAAAATATATTAACAGTACCTTGTATTTATATTTTGAGATGTTTAATGTACACAAAATGTAATCCCAATAACTTTTCAGTTCCATTAACAGAAACTATTCGCACAGGTAATTGCCCCAAGTTGTTCAAAAAAAGGATACAAATATTTTTACTTGAAAATGCTTTCTACAGTGAGAAGGAATTTTTAACTGTGGTACATTTATTATGTCTACTCAATTTCAGGTAGTTGGCTCACCTTGCTTCATTATATGTAGTTGCAGTAAACAAAATTTTTAGTTGCATATTTTTAGCCACATTTTATTCCTATTATGTTATCAATTATTTGACTATGTACCATACGTGTGTGTGTGTGTGTAATATATAGATTATTTAAATTTAATTTATACAGCACATTGACTGAATGTGTAATTTTTTTATTCTATTTTATATTTTATCTTTACCTATTTTGCAATTTGGTCTCCTGGGGTTGACTTACTAGATAGATTTATGAAAATTATTCGTAGCTAAAGATCTTCTAATCATTTACTTTATCAATAAACTACAGTTTTTAGATGTTTTAATGAATAGAGTTGTTAACACAAAAAAACCAAGGCATACACACGTATTTAAATTTGAACTCAAACCAGTTAATAAGTGTTAAAAGGGGTGTTAAGTATTTATGAAAGAGATTCTAATGAACAACCAATATTTTGAAGTCATTCTTGATAGAACTTTCGTAAATACTGAAAATAAAAATAATCAAGTACTACAAAGATATGAACGTAGTTACACAACATTAATTCCTTTTGTATACGGGTTAGCGGAAAAACTACGCCGTATAGGTGATAAAGTTGATGTTTGAACGGTATTTCAAACGAGAAATACTCGGAGATCTATTTTGACAAAAACAAAACCATTACAGGAGCAACATGCAAAGATAGTTATATTTGTATCTAGCGAGCGAAATACAACTTTGGCGATCGAGAACGAAAGTTTCGTTCGCAAAACGCAAGGAAAATAATGTTAATGAAAAAATGTCTCATTTTAGACACTGACGTTAATGCCTTTTTAACAGTTGTAGAAAAACTGTATTTACAGTCTCCCGTGCAAGTATAACAAACATTATGACCTTGCAGTATAAGATTGGATGAACACAAAAATGACGTTAGAAAAAAATGAAATTTTTAGTAGATATTGTGATAATTTTTAGAAAATACATAAAGTAGAAGAACTCATAAAGAGAAGAAAAAGATATAATATTTTTTAAAAAAGTTCCCCAAATAAAATGAAAATACTTGATCACTTCATGACACATTGTATATAAACTATATTTCTTACAATTTCAATAACAGAGAATATGCAAAGGTAATTCAAATTGCGCCCCAGTCTTCGACAAAATTTCGAATCTGCGAACAGCGATGTGACTGCAAATGGGATTGTTAACGTTTAAGTTGGTGGAAACTTTTATAATAAATGATACGAATTTATCTGTCGTAGGCATCAGCCTCTATTCAGAACTAAAAAATAAGAACAAGGCATTTTAGACATATGGAATGTGTCTCCAAACCGGAATGAATGTGGACTGAGAGGAATCACAAAAGCAAACTTTATAGAAAGAAAGCGGCTGCACAGGAAAGCATGACAGAAAGATAAATATGCCCTTTAAAAGCGTTAAATATATACATATACTCGAGATATTTACTGTGCGCTAAGAATTCATTACTTTTTATGTTATTTATAGATTCATAAACTGCGAAAGCATATTTCCAAATTGTAATTTTCTCGCTACACACATTCTCCCCGAGATATATACGAGGCAGTTTATTTCTTATTTTTAGAGACTGTGTTGTATTAAGTCTCTGGAAAGCTACTATTAAATGTGTCTCTGTTAGTCCTGCAAAGTATTTCCAACCGTCATCAATCATGAGTTATCAGGACAAGCCAAAAAGTGCATCATTAGTTTCATATCAGTAGTGAGTTAGTAGCTGCTCATCGGACATTAGTACTGGGGGACTTGAAACGGACGGAAAGGGTCATATTTCACGCGGCACTATATGCCGAAAACTCACAAAATAAACAAAAATAAATGGATTTTTATTAGGGGACACTCTTATCATTAATTCCATACATGCAGGCCTCTATTTGGTTGAAAACTGACGCAATTAGTTGTGTTGTATATTCCATTTACTGGAACAATTAATTTTTTGTATTTTGACTTTTTAAAAAGGGCCGTTTTTAATGAAACAGTTACAGTGAAAATCATTCGAATTCGAACCACCATTTAATGACGGAAAATCGGCTTTTTTTAAATTAAAATCTGGAATGTGGTTTCTAGAAAAAAAATGCCTCAACCATATGGTACTATGTCCAATGCGGGATGCTGTGAATCCACAATTAGCTCGTGATCTTCTAAAGGATTCATGCTAAAAAGTAGCACGTCTAATAGTCTCCTGTTGTAATTTGTAATAACCTGTTATATATACTGATTTAAGTTGACTGGTAAAAAAGGTTAAAATTGAATGAACAACAAATTGTTCTATTGCTTTTATAAATTTGTCAAAACATAATATTTTCTGTTAAAGGATATGAAGTTAAAATACGATAACATACTAATTTGTGAACACCATATATTGTCTACTCTTGTTACCTAATATTTACATGTTATATTTCTATTTTAATTATGCTAATAACTGGAAAAATTAAGGCCCAATGATACTAATTAGCATAGAAACACTTAGTAAAGGCAAAAAATTCTTTTACGGGTCTATGCCGTTATTCGATCGTTAACAATAATAATCGATAGTTGTTACAGTAATTCACACCGAAAAACTGATTTGCATTGGTTGGGTATCTTTTGTTATTCATCTAACTGTTGTATACGTTGGGTTGGACTGAGGTCATACTTGCTTCTAAGGGTAAGTACATGCCGAACATGCTTCGATGACATATGGGAAGTCGATGAAAAATGATTGGTGTACATGCCAGAGATGACTACTGGAAGATGTATAGTTGAGAGAGAAGACGACAAATATTTTTAAAAGATTTAATAATGATTTCAAGTGAAAGTGACACTGATTCCGATTCAGTAGCAATTAAATACTGGTTTGTAGCAAGCAGTTCAAACTGCCAAGCCAGTAGACATAATATTAACTAAAGATGACAGGAGCGGGGAAAATGCCATCATCTATTTCCAGAGTTAAAAAAGAGTCCGGACAGATAATGAACATTGAAACATTTCAGTACATTTTTGATGAAGTTTGCGTGAAATTTTTTTCCACTCTCTCCTCAATGCATATCTCTTATGATGCTGCTTATATATTTTGTCCCATATTGCTGTACTACTGAACACCAAGTTTATTAATTCTTCTTTCTTCATTTTTTATGTCAAAAAGTAGCAATGAATTTAGCCTTGAAATAATGTATAACACTGTTGAATTCCCTCCAAAATTGTGTAGTGTACAGCCACGCGCTAAGAACCTTATTCCTACCTTGTTACCAAAAATAAGTTAAAGTGGGGAACCAATCATATTTCGAGATTCTACGATGTTTTGCTTTCACCATCGATGAAAACACAAATATTTTGTGTCGTTGTGAATCATCGAGGGTGCAAGGGTGCGCACATCTTTGCTATGTATACTCTCACTAAATTCTCATGTTTGTATTACATAGATTGTAATCCAGCTAATCATCTCACATCGTTCATCGGTCATAGAGGCATCTTTGGCATGAACTTACTCTAAGTCTCATAGCGCATTGTATCGCGATATGGAGAGTTTATGCTTTTTAGTATTATTGCTTCTAGACTTGTTTTTTTTTGAGTTTTCTCTTTCTGATTCCGGCAGTCCATATTATATGATTGCATGTATATCATTCTGGTTTTATTATGACATTCCTTAAATTTTTCTATCGTTTGTTCCTAGTGTGCTTGATCCTATCAACTGTCACTATACGTATATCCTATTTTAATAACACTTTCTCCAGTAAATTGCGTTGGGTCTCATTTTTTCAACTGGTTCCCAGTACTTCATTGCACAGACTTTTATTCTTCTATAATTATTTTCTCTCTTATTAATTTCTATGTTTGCCGACGTTCCTTTAGTTTCATTTTTATTTTTGAACAGCTGAAATGTTTATATGGTTATGTTCTATCCGATCCATAGCGTATTTATGCATTGTTTATTTGTCTATTCCAGATGCAGCAATTGATACTGCGGTGGTGTGTTTTCCAAGGGCTAGTGTTATATTTCCTCTGCTTATTCTGCCTTCCTTTCTTCGAATTCTCGTCTTTCTCCAGTTTCTTGGATCAATGTTGCAGTTCTGGGTATCTTGTCCTAAGCATAATTTGTTTTCTCTATATACACATATACTCGCACATTCGCACCCACATGTATATACAAACATATATATCTTTTTCTTTTGAATGTCTGGAAGTTTGGCTTAGTCGTTGTTCTGCTGGGGATTCGATCTGTTTCCAGAATATCCTTTGTTTTTCTGAGTTCTCTTCTTTCTCTAGTTCTTTTTCTCAATACTACAGTGGTGTGCTGTGTACCTTCTCATGTGCATAATATGGTTTTTCTTTCTGTAAACATACACATACACATACATATTCTTTTCTTAGATATCTAAAAGTTGTATTTCTGAGTTTGAGTTGTGCTGCGAGTTTTCTATTCTCTAAGAATCAATTGCATATTTCTGAGTTTTTCTTCCTCCAATTGTCCAATTGAATGTTGCAGTTGTGTGTATCTTCTCATATGTATATTGTAGATCTTTTATTGACACCTTCACAAATTATTTACACATTTATAACCGTAACATGCAGATTTAATAAATTATTGCATTGTTGTCTATTGCTTTTATAGAGAAGGAAGGAGTAAAAATTAATTTGAATGTTAAACTGATTATAATTTGCTTTGATGGAAATATTGCCTTGTCTACATATATTATGTTGCATCAGGTAATTAACTAATATACAGACACCTAGCGGGCACAACTATAATTAGTGCGCCTGAGTTATTGGATCAATAACCAGAAATAAAAATCAAAATTTAAAGGGAGTAGCCCTCTCAGTATAATTTTACGATATTTCTGCACAGAGTTTAATTGTTACATTAATTATTTTTATTAATAATATAAAATTACTTTGTAAAACAATTAAAGCAATGAATAGTTATTTTATAAATATAAATACATGATATTAATATTGAGGTGTCTAATAAACAATTACAAATATCACATCGCAAATAAAAACAATATTCATAATGCATTTTATTGAATGTTACTTATGTATGAATTCGGCAAAATTATACATATCATCGCATTATACTAATTACTTTCATGGCCTCCTTTCTGGAGCACCCCGTCGAGCCAATATATTAGTATATTATCCTAAATCAGAATATAAGTAATTGAATTTCAACTATCCGAATAATAATTTCCAGTAACTAATTAACAATATCTGTAGCAATTAATTCGCGGTCTATGATGACATTGCAACAAAGATGTTATCAATCCACTGTAATCACATGATACTCAGGCTGCCGGATCCCAGATAATGACATAACCCGATCTAATTTAGTCTAGCAGGGCTATTACAGTGGATTGTAGACTGAGACTACGACTAGCCTGCAGGTCCTATCTAACCAGGCTATCATCGTAGTATTAATTATCCCGGAACCTCCCTCTTTATTCACGCTATACTTTTGAAGGCTTCCACCAAGCTTCGTCCTGTCGCCCTGAACCTCTCGTCCTTCGATAACTGCATAATGTATACAAACATGATTGATTGCTGCGGAACAGGATTTAATCTGTGATGTCTTGTACGCGTCAGCAAGGAGTGTTAATACTGCACTTGTATGCGGTATACGAGAGATATTAGTTTTAATTCGTCATAAATTTCATTTGCTGTATTCACACAGTGACATGTTGAAGTACGTGCTGCGTGCCGTACATGTTTATTAGACGTTAATTCAGTAAGTTGTGCTATTAAGATGCGACGTTGAAGTCAATTGTATACACGGAGCAACATTTAACCGACAGCAATACATTTAGCGTGCATATTTTACGATAAATCACCATATGTTTAATGCAGTTTTCAACCGTTCTTGACAGTAAGTAATTAATTTCAGAGAAAAAAATAAATAACTTGAAATTCTCTTTGGAATGTTTCATCTAATACGAGTACAATATTAATAACAATTGGGCGCTTACGTTCAGATGCCCCTACCTAGAAAGGGATATATTGATTTTCATATGCTATTTTTTGCTTTTCAGAACATAATCCTTAAAAAATTATCCAAATTCCCCACTCCCCTCCTCCCTCTCTGTCCTTCATTTCCCTATCCCTACAAAACTATACGTCAGCTGACTCCATCATCCACATATTTATCACGCTATAATAAATCCTTTTATTTTTATAAGTTGGCTATTTGTAGTAAATTTTAGTAATGCTTCCTACAACTGCGACTAGAAAAACTCCAACCTTAAATAAAATACTCAATAGTAGATATTAGAAAATTGGGAAATTAATAAAATACTATATAATAGGAAATTCAAATAAATTAAGTAATAAAAATGTTGATGATCCTACGGCCTCCATCTGCCCCCCCGATATTTCTACACAATAAGTATACTGTAACGCAGCGGGACATAAATGATTGTTTATGAAATATATTAAGGCAAAATAAAATGTAACATTGAGAAGATGCTAAATAAAACGATTTTAATGGTTAATGTTAGGCTTGTAACCAAGGAGTCCTGGGTTCGAATCCTGACTAGGGTATGTATGTTTGGTGGTGTTTTTCATGTGTTGCTGAGTCGGTGGCTGTGGATTACACGAGGTTGTGTAAGAAACAACACGGCTAGTTGCTGTACCACTCCTGAATTCGAGTCTCAGCTGCGGCAGATGACAATGTCGTAGGGAATGATCAGTGTATAATGGTCTATGTGTATGTGTCCTGGTTGAGTAGTGGAATAGCTAATGCTAAACTGCGCCAGGACGTTAATCTAAACAGGCCGATAAAATAAAAATAATAATAATAATGTATGCCGTTGTATGAGAGACAGCACTATTAATCCTAATCCTAATTACACAGTTATCTCGCCTAAGTTCGAATTTATATATATATATATATATCACTGAAGGAATACAATACATTTTCACCGAAATAAGACTTGAGTCGTCTCTTAAATACATTATATGTTGTACGGATTTTAGATATTCTGGCAGAGCATTGAAGGATTTAATTGCATTATAATACGGCCCTTTTCGTAAAAAGTGTAATAGTGGATTGGTACTCTTAGATCAGCCCCATGACGTGTTGACATTGATTGATATATTTCGTTATTTCAGACAAAGATACTGGGATTATTTTTAACAAATAAAACAAGTTTATAAATATACAAAGATGGGACAGTAAGTAAATTCAGTTTTTTAAAATACGGTCTACATGTTTCACGATTGGAAATTCCTACCATACATCTAACGAATCGTTTTTGAGTTACAAATACTCTCTGCCAGTGTACGGGAGATCCCCACAATATTATGGCGTAATCCAAAACATTTTATACATACGAGATATAAAATATTCGTAAACTATCTAACGGCAGTTGGTCTCTTAAAGATCGTATTAAGTAACATGAAGAATTTAATCTTGATATTGAATATTTGCATATTTATTTTCCCCTGTAAATCATGTGAGAGATGACACTTAAAAATCTAATGAGTGGCAAAATTCTCCAATGACTTTGAACTTCAGAAGGAGTAGAACAGTTTATTTTAATATACAATATATCAACAATATACGGTGTATTAGAAATGTAACCATACATTGGCAACATTTATTCAAGCTCTGAGTATAAAACTCAGTATAAAGAGTGAGTTACGTTTTTAGTTACAAATAACTTCGTCTAATAATAAATGTCTAATTGTGATTTAAATAGTAATTGATGAAAGCGATTAATTAAGAATTCGTGGTAGTAAAATTTTACTGTTTTAAGATCGTGTGAAAATTTATTTCAATAAAAAGACAAAAGGAATTGTAAATACGATCGACAAAAAAAGTCAATAAACATCCCAAGAGATGACAATTTGTAATTCTTCTATAAACATTACTGATATTTATGCCCTGAATGGATTTACACTATGACAAAAGAATATCTGGACTGGTAAAAAAAAAATGGACCGAAAATTATTCTCGCTACAATTAAGAGTTGAAAGAATAACGCCCCTTGCAAAAGAAAGGCTATAAAATACTAATGACATTTTTAGAAGAATTGTGGAGGTTATGAGACAACTGGTATTGGTCAAAATATGAAAAATTTATGAACTTATGGATAATAACTTGATCACACTTGATCACTGTATGATGTCCAAGAGTGAATGAGAACACGTATAACTGCTATAAATTCTTCTGCAAGGATCATAGAAAAAAGACAGAAATTAAATTCTGCAATACCTGTAGCAGACAAGAAAATGGAGATGCCCTGAAATATCATATAAATCATAAGTTACTTTATTTCGTTAATAAGTATTATACCGTCTATCTATTTTACGAGGGCCACACCAAATATCCCATTTTTTGTGAGCTAGCCTACTTTGTGAGATCTATTACAAAAACCTGAAAAATAGGAAAACGTTGACGGCAAAGACAATAAGAATAATATGTATAAAAAAAATTCGAAAAACGCAGCTGACCATAGAATGGGTCCATAGGTGCCTATCCAGCTATCTGGGATAACTTGATTTAAATAATTTGTACATATTACAGCAGTGTGAGGTGGAACCTCATTTTGTTGAATATATGAATAATTTAATCTTTCTGCCACTGTTAATTCATAAAGAAAATCTTGAAATCCGTTTTGCAGGAAATTAAGGTATCTCCAAGCGCTTAATTTGCCATCATAAAAATAAGGTCCAATTACTTTAGTCCCTGAAAGACTCATCCAAACATTCGTAGAAAATCTTTCTTGGAAAGCAATCTCTCTGCACCAATGTGTATTTTCTCGTGTCAACTTATAATGCATATTTGTATTGAAAAATCCATTATTAGAAAAATTTGATTCTTCCGACCAAAGAATTTTGCTACATATTATTCCTTTTTTTATTTGACAACCATCTACAAAATCGTACTTTCCTCGGCTTATCTCCCTCATTTAAATGTTGAACTTTCCTCGTTTTGTAGCATCGAAATTAGTTTTTTTAAATATTTTTCTAGCACTGTTTTTTTATGAGACAGTTTATCTGAATTTGTTTCAAAGAGGTTTCCTCATTGTGGTTAACATAATTCAATACTGTATTCACTTTTCTTACATTATCCGCAACATGCCCTCGCTTTACTACTTTTTTTGAAAATGAACTGTGCGTTTTTAGATTTTGAACTAACTTCCTAAACGTAGTTCGATTTGGCTGCGGAGCATCTGGAAATCCATCTCCGTAAACCATGACTGCCATCTTAGCGTCAAAATTGCACTGACAATAAATGCTAATCATATCGAATTTGTTATTAGTGGTGTACAACCATAATTACTGTTAGAACTCGACAACGGCGACAACCTGTCAAGTTTGTTGATAATTGTATACATTGTATTTCACTAATCATGACAGCTGATTTTTACGATTCAATGATAATAATTGTATTTTTCGTAAAGTATAAATATTGATACTATCAGTTAAAATTTTTGTGGCATGTTTTATATCGTTGGAAAGAGAAAAAATAAACGGAATTAATGGTGTCATGGCCTACTTTGAGATTTGTTTTTCATTTTTGCATAAGAGCGTATGTCAAGTCAACTGCGTTTTTAGAATTTTTTGATACACATTATTATTCTCATTGTCTTTGCCATCAACTTATATCCCTTTAACATTTTTCGTATCTCCACAAATAAGGAAGCTATAACCATTTGTGGTTTTCTTATTTTTCAGTTTTTTGTAATATATCTCACAAAAAATGGGATAACTGTTTCTAAAACTTCATTCTTCTACAATAGTAGATATTAAGCGAGATATTTGGTGCGGCCCTCGTAAAATAGACAAACGGTATAATTCCCATGATAATGTTAGAAGACATGATATATCCAAAATAATTATAGAATACTTCATATACAAGTTATACATCTTTTGAGGTAATATAGGTTCCAACTTATGAAGACTTGGAAAGTCTTTAATGCTGTTAATGTTAATCTTTATTGTATTGTTTTATATTTCCTAAATATAAAATGGCAACATACTTGACTTTGAACGGTGAATGTATATGCATGATTTTACTTTATATTTGTGCAGCTTAACCTTTGCTATATCTATTTTGACGTTTTTAGCAAGAAATTAATTGAAATACCAGATATGTATATGTAATTGTAACGTAATTACTTCACAATTTTCCGGTAATACATCTATTTTCCTATGTCATTACTGAACTTCCGTATGTTTCGACTTAATTTCTATTTAGTTGCCCCCTAAAATATAGTTATATTATCTAGTTGGTCTAACAAGGACCCTATAATATGCAAACTGCCCGTTATGACTAGCTAACAAGACATAATCCATCAAGGGACGGGTCGTGATGTACACGTGTATAGTGTAGTATACAAGTTCGAGGACAGAATCAGCAATTGATTATCCTAATGTAAGCGACAGGATTTAAACTTCTTAACATCACGCACGAGTTCTTGTTCGATTGTAGTTCTTTTGTACAATGCGATATCCGACTTGTATATTCTTGTTGGGAACTGCTTGTGAAATTATTATCTCTTATTTCATTTCAAATTTCTTCCAACACTACGTGAGATGCTCATTTTTATTGCCGAAGTGGCCGACCTCTGGGACATCTTGTTTTTTAATGGCTAACGTAAGCAGAACGTTGTTTGCGAACTAAATTTTAAAAGCGATACTCTCAGTAAAGCAAATTTGAGGTTCAAAGTTTATCTAGTTTTTGACTCTTCACGTTATCTATTACATCTTTGAATATTGTTTACATTACTTATGTAATCAGACCATTTTATAATAAATCAACAAAATGCCGGTAGGCTTACAACTAAGGAGCCCCCGGTTTGAATACTACAATGATAGAATCGACCAAATAGAATGTTTTGCTAAGATGATCTGCATTATCGTATTTTATTTGTTAAGACTGCACTATCATCATCTAATCATAAGAAAAACATTAATAAAACAATTGATTTAGATTCGCTGTATTCCAACAAAATAGATAACTTCGAAAGAACAAGTTGTAGCAAAATTAAAACATCCAAATCAATACATTATGTTTCAGACTCAAATCAAAATAGTAAAACACATTATTCTGAACAAAAAATTACAAACATTTTTAAATCGTTTAAAATTAGTTTGTGTCCAACACCAATACCACTTTTTCTCATAAGCTTTCAGTCTGCCTGACGTAAAGAACTCATCAAATGTTCATGTTGATAGGGCAAATATTAACCGATATAATGGACTCCTCAAAAAACGGCCAAATTGAGCATAACGTCTAGATAGCTTATTTATATTTGTAGATATGATTAGGTGCTTCTGCCATGCTTTGCATAAACTATTTAGTTTATATATTGATTTGATTTGCGGTTTTTGGGAATTAATAATAAGTAAGCATGTCCCAACAAACAAAAATCAGGTAGACACATAAGAGTATAGTAGTAAATAATAATATTTAACTCAGAAGCCTCCCGGCATATTCACTCTCATAACAAGTCAAAAGTTTAAACCTCGTATAATATATGGAACCAGAACTAATTTTTATACTGAATCGACAAAATGAATGAATTCCTACTCAAATTATTAGTAACAATCTACGTTATTTCATTACCTTTATTTATTTTTTAATTAGTTAGTTCATCAAATTGTAATTTAGCTTTATTAATTTACCTTAGTATATAATTTAGTTACCTTCCGTTACATATATATCAATAATTTTCACTGAAACCAAAGCTAATTCTACGAAATGGAAACTGCTGATAAAATTTCATTAGAAAATTGCGCTCAAAATTCCATATGAAGCTTAATTTACATGCCGAGTGCGTAGAGCGCATTTCATCATAATTTGCGCCAGAATTTCTCACTTGGATATGTGTAAGAGCGAGTTATTGTGTTTCATTTTCCTAATTTATTCCTCCACCGCAAGCTAAATTTCCATCTAAGCGAACGCCTCTATACGATCCAACTTGAAAGCAAAACTTGGGAACAATTTTAAAACAGTTAACAACGTTAAATTAAGCACGCCAACTTCAAAGGTGTCGAAGCCGAGCCAAGCTGATCACGTCCCCGTCAAAGGCTCGGACAGGGAGGCAAACCTCCCGAACTATTGGATAGTCCGGTCACGCGCTGCTCCGGTAAGCAACAATGGCCCTGGAGACAACACTGCTAATTGCATTGCTCCGTGCGTCGCCTTAGTAGGCTTTGTTATGGCCACCAAACCGCAGATCTGCTCTAATTCAACAGATCCTTACGTAGTGGCCGAGAATTTATATTTGCAAGAAAGAGATCACCGTCACCACACAGAAAATTGTTTTTTATACTATGGTGTAATGATAACAATATTATAACACATTTATTGTAAGTATATAGATTAGCATAAACTATGTCGTATCCACAAATACAAAGTGTTAATACATTTCTCTCATTTAAATAATTTATATTACGTATTGTATACTTCACTACTCACTACTGGGAAAGTTACATTTAGAAATAAAAAATTAAAATGACTCAAATATTTTGTTGTATACAGTAGTACAGCAACCCCCCCCCCCCCCACTATCACTCCCAATACCACCCCTACACTATTAGAGAAGGGAGTAAAAAAAAATAAAAATATGATTTAGTGTGTATACAAGAACGAAACGTCTTAAAAAATTTTGTTGCTAGCTACCCCCTCTACCACCCCCACCCTCTTATTAAAGGGAGTAAAAAATTAAATTCTGATTTAGTGTATACGAAAACCAAGGGCCTCTTAAAAATATTTTGACACTAGCCTATTAGTTTGTTATGGCCAGTTATTTTATCAGCTAAATCATATAGGAAAGAGCAAAGGGATATTGAAATAAGGTTGGATTCAAGACACAAAGTCGAATTAGACACACATTTGTTCAATCATTTACCTATCGCTTTCTGAATAAGACATTGCCACAGTTATTTCAATTCCACAGTTTATTTTGTTGTGTTTATCAAACTCTTTTAGAACACTTCCGCAAGGATAATTTCGTCCTAGGAAGAAAAGGCAACTCTGGTAACGGACTGTATGTTGGGTAGGAATCTGGATTTGGAAAACGATTTTAGGAATCATTTATGACTATTTTAATTGTGTAAGGATATGCAAACTTCTAATGAGAACTTTGAAGCCAGAGGAACAGATCCCTAGCTCCCTTACTTTTTTTAAAAAACATTTATTTAACGTCGGCCTATTTTCGCTACTGAGGCCTAACACCGGCGCCTGTAGACGAGCTACCCCCAACCAGGAATTTTGCCGAATCTCTTCTCTTTCTAAGAGTAGGTATGTTTTACTTACCTAACGTTTAATAGGCAACGAGACTTTACAATTTACATCCCCCCGAAGGATGGTATATTCCCTACACAGCCCTCGCATAAGATTGCATAGCTTGCGCGCATACACTGATATACAAGCCGTTGGAAGATGTGAACCGAGGACGCGGTGTCCCTTGAAAGGATCATCCCCATCTAAGTACTAACCGAGTCTGACGTTACTTTACATCGCTTATCGAAAGATGTACATAGTAAAGACACACCTACGCTTGCCCTAGCTGCATTACTTGCCCCTACCAATAACAAACATACGTCCACTCTAGCAGCAGCGTGTCTGTCGGTTGGATCAGTAGAGAGTTATAGCGAAAGTGGGCCATCCCCACCACATTTATCACCTCTACGCTTAATAGGCCACACCCCCATGACGTCGTTTAGATAAGCCACTAGAGCAGTGGGAGTGATTCTGCTTCGCTATATATTCTCTACTTCCATCATCTCAAATAAAATTTGAGGTACACTTGAAAAACCGTTGACATATAACCGTTAAAGAGATTACATTCTTTTGAATCTCTATGTTGAACCCAGTGGACAACTGGAGGTAATTAGTTGTTTAACCCGGCGGCGTCTGGATAGTTCCACCATCTACGTTACCATGGATGATTATTCTCATAAAGCAATGAGCATGGCCTAACGTATAACAGTAGTAAAATTTTGACATTTAAATAGATGACGTTATATGGGCATTTATACATTTTGCATAACACTTGTAAACTACTCGCTGTTATATGGACGGAAGTTCCATTGACAACTTGCATTTTGAGTTAAGATTAGATTTTTTTTAGATACTTTAGACTATGTCAGTTGACGTTGGGTCGCGAATCATGAAGGTTAAGGACTTTCCATTCAATACATCCTAACAACAGATATTTTAAGTTTGATGCTCGTTTTAAAAATTTTCAATTAAGGACAAAGGGACCATAACATATTACTTAATTCTGACAATTTTCCAGATAATGTAATATATTCCATATCGAAATATCAAGAAATATTAAAATGAAATTATTATTGTATAAGGGTACTCTATCTAGTCTTCTTCTACTATCGTTGTATCTTTTACGAGACTATATAACAACGAATAGTTAATAACCTGTATAAATCCTGAATCGATAAAAAGAACAGAACTAGTATGATAAAATAAAACATTTGTCTTTAGCTAATTGTAAACGAGGAAATATAGTGGCCAATGCGATGCCATGACATACTACAAGTATGCGTGTTATGTTAACTTGTTTAGATTAGATATTTTTTCACGACGTTTGTTAAAAATGCCACAAATATTGAACTACTGCTACACTTAACTGCATTAAAAATAACGAAAGCATGATTTGAAGACTAATACATTTTACTCATAGTTATTTAAAATCAGTTGAATATAATGAAGCGAAACAGGATTAGTAGCAGGGATTACTTTTTTTATATTCACAATAATATAAGTTAATTTAAGAACACAATGTGTAAGTAAGCTTGTAATGTTGACGTTTAAACGAACTTTTCGTGTGTTTTGATGTGGACTGATTTCTGAATCTTCACGTATAACTGGTTATATGTATTCATATTAGTGTTTGTAATTATCGAGAACAATATTTTTTTATATATTTATACTTTTTTCAGTATATGTTAAATCGTTTTTGATACTGTTAAGATAAAATAGTTGTTATATTAGTGCACATACCCACGTTCAAATGTAATTCTAGCGTTGATCAAATTCAAAATTTAATAAATAAAACCAATTACCTAATGGGTTTATAAAATGTTATGTGATGTCAAGATGTGTAAATAGCATCGTTTAATATATTTGGTGAAAATAAAATAGAGAAGTAGCCCTATATCGGAACCTTGAGGTACTCTAGAAGTGTTCGTATAATGGCAAGAGCGAAAACCTTCATGCTCAACAAAGTGTTTGAATTTAAATAAATATAAAATACCTACGAATGACTTAACTTACTATTCTGACAAAATTAGAATATTGATTTTTCTACCAATAAATAGTTGATTAAATACTATTTAAATGTTCATACACAAAGTAAATGTTAGCAGGATTAAATTTAGCACAATCAATAAGTAGGTTATACCCCCCAAAAATTACTGGAGCTTTGACTTTTCGCAATTAAGTGTAGTCATGTTTTCTAAATAATACCTCAAGTTCACGACCTAATGGCGTCGCCGCTTGTACCGTCATATCAGAAAGATGGCGGCGAAATACGTTTTTAGTAATTCCTTATTCCAAAACATTTAATATAAAAATTATATATATACTCGCTGTACCTCAGAAACTATATATCTGGGAAAAAAATTCAGACAAGAGTTGTAGGAAGTTTATTTTACCTTATACTTTTTATAATAACCTTTATCCTAGAAGGCATTGGAAATAAGATATTCTCAAAAACCATAATAATATGTCAACGCCATTTTTCCCATATGGCGAAACAAGCAGAGGTGCCATTAGGTTGCACACTTAACGTATTATTCGGAGAACACAGTTACATAGTTATAATCAAAACTACAAGTAAAATAAATCTATGGTGATTGGTGATCCGTTACCTCGATCTTGAACAGGAACTTGTCCTGAACGAATCCTCTAGCCCAAATAATGTATGTTGTCAAAAGTGTACTATCTTGAACTAGCTGTCCTTATAAAGTGGTCCAGTAGTGCATTCTGTGAGTCGGATGGAACCTCGAAAAGCCTAACAGACTATACCCCACCCCCCGTTTTCAAGGATGCAGAATACGATAGCTGTAGCTAAATCAATCTCCGAGGTCACCCTAGCCCCCAAATGGCCAAAAACCATCCCCGGAAGGGGTAAATATCGTATCTGCCGTCTCCGACCAACCAAACCTGTGTTAATCCTGTTTTTGAGGATGCTGAGCACGATCGTGATGTCGAAACCCCGTCTCAACTCCCACCAACCCCCCAAACGGCCAAAAATCGCCCCCGAAAAGGGTGAAATGCGGATAGGCCGTCTTCTGTCGGCTAAACCTGTGTTGCCCCCCGTTTTCGAGGATGCTGAACATGAAAAAATATCATGACAGTATGTTGTTTAATTTGGACAGTATGTTGTTTAATTTGATCCCCGATATTCACATTAGCGAGTCTGGTACTGAAACGGCTGATAAAGCCTGTGAAGTTGATGGCTGTGATGTTCATTTCGTGGAATACCAACCATGTAATGCCACTTGTAGGAGACGTAGGTTATATTGATTGCATCAATGTTTCACTGGAAAGTGATTTTATGATGATGTTTTATATTTATATAAAGTGAATAAGTAATTGTATGCGTCAATATAAGTGTTTTATATTTATATACAGTAAATAAGTAATTTTATGCGTCAGTAGATATGTTTATTATTTAATATAATAGTATAAATGAAATTGTGCCAGTGATTGTATATATCTGATTTTCCCATCTAAAACCTAGAAACAAAGTATGCACCCATTTTTATTTATTTTTTTCAGTTGAACAGTCAATCAAGATACCTGTAATTATCATCCGA
This sequence comes from Leptura quadrifasciata, assembly GCA_963675555.1. NCBI lineage: Eukaryota > Metazoa > Arthropoda > Insecta > Coleoptera > Cerambycidae > Leptura > Leptura quadrifasciata. The sequence continues at coordinate 88,036,325 of OY776675.1, forward strand.
TACGTATTCATTATTCAATGATCTGTGAACTTACTCACTTACTTCATAAAACCGCGTATTAAAGGGGTAGTTTTTGTACGTTTGAGGGGTCGGTTCGCCTCGGGGAGAAGATCTAACATCACCATCGTGCTCAGCATCCTCGAAAACGGGGGTAACACAGGTTTGGCTGGCAGGAGACGGCGAATACGCGGTTTACCCCTTTCGGGGGTGGTTTTTGGCTGTTTGGTGGGTATGGTGACCTCGGGGAAAGATTTAACCACCGCCATCCTGTTCAGCATACTTGAAAATGGGGGGGGGGGGCAGTCCCGTTAGGCTAAGAAAAATTCATATTCCTGTCCGACTTACAGAATGCACTATAGTATAAGGCATCCTAAAAGAACAACGCACATAGTTTTAACGAGGATAGAAAAAGGAGGTGTAGCTTACCGTTTGTGTGGCCTTAGATCCCATCAAATATAGTAAGTTTATTTACAGCCAAACTCCACACCAACAGCAGGTATTGAGAATAAGGTCAACTTAATTTCTCTGGAATACGTCGTAGATCCCAAATGGATGGCAATTGATTACCAATACAACAAACAACCACAATGGCCGCTATCGACTCAAACCTCGACATCTATACATGCTAATTCAATACATATCTGGTTGCTTAGGGCTAAACGCGGTGTCTAGGTCGATTTTGCCACGTAACAACTGATCGGGGCAATTCGTAATTAGAGACTATTTACCGACAAATCCGTGTTAATGCAGAGAAATACAAAGTAGAATACATGTAACTGAAAGTCACTATTTGAAATTTAATTATAAAATATTGTAAAATTACACATATTGAAAATAAAGCCTTTTGAAGCACAGCCGAATCGCCTTTTTATAACGCAGGACTAACTCCGACATTTAAATAAAAATATGATTCGGTATTCAGAAAATTGCAGATGGATATTAATGAATATTAATTATTCCGTTATAAAATTTTTGCTGCACTTAAAATTTACATCCCGTATGTAGTGTATTCCTTTTGGTCCGCTTTAATCTCGGTAAGAGAATGTCAACCGGATAAGTAAATTCTGCATTCGCCCTAAGGCAAGATTATTCTCTATGTGGGGGGTTCTGGTTCTAGTTAGTTGCTAATTGAATTTGCACAGATTTCAATTGAAATGATTCATTCATTCCATATATTCAGGATTTTATGAAATTATTAGAGGGCGTAACGCGCTCTAATAATTTAATTTAGAGGGTAATATAATTAGGTGTAATTAATGATTCTGTATTTTGCTTGTTGTATATCATTATAACATTTCTCATTTACGTATATAATTCAAAGCATTTATAAATATTCGCAATATTAATGGAGTTTCATTATTAATACACAGAAATTTCATGTACCGATTTTTGAAATTATATTTCCAATATCTGTAATCAATGCTGAATACAGTAACACAATAATAATTATGGAATTATAATTTCAATAACTAGGGTTAATTTTTTAAATATCCATATTTAATTAGTTTTCTGGTGAAAATGTTAGGTATATACATACATCGACGTATACATTAAATGTTTATTCAATTACTAATGAATGGTTTGTAGATACAATTAATTTTATTTAACTATGACTGGAAAAGTGAGGGTAAAAATTACTGGGACAAAGACTGGATATGGAGGTATTATTTGTACTGCCTATATTGTTATGGAATGGCAGGCAGGCGGATAGATTTTCTGTTTTGTGCTGTAACGAGATATAAAACAAGATTCGCAATTAATTACACAGGTAGACAAAAAAAATTATGTTCAGACACTAGAGCGCCATCATGTACTTTGATGCCATGAATTTGATGGTCCATCTGGTTAACAAAACATAAGTAATAAGTAATTTTGAGAGATTTTTAGCCACTACTTGAGGTGCTATTTTTGTGGAAGTGTTTTTTGACATTATTACTGTAATAATTAGAGCACCGGGTAATAAGGCAACTGACTGTGTGAAAATAGTAGGTTTCTCAAATTATTCTTCTGTTAAATATGTAAAAGATGATCAAAATGAGAAAATAATCATATTAAAAGTAACGTGAATTCCCTTAAAATAGTAGTAGTAGTAGATTAGTGTCTGTAGATTGCAGAATCGTGTGTTCTAAGTAGGCGAAGGGCCCAAGATATTTTTTTTCTTCTTTAAAACTGACATTTGTTTTATGTAAATTTGGAAACATTTATTTATACACAACTTCCAATAATCACTTTCACGAATAGTAGGTGTTTGTTATTTTAGACCTAAGTCAGAGCTGTGCGGGAGGGTAGTCACTTAGTGCAAAACTGTAATCTTTTAATAATAGGATAATTCCGGTATGTTCTATTAAGTAATAAAGACGTTTGTGTCATTATTTTTTTGGTAATTTTTATGTAGTAGCTCTTTAGATTCATTTTGAGTTTTAAAGTCTGTTTGACTCTTCACACATCTGATTTACAACGAATTGTTTTCGTTTTGATTCATAAACTATACAGAATGATTTATATAGTCTTACGGCCATGAGGCACGACTGGTCAAAGTCAAAAGCACCTTAATAAGATTGCAAAATTCACATTCTAAAATAAACGACTGTTTGTTTCATATTCTGTTGTTGTTGAAGTTTGACGTAAGCTCTATATACTAAATAAAGTAAGCTTTAGACATTCTGATGAGATTAAAAAATATTAAAGCGTTATGAGCACTTTTAAAATTAAGGGAAGATAGATTATCGCTATAAAAATAATTGAAAATGCACCTGGAATGAAAGACCCACTTGAAAGCAATATTCCTTAATTTAAAAACGTAATATGATAGAAATTCTGGAGATTTAATAAGGTATGGACGAACAGAATGTATCCTGAAGATAATTTGCAATAATAGATCCTATTTGGATAAAAAGTAATATAATAACATGGCATATTAGATTTTTTGTTCACGTCTAAAGGCCGCAGGGATACGGGAGGGTATAGGGTTACCAATTACAGTCTTCGTGGCCTAATACAATTAGCCTCATTACGTCCTGCCAGCTCTTTTCCGATGACTTAAATAGAAAACCACATCTAAAAGCTCCAACGCAGCCAGACTTTCAATGAAAAGTTTCATGATGAAATAACTATAACATGTCTGAAAATTGTTAATTTCCTGTTAATAGAATTAGATAATTAAAAGTGTTTAACACAATTCTGAATTAACAAATTTATTGTGTGCAATAAAATACCTAATTGAACACGTTTTAAGTCATTCAAAATCACAACTATATATCAACTATTTATCTGGAAGCCGTGGGATCTAAATAATGCCAATTTAATCGACTATTCGCCTATACACAGGGTTGGTTCTCTTCACATGTAAAAGTTTTATGATAGTGTACTAGGCCGCAGAAAAAGAAAACAGTTTGAAATAGAGAATTAGCATCTAGTTTCAAAAAATGCTGTATTTAATTTCAAATAGTTTTTCCTTTCCAGTTTTCCCTAAAAGGTACTTCTTTCTTTACGCAATTTTAACCGATATATTATAATATTATGTCTTATAATATATTGGCTAAAATCATTGTGAAAGATATTCTGCAGATAGTAAGTTAAAAATTTGTTTGGATAGAGGCAATCAAGACAGATTATTTATAAAAGAGGATCTGCTTAAATTAACTTTAAACGTTCGCAACAGATAATGTTGATAAATGTAGTGTATCGTAATTCATCAACCAAAAAATTCATCGGGTTCATATTATCGCAGCGAATGAAGTCACTAGGTAATAGGCTCTAACGACTTCCATAACAGTATTCTAAAAGTAACTTTAGCTACAATCACTTTAACTTAAGTCAACTTTAATAATGAGGTGCATAATAAGGCAAATGTTTCTTTATTTCAACATAGTTGATTATATTTTACAAAAACTAGTGAGGTTATGGTGTTCTTTAACAACACGTTTAAAAATATTCATTATATAATGCAAGAAAGCTAAACAGGCACAGTTTGAATTATTAACGAAAACTACTCTTTTTGATTTCGATATATTTCAGCATTATCACCCCTAACAACAAAATTGCCTGGTTCCTCTTTAAATAATGCTGAATAGAATTGCAGTGGTTTCGCTACAAAAACGAAAATAGCCCCCCCCAAATCACGTTTTCCCGAGATCCCTTACATAATTTTATCTGACGGGTCGGTACACATTCTGGAATACTTTCGCGGCCAAAACAGAAATACCCGCCACGCCACTATTTTCCAAGTTTCTTTGCATATGATGAAACAAAATTTTATCGAAAGCGAAAACATACATATCTTACGCAAGCTGGAGGGCTGTACGTGTACGCTCTCGAAATCGAAAGCGGAAGGTTCGCAGGTAGTGCGCGCATCGTGAAATTCGCGGTCGAATCCTAATATTCGACGCGAGGGTCATGTAAAAAAGGATAATTTTTGACTGTTTGCGAGATCTTAACCTAACTTTGAAATAAATCTTTGGCACTACCATAGAATGAAAATAATAATGGAATTAAAGAAGTTTATTGCATATAAACGGCAATAGTTGAACAACTGATGACACCTTGGTGGAAAGAGGAAGAATGGCGTTTTATATACGTGGCTTATACCGGCGAAATCGAATGCCGAGGGCCTTTCGTGCACTTTATTTTGATTGATTCGAAGTCGGGGTGGTTAAACTTGAAAATCTGGAAAGGCCCAAATGTTTTGCCCTGTATACTCTCAGAGCTAATTTAAACTTGAAATTAGTTTCATTTACTTTATTTAACACTTCGCTGAATTTTATTTCAGCTGGCAGAGTCAAAGGCCACACCCTGTATAGTATGGTAGCACTAGTTTTTTAAATTAAACACTTTAGTTTAGAATGAAAATTAACAGCTTATTTATTTCTGTTAAAACACAGAGTTGAATATTAAAACATTGAAATTAAAATTTTATTCACACTAAAATATTTTAAAGTATCGACACTAGAAATTTGCCGGGATTGTTTTTAATTAAAATTTATTATTTAATACTGAGAAAATTCACTTGAAAAATTGGGGCCGTGAAGGCGATTTGAATTGGAGCACTGGGGCTGACTATTAATAAAGTACTTTTTTACTAGGCTCTGCCGAGGAAGGTGTACGGGCACTGTGTTAAATTCGCGAGATACACCGGAAGACAGACTTGGATTTAGGCTCTGGGGCGACCAAAGAGGTAACGCGGGCACTGGATTTAATTGTCACTAGATACGCCGAAAACACAACTTGCCGGGGGCTTAGCTTGCTCCCTTATTTATACTGATGCCGGGGCATGACGCTCGCTAAGAGCTGGAGAAGCTAGAAAGGGCGCCAGACCATCATATGAGGCTCAAATGATGAAATATTGGGCAATACTTGCTGAAATTTTGGAATTTTGGGTTGAAAATTATATCACTAAAACGGATATGAAAAATAGAGCAATTTGGTATAAAAATGTCAGCGGAATCTATTTTTGTTTTGCAAATATGCATAATAACTGTCTGAATAACTTGTTAAATTGAATTGGTCCCGTGAAGTAACATTGAGGGCTGTACTTTAATCCATATTTGATGTTACATTAAGTCATGTTAATCCATATGTGATTGTTATGTTATGCCATATTGAGGGTATTTAATTGTCTGCGGGGGGCTGTATTTTTTAGGGTGTTCTTTAGTAAAGTTTTTTCTGTAATTTGATGAGTTTTGATGTTGGAATGATTTTAGTGATATACTCGGATTGTTTGGGAATTATCGATGTTGCGTGAATTTTCTCATTTATTGGAAATTGGGGTTTTTAAGTTCCACGAGTGTCTTAATGACTTTTTTATGGGTTTTGCCAAGATGACCGTAATGATTGAATTATTTGACAAATCTTAGTACTTTTTTCGTCGGCCATCTTGTTAATATGGAGAACGTACGATAACAGTTGGAACGGTCACCCATCCAACTACTAACCGCGCCTGACGTTGCTTTACATCGCATATCGAAGTATGTACATAGTCAAGACGCACCTACGCTCGCCCCCGATTTGCTGAGTTTATTTTCTATATAAATTGACTCTTCGAAGAATTTTTAGACTCCGTAATATACTGAGCCCTACGTCAAAAAAATAAAATTTGAGCCCTCCCATCACTTTATAATAGAAATTAATCAAGACATCCTTAAAAGTTCCCAAAAAGTACATGTTCATGAAAATTCAATGTTGTTAGGTTACTGTAGTATCAGTTGGTTCAATAAAATATATCCAGTCATTTAGTCAAGAATATATTTATTGGTGAATACCTATTGTTAATAACATATCGAAATAGAATGAAATCGCTAGAGGCCTTGTCCTAAAATCGAAATGGGCAATGAATAAACCCTCCATCAATTCATACAATTGATTTATCGTATTCAAAAATTAGATCACCCCATTCACAATCACCTACATTAACAGCAACGTTTTTAACTGTGTTTCATGGTTTAATTACCTCGGTGTCTTTTATAGTCAAGAGAAACGCATAACATAGTGCACTCATATATACAGGGTGTTTACAAAGTTGAATAAATTTAATAGCAAAATCTACGGTCGAAGATCAGAAAAATAACATGAACATGTGCTTGGAAATATTTTGTTTTTAAGGTACAGAGTAACATCATACGTCAGGAAGCATAACTACTATACGAGGCGATTCAGCTACCGCTCACCAGATCCATTACTCTAGATAGTCCTAAAGACTATCATAGTACTGATAAATATGAGAGAAAATCAATTCGTGTTGATCTCCAGGACGCAAATGATGAACAAGGTATATTATGAAATTTGTTACTGGAAAGGATTCTTTGACAAGAAGGATACACCAGTGGCCTCTTCAATACTTTAACTTCTACCATTTACGGTTATTTCTAGTTCTTCGGGTACGTTCACGTTTGCCTTTCTCGAAGCTTCCATGTTGTAGCAATTTTTTTTTATTTAAAAACGTGTCGTGATCTGGATATTTTCGGTTTAGGTAACGTGGTTTGTACAATCTGTTGGCCATTCTGCAACTATATTGAAAGGGACATTTTTGGAAACATTTGGATAAAAACGAAAAAACTAAGGTTAGAAATCATTAGAAACGATACTGTGCAAACACTACAAAAAAAGCAGGAGAAGCGTCTTTTCCTGTCATGTGGTGTGAATTATCACACGTGGTTGAGAATACAGTTTCACGAGTTTTGGGAACCACGCCAATTTACCCCATGAGAATACTGTTCATCGATTCCAAGAATTGTGAATATGTGAGCGAACAAAAGACCCGCAGCCGCCGGAGCGTGTTTGTATAAAAATAAATGGTGCTTTACATCGCATATCGAAGTATGTACATATTAAAGACGCATCTACGCTCGCCCACCTTGTAAAATGCTATATGTAAGTCGTTTTATTATTATTATTATTATATTATCATATAGTTTTATACTTCATTTTTATCCAAATGCGTCAAACAATGCCCTTTTGACAGAGCCGTTCCACTTTTAATTTTCGATTGCTGGAGTGCAATTCATAATACGCATAAAATACCATCCTTCTTTTTCCATGCGGTAGCGCAAGGTCTTTCAGCTACTGACTGTTTTACGTAAGAACCATATGAAAATTACATTTTTGAAAAATTCATAAATGCCACCTAGCAACAATGCATCATTCGTTTCATTAAAGTGATACCTATGTTTGAGAATGCCGATTTCAGAGCGCAGGAAGACAGACAGGGATGTGATTGATCGTTTCAAAGATGTAAACCTTCCCGTTCTCTTACGCTCGAGAATTAGGTTCCTGATCATCATAGCATGATGAAAGTTTTCTCTCTATCTGAATACAAAAATTAAGTCAATATCGGCGTTAAACTACCGAAGAATTGTACTAGTAAACGTAGCATTCAAAGTACATACTGTATGACCGCCTAGCTACATACAATGAAGGAATAGTAGGCAAATATCAAAGTGGGTTCCGGAAGGAAAAGACAACAACTGACCAAATATTTTTTCTTAGGCAGACCACTTATTTATAGATTTCACATGTGTGAGACAGAAGCTCACTCTATAACGCCATGATAGAATTTAATATCCCAATATACTTAATAAAACTAGTAAAGGCAACTCTCTCGAAAGTCGAATGTAAAGTAAGGATACAAAACAGCATGTCAAGATCGTTTCATACATACACAGGACTACGCCAGGGAGATAGTATCAAAGATAAAAAGAGACTTAGTATAAGCCTTCAAAGCATTAAAGTCAGCCGGGAAGAAAGTGGGGTTACAAATTAATGTAGCAAAAATAAGGCATATGAAAGTTACCAACAACCTCAATTAGCACTACCCGAAAACCTTGTCATAGATACATATATTTTTGAAGGGGTAAGAGAGTTTATATACCTTGGATCTCAAATAAAAGAAAATAACGTAATAAGTGCAGAAATTAGGAGAAGGATATACTTAGCTAATAGAGCTTACTTTGGACTAAAAAAGCTTTTAACATCAAGTATAGCAACCAAAAAGATCAAGATATTGATATATAAAACTCTTATCAAACCAGTACTCTGCTATGCGTCGGAAGTATGGACCATGACAAAAAGTGATGAAGAGCTATTAGGCTGCTTTGAGAGAAAGATTTCGAGCTCTATCGCCTTTACGAAGAACCTGACATTTTCCGGTCCATCAAAATAAATAAGCTAAGGTGGTTTGGACACCTAGAAAGGATCGACGACATGGAACCACCAAAGAAAATTTTTCCAGCAAATACCGGCTGGACATAGGAAGAGAGGTAGACTCAAAACCAGATTTAAGGATCAGGTGGAAGAAAATCTAAGTACGCTAAAAATTAGAAATTGGAAAACCAAGGCAACGAATAGGGAACAAGGAAACTGATATTAGAACAGGCCAAGACCCACCCAGGGTTGTGGTGGCAAAGATGATGATCGGCGTTAAACTAAGCATAGGTTTATAGTTCACTTTTGAGAAAAGTAAACTTTAAGGAAATTTACCATATAAACAATTAATAGATTCCATTTTATTAAATACCCATGGGTCTGCTATAGTAGGCGAGAACAGAACACACCCATATGGCGCAACGAGTCGGAAAGGTGTGAAATAGAACAGAAACAATCATTATTATGTCGAAATAGGGACATATAAACTAATTGACAGCACAAAAGTTTACATCAAAGTATCCGTAAAATAAGTTATGTCGGATATCTTGCAATATTCCTCGATAACTAAAAACAAGCACTCAACTCTTAAGTCCCACGTTTTATCATGTAAAGTGGAGTCCTACACACCTATTAAATTTAAATGGTTTGTACTCAGAAGTCAGTATATGTGACCGAGGACCGAGGGAATGTATATTATAGGTAACAGGGTCGTTTTTTCCTGCATCCATAATTTTGCGTGAGGGATCATCGAGGCGTAGCGTTCGGCAGAGCGTGGTGCGTGAACACGCGGTAACAAGCGGTTCAACATTCGCAGTAATACAGAGCGTGCGGCTCACCGCTGCCACCAAAACTAAAGCATTTTATGCTTATTAGAGCCCATTCGTTTCGAGCGAAATAGTTCAGGTGGACGCTACGCGTAATAGTCACGAGAATGGGTGCTTTAAGCCCTTACTTAGATTTACTACAAGGTTCAAATAAATAATGGGACCATTAGGTAAATTAAGAAAATGATTTATAGTTTCATGTGTGAACAAATATTAGCAGCGTATTTTATATGTATTCTCTCAATTAGTTAGGTAGCACTATAATTTTAAATAATTTTGCATTGTATAACGAGGTTACGCTCAAGTATGACAAGGATCGCGATGAAATATGGACTACAGATTCAACTCTACATTTAATTTTAATTATATTTTAGTCTAGACTGGCAGACATTGTTTTCCGTTGGCAAGATAATGGCCGTAAGTATCCAAATTGTGTGAACACACTAAACCGCTTGCATCCGGATTTTTTCCTAATTTTTAATTTTAGCGATGTTGTGCAGCACTAATGAACTGCAAGAAATTACTATAATATCCGACAAAGTTTATGTATACGGTGATTATACGTGTATTAAAAATAGTGCAACTGGTCACGTGCGTCTGGCAGTCACCTTCAGTTGATTGTGTGGCCAATTCATTTGTTACTGTATACAATATTTGAATAATCATATACTATGACCTCTCATTCATACTTTACTTATGATTGGAATTAGAGTTGGTGGATATATATGGTATCCCTGGATAGGGTTACCTAGACTATAAATAAATCTAAATTTAATTTTTCGGCAAAAGGTCGCTCTTAATAAAAGTATTCGGCTATTAAAAATACAATTACTGCCAAGAAAATTTATTATTTATACAGGGTGTTAAAAATATAAATTTTACATAAGAATAAACTACTAAGAAAATATTTGATATTTTTTTTAATTATAATTCAAAATTTTAGAAAAAAAATGTTCACTTTTTATAAACGAAAAATGTTTAAATAAAAAAATCTTTAATTGTGGAGCAAAGAGAGATTTTGAGGGAAAATTTTACATGGAGTAATGCGACATAAAAAAATAAGTTTGTTTTGTTGAAACTAAGAATAACCTTACATCGAGTTGCTGGGGGAACCCTTTCTTTCACGAAAAAGGGGTAAATTGGTCATCTTTAGGGGTGGCTTCTCAGTTTTAATTCATTTTGGACCCATTAAAATGCTAATTAAGAAATGTGAATGATATTCTTTTATTATAGATGTTCAAGGAACCTTCAGGTCTAATTTCGTGGAAATCTATTCACCGTCCCCCAGGATATCTATACATATAATAATAATATTTATTTACAAATTTACAGAAATTGTACAATGTGTCTCAACTAAAGGTATACTTCAGCATAATGTATCATCCATTTGGATTAAGTACTTATATGATACAATATTAATAATGTAGAATACATTTTAGTTTGCAAATAAATATGAAAACCCCATTTAGGCTCATACAGAGCCTGACTATGGGTAACACCTCATGAAATTGCAAAGAAGAGTAAAGTGTATGAAATTGCAGAGAAATGTACGAGTAGAATAAAATATAAAAAAGCTTCCCTAAACTAATGTGGATAAAACACGGCTGAAATATACAGAATGTATCGCAACTTATCCGAAAAATTTTAACCATACATGCACCTTTAAATAAGAAGTCGGTTTCTTGAAAAAAAAAAGTAATAAAAGTCCAACACAAAAAAAGATACAAATTGTTAAAGTTACAAATTAATGAAAATTTGTCGATGTCTTGGTCACTGATGAAGCTATTTTTACGCGTAATGGAATAACCAAACTACATAATATGCACGTTTAAACCATTGAGAATCCTCATCAAGTAGTTCGGAATCACTTCGAACATCGATGAACGCCTAATTGGTCCGTTCATATTGCCAAATCAGATGGATAGTCTGCAATATCTGGAGTTTCTCCGTAATGATCTTCCTGGTCTTCTTGAAGATGTGCCCTTGGAGGTCCGAAGTCGGATGTGGTTTTTATATGATGGTGCGCCCCCAAATTATCGTTTAGTAGTCCGAGGTTACTTGACTCAATTAAACGGAATACGTTGGATCGGACGGGGTGGACCTGTAGCTTGGCCTCCGTGGTCCCCGGATCTAAATCCTCTTGACTTCCTTTTGTGGGGATATTTAAAAAATGAAGTCTACCAAACCGAAGTTGACAATAGCATTGTATTACGTGAACGTATTACAACAGCTGTTCATAATCTACGTCTTCGGGAACAGCAGGAAGGGAGAACACTTCAGCTAGTGTGACAAAATTAGATTAGACGGGTTCAGGTGTGCTTGAATGTCAATGGACAGAACTTTCAACAGTTTTTATAGAAATAATACGTTATTTTAACATTTCCATTAATTTGTAATTTTAACAAGTTGTATCTTTTTTTGCGTTGGACTTTTATTAAAAAATTTTTTAAGAAGTCGACTTCTTATTTAAAGGTGCATCTATGGTTAAAATTTTTCGGGTAAGTTGCGTTACTGAAAAAACGTAATTACGGCTAACTTGGCCAAAATTCAACCGAATTTGATGAAATTTCAGATGACAGGAAATAGGCTGACTAATTTTAGCAAAAAATATCCAATAGTTTGGCCGCAATTCCGTTTTTAGTCCAAATTCCACAAAATTTTCAAAACGTTCCTCAACTTGTCCAGATGGTCGTACGAATTTTTTTTTAACTACCAAAATGAATATTTTTATGTACTTTCACATGAAGTAACTAAAAAATATATACATTTTTTTAATTCAGCCGATTATTTGTCATTTTTGGTATACTTCTTACTATACTTGCTTGCTTGCTATGACTTCCCACCGTTTTCGGTATTATACGTTTACGCGCACAAGTATACGTCTGTGTTATTCATTATAACAATTTCAATATTAATAATAAAAAGTGATTGTGAGCAGGTTTTAAATGTTTAGATTGATTGAGAGAACTCCCGACGTTAAAATATAATTTTTTATTCGAAAATTCACTTGATTTTTATTAAAATTTTTACATATATTGACTATTATTTTATTTTATTCATGTTTTCTTCTTCTAGGAGTTGTACTAGTTGTGCTACTGCAAGAAGTATCTACTTCCGAATCGGTAACTGGAGAAATATTTCTTCATCCTCGTTATCGCTAAAATCGTATACATCTGAGATATTCTCTGAAGTACAAACATCTTCATAATTAACAACTTCTTTGAATTTCTCAATATCATAAATATCAGGACCACTTTCTAACTGCTCAGACTCTTCATCAATCACAGCTTTGTCAACAATATTTTTTGCATTTTGACATAAAGTAAATCCAAACAAAATCTTGTCAATTTTGAATAGCAGCAAACAACAGACAATGGACTGATGCCGATAAGGACTGATAAGCTCCTCTTCCTAATGAGTTACTTAATATAATTGCTTGTGATTGTAAGGTCGGTTGCAAAACTTAACGTTGCTCGTGCAAAACCATTGGCGTCACATGCAGCAATTTATGCCACAATGGAAGGAATAGCTTGTGTCAAAATGCAAAAAATACTGTTGACGAAGCTGTGGTTGATGAAGAGTCTGAGCAATTAGAAATTAGTCCTGATATTTATGATATTGAAGAATTCGAAGAAGTTGATAATAATGAAGAAGATAAGAAGATAATATCTCATATGTATACAATTTTAGCGAGGCGAGGATGAAGAAATATTCCAAACTCTAGTTAAGTAGACACTTCTGCAGTAGCACAAGAAAAAGTGAATAAAATAAAACAATAATCAATATATGTAAAAAGTTTAATAAATCAAGTGGATTTTCGAAATATATATATCTTATCTTCGGGAGTTTTTTTAATCTAAAAATTTAAAACCTGCTCACGATCACTTTTTATTATTAATATTGAAATTGTTATAATAAATAACACACACATATACTTGTGCACGTATACGCATAATAACGAAAATGGCAGGAAATCACCGCGTACATATGTATACCAAAAAGGACAAAAAATCGGCTAAATTTAAAAAAATATATTTTTTAGTTACATCACGTAAAAGTACATTAAAAAAATCTTCATTTCGGTAAAAAAAAAATTCGTACGACCATTTGGGAAAATCGGGGAACGTTTTGAAAATTTTGTGGAATTTGAACTAGAAATTGAATTGCGACCAAACTATTGGATATTTTTTACTAAAATTAGGCAGCCTATTTCTTGGTTACATAGGTTACTTTCGTCTAAAATTTCATCAAATTCGGTTAAATTCTGGCCAAGTTAGCCGTAATTCAATTTTTTACGGTTTTTACGGTATATATGTATATATATGTATACATATCGTGGGGGACGATGAACCGATTTTCATGAAATTTGACCTGAAAGTTCCTTGAACATCTACAATAAAAGGATATCATTCTTGTTTCTTAACTAGCATTTTAAAGGGTCCAAAATAAATAAAACAATTTCTTGAAAAAAAAAAGGGTCCCCCACCAACTCGATGTAGAAAACTCAGGTTATTCTTAGTTTCACCAAAACAAATTTATTTTTGTATGTCGCGTTGCGCCATGTAAAATTTGATCTATCGCCTTATTTTTGGTTATTTTTACACCACCATAATTAAATGCTTGAATTATAAATATGTATAAACCTTTTCTTTCAAAAATCATCAAAGCAAGTAATCGAATGCCGTTAAATCAGGGGACCGAGCCTGCCAATTAATCAGACCAATTCGAAGTAGCTATTTTTGAGAAAAATATCTATGAAACCAAATTTGAACCTTCAGTGACGAATGCGCGGAATATCAGTCTTGTTAAAATTAGGTCTTGCGTCTATACACTAAATTTATGCCTTTAAATTCTGACGAAAACAACGTTTCTAAGTAGGTACATTGATTAAGATTTTTCTCAAAGAACTATGGAACAGTAATCTAATTTTTTTATTTCCACGATACTTCTCTCAATATAAAAAGAAAAGTCTAAACGATGTGCATCGTCATCTTCTAGGATATTATGTTTTTAAACGTATAAGTTTTAAACTTTTCTTTTAAAACTATGAATTTCAGATTTGCTCAGATATTTTCAATGATGTTTTCGGATTTTCAAATATTGAGTCCAAAACTATAACACTGTCGCTACGTGTCATCACTGCGAATTTTTTTAGTCTTTTAGGTTTTCCACATCTTTAGTAATATTAAATTTTCGTATTATTTTTTTAATTCTGTGGACTACTATTAAGAGTTGCATGCTTTTTTTGAAACAGTTCAATCGCATGTCGGTAGGAGAAAGAGACTTATTGTCAAATAATTTCGTTCGTCTGTGGTATAGGTAACCCCATCAGGGGACGCCCTGTATATAACATGATAAATGTATATCATAATATATTGTGATATATTATGATATACATATAAATATCCAACATCAGCTGATTTCTATTGGCAAGAAGGGCTGGTTTTCTAACTAGGCCCCATAGGTCCGCCCAGGAGCGCCTTTACCTATCATCCTAGATGAGATTATAACACAAGATATTGTCTATTATAGTTATATCAAAGAGAAAGTATATTATACTGGAAATATTGTTCCTATTCGGGGGGCTAGGGGCAATTTGTATCTAAAATCGGCACTGTATGACAAGCAGGTATGGTTGTTGTATATTTATAAGTGTGGAGTGATTTAATATTACGTAAACAAAGCTTTGTTATCTTTCTACTGGCGATTTAGCAGCCTGATTGTTGCCGTTTTTTAAATTTATGTTTACCGTTAAACACATTCGTTTTGGCCACTGAACGCAGAAGACATAATGTGAGAGTGACATATTATATTTTGTCATATCATATTTCGTTGTTAGTTATCTAGCGCATTTTCTAAGTTTCCTTCTTGTAGGTAACGCATTATTAATTTATTTTCTAAAATTCTTCTCTTGAAGCGATGTTAAAATGCTTTATATATTACTGAATGACTTTCGTGCCTTTGATAAATTATATTTTTCGTTCAGCAGTTCTAATCGCTAGTAAAGCTTCTTCGTCCAGCAATTCTAATCACTAGTAAAGCTGAACTCTAAATCCCGGATAGCCCGCAGGTATAGATAACACGCTCCTCGACAGTTTCTAGAATCAGGTGTATTATAAGCATACGCATTATTTATATAATTCATTGACTAAGGTTCAACTGAATTATTTGATCAAAATGTGATAAATAAACAATATACATGTTCAGGAATATGTTGTTCCCTGCATCTGATACTTGCGTCATCCTTTTTTATCAAGAAGTATCATTTTAACAACTAAACACTTATTCTAGCAGGACACAATTATTTTACACGGCACAACTTGGCAGGAAAAAGTTGATATTTTGCGTCAGAGTTATAATAAGTATTTTCTTTGTTTAGTAAGTTTAAGAGCTATCATTGCAAATGTTCTTTTAAGTAAATAAATATCGATTTGAATATAGTTCAAAAGTTGATAACTCTATTTGAAGAAGAGGTTAAAAACCTAGGTGTTATATTTGATAATAAATTAGGTTTGTATGCATATATGGGTAATTTGATTAAAAAAACTTATACATATATGTATGAAATTAAAATGCCAACAAACAAATTCTTAATTTTAAAACAGGAAAAAATTGTGCGATTGTTCCACCTATTCTTACTACGATTACACCATATACGGTCGTGAGCAAAAAAAAAATAGGACAAATCTAACGATATTCTGCTAAAATCTAGTTGTGTACATCTAACTTTAATTTTTGTGACATTGTCAGTTAGTTTTCATAATTTATTGCAAGTGTGCAAAAAACTAATATGCCTCATATAAGCGATTTAGTTAAATCTGGAGTTATTGCTGAAGCAGAAGATGGATGGTCAATGAGACAATGCACTGCGTTATAATATTGACAAAAATTCGGTATGTAACATTTTAAAGAGGAGAATAAACGGTACGATTAGTAGAAATCCTGGATCAGGGCGACGAAGGATAGCAACTGAACAACAAGATTTGCAATTGGTAAATGCTTTAGTAGAAAATCCATTTTACTCAGTTATTCAGGCTGCTGAAGAAACGAATTTTCCTGGATCAAGTAGTACTGGTCGCCGGCGAGTAAGAGAATCGGAACTAAGCTGTCATGCAGCAGCACAGAAATACTTACATAAAGCTGAACATGAAGAAGCTCGAGTAGGATTTGCGCTTGAATTTTTAGCGCATGATGTAAATTTTTGGAACAATGTAATCTTTACAGACGAAAAAACTTTCCAGTCAGCACACAGCGGTATTCGTGTTTACCGCCCTCCGAATACTCGATTCGATGAGAAATATATATCTAACAATGATAAAAGTGGTAGATTTTCCGTCAATATGTGGGCTTGGATATTGGCACGTGGTCCTGGTGTTTTGTGGCATATTGAGAAACGATTTGATAGTGAAACGTATATTAGGATTTTAGACAATATTATGCTCCCGTCTGTGTCACAATTATTTCCTAATAATGAGTTCATATTTCAACAAGACAATTGTTCCGTTCATTCTGCTCATACCGTAACTAACTAGTTTCAAGATAACAACATCGATGTTCTTAACTGGCCCAGTCATAGTCCAGATTTTAATCCTGTGGAAGAAGTATGGGGACTACTCGTAATAAGTATCCAAAAACGAAATGTGAGACCACGGAATGCCGAAGAATTACTGCAAATAGTAAATAATGCATGGGAAAATATTATTACTAATGATTATTGTATAAGGTTATTTAATTACATGCCAAACAGACTTATAGAAGTTATAAATAGAAATGGTGCAATAACGAGATATGAATAATTAGTTTCTTGTTAAGTAGGATATCCTTTGTCCTTTGATCCATTGATTTCTACTAATCGTACCGTTTATTCTCCACTTTCTTAAAATGTTACACACCAAATTTTTGTTAATGTTATAACGCAGTGCAATTTGTCTGATTAACCATCCATCATTTACTATAACTACAGCATTAAAATAAAAAATACATTAAGTGATATCTGTTTTATTTCGGTTACTCATTACATATTCAAATACAGACAGATTTACATTAGAAAAAAAAAGTTGTCCTATTTTTTTTCTGCTCACGACAGTACTATGCATTGTTGGATACAGGAAATAAACAACGCATCCAAAAAGCACAAAAAATACTGTCGGCTTATATTTGATTTAGGAAAATACGACCACATTAGCGAAAAAATCTGAAAAATTAATTGATTAAAAATTGATAAGCCAATGCTATCAATATAGCACATGGAAATTGCATTCCTTTATGTCATGCCCGCCTCAAAATCAAACGGATTACTTGCAACCAAATATACGATTTTAAAATATTCGATATATCGATAATTTTACTCTCTCACATTTAATGCTGTTAAACTGGATCGTTAAATTCCCATTAAAAAAAAAATTCTTTCTTTACCTTCTGCAAATATTTAAAGCCATTTCTAGCTACGCAGTGAGTAACTTACTTATTAGTGTCTGTTTGCTTTTTCATTATTTTGCTTTATATGTTTTGCTTCTATTACTTTTTTAAATCTACGTTTATAGTCAATTTTTTCTAATTGTTTTATTTTGGATGTGCTTACGTATTTGACATGTAATTTCAGGATTAAGTGGAAGGATAACTTTTAGCTAAACATTGCCCTTTAATAAAAGCGTGTTATTAATATCACAAGATAAATAAGATGAGTGAGATAAATAATACAACAGAAATTAGTTTTTCTTTAAAATTTGAATGACTTTATTTACATTACCATAACGGTGGAGTTTGGCATGAGTATTTCACCACTTCACCAGGACACACGTACAGAGAGACAGTTATACAGAAACCATTCCTAATGGCATTGCTATCTACCACAGCTGAGACTCGAACTCAGGAGTGACTAGACGTATTGCCTCTCACATAACCATGCATGGTTTAGTCCACTGATACCCTCTTGGCAACACATGAGTAAGGATTTGACCCTGAACCATCTGGTATCACTGGGCCATCGAAATTAGTGTTCTGTTGCCAATTACAGGAACTACAGTAAACTTGGTGTAGAATATAAATATCTGATAATAAAAGTTCCTTATACCTAAATAAACGTCAAATGTTTACTGAAGGATCCAATGACTTCTTATGTATGTTGTTCATAAATAAAAATGGCATATATTTTATAAACATTTGATTTTAAATCACTATTTATTTGAAATTCACAAAAAATATTATTTGTTCACCGCTAGTGCTCTAGTTTTAACGATTTACTTTTTATGTCTGCAAGTAAAATATTAAAAGAGGGTTTATCTCGGGAACAGTTTAAATTTGAACGTTAAATATCTACGTATTTAGAAAACGGACATAATCATTACATAGGACGAACAGCAATATTTATTGAATCACTACCACGGGGTTGGATTAGAGACGGGATATTCACCCTAGCTTGCAAATGCTGAATCAGTGAAACACTCGCCATCAACCAGTACTCTTAATAAGATTATATAGCGAAGAATAAAGACTGATTTTCTGCAATGTCACATGAAACATTACCATGGAAAATGGTTTAAACCTATTGTGTTGCTTATTTTAATTCCTTCTGTGCTTGTCAATATAAGATAATGAATATGTCCTCAGTTTGCAGTAGAAGGACGAGGGGTATTTTAAATTTAATGCTGGGGAGGGTCTCCATACGATTGTGTTGTCGGACCGCGACATCTGGCCATGGCATCGCCCGTTTGTTATGCGCATTTAATTTCAAACTTGGAACATCTTAAAAAGTGTTGTCTTAGTTTTCTGTGTCTAACAAGTTTATAATACATCTATTAAGGACATGCCTGTCAACTGAAGGGCTAACAGTTAAAATAATAATAGAAAGTATTTAGACGCGTTATCAGAAGCTCTATGTTAAATGTCGTATGGAAAATTTTCAGATTTTGTTATTTCGTCGAATTATGTTATACCCTAAAAAATTAACTCATAATGGTACCATGATCAGACTTGAACAGCATAAATCTAGGTATTTGAAAAATCTTGTTCATATTCTGTAACTAAATTTTTGAATCAGCTGTCCGAAAATCTTAAGGTTATATCATGCATTAATTGTGCGACCGGCGGTCTTTTTAGCAATTATAATACCAAAAGCGATAAAATGGCGTTAGTTTCGAGGACGCTAAATTCAGGGTAAATTTTGCATTTTATTTCTTGTGTGTATAATTACAATGCCCAAGTTGGCAGACTAGCGTTTTTACAAAAAATAATTTTTCCATAGATATTGAAATTTTCAAACGCCAGTCATGCTATATCTGTGACAACTTTTCACTTACATTCTACCTCCCACAAGCCCATGGCTCGATTGGGAGCATTTATGATATTGAACAAAAATTATTTTTGAACATTCCCGCAGCGATATATAAAAATTCCACGCTAGACTCATGGTTATTTTTTGTGTTACCAGCTCTTATACTATTTGAATTAGACTGAACTTAAAGTTATTGCAAATCCAAAATTCTGTTATTTTACAGGCAGTACAGCATTTCGTCGTAAATAGCCATTTTGCATAGGTAATGACATATTTAACAAAAATATATCGGCTTAACCTGGTTTTACGCTAATAAAAAAAAAAACGGAACATTTCGGACCAAAATTGACTACACTAGCAGCTTCCTCTGATTTTTCGTTAATTTTTGTTCGTAAATATATGTAAGCTTGGCGTTCATTATGAACTTATTGACATGACCGAGCGATTTCCTCATAAAAAAAATTGTACATTTTTCATCGAATATATCCACAACTTATATCCACAACTTTACTACAACACTGTATATGCATAGAAGTCGCACAGAAAGTCTCATCCTTTTCTGAAATTGAAAAATGTTAATAAACACTTCAAACATTTCAATTGCTAACAAGTAACATTCACATTAATGCTATACAAAAATTATTTAGAAGATTGTAACAAATGTAATGTCTGTAAAATCGAAATCACTTACCTAATCTATTTTTATTAGTTTTTTTTGTCGTATTAAGGACGCAGTCCATTCAACCAGTTCACTTAACTCTAAATATATTATATTTTTTTTCATGGATGACGTCATAATGTTGGCATGTGACATTACGTACACGATGAAAATATTAAGGCACGCAATTATTATTTTTATCGTGATATGTGTTTCAGGAATTTGTCTGATATTAAAATGTTATTTACGAAATATCAATCACGGGATATAAACAAAGCTCCTCGGACATTCTGAACTGAAACTGTAATAAAAGTTAACTTGGCAGGCACTTGTCACGGCGAAAAATTTTTCGGGACTGAAACGATAACTATTTTTCGTTATTTCAACAAAATGTAACTATTCCTTTTTCAGATGAAATTTTAAATCGAAGCGATTAATACTAACTTTCTACCGGGTCCTTCGATTATGCGAAATGCCTTTTGTGGCCAAAAAAATTAGAAACTACAACGAAAATTCACTAACAGAAATTTATAAACTTAATTGTTATTTTCAAATGGTGTTGTAGCATTGTACAGAACTATGCGAAGGATTTATCAAGTCGAATGATGTGCTGTACCAAGTTTCAACGAAGGAACGATTTTGGTTTTTTTTGTTGAGAGGATATGCCAGCGATGTCAAAACCGGCGGAGAAGGTCAAACTTCCTAGTCAATTTTGGCGGAAAAACTATACCAGGAATATTATTGTTCATGTCGCCAGTCATTGTAGTAAAGCTACATGTAACATATCATATGTCTGGGCATTAAAACCTAGCTCGTTGCGTCGTAGATAGTTCGAAGTTTTAGTTAATGTATTTAAAAATTAATAAATTCCCTCATAGGCACTTTTAAAAGCCAAATAATGCGTTCAAAGAGACAAACAGGTGCATGAGCTCTTTAGAAATTGCTGAATCTATCTGTACCGTCGATTGCTCAGTGAGCTATTCCTTGGATGGTAGTAGGAACATCCTCCCTCCAACTTACACTGTGTAGTATGAGATCAAGAATTTTTGCATAATTACATATTTGAAACTCGTTTGAAACTATACATATATTTTTGTATATTACATGTTTGAAAAGAAGTCAATACACGAATTTTACCAAAAATACAGTCTCAAGTATGTCTGTAATTTTACTTTAAGAAACTTTAACTTTGTCGATCTTGTGGGTATGTAATTCCACCTCAAATACGAGAAACTACTTCCTAGTTCCCTCCAAGTGTACAGGGAATAATAACCTTTTAATATTCGAGCGTTAGGAAAGTGAAGAAAAATCTAAGTAACTAGAAATATAAGCAAAAATCGTATGAGACGACAGTGCACTTAAAAATTTAAATGAAAGTGTAGCATCCAAGAGCAGCATTTCAGGGAAAGGAGCTGGTAGGATATTGATAGTAAGCATAAATTTTGTCTTTTCTTTACAGACGTCTCTTGTGCTGAAAGTTCACCCAGTCACCACAGTACGCCATGGTGGATGTACACTAGTTCATCAATCATACATATATACATACATTAATTCTGCTTCGGTATTCGGTGCCGGCCGAGTAAATTCTTATCAAAAGTCACAAATTAGCTACATATGGTTAAATACCTATCAAAACTGAAGTAAGTAAGAGTAAACTGACGAAACCACGAAAAATATTCAACATTTGATATGCTCCTTAGCTATGTTTCTTATTTCCGGGTTATCTTTCATTCAAATAGTTGTATTTTAATTAAATCACCTTTTCTGTTTATTTATATTTATTTTTTAAATAAACCGTTTGCTTAAATAGATGATTATTATTCTGTTACTATTTAGAAACACATACTTTTGTTTATTCATGTTTTTCAAGACATTCCTTCTTAGCTACATGATTCGATCGAAGCTCGTGCTTTGGCGAAATTTTAGCATGGATATTCGGTATTCGGCCGGAATCTGCTCCGACGCACCTCTACTTGAAATTCGATTTTAATCCACTTCTACATATATGATTGATAGTCGAGGTCAGGAGTCGGGATTTATTGGGGTTTTTGCTTTTTTTTGCCAGAGCGCCAATCTAGAGACCCCCCTCGTTTTCGGGGTCGCTGAACAGGATGGTGGGGGTCCCGCAATTTTTTTCCTCGGCAACCCCTTCAAATTGGCCAAAAACCACCCCCAAAGTGCCCTTTTCCGGGAACCCGTTTATTTTCCCCAGATTTTCGACTAACTGTTATTCCCTCGAGTAGAACGGACCTCAGTCCCTACACCAGGGTCCTACACCTCTAGGGGGTTGGAAAAATTGATATTTTTTTGTGGAAAAAAATTGATATTTTACAGGAAGTGTTTCTATGAGAAAGGTGGCAGGTGACCAGGGTTGTGTAACCATCTCCGAGGGTTGCTTTTACCCTTCTAAGGGGTGGAAAAACAAATATTTTTTTTGGGAAAAAAATAATATTTTGTAGGAGGCGTTTCATTGAGGAAGGTGGTACGCTTACTACAAAATATTTTTTCCCACCCATTCGAAGGATGAAAACAACCCCCTGGGTTGGTTATACAACCCTGGTCACCTGCCACCTTCCTTAAAGAAACACCTAAATACAAAATAATAATTTCTTTTCAAAAAAAAAAAAAACAAATATCCACCCCTTTGAAAGGTGAAAATAACTCCCGGTGGTGGTTACACCTACCATCTGCCTGGTGTAGGGGTGGCTGAGGTCAAATCTACTCGAGGGAATAACAGTTAGTCGAAAAACTGGGCAGAATAAACGGGTTCGCGGAAAAGGGCAGTTTGGGGATGATTTTTGGCCAATTTGAAGGGGTTGCCGAGGAAAAAAAATTATCGTGTTTAGCGACCTCGAAAACGGATGGGGGGGTCTCTAAATTGGTGCTCTGGCAAAAAAAGCTGCCCCTTCCGACTCCTGACCTGAAATTTTGTACACACATATCGTTGCAATGATAACACACGTGTACAGAGTTCTGATGTCCCAGCCATTCTCCATAAGAATTTTTTTGTCATAAAACTCCACTTCCACATATTTGGTCGATTTGTAATTTTGCACTAATTTGTAAAGTCGAGTATATATTAATTTGGCGGGTCCAAAAGTCGCTCCGTCATCCGAACTAAGAATGTATGGGTCAAAAATTCCAGTGGTTCTCAAACAGTTCACGAATAAATATTTCCGTCAAGAATTCAAGCATCTATTTATTATTTACTTATTTAAATCACTACCTATTTTAATATCTGCGACACGCTTAAACAACATCACAATTTAAATAGTGTTATGTGCCGCCGTCTAACGGAAAGAGGTTTAATCAAGTAGAGTGAAAGGAATTCGTCTAGTTGGTTACCCGTAAAACGACACCATCTCTGGTTTACCTGGCGTACTACCATTACCACGGATAGATAGAAAACGGTAGAAAAATCTCCCATTAGAAGGACTGAGAAGTTGTCCCGAACGATCTAAAGTGAAATAGAACAAGCGCCACGGATATATAAGACGCGGATTCAACGCACTAGGGGAAGTACAAATCTAAAAGAAAGTTTTAACAAATCTCGCGGCAGGGAGTAATAAAATAATATTTTTAGAAGCAAAATAAAAATAAAAAGAACTGTGAAGCCAACAGGATTTGCACTGGGATGTATCCATTATTGAATGAATGAATGAAAAAATATATTTTTAAATATCGCCAAGCAAGCAAGACGGATTTGTTTTCTGATACACAATGTAGACCTACAAAAAATTTCCGCATGCATGATGACTGTGGTTTTGAGTGACAGCACACTGTACATACAGATATTAGAAAAATCCACAAGGACCTAGGATCCCTCACGTTCAATTGCTGTATCGTTTTCAGAAAATGATATTTCTTTTTCTATTATATGTAAACAATCTTTCGGACAAAGTAAATATTGAAACAGTTTATCAATTTGCCGATGACAGATCTGATACTTGCGAATCAAATTTTAAAAGATTTATCACTAAACTTAACAAATGTTTCAAAAGGAATGGTAAATTGGTGTAATAATAACGCTCTAAAACTAAACACAACAAAAACTGGCCTAATAGTTTTTGGCGACCCCAGAAATCAAATCATAAATGAATCTTTATATGTCTGATTACTGATCAAATCTGTAGAAAATTTAAGTATTATTAAATTCTTGGAAGTTTATATTGACACCTGCTTGAGTTGGGATGTACATATTCAGAAACTTAATACAAAACTAAGCTCCATTTGTGGGGTTATACGTTATCTTAGAGATAAGGTTACAATATATAGTTTAAGAATATATTTATTTTCCTGTGTGCAATCTGTTATCCTATATGGTATCATATTTTGGGGCTCCTCACCTAACGCAAAAAAATATTTAACACTTAAAAAAGAATAATAAGATGTATGTTAAAGGTTTGTCCGAGAACATCTTGTTGAGAATTTTATTCATACGACATGTCTGTATCTACTAGGCAGGGTAATAAAATTAGAATTCCAAATCTACTTTTTTGAGAAAGGACCATACTATTCTGCTATCAAAGCATGCAATTTACTTCCATCTGATATCAAAGAGATTTCTAATTCAAACAGGTTTGCAAATTCAGTTACCGAATATTTAAAAACTAAATGCTATTATTCATTCGGCTGTTGGCGGCAGTAAAGTGTAAACCACAAAATTTTATAAGCCGTTTCTTGTCATTGCTTGCCATCCAAATGTCTGTTTTTGTATAAATGTTTGTTTTTTTTATGAATGTTTGTTTGTTATATATTATTATTATTATGTGTGTGTATAAGTATTATGTAGTTATTGCAAATAGTGTATTAATTTCTTCTAATTTTGACGTTGCTGTATCCTTAATGATCTTCTAGCAATAAAGAATTATCTTATCTTATCTTATTTAGAAGTCCCCCATGCTACATTACAATATTGTGTCCACTATATTGTATCCGGAAACGAAGCGAAAGAAAACCGTAAATAAACTGAACCACCTTCAAAAATCATAAAGATTTCAACCAGGATCCTATAACCTAATACTCACACTGAAACCCGCGTAAAAATTAACAAAACGAAAAATTTTCAACCAACTTTTGTATACTGATATTACATAATAAGGCTTAATTAGCCGGACGAGTGGATGGAATTTTATTTCGGATTCCTTAGTGGCTTCTTGGAGACGATTTAATTGTTAAAAAAATATTTTTTATAGACTCGTTCTCTTTCTTGTCAAGGACTATGTGACTGCCTATCAATTCGGTATATATCTATAGTTCCTGCTGATTAACCCTGCTGCACATTTTGCAGCTCAACACTTTATAATTAATTACGAAATGATGAGAAGTGCACATATGGCATTAAGTTCTTAAATGCGTAATCACGTCCCTAATAATAAATACCACTATTACGCTGCATGTACGCTGGAGGTGGTATGGGTTCCCGAGGGTCTCGCATACACCAAACTTTGTAACTACTAGTGACAGTGCGGTCTGAACGTCTAATGCCGTCGGGAGAACATTCTGCTACGTGCTGCTTAAGCAATAACATGCTTAATTGATGGATACCGGCACTACAGTATTACACCTACTATATCCAACAAGAACGGGGTAAGCTTAAAACTATGTTCGCGTCAGAAACACTCCAGCGGTGGTTTAAGGCGTTATACCAATAACATAAACCACTCTTCGACGAATTGTAAAAACCTGTTAGTCGCATAAAGTTTGCTGACCAGATTTGGTTACTGGCCAATGGGAATAGGAGCAAAACTTTCTCGGAACATGAATAGAAAGTGATAACTTAACGAAACAATTCCCTATACGTACATGCACTATACAGTAAAAGCAGAAATCAGCAATTCTGTAAAATAGCGATGACATGTTTAACGCTTTAAAGAAAAATCATTATTAAGTAATATTTTTTTGGAAATATTTAAAACCGTTATTGCGTTGTCAACAGTTGTTTTACATTTTAAGAAAGCTGAAAATGCCAAAAATTCTTGGTTCTTACCAAGAATTTTGACTGACTGACTCTTGTCAGTTACAAAGAACCTTTTTCGAATGCCATCACACTTACTCATCCTAGCAATGGCGATAAGTTAATATTAACTATCACGGTTGATTGTTCTAATATTGCTATGGGAGCAGTATTCGATAATGCAAGACTTTAGCTCTCTTTTCACGAAAACGAATTCTCAAAGAAAATATTCAACTTTTGACAACGAAATGCTATCATTATATGAAGCTATTAAACATTATAGATATATGTTAGAAGGTAGAAAATTTATTTGTTTTACTGATCATAAGCCATTAACAACAGCTCTGTTCTCTAAGACAGAAAGAAGTCCGAGACAAACTCGACACTTAGGATTTATAGCACAATTCACAAATGGCATACGACACATTCAAGGTAAAAAGAATATCGTCGCTGGAACTCTTTCGTGTGTAGATGAAGTATGTTCTTTGAAATCATCAAAACATTTTTAAAAAACAGTAAACAAAAATCAAATCAAAGATTTGACTTTAAACATAAATTATACAGTTTCAAATAATCTATCGAATTTTGACTTCGAAGTTCTAAAAAATGAACAGGTAGGCGACTTAGAATTAGAAATATTAATCCAAAAACAAACTTCTGAAAATCGAGATATTAATTAAAAAGTTAATAACTAGTAAGTATTTTTGGTCCATAAAATGCACTAACAATATCCATTTCCTTGGCTACCTTGAACATTAGTTAGAGAAAAATAAAATAGTTGCCCGTCGATAGATAAGTTAGTTGTATACTTTATACGAGGACAATTGAAACTGGTTAGTGTTAAAGCACAGGACCGTGCGCACTGAACTTGATATTTTGTCCTGTATATTTAGCAATGGTATCGAAATTCGAATGGTTGAAACTGTGCAGGCGAGTCCGAGACTGGCAATGTAATCAGCCTGAATGAATCATCTACGACTACACTGGTTCAAAGATAATAAAACGGAGAGGCCTACTAGCATGAAAAACTCGTAAATCGTTTCTCAGTAGTCAACGGTGGACTTATAATATCAAGCGTAGGAGTTTAGTTAGTTATTGTTCATATATATAAAATATTTTAATTGTTTACTAATTTACCATGGCTTTCTGGAGACCATTTGAAACAGGATAATATAATAACGCCAAAAAATCTTATCATTTTCTTATGACAAGAATTTCTATTTACCTCCGCCCATGTACAATAAAGAGATACCGACTGTTTTTGCTGGTTTTTAGTTTTTATACGGTTTCAATTAAGTTCGTATACACTTTAGTATAGTTAACACCAAGAAGTAGTAAGTACGTCACAAACGCCACAATCACAATTATTCCGTAAATTCAGTAAACCCTTATTGATACTGTCAATTTTTGGTAACTTTTTTTAAAAATGATTTCAAGTCGATGAGCACGAATTTAATGATTTTCGCATCAGTGGCTGAAGTGACAAGACCCTTTTCAAGTGATGGTTAAACATTTAACTTTTTTAAACACAAAGTGAAGAAGATCCGTACGAAAATAATTTATATCTGAGCACATTCTCAGTAATTTTATAAAAGATAATAGAGGTTCAGGTAATATTCTTATATAAATAAGTTTTATTGTAAGGTGGTAAATATTGATTGCGTAGTGGGAAAAGCAACCATAACAGATATCTTGGAGTAGAAGATGAGTTTCTTTAAATCTTTTATTTGTATTAACAAACGTGTATTTTGAAATATCATGCAATTGTTTCTAATTTTGTGAAAAGGTATTCTATGCATTAATGACACAATTTGGAATGATTTAATAAACATGTTATATTCATACAAATTGGGTAAAAATATGTGGATTAATAAGATTTGTATTGAATTATATCTCGGAACAACTAAAAATGTGAAAGTTACACGTGGGTGCGGTAGTATTGCATACATTGAAGAAATAACAATCTGGACACGAGAAGATACGCACAAATGTACCGAATCAAGAAACTACCTGGAACAACGACTAACCAAATTTCAGGCAAAATGGCTTTGAAAATTTGAGTGCCCTTTTTTTTATATGTCAAAAAATTTTCAACTTTCTAAATGCTTCAGTTTAACCTCAGCAACATTTTGAAAATTTTCAAATTTTTTGGGAAGTTTAGATTGCAAAATTATTATGCAAAAACTAAAAGTCCGATCTTGATGAAATTTGGTGGGAAAATTTATTATATTAAAAACTCCCTTTAGCGAAGTATCAAGGTCCTACGTATAATATAAGCATTTGAAAAAAATTCCACAACATGCTATTTCAATTTCTTTTTTGCGATTTTTACTACAATAGTAAAATGAATTTTGGATTCGGAACCAACTGTATCTTACTTAAAATTTAATTACAAAACTTTTTCATTTCTACAATTTCTGTATTATAGAATTAATGGAAGCAAA
Source organism: Leptura quadrifasciata (assembly GCA_963675555.1). Lineage (NCBI taxonomy): Eukaryota > Metazoa > Arthropoda > Insecta > Coleoptera > Cerambycidae > Leptura > Leptura quadrifasciata. Next base: position 88,065,117 of record OY776675.1, read on the forward strand.
ATTAAAAGAATAAATACAAGTTCACATTATCAACTTAGAGTTATTCCTTTTAAATAGAACCCATATCTACTTAAGAAAAATAAAACAGAACGAAATGTGGTTATTATCTTAATAAAAATGTAAAGTAAACCGTGATAAAAGTATATTTTAATTTGGGAACAGCTTTAATATTAAAATATTTAGTTAGTAAAATTAAATTACATTTTTATTTCGTTTTGTCGAAGAGCTTTCATAAAGAAAGCTTAATTTACTTTAAGACTCTAAGCTACCCAATCTAATTGTGCATACCTCCAGCATTTTGTGTAAGGATGTGTATAATCATGTGAATGTTAACACAGTGTTCTAGACGAATTCTTAACATGCTCTTTATCTTTAATAACATGCCATTCACAAAAACAAAATTGCAGGCTGTGAGATTCTATTAATATCCAAACTGAAGGGAAGTTGCAAAACACCGGCATAAAATTTTATATTATTTCCTTGTTTTGTCCTAAATAACTTTTATAGTATAATTTGATGCGTTTATGAAAGAAACATGATAATACGTGTTTTAGTGAAAAAACCGGAATCCTATAAATACGATTTATTATTATTCACGTATAATTTAATCCAATCAATCTGACGATTTTTAGTTCTTGAAATACACAAAATAGAGGAAACTCCTTTGGTATTGTAAAGGGGAGGACCCTCATTAATATCTATCAATTTCAACCTCGTGGCGCTACCATGACGTAGTGTAAAATGAGACAAACTACTCGAATGAATTTTTTAGCATTACAGTGAGGCGAACCTTCGTTAAACATTAAAATTAAACATATATATCCTCCTCCTCTATAAAATCCTTAGGAATGTAACCAGACTGCAACCAACAGCTACTTTCCGGGCTATATGCCCCGCCGGGCGCTGAATTACAAGTTACAAGCCTGGCGCGTTAAGTGTAATAATCGCATATTACCAACAAAACGGTAACGCTTCGATTACAATAAACGCCAGCCAAAAAACTGATCCTACTTAAAGGAGCTCTCGTGCTCGTCCCATACCACTTGCAGACTGTAGTTTCGAGCTGTTGGCTCTCGTCAGTGCAAGGTAGGCATGTGACGAGCGACACGAGGATCCCTTGACTATTTGGTACATCTCGGTATTTTTACGATAACGACATGTAAAATAGTCCAGTGTCTGTTGCAATCGAAAAATAAATAGCCTGACTGACTAGAACATATGAACATCGTCTTGCAGTTAGAAAATCCGATCCCACATCATCACTTGCTCAACACCGCCTCCTAACAGGCCATAATAAAGACTTCGATAATACCAAAACCATAGCACCCTCATTTTTCTAGAAACCGCGAATCATCCACGAAGCAATTGAGATTGAAAAATGTCCCAATTGTCTAAACAAAAGGGATGACGGTCATCGTCTTCCAGTCGCTTGGAAATCATTGATCTCCAGACTAGCCCCACAATCTTCATCCACACCTCATAATCCTGATAGCCGCCGTTCTGCTCTGACGCCTCCATCAACAGACCCTCAACCCCCCACCACTCTCCCACCCACAGACAGCTTTCGTATAAATGCCGCTACGTCAGATACTGCCAGCGAGTTCGCGCTAAAGAGTAGGCAGATTGAGCCCTTAGAGACGGCTCGTGGTGAGATCTGGGGAGTAGGCAGATTGGGACCCCGGAATCGAACCAGTTCTACGAACTCCTAGCATTATTTTCTTTAACAATTTTTTCTTGACCCTCCTTTTTTTTCTTGAAAATGGCTCCAAAACGGGAGCCGAAACGTCGAGACATTAACAATCTCAGACGCGGCTCAATCCGAGAATCTAGTATTTTTCATATATATATATATATATATATATATATATATATATATATATATATTGCTATGTTATCCACCGTCAGACGTTTGTGCAATGGTAAATACAGTCAATTTCGCAATCTATTAATACAAAATAAAAATATGTTAACCATTAAAAAGGGTTAAGTTAAATGAAAGATGGGCAAAAGGACATATGAATAGAAACGGGACGATGAAAAGAGGCCGTGAAAATTTTAACAAACACAATAACTTATATTCATTAAAAGCAATTTGATTAATATTTATATTATGTAAGTTAGGTTTTGTTAGTATTAATCTCATAAATCTTTTAAATCATTTGTGTTGTGAAAAATCGGGACAATAAAAAAAAAAAAAAGAAGAAAATGTGGTTGCCACGGGAGATAATAAGTAATTGAGAGAGGAGAAGTTTTCTATTAATTTTGAAAGGATAGAAAAAGAATAATAATTTAATAAAGTTAGAGATTGGTTGAAGAAGTAAAGGAAATGAGAGGAGAGAGAAACTAAATTAAAAACAGTATAAAATGTAAGTACATGTACATGTAATTTTGAAGGCAAGAAATTTTTGATCTGACATTTGTCAATTTCTGAAAGAAATAATATGGGCAAACGAGAATTATAGATTATTTTTATGAATGATTCCATAAGGAGTGGAATTTTATAAATTGTTAAAAGTTTCACATACAAGACCAACGTCAATAAAGATATTAGCAGAGCTGTGCATCCAGAATTATTTAAGGATTTGGTGAATGCAGTGGAAATTGCAAGAAATTACTACTGACAAATAAACTTTAGGTGAATCAACAAAAGAACTTTTACGCTTTCAGAGAACTTAAAAAGGTTAGTGACTGTCAACTGTGCTGTACCGAATACTAGTTGGTATTATTTATTTATGTCATTTATTTAATAGCTTTAAGTTAGATAGGTAGTTTTAAGGTATGTGTTTCAAAAGCCAATGAATATACGTTGTTTGTTCACATGATTTGATGAATATTTGTTTTCTTTTCGTGTATGTTTCATAATAATTTGACCCTGCTCTCTGAGAGAAAGAACTCATGTTCTATTAACATAGATAAATTTAAATATTGTTTGTTTAGAGTTTGCTTAGACAATAATATTGGTTAATTTATCATTGCACAATGATATGGCGCCCAGCATCCTAGAGAAATAATAATTTGAGTGAAATTTTATAAAAAAAAGCAACACGACAGATACGTTTTTAAAACTATATTAAAATACACAATATATAGTAATATATATAATTTTAAATCATTTAATCCTGCCCTCCATTGCCTCATAGCCTCCGTCCCTGCATTTTTGGGGGAAACGGGTCGTATCATTTCATAATAGTACTAAGGGGGTGTGTTAAATTTGATCATCTTGCTCACTTCATTACATTAAAGTTTTACATTTCAGACGGCTGTGTGTTGCTATTAACAACGGAAGTAAAAGTACTTTTCTTCCGCTTAAGCGGACTTTTACTTCCGTTGCTAATGGCAACACACAGCCAAATTTTTTATCTTTATCTTTGTTATAGCTAATCGATGAAGAAAAAATAATGTCTTATTCAGAGTAAAAGCCACTTTTGTGACTCGTCTGTAAACCTACAGACTCGTCACAAAAGTATCACTTTTACTCCTAATAAAACAATATACTATTATTCTTAGGTAGTAGTATGCTCTGATTGTTCAACAAGTATAGTAATAAAAAAGTGTGATCGGGAAACGATCAGTAGGAATGTTTCATATTGGGAGCCAAACATCATAATAAACGTTGATTATATGTTAATTTTATAAACACACCTTTGACTGTGTAATACGCACGTGACCACTATATTTTATTAGCAAAATTATACGTCACCATTTCGTCGTTTCTATATTGTTTGGTAACGTTTCATTATATTTTTTTAAATATAAAATATCTATGGAAAAACAGTATTTGGCATTTATCGTTAGAACTCTAATTATAAGAAATAATTTTGATTTGATCATTAAATAATGTTTATCAAACAAGTTTTTTGCAGTAATGAGAGTCACGAGGGCCATACACAGAAGACCATTCTGGATTTCGTGCCTCTTCACGTGCAAATTGGGGCCGAGGTTTGGAAAGCGGCCTACAGACTGAAGTGCGGCGGACACTGGAAAGGTGAGGGAGAACGGCTAGGACGCCAGGAGTGACAGTATAACATCCACGCTCTCCTTCTCAGTACCTTATAAGGTTATCATCCCGAAAATGGAGGGCTGGAACCCACTCGGGAACATACTCGGATTCGCTAATATCGTTTGGTTTACAGACGGATCTAGATCCGAGGGTGGTTCTGGAATCTAAATATGCGACGAGAAACTCAAGGCAAAACTTTCCCACGCCCTGGGTAAATTTGCAACTGTATTTCAGACCGAGATATTCGCTATTTTGATCTGCGTACAGGAGAATATCAGCAGGAGATATTGTAACAAACACAAATGCATATGCAGTGACGGCCAAGCGGCCCTTAAGGCCTTGGAATCAGTCCTGAACCAAATCTTCTTTGGTTCAGGACTGTAAATTCTGCAACTTCTCTGGATGCCTGGGACCCAGCAGGCAGATGATTTGGCCAAGGAGGGTTCTCAGCAACCCTTGATGGGCGCGGAGCCAGCCTCGGCTTACCCTAAATCAAATACCAGAAAGTCAATAGAGGACTGGTCCCACTCCCAATTCGTTGATCCCTTGATCTCCAACCCAGGACTTCGGCAAGCAAATCTCCTTATTTCAGGACCCTTGCCGAAGTGGGCAAAACAAAAATTGTGCTTAAGCAGAAAGCAAGTTAGAGTCGTGGTAAATCTTTTGGCTGGGCACGGCTCTTTCAGGAAAGATCTGCATACCATCGGAGTGGTTAATAATCTCAACTGCAGATTCTGTGGAGCAGGGGAGAAACTTCCACTTCCTAACCTCCTGCCCCAGTCTCATGAACTTGATGCATAAACATCGGCATGGGTTCCCTGTGCCGGAGGAAATAGGGAATGCCCTGCTAGGAAGGATTCTGGCCTATGGTTTGGAGTCCGGCCTGGATGGGGACATTCACTGACCAGCTAGCGGATGCACAATGGGCCACAAGACCTGAGTGTTGCCATTGCTTATCGTACCGTTAAGAAGAAGGATTAGAACCAGCCTGGGACTAGTTCCAAGAAATCTAATCACCAATGTCAACAGATTTTTGTTTTAAATGTACTGATTTACATCTTTATAATTTGTTTTAAAGAACAGTTTACAGATTCTCCTACATATGAAAAACTAAAATGAAGACCCATTCGGCAGAGAATTTAAAACGGAGAATGTTTTGAAATTACCAGTAAATGTTATGTTGGAAAACTAAATGAATGCAATATGTCCTGGACAATCATGTTATAGCATAAAGGCAAAGTTTTTGTTAAAAAATTAAATAAGGTCTAGTTCACAATTTCATCTAATGTTCTTTTCGGCTAAATTAATTTATCCCCAAAGCAACTTCAATTAATAAATACGACTTATAATTTTTCATCCAAGTGAAACATACAATTGTACAGCTAATATATTTTATAATATACTTCTTATGACAATAAAGACAATGGCCACACTAAAAAAACCTTAAATTCTTAATTCTTACATACTAATATGAACCGGAATCATCATAATAAAAGTTTCAATTCATCTTTTAAAATTAACTTTAACCAGCCGACGCTCTTGAGGATAGTTAAATTCGTTAGAAATCTGTAATTAGAATTAACTGACCTTTAAATTACCGTAATTAGTAACATTCCTGCTTTTATTCCCACCGACAAAATAAAAGAAAACGACCGATTTTTTAACAAAATGACAGAAGTCTTTCATGGGAGTTGTTATACCCTTTCAGAACTAATTGTTCCGCTCGAGGTATTAAAAGTAACGATGCTAATTTCATAATATCGGTGCACTAATAAGTGAAACTGGATATTGGCATAGTTGTTACTGAATTAATTGGGAGTCTAGATTTTTACAATTTTGGACATTGCATAGTGTTGAAGGAAAATATCTGATGTCGACGTATAACTTTATCAAAGTTGAGTGTACTCATATATTATTACCTCATTTCATTCAAACACGTAAATTTGTAATGAGAACTGTCATGTTTGGGTGATAATATCAGAATATTTAGCAATGGAAATTTGAAATACATAAAAACATGTTTTAGGCATACTAAAAATTTTATTTTGAAATTGAAATTAATGCAAAACGTAGCTTTGTACTTTTTCTTAGGGGCGCACATAATCCTCAATTTTACTTCCACGTCCAGTGGCAATATAGTAATGCAAAATTTTTGAAATAGGTTTAAAATGTCATAAAACGTCGAGATCTTAAACTTCAGCAAAAAAAATGTCTGTCTGGTGGTCTGTCTGTAACTTTTTTGTGTGCACCATTAGTCTGGAACCGTTTACGATATTGACTCGAAATTTGGTACACTTATGTATTATAACGAGATCTGGAACTAGATTCGGGGGTAAATGGGGTAAATAAGGGTAAATAGGCAAAGCAAGCAGGTAAAAGTTCATAAAATTGCAATTTAGAGCATGTATGAAAAGTCAAGGTCTCAATTTTTTTTTTGCATCGGCCACCCCACTCACCCCCAATACCACCCCCACACTATTATGAAAGGGAGTAAAAAAAATAAAATGTGATTTAGCGTGTATACAAGAACGAAACGTCTCAAACAAATTTTTTAGCGTTAGCGACCCTCTCTACCACCCCTACCCCATTGTTAAAGGGAGTAAAAATTAAATTGGTATTTGGTGTGTATAAGAGAAGCAAGGGCCTCTAAAAAAATTTTTGGCATTAGCCAGCCCCTCTACCACCCCCGCCTTATTATTAAAGGGAGTAAAAAATTTAGTGTGTATAAGACTTGGATACAAAATCTGGATTTGGAAGTAGTGATTCCTTGGGTAGCGGTTTTTAATAAGTGTTTGAACCCTTTTCCAAGAATTTCGACTCCACTCTTCTATCCATTTATTGCTGCCGCTCATCAATCAATCAATACAACTTTATTAAAAATTATAATTTACATTTGCCTCCCCATAACCCATCCCGGGACGGACCGTACAACCAACATGTTGCTCGTGATGACAGATTGCAGTGTCGGGCGGAATGGAACAATTAAAAACAGCTTAACCTAAACACCTTCCATCGCAGATGAATAAAATTAGGTCATAAAATGGAACTTATCTAAAAAACAGATTTAACTAAACTTACAAACTACACATTTTTAAGAAACTTCTTTAAATTTTGACACTGATGCAGACACCTCAACCTAATCGAGGAGCCTTCCGCGAGGTGTGAAAACGCCGGGCTGCGCATAGGCTAGCCTAAACTGTGGTTTAAAAAATTTTGATTTCGAAAAAATTTTGATTTTTGAAAAATATAAATGAAAATGAATTTAGAGACAAAAATGTACAAAAAGAAAACAAGAAACAAACGCGACATTAGGCAGCATCACCACCTATTTCGCAAGATTAGGTTGGTTGGAGGCCTAGGCGAGGGTCTGCCTACAGGGAAGATATACAAGGGGCCCAATAAGGCCTAAGTGCTGTGGTTCAATAATTTTTATTGACTACCCTCCCAACCAATTCCAGATTCCAGATTACAAACAGAAAGTAAAAGATAGGAAAAATTGAAAGATGCAACAGGTATGAAATATCAGCAAAGGTGGATAGGGTAAGCGGAAGTTATAGTTGGTGAAGTTTGGCTACAGAGGTTGACGGAAGATTGGTAATGTCTGGTATGGTAGGGTGTATTTTATTCGAAATGGGGCATTATGCTGTCTAATTTGTGTTATGTTTCTTGTTAGTGGGCTATCGTCCAGCTTGAAAGAATACAATTTTTGAGAGATGTCCTGGACGTAACCCGCTATTGGGGTTATGTTGTGGCAAACTGCCTTATAGGTATCTGAGGGAGGTATATCTTCCAGAATTAGAGATGAGGCGCATAAATTTGTGCTCGAGCACTTTTAATTTTCTCATTGTCGTGGCCTACGTGCTGCACCACATTGGCGCCGCGTATGGCTATCGCTCATCGAATGAATGCATTTGAGCACCTAAATTTTATAGAATTTTTTTTTTTTAATACATTTATTTAACGTCGGCCTATTTCCGCTACTGAGGCCTATCACCGACGCCTGTAGACGAGCTACCCCCAACCAGGAATTTTGCCGAACCTCTTCCCTTAAAAAGAGTAGGGATCTTTTACTTGCCTAACATTTAATAGACAAGGGACCGACGGCTTTACATCCCCTTCGAAGGATGGTATATCCCCTATACAACCCTCGCCTAAGGTTGTATAGCTTCCGCGCATACACTGATATACAAGCCGCTGGAAGATGTGTGAGGCGAGGACGCGGTCTTCGTTGGAACGGTCACCCATTCAACTACTAACTGCCCCTGACGTTGCTTTACATTGCATATCAAAGTATGTACATAGTAAAGACGCACCTACGCTCGCCCCTTTATAGAAAAATTGTGAGTGTGTTCTAAATAACAGTAATGTTTCTGCAGGAGTGTCTACAATGTATGTGGTTTAAACTAAATAATGCTTGATTTGGTTTTAAGTACTGAAATCAGCGGCAATCAGTTTTTCGTTCATACTAGAAAGGAAAAGAAAATTTTATTCTTAACAACGTATAGTTGTTTAATATAGCAGAAGTCTTGATACAAGTAAATTATAAAACTGATATAAATATCATCAAATTGCCTATTTTTGGTGATTAATGTAAGGTTTGACATTCTTGAGTCACTTCCAAGTACCATCAAAAAATTATTTAAATATTTTTTAAAAACATTTACAGCACTTTTCATCACGGAGGAAAACACTTTAATCCGCTTATTTAAAGAAGGGAATTTTTAATTTTTAATCAATATTTTAAATACACTTAGCTTTATCCTAATTTCCACAATCTTTCAATTATGGCTAAGTTTTCACAACAAATTTTATTATAGTTTTTACGTCGAACTAATGTTGAACTAATTCTTGCGCTTACAACATATTTCAATTGTGCAATTTCTCTTTTTCTATTTGTAGCTTTTTTCAATATGTTTCCTTATAAAGGCTTTTTTTCTTTGAACAAATGGGAACGTAAGTTTTTTATAACACCAAGAGTTTTAAACATAATAAAAGAAGCTTTATCAGATACAGTAGTATAGCAATACTGCTCTATTAGGAAGTTGAACAGAAATGGTAATAATGAATAATTCTTGTGTCTCTTCCATTTTGCTAGACTTTTCTTGTATAAACTTATCTAAATATTCATACAATAGTAAAAATAACATAAATATTGAGCTTCCTTTCTAATTTATTTTCACAAGTAGATTCGCATTTAATTAACTTCTGAATCTACTATATAAGTATTACTAGAAGTATAATTTTAAAAGAGTTTTAAAATTTGTGTTTCATAAAATTTACGAAATTAGAAACAAAAATTCGGCGAAAAGATAATATAAATACGGACACTTACATTTTTGTATGTTATTTTTACTAGCGTTACGAGCCTCAGACATAATTTATAAATTATAATTTTTACTTCTTGCTATTGCTCTCGTTCGTGTGTGCATACGATTGTTACTACGTTTTTAACTTTTAAATTATAAAAGGTAGATACATGCAATTTGCACTAGTTAAGTTATACAAAATGATGCCCCAGAGCCAGTGTTTTTTAGGGATCACTCCAGCATATCCTACAGTTATAAGAGAAAAAGCTTTTTCATTAATTTCTTCAAACTAAAAATGTAAAATATAAGCTAGTGTTGGGGAAAATGTGTGGAATTAAGCTTTTCCTTTTCACACACGAACCAAACATGGTTAAAAAATCATAAAATATAACGTTTTGAGTACTGATTAGAAATACGTTTTATATGGACATTTCAAACAACCTTCACTTCTTTATAATATAATTAATTTTTTTTGATAGTTAATATACAGGAAGCTGTATTATTTAAAAATAATACCAATTAATGTAGTAAACTACATAACCTTTTATGAATGAAGTGGCGCTTGACTAAGTTTCTTGAAGCATATATTTAAATAACGAGAAAAAAAAAGCAAAACAAAATATAATGAAAAACCCTTTTAATTTTTTTTCCCTTTCCTTTCAGTAAAATCTCGCAAATTGTGCAATCATCCATTTAACTTTTTGCAATATTTTGAAAATATATGTATCAGTTGGTCTCAATACTATGGTACAATTCTTTAAGGTTTTACATAATGATATGCCGGTGTCGTGTCGGTGTAATTTTAAATACTTATATAAGAAATGCCAGCGTTTGCGATCTTCTGCATCTTTTATCTTAAGGAAGCCTTCACTAATAATGTTTGGAAAGATAAAGAGTAGTTGGGACGTATTTTTTTAATAGTAAAACATTAAATTTCTGAATAATTTCCATAAAACAACTGCACTAAATTGTTAGCGTACTATTCGCAAAATATATTTGAGCAGGCTGAACCAAGATATCGCCCAACCATCTGTTAACACATGATTAGGGAAAAAACTGACTTCTGATCTTCTTTATCTGTTTATTTATTTATTATCTATTTATTTAACAACTTTTTTAGTAGTCCCCGAATATAATATAAATTTTAACCATATGTTATTAACAGGAAGCAAAGCTCCGTAATTATTTTGTCTAACAGGTATTTCACATTCACCCACCTATAAACGAAACCTATCGAAGGCCAAACCAGTATCTATCTAACAGGAAATAACCCTAGCACCGATAAATTAACGCTGATAATTATATGTGAATGTGATATTGAAAATAATAAATAATACGCTACTAAGTATTTGGCTAACCCTCTAGTAAACATTAACCCCTTACCATGTGCACCAAGGGAGGCGTAGGTTTTAAACGACCACGTGCCGCTATCACGCTTCCTCACACCTTCCTTTCAAATTTCCGGTCCAAATGCTAATGGTCGAATAGCCTAATAATGTATACTTGATAATGGTGGATCGAAAGTTCTTACCACCTTGCAATGCGTACGGAAATCCGACGCTTTCGGTGGATTTATAGATAACTCAGTTGAGTTGTTACTTTGCAGTCAAATGTCACGGACAATATATTTTATTATGATTTTAATCATGATTTCCCGACTAGTATGAAATCCGAGTAAAATAGATTTCATAATAACAGTTTTAATAAATGTTTAATTATGTCAATCTGAGTTTGAAAACTATAAAAATCACTAACGTTTATCATTTGAGGTACCAGATTATTTTCACTGACACGGTATTTAATAAGAATCAACGTTATTGTGTTAATTTAGATACATATTTTGTTACAAAATGTATTAAATCAGTTAATCATAAAATATGACATGAAATATATAAATAGACAACAGTTTTAATGCATTACTGCACAATCCCATATGTAGCAAGTTTTAATTAATATCAAAGTAGCCATATATGTCAATTTATAGGTAAATATCACAGCGGAAAATTTATTAGAATAAAGTGTAATTGCTTGATTCAAATACAAAAGTGGTACAGTACAGCTTCGTGGAAATGGCTGATATGTATTTTTGCTATGGAAAGGATAATGGTAAGACCACAGCCCGCAGAATGTATGAGGTTTATGTGGAACCGTTTACTAGGACCGATCAAGGACTAAGTGAAACTGACGATTTCAAGGTAAACAAAAATGGCTGTGGAAAAACCGCTCGATCAGGACCCAAGAACTTTAAGAGAAAGTTTTAAATAGGGTTGCATCTAATCCGGGAATTAATCCTAGAAGGTTTGCTATGGAGAAAGGTATAAATATTGCATTGAATGTTTGACATGAACAGTTACTGCATCCATACCATCTATAACATGAAGATTTATAAATGAGAAAAAGGCTCTGTAGATGTTTTTTTTAGAACATTCAATGAAAATCTCATTTCAAAACATTTTTCTTTACTGAAGAAGCAAGATTTATGCAAGACCATCTACCCTGGTAGATAAGTCGGACATGGTGGGCCTATCATAGAACCTACCTAACGCTACAAAAACTCGTCATAGTGTCAAAATGGCGCTGTTGGAAACTTTTTCAGAAGCCTATGGAAAGCAATATTAGAACGGACTAATCTTCCCTTGATTGCAGGATGTTTTATGTCATTTGGATAAAAGTTAGTAACTGCAAAGTAAATTCTATGGTATCTCGCATTAGAATGTATATAATTATATTAGAGAACGTTTCACGCATGCAACATAAAGAACAATTTTCATTCTGGCCTATGAAGGAATATTCGAATAAGTTGTATACCATTCGGAACCACATGTGAGGGAAGCCAGCGGTACCGTTTACCGTTTTACATGGTGGCAGAGCCGGATAACTCAATTATTAGGTATGCTCCTGAACATAAAATATATGCCTCGCATTTGAATCGATTTTGAGGCTCCTTGTGCAATTTCGAGGAACAAGTGTTACGTTTTCCAGTTTTCGGCGAGCATTCTGTATGTACGAGTGTCGTTTTGGTTCAGGCAAGTCTTGAATAATTTTTAAAATGGAAAACAAATATTATATGTTCACTAAATTCACAAAATATTTCAAAGAGAAATGAATATTTTATTTAAGAATGTTCAAAAATTAAAATGTGACTGTAGATCAGCAGATAGTCGCGTTTGTTTAATTTAAAAATGAAAAAAATGATTTAGAATATACAGTGTTACTGAATTTCACACAGTAGATGTTTATCTTATGAATGTTAGTAACGACTGAACTGAAGCTTCGAACGCGGGGCGGCTCAGTTCCTCCATTAGCACAATGTGAAAATTGTGTCACGCCATGTTTTCCAGAAATTCTATACATCATATGATAATGTTATTCTCTGCACGTATGTCTTAGGTTGAATAAAATTAAACCACGTAATTTGCTTGCTGGAACGACGTCTATTAATTAATAGCGGAAGCAAAAATGGTAACTATAACAAAATTTTATTTTTAGAAAGTGCAATGAAAGCTGGTAAAATGGAAACTGTAACAAAATTTGTAATACAGGGGTTTTGTGCTAAACTGAATCACGAAAATAGCAATTATATTTATTTTTATATGAAGTTTGTTGCTGCAATAAAATATAAGACTTATATTTGAACGAATTTTTAAAAATTATGCCCAGTGACGTAAAATTGTAAAGTATTAAAAAGTAAGTTGGTAATTGCCATGAAATTTGGAAAAGGGATTTGAGTGTATGAATTTATGTAAAAGTGGTGATTGTGTGAACGATCCATCTTAACACGTCTGAAGGACTTTTACTACCTTTTCTAAGGTGGATATTAAAATGTTCACTTGAAGGGTTCGAAGCGACTGATTCAGACGAAAAAATACAAAATTTATATTTACTGTTTCTTTTGCTTACCTGCTGTCACTGATGGTATCAATTGGACGTCGTGGCACTCTCTTAAATCTAACACTGTAAATACTAACACTCTCTTAATTAACCTGAAAGGGAATTTTGAAACAGAAGAAAAGACGATATTTAAAATTAAAAAAATATATATTGTTCTTTTAAGAAATGTTTTTACAAAATTCAAGAAATATGTATAAGATTAACAAAGTTTGGTGCGAATACCACACATGGTGAGGAACGGAACGACAACGACAATGTCGGCATTTACCATCCAATATTTAGTTTTTAGCAAACGATTGACACAAAAAGATTCAATGTAAAAATTGAATGTTTATGAATAGGTTTTTGCTTGCCTGACTATTTACGTATTTTTAAAATGCACAGTGAAAATTTTGGGCGCTCGTTCTAGAGCTTAAAAATGCTTGAATCGCAAAAATTCAGAATAAAATTATCACTTATATGTATTCTTACGTTCAGGCAAGGCGGTCCCATGTACATGTGAGTACATGGTAATAAAACTTTTTTGCCACCGAAACACTAAGAAATCGTAGGGCAAATACGCGGAAAACACATTGTTTTTCCGCAAAAATTGATTGCAAAAATGAAAATGTACCCTCAAAAAATTTTGTCTTTCACGCCAAATTCCCCATAAAATTTTGACTAGAAACTTTTTAACCCCTCCTCATATTTAATAGAACGCATGAGTTGCAGTACATCACAACATCGGTTAATAAAAAGACGGTTAATTTGGAACGTCAGATTACATTGTGGTTTCTAAAATGTTGGTGGCTGGCGCGACGTCATGCACCGGTGCAGCGAAACTTATGATAGTTTCTAAAATTACACTCCACGGAGCAACATTTTTATTTTTACATAAAAAATGCTCCGAAGAGCGAATATTTCTAATACTCTCAAAAACCATCCTCCAACGGCGTTTTTACGTGGAGCACGCGTTTCATGCAAAATATTTTTATTTCGGATTTCGTTATAGTTTCGAAAAATTTATTGAGGGTCTGGCGTGTTCTTGTGAACGATCCATGCTTTTGATGGAAGTCTGAAGGACGTATTTTTTGTTCGAAAAACTTAGAAAAATTGAAAAAAAATAGGAAAAAGAAAAAATTAATTTTCTTTTTCCTCAACCTTTTCTAAATGCTAAATAAAAATATTACGTTCACAAAATTTTTTAGGGTTCAAGTGACTGTTTCAGACGGAGATTAATGAATAAATCATACTTACTGTCGTTTATGCTTAACTGCGGCTCTGATGGTATCAATTGGAAGACGTCGTAACACTATAAATCTAACACTGTCTGTTTAACACTCTCTTAAAATTAAATCTGAAAGGGAAATTTTGTTAGAAAACACAAGTAAAAGACAATATAAAGTTCAAAAAATGTATATTAAATCTTTAAAAAATTTATGTTTTTACACAACTTCTTCAGTGAAAATGTTAACAAACAATGGTCTGACCCGTGTACAACACATGGTGAGGAACGGGACGATTCATACGGTACCAACTACCATCCAATATGCAGTTTGAAAAGCTAACGATGCACAAAAAGATTCAAGGAATAGTTCATGTAACTGAAATTTTGGTGGGCTTATGCTTGCCTGTCTTTATAAACGTATTTATTAATTCACATAAATTTTGGTCGCTCCTCGGAGCTTAAAATTGCTTGAAGCGTATCTACTTCGTTTGTATTATGCAATAACAAATTTTACGTTCAGGCAAGGCAAATCCCATGCACGTGTGAGTACATGGTATAGATACTTTTTTGACTCCGAATCACTGAGGAACCGGTTTAGGGCAAACCCCGTCAAAATTCATCATTTCCCCGTCAAATCCGACTGCTAGGAAATGATGGGGGTCCCATGTCGCTAAGGGCTATTTTCGCTATAACTTCCGATATACTTTGAATAGTCGTTGGACTAACTTGTCCTCATATTCAACACTTCGTAAGAGTTGCAGTGCTTGACAACGTGGATTCGTAAAAGGGTTTTTAATCTTGGAAATTTGGAAGTTCAAGTCCAATTTTAGAATACTTTCCAAAATTGGGTGGTCGGGGCGACATTACGTCCCTGTGCAGCGACATTTACTACACTTACCAAATTAACGCTCCTCGAAGAGTTAGCGAAAATTTGGCATAAAAAACGCTCCGAAGAGCAAAAATATATTTCCAAGAATTAAAAACCTCCTCCACGGCGTTTTTACGTGAAGCACGCTTTTCTTACGAAATATTTCCTAAGTCGGATTTTGTTACAACGTCGAAAAGTATATCGGGGTTATAGCGTTCTTTAACACTCCCCTCCTTTCCGTGAATCTTTTTGTGTAACGTTTGGTAAATTGTTTGTTTGAAAATAAAATGGATCATTGGATGTAGTCTCCCATGTGTTGTATTCGGTTATCGTTCAGACCGGCCTATCTGAACAAAACATAGATGCAAATCTAAAAAATGGTGATAAACTTGAACATATATCGATGCATAGCATTCGATTGAATTATTGAACATTGTGTTTCAAAAATGGCATAAAAAAAGAAAAAAAATCGAAAATCCTCAGATTCTCGATGACACAACACAAACACTTTCGACGCACTTATCTTTCTTAGTGTTCTTCCACTAATGCGGGCTTGCGTCTGCTCCTCCTCGTGTCTATGCCTCGTCGATCACCTTCGGTGTCGAACTGCCTTCTGGAACAGCTTAGGTGGTCCTCGGACTGCTTGCTCCAGCTATACATTGGTTCTGCTCGGTTTATATGAAACAATAAAACAAAATTTTAGTAAAATGTTTGTTTACATCCCGTCTGGGGATCTGCGACCGATAACATATCGTCGTCTTTGAGAATAGGAACACTGAATTTTGTTGACTTATATTGGTTGAAATGGTTTCCGAGTAGTTAAAAATTCTCTTCTTGGGAGAAATCTGCGACAGAATCTGCATCCGTCGGATCGTTGCATCTGCCCCTCCAGCAGACGTGGCGGCATCTCGCCCTTGAGTTGCTAGACTCGTCTGAATCGCGCTCTGCGTCAGAGTTGTCGTCTTTCCATGCCGTGCCAATGGAACATTTGTTTGGACCCTTTGGGTCGGACTCTGCTTACAGATGAATGTTTAATAACATTTGAGGACTTAGAAAAATTATATAAAAAATACCAACTCTGCCGGACACGGTCAGAGTTGCTGCAGTGAATTTGGAAGATTTGTATTTGGATACAATATCCTCAGATGAAAATAACTTGTAAAAAATGCATAAAAAATACCAACTTTTGCCTGACACGACAAGAAGTTGGTATGGAAATTTTGATATAAAATAAACCTAGCACTAAGTTAAAACTTAGCCTAGGTTGAAAAATGTTATAAAAAGATGATTGAATCTCCAGAACTGGATTCTGAATCAGAAGTGGAAGCATCTCGTGGCGGTGCATGGATTTGTACAACCGTTTGCTCCGGCAGTAGAGGTTCTGTGGAATCGTCTGAGAACGGGGAATCATTTCCATCGAGTGATGTTCCGCCTGGACTAGCATTTTCTTCATCGGAAGATTCGATTTCCAAGTTGTGCTCCTCTGGCGGGGCTGGTCTCAAATCATCGACATGTACTCTTGTCGTTGCATTTCCCTTTTGCACGAGATACACCTCGTCTGAAAACTTCTTCAGAATTCTGGTTGGGCCTGACCAAGACGGCGTGAAGGTATGTACCTTCTTTTTTCTCTTACTCATGACTCTGTCTCCTACTTTGTAGACGATCGGAGTGACGGCCTCTTTCGGCGCATATTTCTGTTTATAATCTTGTTGGGCCTGACGGGCTTCCTTGATTCGCTCGTATCGTGGAAGCGTTTGTTGCTTGGCTCTTTCTTGCCTCCAGGCATACAAATCCCATTCGCCTCTTTCGGCTGGATCATATCCTAACACAACCATGCTAGGTGTTTGATTTGTAGCGGCGTTCCTACGATTTCTTAATATATATGTCATTTGATGCACGTAGCGATCCCAAGTGTCGTTTGGCTTTTTGAATAAAAGAGTCTTTAAAATTTTCTTGCATTCCTGCACCCGTCGTTCCACGGGGTTGGACTGTTGGTGATATGCTGGAATTAAGTATCGTTCGATACCATTCCTTTCGCAAAATGTGATGTACCATTCGGAATTGAAATGACCACCGTTGTCTGATATTATGACTCGAGGGACTCCGAATCTGGCTACTATTTCTTCGTCGATATATTTGGCTATCGTTCTGCCGTCGACCTGAATGTATGCCTTTGCCTCTATCCACTTGCTAAATACGTCTTCAACGATAATCATATATCGATTCTCGGCGTCTTTGGTCCTCTGCAGTGGGCCAATTACGTCGATGCTCAGAGTTTCGAATGCATTCTGCGGTGCATGACTTCTAAGTGGAGCGTTAGGCTGAGCTTGCCGTGTTTTTACTGATTGGCATATCAGACAGTCGTTTATATATTTGCCGACGATCCTGGCCATATTATTGAAATAGTAGCGTTTCGCTATTTTCCTGAGAGTCTCGTCTCTTCCTGGATGACATGCTTCATCTCGGTCATGATAATGGTAAATCAATTCCTTTATTTTCCTCTTTGGAACTATTAATTTAAAATTTCTATCACAATCTTTAAAAAGTACATCGTCTTGGACGTGAAAATTTTGCATAAAAATAAGATCCGCATCGGAACGTTGTTCCTGTTGAAATAGATCATTCCAACGGCGGATCTTGTCTTGAATATCTCTTGAACTCAATTGAGCCTGTACGATATCTTCGTATATTTCTGAGTGCGTTAAAACAGAAATACGTTCTGGACACTTATAATTTGGTAGGAACATTCTTTCCTCTTCATCGTCTGTCTCGACATAATGATTTTGTGGGTTACGACTTAGAAAATCTGCTAATAAATTTTCCTTTCCTGGACAGTGTTCAATTTTGAATGCATATTCTTGCAATAGTAATGACCATCGAGTAAATTTTGTTTTGTCGTCCTTATGTTTGTTTAACCAAAGTAACGCCCTGTTGTCCGTCTTCACCAAGAACGGTTTGTCTGCTAAGTACATCTTGTACTTTTTAATATAGTTCACCACCGCCAAGCATTCTAGCTCGTTTATGTGGTAACGTCTCTCTGCTGGAGATAACGTGTTGCTTGCATACGAGATTATGTATTTTTCGCCGTTGTCGCCTAATTGATATAACACGGCCGAAAGGCCTTGTAGTGATGCATCTGTTTGCAAAATGAATTGACGTGAAAAATCCGGCCGATGGAGTTCCAGCGGTCCGGATAATAATTCTTTTAATTTTCTAAACGCTTCATCGCATGTATGGTTCCAGTGAAAACGATTTTCCTTCGAAAGAAGTTTCGTTAGTGGCTTCGTGATCATCGCCACATTTGGTAGATATTCTCGTACCCAGTTGCAAAGCCCTAGGAAACTTTGTAGCTGCTTTTTCGTAGCTGGAACGGGATAATTTTGAATTTGTAAGACATGTTTTTCTAATGGTTGGGAAGTATCGGTTCTAATTGTATGGCCTAAATATTGGATTTCATTCGTCGCTATTACACACTTTTCCGGTGACACTTTCAGATTATGCAGACGTAGTCTTTCAAAGACTAATCTCAAGTGGGACATATGCTCCTTCACGTTTACGCTGTAAACGATTATATCATCTAAATACACTTTACAGAAATGGTGCAGGTAACCCGTTAAAACGTCCTTTGCCATGAATTTCTGAAAGGTACAGGGAGCTGTCTTGAGTCCGAAAGGCATGACATTGAATCTGTAAGCTGCCCCATCAGGAGTGGTAAAAGTCGAAAAATCTTTTGATGCTTCATCTAGCGGTATTTGCCAATATCCACTTTTTAAATCCAACACAGAAAAAATCTTCGAATTGCCTAAATCTTTAATACTTTCGTGTATCTTGGGTAAGACGGAAGCCTCGTCTTCAGTCATTTCATTCAAATGGCGATAGTCGATGCAAAATCGTGGTTTCTTGTCCGAGCGTTTTATTATCACTGGTGGTGAACTATATTGGGCAGTGCTAGGTTCGATGACGCCAGCTTTTAACATCTCTTCGATTTGGTCGTACATAATTTTCTTAGTACTCGGAGACATCGGATATGGTCTGATATTAAATGGTTTCGTGTCTTTCACTGTAATTTTGTGTTTCACAGTCACTGTGGTTGCTTGAGTCGGTTCCGCAGTGAACAGATCGACAAATTCTTCGAACAGCGGCCGTAGAAATTTGTCTTTAATAACAAGCTCTTCAGGAAGCTTTGCCTGCTGTCTCTCCCTCTGAGAAGCTTGATTCCAGAAGACGGTAATACGCTCTTCTGTGCCGGCATATAGGCATTTTCTGCCATAATCATATGCGACATTGTTCATATATAAGAATGGTGATCCTAATATTATCGTTTCGTTTAAATTTTCGATTACTTGAAAATCAATTTCAAAAGAGGTGCCTGAAATTATTACTTGTAATTTTGTCGTGCCAAGAGAGTCCACCATTCGATCTCCGCACGCCATAGCAAATGATCGACGTGTCGTGAGATTTTTAAAATTATCCAACATCCTCGGATGGATAACGTTTCGCGTCGAGCCTGAATCTATCAGTGCGTCGACCGCATGTTCATTTATTTGAACTTTTATACGAGGCAAAGGGAACGCTTCGCTCATATAATTTATTGACTCTCTTGTCTTGTGCAGAGGAGCGTCGTAGTGGTCATGAGTATCGGAAAAAATTACTGGACATTGCTGCCGCCTTGGTTCGGCCGTTGTGCCGGGGATCTTGCAGATGGACCCTGGCCTGGGTCTCTGGCCCCTCGAAAGTTTCCCGGTCTCCTATTGAGATGAGGGTTATTCGGACACTGACTATGGAAGTGCCACTGCACTGTGTCTGTGCAGTATCGGCACGGGGTAGCCGGTCGGTCGGGTACTCGGAATTTCCCCGATCCGCCATTAAAATTGTTTTGCCTGCGGTCAGGATTCACTGATCCGCTTGATAAATTAGGCATAAAAATAGGACGACCAGGCGCTCTGCCTGGACCGTCCTGTCGAGATACGTCCTCTCGGAAATGCACCCTCGGTGCTGTCGGAGTTGGGCTTCCATTGCTCCTTATACTTGAATTTTGTGGACTGATGTGTCCCGGCTCTCGATAGTAAGACGCGCGGGACAGACGTTGATCAATAAGCTGGATTAGCGACGTCTGTTCGTCAGCTGAATCCCGCTCGACGTTAGTAGCCGCTGCTATTAACATCTCTGTGTTTGAAATTAGGTTGCTTCTCAAGCGTGACCTAATTTCTGGACGCAGTTGGTCCATGATGACCCGAGCTCTGATGGCTTCGGATTTAAAGGGATCAATACGATCGAAAAGACAGGTTTTCCTTGTGATAAACACTGCCGTGTCGTCTAAAGACGTTTGCTTGACGGCATACAGTTGAGCAATAGCTCGTGACTGTATGTCGGGAGAATTAAATCTCGTAAGGAATCTTTCCTTGAATAAGGCATACGAAGTAGTCAACGTCCTAAATTGTTCGGACCATCGTTGAGCTTCGCCCTTGAGTTGGCCGGTTACGTTATGGAGGCGATCATAGTCGTGGCTTATGCGAGCTCTGTCGAAATATTCCTCCATAATTTTCAGAAATGCTTCTGGATCTTCATGATCAAGCCCATGGAACGTCACGTTCGGACATCTTTGTCTCTCATGGGGCGTACAGGTCGACACGTTCTGTATCGCCTGCACGAAGCCCTCTGCCATTTTCAGAAACATACTCTCCATCGAAGCAGTTTGTGGCTGTGAAGCTGATAAATTAACATTATCTCCCTCCGGAAACAGTCGCTGTGGTTCTATCCCTCTAGAACCGTCGTCGACGAGCGGTGCGGTGACTCGCTCATAAAATTCTCTTGGGGTCGACCCCTCGGAGTCTTCCGCCATGAATGAGAAAGGATTTGTTGGGTTTGGGGACGGCATGGTCCCTGCTCGGGCGCCATGTGAACGATCCATGCTTTTGATGGAAGTCTGAAGGACGTATTTTTTGTTCGAAAAACTTAGAAAAATTGAAAAAAAATAGGAAAAAGAAAAAATTAATTTTCTTTTTCCTCAACCTTTTCTAAATGCTAAATAAAAATATTACGTTCACAAAATTTTTTAGGGTTCAAGTGACTGTTTCAGACGGAGATTAATGAATAAATCATACTTACTGTCGTTTATGCTTAACTGCGGCTCTGATGGTATCAATTGGAAGACGTCGTAACACTATAAATCTAACACTGTCTGTTTAACACTCTCTTAAAATTAAATCTGAAAGGGAAATTTTGTTAGAAAACACAAGTAAAAGACAATATAAAGTTCAAAAAATGTATATTAAATCTTTAAAAAATTTATGTTTTTACACAACTTCTTCAGTGAAAATGTTAACAAACAATGGTCTGACCCGTGTACAACACATGGTGAGGAACGGGACGATTCATACGGTACCAACTACCATCCAATATGCAGTTTGAAAAGCTAACGATGCACAAAAAGATTCAAGGAATAGTTCATGTAACTGAAATTTTGGTGGGCTTATGCTTGCCTGTCTTTATAAACGTATTTATTAATTCACATAAATTTTGGTCGCTCCTCGGAGCTTAAAATTGCTTGAAGCGTATCTACTTCGTTTGTATTATGCAATAACAAATTTTACGTTCAGGCAAGGCAAATCCCATGCACGTGTGAGTACATGGTATAGATACTTTTTTGACTCCGAATCACTGAGGAACCGGTTTAGGGCAAACCCCGTCAAAATTCATCATTTCCCCGTCAAATCCGACTGCTAGGAAATGATGGGGGTCCCATGTCGCTAAGGGCTATTTTCGCTATAACTTCCGATATACTTTGAATAGTCGTTGGACTAACTTGTCCTCATATTCAACACTTCGTAAGAGTTGCAGTGCTTGACAACGTGGATTCGTAAAAGGGTTTTTAATCTTGGAAATTTGGAAGTTCAAGTCCAATTTTAGAATACTTTCCAAAATTGGGTGGTCGGGGCGACATTACGTCCCTGTGCAGCGACATTTACTACACTTACCAAATTAACGCTCCTCGAAGAGTTAGCGAAAATTTGGCATAAAAAACGCTCCGAAGAGCAAAAATATATTTCCAAGAATTAAAAACCTCCTCCACGGCGTTTTTACGTGAAGCACGCTTTTCTTACGAAATATTTCCTAAGTCGGATTTTGTTACAACGTCGAAAAGTATATCGGGGTTATAGCGTTCTTTAACATTCTTTAACAATTGCAATAAAACTAGATTTGTTAAACTGATATCCGAGCGTTTACAAGTAGTTGTACTGAAGGTTTAAATTTTGGTAAGTATTCTAAAAATTTAATTTCGGAATTACAACGAAAAGCGATAGATAATTTTTACATTGGTTTTAATATTGAATTAATTTAATGTATAGGTATTTTTTCAGCGCAACCCAGTTTCGATTGTATAATAATGGATAAAAACTGTAATTGTAATATTGGCAGAGGATACTGCAAGTATTCTGCAGCAATTTGCACTTACGTTGATGTACAAAACACGTGCTCAAAATCGGATTAGTCGATGATTTCGAATCGATTCTCACAAATCTGATTGGACAAATACCACAAATGCTGCAAGTTCGAGACAATTTTCTTTAAGTTTCCCACCCATGGTTTGGATATGAACGAAAACTCAATTCCTTTTTTTGTTTTGAGAATTACGTAATCCGATATATAACAGGCGCGACCTTTGTTGGTGTTATGCTTGTTCATTCATTCATAAAAGTTGCATTTCATCACTTCGTGGAGCGTGGAGATTTTCTGGGAAAGTGTATATATAAAATGGTACATAATAGTACAATAGTACTCCCTGAAGATATTTATCTGAAGGTATCAATATTTAATTTTCTAAATGTTACTCAAATATTAATGAAATGAATAACATTTTTGAATAGAGGAGGTTATTAATATAGCAGTTCTGACATTTATTGTATAGTCCAACTTTGTATTTATTTGGCATGATAATTTCAGTAAGTGCAAACAATGGAAAATTAAAATAAATTAAAAAACTTAATAATAAATCCTATTTAAAAGGGCAAAATTTAATTAACAAATGTGCGAATTCTAGAGGAACCCCATAGTTACATATAATGTTTCTGCAAAAATATGAGTATTTTTTTTATGAATTATGGGTAATGACCAAAGTCCAGTAATAATGTGTTTTCCCAGGGTGGCTCATTAATGTAAATGCTTGTAGTCTGGCTTGGAACAAAGCAGGGCCGACTGACTTTTTCAGTCGGTTTTAGTACCTTCTCCACAGCAATTACAAAGTCATCTGAAATTCGTACGAAATTAAAATGAACCGTTCACAGGGGTTTTGTGTGTTTTTATACATTTGCCTTTGGATTAACAGCAAGGCAAACAAAAGCGAATCATTCATTTGTTTGATATTGTTTGACAAATTGTTCGCGTGGCGAAAACAACAATTTAACATTTATTAAGAAAAATAAAAGCAGCTGAACTTTATCAAGGCTGATATATCAAGGGAGAATAATATAATCGCAATCATGTCTATGTTTAAAAATCGTTACCAAATAATATATACATTATGTATTATTTACATATAAATAATACTAACCTAGATAATATTAATAATATATACAATAAATATAACAATAGTGAATAAAATAATGGTGGAGTGAAATTATATTTTCGGAGAAAATTTTACATGGAGCAACGCGACATAAAAAAATAAGCTTATTTTGGTGAAACTAAGATTACCCTGAGTTTTCCGGTTCGAGTAGGTGGAGGGAACTCTTTTTTACGAAAAAGGGGTAAATTGGTCATTTTTAAGGGTGGGTTTTCAGTCTTAATTTATTTTGGACCCTTTAAAATACTACTTAAAAAACGAGCACGGGACTCTTTTATTGTAGCTGATCAAGGAACCTTCAGTTCAAATTTCGTGAAAATCGGTTCACCGCCTCCCAGGATATGTACATAAATATACTGAAAAAACGTCAAAAATTGAATTACGGCTAACTTGGCCAAAATTAAACCCAATTTGATGAAATTTTAGACGAAACTATACAACTATATAACCAATAAATAGCAAAAAATATCTAAGAGTTTGGCCGCAATTCCCTTTTTAGTCAAAATTCCACAAAATTTTCAAAACTCCTCAATTTGCCCAAATCTCAGATGTATATGACTTTAGCGATGATAAGGGTGAAGTAATATTCCAAACTCCAGTTATCGATTTGGAAGTAGACACTTCCTGTAGTAGCACATCTAGTACAACTACTAGAAAAAGAAAACATGAATGATTAATATATGTAAAAAGTTTAATAAAACCAAGTGAATTTTCGAAAAAAAAAATTATATCTTACCTTCGACAGTTTCTTTTATCTAAATATTTAAAACCTGCTCACAATCACTTTTTATTATTAATATTGAAATTTTTGTAATGAATAATTTCACGTATACTTGTACGCGCATGTATATATACCAAAAATGACAAAAATTCAGCTAAATTAAAAAATAGTCATTTTTTTAGTTACATCACGTAAAAGTACATAAAAATAAATTTTTCGTTCGATTATTTGGGCAAATTGGGGAAATTTGGAATTTGGACTAAAAATGGATTTGCAGCCAAACTGTTGGATATTTTTTTGCTAAAATTTGGCAAGTTATTTCATGGTTATATAGGTTAGTTTCATCTAAAATTTTATCAAATTCGGTTCAATTTTGGCCAAGTTAGCCGTAATTCAATTTTTAACGTTTTTTCAGTATATTTATATAACTATCGTGGGAGGCGGTGAACCGATTTTCACGAAATTTGAACTTAAAGTTCCTTGATCATCTACAATGAAAGGGCCCCGTGCTCGTTTTAACCTCTCCACAATAAAATTGTGAGAGGTTACTAAAATTGGTTCAAAAACGAAAATTGAGATAACATCAAATCTTTACGTTTTGAGGTCCTATGAACCGAAAAAAGTGGTTTTTGAAAAATGTCTGTGTGTGTGTATGTGTGTATGTGTGTTAGCACGATAGCGCCGAAACTACTGAACGGATTTGAATGAAACTTTGCATGTGCATTTCTTCAGTGCCCCAGAAGATCTGAAAAGGTTTTGGTTGAGATCGGATTACGTTTAGTGCCATTTTGACGCAACAAGTTGTTTATTTTATAATTACTTTCAATTTGTAATGGAGCCATTGAAAAGCATTTAAAATTCTGATTTCAACGATATATCACACTTCCACCCTTTCGATTTGGTTTCCGTGAAAAAAATTAAAAACAAAGCAAATATGAAGCATAGATCGCATTTCGCATGACAAGAGCGATCGGATTGCAATGAGCAAATTTTGACAGTTGTCATTGTCATCGTTTGTCATCCGATAACGTTGGTGTCATGTCATGTTAATAAGATTTTTGGCATATTTGTAACTTTTAGTGGATTGTCACAAACTTTAAAGGTAGATGTAATAATATCAATATCATATGCTTTCTGTAACTTCGTTGGTGAATTTATTATAGATTATCACTTTACCAATTTTCAGTTTGTTGCTTTACAAATCTGTAGTATTTAGGATAACAAGACTTTCTTAGTCGTGCAAGTGATGTTAAAGTTGTTAATATCCTAATAGTATATTAATCAACGGGCGATAATGTAGGTAATAACTCGCATAGATGATTGCAAATTCATTAAGTTGAGGGTTTTTTTAGTGCCCCAGAAGATCTAAAAAGGTTTTGGATGAGATCGGATTACGTTTAGTGCCGTTTTGTCACACATTTTAATGCTTTTTTCGGCTTCAAAGA
Organism: Leptura quadrifasciata; assembly: GCA_963675555.1. Taxonomy (NCBI): domain Eukaryota; kingdom Metazoa; phylum Arthropoda; class Insecta; order Coleoptera; family Cerambycidae; genus Leptura; species Leptura quadrifasciata. The sequence continues at coordinate 88,091,118 of OY776675.1, forward strand.
TCCACCGAGTGGGGAGGTTCCAGCCGCTTCCAGTAGCTGCCGATTTTTTAACTAGCATTTTAAGAGTCCAAAATAAATTAAAACCGAAAACCACCCTTAAAAATGACCAATTCACCCCTTATTGCGAAAAAAAGGGTTCCCCCACCTACTCGAACCGGAAAACTCAGGGTATTCTTAGTTTCACCAAAACAAACTTATTTTTTTATATCGCGTTGCTCCATGTCAAATTTTCTCTATCGCCTTATTTTGGGCTATTTTTACTCAATTAAATAAGAAAATATATAAGGGAATTAACAAGCCTTTAATCTACGAGAAAAAATGTGCACCCGCGGCGGAGCAGAGTCAAAATCGGTAGTGATTTTGGTGCGATAAACTATAAAAGCGAGAAGGAAAGGGAATCAAATCTACCAAACTACAGTAAACAAATAATATGACCTTAATATTTTATTTGTATTATTGGAAAATTATTTGTTTTGTTAGATTGCATTTAACAGAATTGGCTTTTGGAATATTTACCAATTAAAATATATTATATAGGAATATTTATTGAATATGGCATTATCAGGAGATGATTAAAACCGAAAACCAGTAGGTATTATTGCTCTCCCGATGGTGCTGACATGGTTAACAAAATGAGCGTCGAGTAATGCATTCTAGTGTAGTATTCAAATATTTTGATGTTTTGTAAAAATATTTTTCAGACACCAAAGATATTGATTTGTAAAAAATAACCCCCATGCGAAAACGCCTCCACCGCCAGGACCCAGCGTAGTGTTGCTTCCTTAAACAGGTCTACGCACCATAAAAATTGAAGGAAGATCTCAGCCGCTTTTTCTCAGCCGAAAATTCCGTAGCTCTTGGTCTAATATGTTTTCTTCCACCTTATATTTGTAGAATAGTCACCCGGATTAGGGAAGGTTTGTTTGAAATTAAAACGACCAACAAGTCTTGCTATTTGAAACTCCTTGCTTCAATATTACTCAGTCACATAATCCTTATTATTTCTTAGTAGAGTTATTTGAATATCAGGTGTTGTATCAGGTATTAAGTAAATTCGCTTTGACTCCAAAGAAAATTAAAATGTTTAGATGCAAAAGGTTCAAGACAAAGAATACAAAAACCAATTAAAGGGATTAAACTCCAAGTTTGGGTTAAGGTTTAAAAAAGCTTTCATTTATCTGATTATACTGTCCTAAAAGATAACACCGAAAGCTTTTGTAGCTGAAAGAGAATGTGATTTTAATCAACCATTAATTAATTAAAACTGAAATTAAATTTTTAATGACAGGATGATTTGCCAAATAATTATTTTCGTCGACGGTTTTAAAGGATTTAATTTAACACTGATTCCACTTCCTTTGATACGTTCAAATACAGACTTTACTGGTTTTGCAAATGTACACGAGCTGTTTTTTTAACCTTTTGATCTTTTCGTATAGATGGTGAGTAATATGAACAATTAATTATCATATCATATTAAAAGAAACAGTTTTTTAGTTTGCCGGTATTTTACGATATAGACATTCTACTGTTAGTCGACTGAACATGGCTTTGGTAAATACATAATTTTTTATTATGTGCTTTGAAGTATAGTTTTACACGAGAAAACTTTATGCTAAAACAGTAAATTTTTTTATTATTTATTTTATAATATATTTAGCCGACGATTTAATCAGTTTTTTTTTATTTAAGTGGATAAAATAACCCTTTTGTTGTTCTACTTCGTACTACAACGTAGTCAGAATATTAACAGTGAAGTAAGTCTAAATATTGATGTGGCTTTTCAAATTTCTGGGGGTAAAGACTAATCTTTCAGCTGTATTTAAGATTGACCCAGTGGTTTGATGGTAAGCAAATAGTAGTTCCAAGTCACTGCAAAACACTGAATTGGCAGAAGAGGAGGAAGTTCAGCCGGTAAAAACCCGGCACCAGCGCAGACTAGTTGGGGTGTCTTTTGAAGATTCTCGAGAAAAAATTGTTGAATATAATTTGGAATATTATCTTATAGTCTTGGAGATATCAAAAAATGCTTCACGTAACGTGCTGTCCATGTAATAGCCATTTTTTAATTGTCATGTTTTTTTCTGTTTATAATTGGGTCGAATTAAGATTTTAATGTGAACTGTCTGGTTAGGGTAATTTTTTTATTTACAGTGTTTAGGGGTTAAGTATTGCAGTTTCGCCGAGATAGAGATTGTTTAGTTAAACAATTAAATTATATATATGGTGCAGAGGTGGGTTAGGTCATTACTTGGCGATAGCAAAAGTGATTATCAATTACAGAAAATTAGATAAACAGAGAAGGAAACAACAAGGAATATAAAGAACTAGAAGCTGAAAAATAAAATTTAGAAAGCCTTAAACAAGAATCTATAGAGTTTCTATTTAAATTAATATTGGCCACGAAGTTTCAAGGAATGAAGAAGTAGATACAGAAAATAAGTACCAACTTATTAATTAATACATCAAGCAGTAAAAGAAGCTTTAGGATATCAAGAAGCGGACCAAAAGCAAAATCCGGAGTGGTGGTCAGGAGAGATGAAAAATATAATAGAAGAAGTAAGAAGAAAGCTTATCAAATGTGATTATGCACCAACAATCCGAAAGATAGAAAGGTATAAGCACGATGCAATAGAGAAGTAAAAAAGATGGTGATAAAAAAGAAAAATGAAATTTGGGAGAAAAAGTGTGAAGAGATCGAGAGATGTTTAGAAGGAACTAGAATGACACAGGCATGGAAAACCATAAAAAATTTAAGAAAGGACAGAAAGGAGACAGGAAATATAAACTTAATAAGAGAAGAAGAATGGCAAGAACATTATAGGACATTATTAACGAAAAATAGAGAAACAATTTAAAGGAAAAATAGACGAAATCGAAGTAGATGACAACACGGAGGAAGAAATAAATATAAGTGAAATTAAAAAATCGGTTCAATTTATAAGAAGGGAAACAAAATAGTTTGTGGAAATTATTGGGGGATAAGTTCAATGGGAAAGTTGTATCGTAGAATTCTTAAGAAAAAAACAATCAAAATATGAAGACTTAGAGGAGCAAAGCGGTTTTCGTGCAGGAAGGTCATGCTTGGATAATATATTCACCCTCCAGCAAATAATAGAAAAACGGAAAGCCCGAAATCAATCTACGTATCTCGTATTTATATATCTCAAAAAAGCCTACGATACAGGGCCCTTGACAAAGCTTCTTGGTGTGCTGACGAATATCGGCCTCAGCAAAACGTACATTCGTGCAATTTGGAACATATATAAGAACCCAGAAAGCGTCTGGTTGGGAATAAAATCTCTAAACCATTTAAAGTTACGAAGGGTCTTAAACGGGGATGCTGTCTGTCACCCACCGTGTTTAAGATATATATTCAAGAAGCTTTGGAAAACTGGAGGAATAAATGTTCAGGAAGATATTGGAGATAAATATTTAACAACTCTCTTCTTTGCTGATGATGAAGTAGTCATTGCAAACTATCAAGAAGACATTGACTACATGCGAAGAAAACTTATAGAAGCATATGAAAAGTGGGGTATGAATATGAATAGGAGAAAAACAGATTACTTACGCAAAAGAGAGGAACAGGAAGACCCTAATTTACAACTAAGAGGATTAAAGAAATGCGAAAGAGTATAAATACTTAGGAAGCATGCTATCAAGCGAAGAAACATCCAGTGATGATATAAGATATAAGTTTCAACAAGGTCAGAAATCTTTGCGAATTTTCAGCTCATTACTTTGGTCGAATCACATTAAAATAAATACCAAAATGTCAATCTACAGAGCAATAGTAGAACCTATATTGATATAAGGATGAGAGTGCTGGCAGTTAAGGGACAGAAATAGGAAAAGAAAGGAGACAGTAGAAATTGATTATTTAAGGAGGGTAAGTAGAATCTCGAAGTTGGAACGTATACCGAATCAAGAAATTAGAAGGTGCGTGAAAAGAACATATACGACTATAGACAGGATAGAAACAGAGCAACTTCTGTGGTATGGACACGTAATGAGGATGGAGGAAAATAGATGGCCAAAAAAGCTATGAAGTATGTTCCAAAAATAGATGAAAGAGAGGAAGACCAGTAATGACATGAATGAATGGAATAGCAAAGATAATGAGAGATAGAGCTATTGACGAGGAAGAACGGAGAAGTAGAGAAAGACGGCCATCGAAATGCGGGATGCGGCAGAGGATGCAGGACCCCCGCTCATATATATAAAATTATATACAGGGTATTAGGAAATTCTTATCTTTAACCTTGGATAAAGGTGGCACTTGCCAAAATACGAAAAAAAGTTTGTATAGACATGTCTCCGGAAATGCTTAAGGGAGCTAGGACCCTTTGAAGGTGCGACATTAGATTTTTGTTTAATAGTTCAGGAATTTTTTGTGTTGTAGCAATGAGATTTGGTGCATTATTTAATATCAATAAAGGTTGTTGAATTTTTCTTAGTACCATGAAATCATGCTACTAACAAAAACTCAACCAGTGGCGCAAAGAAGAAGAGGTTAATTTTTGGATTAAAATGCAATGAATTCCCAACCAGATAATTCACACTTTGTATTTTTTTCGTAAGTTATATTTGACTTTAATCATGATAGTTGCTATATTTTTAATGTTATACTATACTATGGTACTTATCCTATAATTTCCCTTGGATATTTTACAGTCATAAATAAACAAATAAATTTTAAAAAATCTATGTATTAATAATGGACGCTTTACCTGCGCCAAGCAAATTTGTTGAAAATATGTAAATAAAATATTTCTGAGCATTTTAGGTATAGCCATTGATGTGAAAAGTTTTGCATCTGTTTTTAAAGAAACGTATTTAATTAAACAAACTACATTTATAAGTATACGTTGTACAACCTTACACAAGTTTGCCATCCAAAACATACAATTAATTCCACGTAACAAATTTGTCGCACACTGTGGTTGGAAACTAGGTGAATATATTTTACACAATTAATAAAGTCACATTATTCGTCGCATCTACCAAATTATTTCAAGTAGATTTAACATTAAATGTATATAGAAAGGAGGAAAACAAAAAGAGGTTTTCCACATTTCCAACAATAATGCCTCCTCTGAAAAATGATGTAGCGGAACAAATCTCGTAATTATCAAAATTAGAATTAATTTTCTAAATAGCTTTCCAAATGATTGATTCACTGAACACGTTGCAGATACTAGGAATGCAAAAAGTTTTGATATAAAAATTACCAACACGTGAATTAAAAATGATGTTTCAATGATAGAGCACGTTTCGGCGATTTTGATTGATGTTATTTAGGAATAGGCATTTTTCTTCAACCATTATTTATTACTATACCATTATTCCATATTACTGTTACGTGGTAATTATCAGTTAATTGACAGATTTTAATTTAATTTTTTCGCATCGCTTGTTTAGCAGAAATGTAATATATTTTTAAATTAATTCTTACCACTGCTTGCCCCTTTTTTATTCAACTGAGTCATTTAGCTCTGAAGATCAGACTGGCCGATTCCAAATTAATTACCATAGGCGTGCGAAAAGGTTGCCATTGATATATATTAAAATATTGATTTAAGGTCATTAATGTTAAATCTATCGGCAATCTCACCTGTTTGTGGCTGTACTGATTAATTTTGACAATAAACACGTTGTATTGTGTTGCATTACATAGAAGATGCTATAACTTTTGGGAAAAATACTCATTTTGATTAGCTCTGTTACATGATCTGATTAATTAAGTTAATTTACTCATTTTAGATTTTTAGATAGAAATCTAATTTAAACAAGTAATTTTATGCCGGTTTTATGCATATATCATATCTTTGGCAATACACCGATCCCATGTTGTCACAAGTACGAGTTAAGAATGCGCGGTACATTCCCGTGGATTTCCTTTTCAAAGTTTTGCTCAAATAATTTCCGTTGGCCACGCATAAAATCCCCTAGCCTAGAATCGAATTTGACAGTTGTTTATATGTTGAGTTGACATTGTTGAGGTTAGAATAAACTCATGTACGTTATGCACATTTTTCTTATAGTTTTTGCAATAATAAATAATAAGTTTTAAATGTGTTCTTCAGTGCGCTTAATTTTTAAGAAGTATAAACTTTTTTTCAATTTTTAAAGACTGCACATCTAAATGGGATCAGCTGATCGATCCATTTATGTCAATTTGTGCATGTAGGGACTTTAACACTTTGCTTACTGTGTCCTTCTTCTTAAGTAACTGGCTGCTTTTCCTCAAGAAAGAAGAAGGCGCATGTACATTCTTAACAGATCTTTATGATGGGATCAGTCTATTACCGACGGGGCCAAACATTTTTGGGGACCAAATACTTTTGGGAGCCAAACACTTTTGGGGGCCAAACCGGAAGGCAATATTAATAATGCTTGTTTAGATTTTTTTATAGAAAACTGGAATAAATCTTCTAGAAGTAAAAAACTGTTACATTGTGCATAATTATTTCTTCTCAAGGGAAGATACCATAACCGTGCATATGTATTATGTCTGAAAATGAATATTTGGGCTCATAACACTATATCTCTAAGGTAGTAAGGGAACACAATATGTATATACCAGGTGATACAGGAGCATGTAACGCCTAGTAACATTTTTATTTTTCAAAATAAATTTTGATGAATTTTTCGAAATGGATTTTGGAACATTGGATATGCTTATTAAGAAATAAATCCGGTACTTCTGTCATACTAAACGGTTATTTTTCTACTTCCGGTTAATTCATTACAAGCAACTTTATTATTTGAAAGGGCAAGTTATCGGGTACGACGCCCCTTTTTCAAAATGATTACTAACAGGTTGAATTTTCGTGAATGGCTTCGTTTTGACGAGTCTTTCAATTTTTCTCTCTGCGAAAATTCTCGGTAGAGGTCACGGTTAGTATAGATACGGTTGGATTAATGGGCGGGGACTGTGACGTTACAGTAGACCTTGGAACGCGCCATATTTATATCGTTTGTTTAGTCACAGACACGGTTTATCAGATACTCTGTGGTTTGGTTGTGCATTGTGAACTTGTTTCTTTACTTTTGTGTATTCGGTGTATTTTAAAGACGCTTTAAAAAGGCTACTATTAGGAAGGATTGTGGTTTTGTTTTGGGAAGTCGACTTGCCCTAATAAAAAGTAAGTACAAGTATTGTTGGTTCATTCTATATTTGTTCATTAATTTTTTATTATTATTGTGCAGGTAAATATTGTTTTTTTTTAACAGTTATGCCTGGAACAAGGTGTGCCGTGGCTATATGTAACAATAGTTTACAAAAGACTAAGCAAGGAAATTTGGCTGTTTCTTATCATAAATTTCCAAAAGATGACAAACTATGATGTTTCAATAAAGACTTATTATTACTATTTTCTTTAATTTTACATAATGCTAGATATATTTTTTTATTTTCATTGCTCAGATAGATATTCGCAGTCAGCAACGTTCGATTACCAAATTTTCACTCATTTCCTAATAGGCTTAATTAAGAATATCTTTAAATAAATTTAATATATCACCTAATATAAAGTTCGTTCGTACGTGAGAATACTGTATATAACATTTTCCTTATACTTCTTCGTATTTTTGTGTGCTATGCTAATACCTAAATCCTTGGGGTAACATATATTTTGCTTTAAAATTATGATAAGATAGAACGATAGTTTACACGCTTTTGGGCTATGTTAAAATAAGAAATACAGACTTTTTGTGCAGTAACTTAAAAATTTTTTGTCCGATTCTAGTGCGTCTCTTTCTTATTAAATCAAATTTGTATAAAATAAATAATGCCTGTTTTTTTGTATTAAAATAAAATAATAATTGCAAGCTATATAAGTGGAAGCAATAACGACTTAAGAGACTATTAATGAGGGAGAACGAGACAGCATTATATGCGAGCGTAAACGAGGTCTACTTTGACATCAATGCACTAAACGTTTTCTGATTGGTAGAGGCGGGCATAATCCAACCGTATGTATATAAACCGTGGGTGGAGGTATGCAGAGTTCTACGCAACCACTAAAGCTGAGCGTGGAACTGACACTTTCATGGCGTAGGATTGGAAAACCTACCAGAAAATTTGTAGGACAATTTGACCATTCATTCATGACATTTGATGCCGACTGGGCCAAATGGGGCCAGTCCGACACTGACAAAATCTTCAATTCGACTCCGCTTTCTAAATGTCTAACAAATGCACCTTTACACGCAGTGATATGATTCTACAGGCAGGTAGTCCTTCAAATTCTCTTATGCTATAAGTTCGTAAGTATGTGTTCCACCTAAAAATGATTACATTAATCAAACAACCCGAAAATAAAAACATTTCAAATATTTCAACGTATAATTAAAAGTGGATCGCAATAAAGCTAAGAGGAAAATATTTAAAATGCACCATATATCAGAATAGACAATGATCCGCCGCATATTTCACAATAAATTAATGAACATCCTTTAAATATTCAACAATCAATTTATGGTTTTTAATTTTGCCTTGCTCAAACAAAAAAAATCCGGAAAACGTGATGCCTTTTAATTAATGACCGTCAGTCGATGAAAGAACGAGGGGCAGGTTTTTTTCGTTGAAAGTGAAAGGGTAAGTTCTTCATATAAACCATGTTCATCTCAAGTGCAAATAAAGGGGTAAAGACATAACAATGCATTTTCTCTAAACAATGGATGCACACCGCGTAAGGGAACCCGCAGTTTTCGCACCTCGGCATTCAACAAAAGCCGCGAAATAATAGATGGTTATAAGTGAACAATCCCATCAACTTTTATTCCTTATACGTTGAAAGAATTGAATAATTTATACATAACAATACGAATATTAACCGGTATTTCTTACCTGGCAGTATAAAGGGTATTGAAATACAGCACGTACCGTAAACTGGAGATACTGAACATTTAAATAACTTATAAATTTTCCGCCTTTAAAATATTAAAAACCCAGTTAAAAATTGTGACTTGTACTAGAGCACGACGCTAGGCGGAGTGCCCTTAACGTTGCAAGTGCTTTAAAGATCAAAAACATTTTTCTTACATTTTAATACATTTTATGAGGAGATCATCTGCTTTCATCAATTATTGTTGTTATGTTGATAACAATTTTCACAGTTGAAAATTGTTACAAACAATGAAAAAGTTTGACTTTCCACAAAACTTGTAAGAAGGAGCATTAATATAATACACTATATACGGGTCGTATAAAGTTATTCAGAGGACCATAGAGCACGGGAGCTGGAGGATTCATAAAGTTGAAATTTATAAATTTCTTTTTTTGCCAATAATTTTTCTCTTAGTAATTGATTAGTGTGAATAAGTTTTTGGCTTTGAATGTGTTTGATTGTACCTTATCATTTATTTTAGATAGATATCAAAATTTTACTAGAAACTGTCGAAACATAACAAAAACTTCCTAGGAAGTTTCTTACCTGCTTGGTTTGCTTATTTACCCTTATTTATCCCATTTACCCCCGAACCCTTCAACGGAATCAGATCAAAATAATCTAGTTTCAGATCTCGTTATAATACATAAGTGTACCAAATTTCACGTCAATATCATAAACGGTTCCAAAGTAAACGTGCGAAAAAAGAAAGTTACAGACAGACCGACAGACAGACAGAAATTTTTTCGCTCAAATTTAAAATCTCGACGTTTCATGATATTTTAAGCCTATTTCAACAAAAAAACTTTTTTTTGTGTTACCATACTTCCACTGGACGTGGAAGTAATTAAAAGGCAAGCTCACTTCAAGCATTGAAGGAATTCCTTGTTTATTTGTGAAAGACTGCTGTTATGTCTTATACCTGACGAATCGAAAACTGTCCGAGTTACTTCTGTGTTAAAGAAGATGATTCAGAAGTATTTCAAAACTATTGGCCTATTTCCATTTTATGAACACTTCTGGAGTACCTCAAGGGTCAAATTTGCGACCACTTCTATTTTTAATTTCCAGCACCGACATAGATGAAGTTATTAACTGCTCAAAATTAATATTTGCTGATGATTTGAAAGTTAAGCAAGAACAAATAACAATAAGGATAATAGATGACTGTAGAACGGTCCAGAATGATCTTACAGCAGTCTCACATTGGTATAGATTAAATCAATTAGACAGTAAAGTTAAAAAATTTCAGACCATGACGAAAAAATTTATAGAATGTAATTATGCAATAAACTTAGTAAGTCTAAGCAGATGCAAGGCAATTAAGGATTTTGGTACTTTCTGTGATAACCAGTTCAGAGAAAATTTCTAAAGTATCTGTTTTTAGGGAAGATAGTGTATACTCACCAAGGCAAGTTAGTACATCTGTTTTAACTAATCGTTTGAATTAACTGTCCTTCTTTATTGGATAAAATTACTTCCATGTACTTCGGCTAGCAAACCGGTACGGCGCAATATTTTATTGTGATAACCACAAAGGTAAAATCTGTAATTTATGCAATAATTTTAATAAAGCATACCACCATTGTGATATTAAATTTGGTAGTCTAGGCAGTATAGTGTAAATTATGGCATAGTTAATAGTGAATAGAAAAACTTATTTTAGTCATCAATGCTCCACATTTAATTTTTTTATCTTTGCGTTTATATATTTCCTGTAATTGGGTGAATGCCTTATGTAGAAGGGAGAGATGTTTATTTTCACCATATGATCAGGGCAAGCGAAGTTTACTTTCTGCTATAAATAGTAGTAGAAAAAATGATCTACCATTTTAGCAAAATAGCAAGATATACAATTATATCGACAGTATGTGTTACTAGAAAAAAAATTTGACACAAACTACACTACTTTTAAGTGAAACAGTAACCTCCTATCTTTAACTCTGCTTGAAATGGAAACGATTACTAAAGAGCCCCAAAAATAAATGTAATCTGTATGCCTTTAATTTAACTTGAAGAACTATCGAAAGTTTTAGATCTTGCATTGGTTTTGGAAACGTAAGAGACTTTGCTTAAACTTAAACCCTTGAAATTGATCCTCAAATAATTGAGTGGAAAGTTAAACGAACCGACGAATTAGATTTGTTAGAATCATGAAAATTCACGTATATCCTACTCTATCTCAAAGTATATTAACCGGTACCTAATAAAATTATTTTAATTATATTGTGTTAAAATGTTGTCAAAACAAATTAGAATGACCCAGAGGATCATAACATTATAGTAGAAGCAGTATTATAACGAATGTATTTCTTAATATCGGCACAAAATTCTCGCACGAATGCTCATGAGCGATATTTCTTTATAACTCATTATGATGATGTGATGTCTTAACAACTGAGGCATAGCCATCTGACGTATCAATTTCATTGTATAAACATTCGAACACAGTTATAAAATTTTCTGAATCAATATTAATCTGTAAGGTAATGCGCTATATGGTTTACATAACCTTATTAACAATGTTGTAATTAAAGATGATAGGTTTACATTTTCTTTTGTAATTAATTGTTTTTTTTTAAATTATACTATAATAAGTAATAGTATAATGAAGGTCGTATAGCTCTATGCCAGTAGAAAAATTGGCTAATCAATTTTTTAAATATGTTTATAATACAAAGTTACACATCAAGAAGTTATTTAAATCAAAATGCAAAGAATAATATTAATCAATACCCATAATTTCTTTAAAATCATGGTCTAGCCCATCTAAAATGTAATCAATCACGGACTCATTTGTAATTAATTTTGAATAAACTTATTTGTCCATAAAGATTACATATTGTAACGAAATCAATTTTATATTATATACGTTTATCATAAATAAATATAAATATCTTTATATTAAGCAAGTCTTGAACAGAAATACACTGAATAATTGCCAGGTCAAATTATCGCTTATTATACCAAATATTACACGAGATTTCCAAGAAAACTCACTTAACCAAATTAGTTACAATATTCAATAACTAAGAACATAATAGACATAATTTCTGTATTGTATAAAAGTGTGTCGAATTATGTACTATAAAGAACCAAGGGAAATAGGCGTATACCCACGGTATAATCAATTATCGGTGATTGTTAAAGACTACTATACAGAGTATACACAGAATGATTTAAATTGGAAGTAGGTCATGTATAATAGCGTTTTATTAAGATTTTATATTGCTCTAGACAATAAAAATTGACACCACAATATAAATGTTATCCTTGATTAGAGGAAATAGTAAAAATTATTAAGAACATGTTATCGGTACAAAACGCCTCCTTTAAAACATAAACAAAATATTCTTAATGGGTATAGATCTATCTCATTTCAAAGAATCTGTTATTATCCCCAATTAAAAAACTAGAGGAGTAACAAAAATTTATAACTACAGATGCATCGCTTTCATAAAAAACAATGTTGTAATAATATTTAAAAAAAAAAAAACGGTTAATAAATTATTTTGAAAATTTCAATGTACTTATTTGTATCACTATTATCTATTATTATGTATCGTATTATCTAAACAAAATCATTATTATTTTAAAAAACTATATACTCGTATACGTATGTAAATGTGTATCTGTATGGGTGTGTGTGCTTTTGCGCATGTGGGTACTATTGTACTCATTGCCTAATTAAAAATTCCTTATTGATTACATATACATTGATTTCTATACAGTGAGTCTCCAGATGGGGCACCACACTCTTCTAAACTTTGTTATTTTTGATTTTCCGAGAAAAAAATCATTGTTTATAAAAAGTTTTGCTTATATTCTAAAAATTAGAAAATATCGAAGTCTATTTTAAACAAACTACCTCTTTTTCATTTTTAATGAAAATTTCATTTCAATCATGAAGAAAAGCTTAAATGCGGAGTTTAATTGCAAAATAAGGAAAAACTTCTTTAAAAAAATAACATTTGATTCAAGTAAGTTAAACACTATTCTACATGTAGAGTTCCTACTGGTACAAATTTTTGAATTTTTTTTTCTGAATTCTTCAGATTACTTGGATGACTGACTTACACAAGCATGGAAGATATTTTGTGGAAGTGCTATGAAAGTTGTTCGAATTTGAAACAAAAAAAAAATTTTTTTTTCTACTATAACAACAATATCATTTTTGAAACTATCATAAAAATCCGTTTCACGGGTGTACATATTGCAATTGCAATAAATGACGTCCCATGGAGCGCGTTTTGTGGAACTATATCAAATTAGGTCGCAAGGGGCGTAAATTTAGCAACTACTTCAAACATCAAATAAAATTGTTGTGTAGTACTGGTTCATGGTAGGACTATGAGGACCCGTTAAAAGTTCTGTATTAAAATTTCTGAAGGGAGATTTTTCGTAGGAAATAAATTTTTCGATCGTAATTTTTCAAATTTAGCAATCGTTTTGGGCGGTAAGCCTATGTTCTCCGTCATATTTTCCTACACATGATTTCTCAGTGATTCGGAATCCATGCCGCTCTATTACCATGTACATAGTGCCTGGGACCGCCTTGCCTCAACGTTGTTACATGGCTTATGTCCATTTAACAACTTTGTTAATAAAACAGCTGATGTTTGCTTATGTTTAGCACGATCTGGTAGCACTTTCATTTAGTTTTTGTAAGTGAGACTTCTTCAAACTATCAGAAATTTTCTTTGTATAACTGCTAAATTACTTCACGTCTTATTTATAGCTATTTTTGTATCTTAGGAACTCAGTCAAGTATTTTTAACACTAATTTATACAATATGTATCTTAGTCCAATAAAGTTGTGCTGAGCTTATAGGGGCCGCAAAAAAAAATTCCAAACAGGATGATTTTTTCAGGGTTGCTTGGGGACTGCCTCCTGAGTATCCAACCAAAAGATCACACTCGAACTGCTAGTATTTGTGCTATATGTGTGGTTTCCTAAACATTTTTTAAAGCAAAATGACCTTAATAAAAGTTGTAGAAGATTAAATTCTGAACAACTTTTCCTTATAACATTTTTTTGTATCTCTAATACTTAACGGGTTACTGCGCATTATGTGACAAAATTTGCGCACGCAGCAGGGGTGGTCTTGTAAACATGTTTTTACAAAAACAATTTATAAGGAAAAGTTGTTCAGAACTTGATCCTCTACAACTTTTATTAAGGTAATTTTTAAATTGCCGAGACAATAGGAGTCTTTACTGCTGTACCAGGACGTTTCAGCTTCAAACACGTCCATTTTGCGATCATAGGACCAATGTATTACACCTTATTAATTTTTTTGTATTAAACTCCATTTTCTTTGTATAATTCATTTCGTTCTAAATTAAAGATTAACATTCAAATTCCATTTTTACTACTTACTGAATTGTAATTTCTGTACTGTACTGAATTTCAATTATTTTAAACATATTTTAATCTTATCAATAAGTTTCAGTCTTATCTATAGGAGACTGGTTTTAAGGGAAAAAGAGACAAATATACTTATTTTTTTACTATAAATGGTGCTTAAATAACATCAATTTTTCATTGTCTCCTTTTCCCAAATAAAACAAAATTTGTCTTATATGTCTTAATTTCTGTGGTGTTTATTTATTTATTATTCGTAAATACATTACAGACATTATTCCATGATTTTTCATGTTATAAAATAACATTTAGAATCATGAGCAATCTCCTAATTAAAAATGTTGGAAACATACCAGTTACGATACTACATGTGCAGTTTTCAATGTTTAAGGCATAGAGTGTGCACACTAGACACTCACTGAATATTTAAATAGGCTTTTTACGGCCGTTTTTGAATTCCTACATGCATTCAGGGGTTATGGTTATGATGCAGTTCTATAACGAATTTAATGTTTAAGATTTGACACAGGTTATGTTGCAACAGTTTACAATTCGTTACATTATTGTTTTATTTTCTATAATGCATTTTTATAGTTGCGTGTGTGTCGTTCAATTATTATTAGACAATAATTATGCGTACAAAAGTGCTACGTCTATTAGTGCATTTTCTTTATAAGTAAAGTCTAAACTGTTGTATAAAATATATCTCCGCCGAGGAGTTGCAAATAAGTATAACTCCATTATATATCCGATACCATATTATACGGCATATATATCACTCTAGTATATAATTTTTTTTATGCTCTTATAGTAGAAGATCGAATATTTTTTCTGTCTATACTTATTTGTAATCACAATGTTGTAAAATCAACTAAAAAGTAGTTCCCATCCATTAAACGTCCTTTGACATTGTGTTAAATTACATAATATTAAACTTTCCATAAGTTTAAAGATCTATATCTTCATTTAATTTTCTTCCACGTATCTAAGCGTGATGATAGATGTACTTGTCATTCCCTCTAATTTTAGAAAAATACATATACTGGTAAATGATGATGATGATGTCCGAACACGATTATTTTGGTAAAAAAGGAACTGTCCTTGAAAGATCAAATATATTGATCTTAATTTGAGTTGCACTACCGTATTTCCCTTCACCGTGATCAACACATAAACGTGAAAGCCTCCCATTTCCAGCATTCGTAAAAAAATCAAGTTTGGTACAGTTGTTGATTATGGAACACTAATGAAAATAAGGTTGAGTATACTTTAATAAACTGTTCCAATAACTAAATAATTAAATGTTAATTTTTAATTAGTCTTAGCATCATGTCGATTTCTTTTCCCCTTCGGCAAGAATATTGAACATTTGGATATCTGCATTATCAATGACAGAATGGAATTTCAAAGAAATATATTAAATTACAGATAATCAATTGAATCTAACGTATCATATCTAATACCACTAGCGAAGTAGACGATTCAGAAGGCTAACTAACAATAAGTGATATGTTAGTCTGTCTACAGTTTTAGTTCAATTCACTAATTTCATCTAATACCTATGACGGCACGCTAAAGGAAATTAATTAATGATTTTAAGCAAGTAGATACTTCAGTCCATTCGAATAACGAACCACGCTCTGTTTTGACCTTGACAATAGATCGCAGGTAATATTTGGATGAGTGATTTGCAGACAAATGCAGCGATCTAGCTCTTCTTTCTAGCTTATAAGCATATACTCTGAAGCTATGTAATCTTAGGCGAAGACTACATATAGTAGTGAACATCCAATTCTACGGAGATGTAAAGTAGGCAGTCCGGCCTGTTGTCTGTTAAAGGTTAGACAAGTGAAATATTTCTATCTTTTGACATAGAAGAGGTTCAGCAAAATTGTCATCTTGGAAGCGCCTTTCCTAGCGCCAAGGGAAATTGGCTGACATTTAAATAAATTAATTAAAAAAAAACTGATGGCAGGGGCTAGTCGGAAAGGTAGATTTCATCCTATATTGTTTTGCACTGCCTTAGGTCTCTATTATTTTAGTAAATAAGTAATTAAGTGTATCTTTATTAGAACTACCCAACTTCAATTTATTGTCATCGATTTATGAACCATTAGCACGTAGGTAGTCTTCAAAATATAAATAAATCACGATTTTTTTCATATATTTTTCTTCCGTAATGTTATGAAGGTAACGATGTTAGAAATATAATTAAAATGTTAAAAAACACTAATTCTATCGGCATTGACTTCATATCAACAAAAAATCATTAAGAACATATCTACTCAAATTGCTCTACCAATGTCTTACATTATAAATCTAGCTGTTGAAAAAAGAACTTTTCCTGACAATTTGAAAATTGGGGTTGTAACTTCAACATTTAAGAAGAACGACCCACTAGTCATTGACAATTATAGAGGAATTACAGTTCCAACTGTCTTAAGTAAAGTAGTGGAGCGGATAATATATGAAAAAATGCTATCGTATCTTAATAAATATAATATAATTTCCAATTGCCAAAACGGATTTTGCCCAAGTAAATCAACAAAAAATGCCATCTATGATTTTAATGAGTACATACATAAATGTCTAGGGGTAGATATGTAGGAGCACTCCTCTTTGACCTATCTAAGGTTTTTGATTGCTTAGACCTTGATTTTATTAGAGATAAATTATATGCTGTCGGTATTCGAGGCAACTTCTTATTGTTGTTAATGGCACATCTTCAGCAAAGAAAAATTCATGTAAAATTAAATAATAATATGTCAAACGTTCAAGATGTAGACTTGGGAGTTCCAAAGAGCTCAATACTTGGTCCGCTTATCTTCCTTATATATATTAACGTTAGCACTGATTGTACAATATTATACACAGATGATGTTACACTTGCAACAGTTGCAGATAGTCCTGTCGAACGTCAAGCTCGTCTAAACACTGTATCTGCCGGCTGCCGGTGTTATAATAATGCATTAATAGTAAATGCTGAGATAAATGTAGTCATGCAATTTGGTAAAAGCAATAAAACCTCTTTTCGTGTTATCGTAAATAACAGTATAATTGAGATGTGAAGTTTTACGAAGTTCTTAGGTACTTTTATAGACTGCGATATGAGTTGGAAGAACAATGTTGATTATATATGCAAAAAAATTAACAGTGGCTATTATGCCTTACTACAAATGAAACCAATATTTGATACTGAACATCTTCTTAATTTATATTACGCTCTAATCTATTCGCACTTGTCATGCAATGTTGTTATTTGGGGTAATGCATGTAGTTTCAGGTCAATAAAATTCTAGTTGCCCAAAAGAAGACCATTCGTTTATTATTCGGTATTACAGAATCTGACTCTTGCAAACAGCACTTTATAAAACACAAATTATTAATATTTCCTTGTATCTATATGTATATGTATACTATAAACTGCCAAACATATAAGTTTTTTTGCAAGCAATTCGGTTGCCCATAATTATGAAACTAGACGTGGTAATCTTCTTAGACTACCAAACCATAGCACTATTTTATATAAGTATAAGGTTTATGAACAACTTGTCTCTTGACATTCAGGAAGAAAAAAATATAAACTGGTTAGTCCTGCGAAATGGTAGTTTGGCAGGAAAAAATATAGAAGTTGTTCTCTCTATCATTCTCTTAAGTTTTTGGGGTGCTGAATCCGAATTTCAACTTTACCACCTCGTAAAAGTGATGTGTTCTCAGAAAATTGCGAATGCAGTTGTTTGCCAACTAGGCGTGAGCTATATTTTCATAATATCCTTATTTAAAACCATTCAATTTGTTAATATGTAATTAAATTAATGACCTACATATCTAACTAAATATGTATCAATTTTAATTTATGGATTAATGGCTTAATTGATTTTTGAATACACCCAACATCCAAAGTGTTTATAAATGGGTAAGTCATAATAAAGTATAACAAGTTTAATGTCTGAATGGAATTACAGATTATCAAAAAATCATGTTAATACAATTCAAGAGAAGTTGAAAAAAGATAATTCTTTCGCAGTTTTCTCAGACCGCATCACTTTTATAAGGTAGTAAAGTTAAAATTTGAATTCAGCACCCCAAAAACGTAAAAAGTTATAGAGAAAGATCTTCTACATTTTCTTCCTGGATTTGTCTCTTTTTTCCTCTAGTGGCTGCACTAGGTTGGTCAAAAGTGAACAACATTACTTAATACGGCTCCAAATGCTTTCTTGAGGCATTTTTCAGTCATTGACTTTATTGGGAAATCCATCACTATTTTCATGTGTGACTTGTTTCTTTATTAGAACCATTATTTTAAAAATAGAGTAAATATGCTATAGTACTTATGTATTTTAGGTTCAAACAGTAAAATTAGGTATTTCGTGATGTATTTTATAATGATGAATGCACTACATAAAATAGTTGCGGTGATTAAAAAACAATTTTGTTCGCAACTATATTGCTATTTTTAACATCGTCAAATAGACACAATAGCGTAAAATGAGATTTAAGCGGTAGTTAATTCTCCTAAATAACCTAGCAATAAAGTATTTTTAGATTTCCTCTTTATATAAAGTTATAAAAATAAAATTTTATTACTAATAATTTTATTTTTATTTTATTCCCGACCTGTTCTTAATGAGAAATTTAATACATTTTTAATAAACTTTTAATAGCGTCGTAAATTATTGAACATTCTCTGTTTAATTATATTTGAACTGTAGTGACTACCAGTGTTTCCCCATTTCTTCACAGATTGACATAAATCTTGATAAGTACGCCTTACAAAATCAATGCCGGGGTATGAATATCAAGCGCTGTTTCATCAGATAAAAAGGGAAAGAAGGGCTCGTAACTTTATTTGAATTTGTTTATTTGGCGTTGTGATATTATATGTTTATCCACCACCAACAAAGTAAATAGAATTTTATATCATTTTGTGGCGTCAAACCTAGTCAAACCAAGAGGCGCACAGTTTATTACATGATGTGAAAGTTCGGTTTCAATGTAAAATAAAAATCACGTAGCTCCTTTCTGCTAATAGTGAGAAATGGTGCTGTTGCAGAGAAACTGCACCCACGAACAAAAAGCATGTATGTAAGGACAGTTTCATGTAAAATGTACATTTTAAGTGTATATTCATTCTAGTGGAATTTGTTCTTCAGACTAAAGGCATTCTTCTCGACTTTCAAGTGCAGTAAATTGTTCGAGGCAGCATTATACGATAGCCATTTTGTAATTTCCCGTACACTATTGGGTGCTGAACCTAAATCCGGCGGTAGATGTGTCCTAGTATGACAAGTTTTTCAGAGAAATATAATAAAAAAAGTTAATAAATGATATTTGAACGCTTTCGATTCCTTAATATTTGTGGAATCAGATTTATCTTGTTATATAGTATATTATTTTGCAATCTGAATATCTTAAGATTTTTATGCCTAAGTTCTTTTCGCCGATAATTCTCTTATAGTTCTATTAAAAAATACAACCAAATCATTTCTGAATTTAAAAAAATAAGTTGTGTTGTATTCAAAGATAAACTAAAATAATATCAGTCATTTCTGATAACAGGCATGTTGCGCATCTCTGGTGATCGACGAAGGCGATGTATGGTGGATAAAAATTGTAGCGATGGGTCTCACAAATCAAAGAGATTAAAGATTTTGGCCTATTAGTCCAGTGCCGATAATTTTTGTACAAAAAAATTTTTAGTAGTATATGGATGGTCGGATTTAGGATTAATGTTTGTTTTCCTAAAAATGTTTTCTTAACCACCTCTCAAGTTACCGAGGTAACCCCCCTGGAAGATCTCAAGGATCTTGTGTTAGGTAAAGAGAGACGAGGCCCTACAGTTTATTGTGGACTCCGAACCAATTTTGGGGTAATTTTTTTAATGAAACATTGTTTCGCCTTGCGGGTATGGAATCCACTTCGCTAGGCAACGGTATATAAATGGATAAAAATCGATTGGACCCCAACAAATAACAAGTACAGTGGGGGTGGAAAAAGGTGTGCTTTTAAGAGTGAAATAACGTGTTTTTTTATGATTTCCTGCAAAACTAGACCTCCTATCGAAGAAAGTTAAATGCAAAAGTTGTAGATAATTGAAAGATCTACAACTTTTATTTTTATATTCTTTCTCTTATTTCTCAACATAACCTCAAAACTATTGTGAGAAACGTCAAAAACCAATTGTTTGATTTTCTATTTTCATCTTGAAATTTGGTGAAAGTTTACATTTTTATGTCTCAAATAAGCTGTAATTTTTTTGAAGTGAAATATTTATTTTTTAATTTTATGCGAATTTAATTTGAAAAAAGGCCTGTTTCAATAAAAAAAATTGATTAACAGTTGATTTTAGGACGGATATTTTTCGTTGCAACCTCTACTTTAAGATGCTGTAAAAAAATCATACTGTTACTGTGGAGAAATAATGTCAAAAGTGGGAAAAATCAAAACAAAGATTTTTTCAAGATCGATTTTTCCGTAATTATCACGAATTTTTAATTCTTTACTGAAATGAAGTATTGAGTGATGCAAAATGGTAATTTTAATGTAATATCAAATAAAGGAACTAATTAACCGTTTAAGGTTCGGGCTGTTGAGAAACAAATTGTTTAAACAATAGTTTTACATAAAAACATTGCTAAAAATGACAGGTTTTGTTCAAGAAATTTTTTTTATGCTTTATGGACAGAAGTAAATTAAAAATAAGTTTATTAAAACATGCTTAAAATTATTTCAATTCACAAAGTAGGAATATAAAATCAAAAATCAATTTTAACTTCATTTCTTTGGAAAGCCACACTGCATCATCAGATTCAACATAGTTTTCTGTTTCTTCAGAATCTCCGACAAGGCCTTCGACATAGTCAAGGTCCTTAAGTAAGATCTTTATTTCCAACATTAATTTTAAAATTTGTAGTCATCAATTTCCTCCGAATCGCTGATTTCCTCTAATGGTTGTGTTTCAGCGTTAGAACAGTTTTCGGACCCATGACAATTGGAGCATGTTCTGGAATAGGTTGGGAGGGCGGTCAATGAAAATTATTGAACCACAACACTTAGGCCCCAATTGGACCCCTTGTACTTCCTCCCTGTAGGCAGACCCTCGCCTAGGCCTCTAACCAAACTAATCTTGCGAAATAGGTGGTGATGCTGCCTAGGGGCATCTCCCTTACATCGGCCAAAGTAGGCCAATGTTCTCCCAAAATGGATTATCTGATTGATGAGACAGCGGGACAGTCACAGAGTACATGTTGAACCGTCTCATCTTCTTGTTCACAACCTCTACAGAGAAATGCTTCGCTTAATCTCATATTATGTAGATATTTTTTTAACGGACAGTGTTTAGTCCGGATTCCCGTTATAAAATGTAGGTTTCTTCTGAATATTGCCAGGCCATTGTTGTACTCTTGTTGGGATATTTTAGTAGTTCCGTAGCAAGCTGACAGCTGCTTGTTTCGTTGGAGCATAAAATGGAGCATTTTATTCCATGTCTGCGATAGCTGCATCTTTTACTACCATAACCAATTTCACAGCTGCAGCAGATAGTTTTCAGCAAACTTTCAGAAATCACGTCTTTTTCTGTCAATTTAGGCATTATTCTAGTTAGATGGTGTTTCCATCTCCAATCCGTAGCCGTAAGTTTGTTACCAAGTCAAGTTTGAATTTGAAAATAGGCCCTGTAGCAGTGTTGTTCAGCGACTCCTTAAGTTGGTGGTAGTTTTTCTAAATTAAAATAAAATTTTTACCGTTGCGACATTTCAAATCTTAATTCATTCAGAGACATATTTAAAAAAAATATATTTGAATTTAATTGGTTTAACAGATCTAGAAGATCAATATCTTGCCCACAATGACTATGAGTTTAGTAGGATCTTCAGCTATTTCAATGGCCGTATTAATAATTAGGGCATCGGCATCTTCTTCTGCTTGTTTACATACAAATTGTTCCGATTGAACTTTTTGGGTCAATGTTTGTATCAATGTATTTTGTTCATTAGACAAAAATTTCTCTGGAGTAAATAGAATTTTTGTATTACTCTGAAAATCAAATGTAGGGATACGGGAGGTTCTTCTTCGTAAACGTTCGGCTTTTTTCGTGCACATTGAACTTGTTGATGCAGTTGATGTTGATGCTCTCTTCTAAGTAGTAATATCAGCTTCGGGATACCCATCAGATACAACGTAACTCTTTGCTGCGTAGAGGCTCTGTACGTAATGCAAATATTTATTAATGATTTCATCAATCGTATCATTTTTCTGCCATATTACATTGTGTAGCAGAAATCCACCATCAACAAAGTGTAAATTACTTCTGGAGATTGGCAATGCATCAATGCTCGTAAATTCATCGTACAGATGCGATTTCACATTGTTTCTGAGGCCATTTTCTGTAAATAGTGAGAATGGAAATGTAGCAAGCTCGTACTCTAAATACTTTTTCATATCACGTTTACTGCTAATATTCAATGAAGTTACGATCAACAACGATGTAAACCAAACACGTGGCAGTTGTGGGCGCGCGGAAAATCAGGGACAAGTGGGTTGCATGCGAGCTAGCAGCAACGAACAAAAAAGAGCTGCGCGCACGCTCAAGACCGCGTAGCATACGAACTGCCCCGGTATTTCAATAATTTGAAATACTAATTTTAATGACATTATTTTCAATTTATTTTTGTCCATAAAGCACAAAGAAAAATTTTCTGGAACAAAAACTGTCATTCTAGCAAATTTTTATGTAAAACTACCGTTTAAACAATTTGTTTCTCAACAGCCCGAATCTTAAACGGTTAATTAAAGTTCCCTTATTTGATATTACATTGAAATTACCATTTCGCATTACTGTCAACACTTCATTTCAATAAGCAATGAAGAATTCCTGACAATTACGAAAAAATCGATCTTGAAAAAATCTGTTTTGGTTTTCCCATTTCTGACAATGCTTTTCCACAGTAACAGTATGCTTTTCTTACACCATCTTAAAGTAGAGGTTTCAGCGAAAAAAAATCTGTCCTGAAATTTTCAAAAATCATAATTTTGTTAATCAACTTTTTTTATTGAAAATTAGGCCTTTTTTCAAATTAAATTCGCATAAAATAAAAAAATAAATAGTTCGCTTCAAAAAGATTATTTGAGATATACAAATGTCCATTTTTACCAAATTTCATTAAAATCGAATCATTTTTGTGGGAGATAAAAATAACAAATTAAAAAATTGGTTTTTGACGTTTCTCTCAATAGTTTTGAGGTTATGTTGAAAAATAAGAGAAAGAGTATAACAATAAAAGTTGTAGATCTTTCAATTACCTACAATTTTTGCATTTAACTTTTTTCAATAGGAGGTCTAGTTTTGCCGGAAATCGTAGAAAATCACGTTTCACCCTTAATAAAAGCATACCTTTTTCCACCCCCACCCTACTTCCAGTTATTTGTTGGGGTCCAATCGATTTTTCCCCATTTATATACCATTAATCTTAAATTTTTCGACCATCCATATGCTGCTAAGAATTTTGTCGAGTTTTGGCCTCTGAAAACCGGTTCAGCTGCATTATATATTATAATTTCATGTGGCTTTCCAAGTAGACAACCTGATTATTTTCATCATAAGGTTACGTATGTCTAAAGGTACAAGCTAATGTATTTTTTGAAAAAAATTCCAGGATCAAACTTTATTTTGTCCTTTATTACCATTTTGAATCAGGTAGTTCGCAATAACCTTAACCTTTTGACATTTTTGTCGCTGACTGGATATGGAAGTAAGGAACGAATAAATGTTATTCCAAGGACAAGAAAATATTATGTTTATGCTTAGTTTTTCTTTTTTTAACTGCCTCTTATATTAAAATATCTCCGAGAGTCCCACTTTATTCCGTGTTCATTGTCCCAAGCGTGTTCGCGAATCTTCGATGTAATTTTTGTGTTCATCCAATCTTACGCCGAATGGTCTGGACATAATATTTGTTACACTCGTACGGGATACTGTGAATACAGTTTTGCTCCTGGTTTAAATACTCTTGTCTTCTTCTTTTGACAAAAACAAAACCATTAAAGACAAGAATATGTACAGAACACCATAATTAACGTTTAGACAATATAAAATATTATTTTCTCCGATAGTGAAATCTCAAAATGTTTACTTCACGACGCGACAGTAGCATACCTCGGATAGGGTTATTAGATGGCTACGTATATGCATCAAAGTTAGATTTGATTAATTAATCCTCCTAAAACTCGAAGTGGTCTAAAGCACGTGGGTAATTGTTTGGTTGAAATGGGTCAAATTATAATTGACACTATGTAGTTCCAAGACAAGTTTTAGTTATTGAAATATTAATTAACACTGCACTAAAATCATTATTTGTAATTAAAATTGAAAAGGAAATAAATAAAAACTGAATACGATCAAAGAAAAACACATTATTTTTAAGCTAAACTAGAATTCATATTTTTATTATAATGAAGGTAAACTAGAATTAATACCTCCTCCATTACTTTTATTAAGAACACGTATACAATAGGAATTCCCTTGTAGAATTTATATTTATAATTCCACACTATTTTAACTTCCATGGGAAACACATCATATGCTTAAATTTCTACTTTTTGTATTTCTTGATTGCCCTTATATTGTAGCTTATTGTTTTACAACAATATTTTCATCCCCTTCCTGCATATACAGCTCGTGACTAGAGTGACGCATTGTCAAAATGCGCCCTTGAGCTAAACGCACCCCTTATCAGAAATCTTAAATAACTACAAGTCAAACAAACTACACTACGTCCGCATCTGATAAGGGTAAAATATGAGATCGAACGGAAAAACTGAATTAAAGCCGTATTTATACACTGTACTTATACTAGTCAGGCGCCTTCGAACAATCAATTTTTCTCATGTCAAATTTGACAGTAGTATGCTGTTTCTCCATTATATCTCTAAAGGATCTTTAAAGCCTATTGTGAAATCATTCTGATAAGAACTTCTAATTTAAATATCTAAACAGGGCAACTGACGTGTAATAATACTTCCTTCCTTTTTAGAATATTGATATAGAAAGTGATTTTGATGTATGATGTAGCATACTTTTACCTAAACTATAGAGTATAATAATGTAATGCCGTAAACCCTTCAAAATAATGTTCATGAGTATAATTTCTTAGATATTGATATTTTTTTGTAGGAATACAATATTTACGAACACTTTTCATTCACATTTAATTCAAAAAATGACGAAGTTCTCTATTCGATTTGTGTATATACTTGAAATCACGAATGTTGTCATTCATGTCATCAATTTATGAACTTAGCAACGACATGCGAATATTCTATTTTTGTAAATACAAAGCGCATATGATGTAAATAACAAAAAGTCACGTCTGCAGAGGCTACGACAGAAGTTAGAAGCGTAACGATGCGTTTTACAAATCAATAATACAACCGCGAGTTGTAGCCGCAGCCAACGTTCAGCATTCTGTAAGTTCTTTGTCAATTCAGTAGCGTATAGTGGACACAATATATCAAATGTATTGATTGCATATTTCTTTTTGTTCTTTATATCTGTAATATAAGTTCGATGCAACAAGTTCAATGTACTGTATTCGTTTGGTAACTTCTGGTTCTGGTTCTATATTGTTCAGATCGGGACTTTTATTATAATTCTTAATGTGTATTTTATTCCTTCTCTTTGTTTTGACCCAATATGAATTTGGGCTATAATCTCTTATCATGACTTTTCCTGGAATCCAATTATTTGCTGATTTTTGAACTAATTCATTATTTTCTATTTCTCTTGCAGGTTTTGCAGTTTTATCGTGATACCTTTTTTGTTTGGCTTGTCTGTTTTTAAGTTGAATTTGGATATTTCTCTAATTATTTACACACGCACTATCTGTCAACGGTAGATTGCTTTTTATTCTTCTACCCATTAAAATTTCTGCTGGTGATGATAGATTGTCTTTTGAGGTGGCATTATAGATTCTCGTTAAACTATAAATGTCCTCATCTGGCATCTTTAATTTTTGCTAAGACAGTTTCTAATGTTACGTTAAATACACATTAAGAATTATAATAAAATTCCCGATCTAAACAATAAAGAACCAGAAGTAGAAGTTATCAAACGAATACATTACATCGAACTTATGTTACACTTACTGTGATACTTTTAAGTTTCATGTAATAAGGTAAATAGTTTATTAGTGCTTGTGTTTTACTGTTTGTAAAGAAACTATCCTCAAAATGGCGGCAGCTAATGTTAGAATTCATCGTATTTTCATTACAAAATACTTGTCATTTGTATTCGATGATAAGCACATGCGTGCCATCCTGTGTGACTTCGAGATGATTTGATTCGGAAATAAAAAAATGACGACATTTTCTATTCGATTTGAGTGTATGTATACATATTTGTATGCACGTTTTTTCCAATGTTCGCGGTTAATTTTTTATTTATATGATGGCAAAGTAAATGACCAGAGACACCTAAACTTTCTGCGTAACGAGCTTCCAACTAGAATATGTGCCTATAAATGAGCGGTGTAATGTGTGATTTCAGCAGGATGGTGCACCACAAAATACTGCAAACATTGTTTCTAGTTATTAAATACTTATTTTAAAGATAACAGGTTGGATTGAGCCTATCTCGTTGGTCAGCTCGGTCACCTGACAGAACTCCACCAGACTCATTTTTGTGAGGTTACTTAAAAAATAAGGTTTATAGAAAACCAATAGACGGTATCGCTGATTTAAAGAGAAAATGTATGCAAGTTGCAAAGCAATTAGTTGGCTGGCATGAAATTATGCTAAAATATTTTAAGCTTGGATTTCGATTGAAAATGAAATATTTCACTTTTTGATACGGCTGGCTATTTAATGTTCTACAAAATTTTCTATGCGTTGTTTCAACGTAACTCGCATCATTTTCGAGTGGTCTTTTGAACATGTTTGTCTGTTAGGGGGACGGTAGCGCAGTGGCATACCTTGCGAAGTGGGTTATAAATTACCTCCCAAGAAATGGTTCGGATCCCACTATAAACTGAAGGGCTCCATCTCCACTCACAAAAGTATAGACTTAAGAGGCTCATTCAAGTGATCTGGAAGGCGGTTAAAACATTTATAACATTTACTTATTTATTAAGGATTATCAATACTATCATTTTGTGAAGGTTTCAACCTGTAACAAATTAGTTGTGTTAAACGTTTCATGCACGAACCAATCTGTAATACGATATGTAGTACAATTTGGTTGGGTACGTTCATTTGACCATTAATCGAAACATGTGTGAGGATGTTGTCGTCCAACATCACATCAGGTCGTATGTACATTTGGCGTACGTAATAGGGCAAACCCATTTACGATTTGTCCTTCCTATTATCTGTGCAAAGTCTCGTTGAAACTGTCGTGTTACAAATTGTATTGGGTATGGGACGTTTAATACGTTTAACGTACAAAGTATTTAAAACCGTACCACACACAATACAATTTGGATGACATGATGCACAGAACATTGGAAAGACATATCAAAACGGGTTGGACCTCTTATGCATGCGAAATGGTGATACAATTCGATGCGGTGGTACGATCAGTTGGACGACAATCTCATACATGTTGCAATTATCGTTCAAATGGTAGCACGAAGCATCCAACCATAAAGACGTGTAACTCACGAGCGAGTTATCTCAAAAGTATATTCAATAAATGAAGCAAATTATCTTTTCGGGAATACTTAATACATAAGCAGATAGTTGAAAACACTAACAGGCTAATTGCTCATAAATTCTTGACATTTTCTGGATAGACATTACATAACATCCCGAAAAATGTAAGAATTCCCGTGAAATATAATTTTCAAAATATGTTCAAATATAGACATATTCGTACACCAAGATATGTTTTGCCAAGATAGGAAGTGTGAGTTTTTTATTCTCTGCCTGTTTTACTCCATTTAATTCATATTACCTTACGTATTACACTTTAATTATTAGTTTTGTATATTATATTCATTATAACTTGACTATGTATGTATTAATTTTCGTTGTATATTACAATTAAGGATATTCCGGCAAAGGCAACTTTTTCTCAACTCAATTGGCAGGTTGTCAAAATGCACATATATGTATTTCCACAATGAAATTGAGTTTATACACTTTGAATAAACTGAACGAAATCTTTTCAAATGTCCGACAAGTGCTCAAACATGAACTAAAACATGTTTCGATTTGTTTACTACATGCTAATCGTATCGACATGTTTTGCACTACAGATTTTATCCCACCTACAATAAATTTCGCCACGATTTGACACAAAAGTAAATACTATTGAACGACAAACTCCACACATGTCACGATTAACTTTCATATGGTAGTATGCAATGGGGGCGTTTTAACTGATACGAATTTATACTGCAGGTCTATTAAAATACAGCGAATAACTGTCTAGTAAACTAGTTACGTATTAAATTTTACGAATGTACTTTGACGTGTTTAAATCCTGTAACAAATTTATCTAATATTGCTGGTTTATTAAAACATAGCGAATAACTGTCTGGTGAAGCAGTTATGTGTTAGATCGTAGGATTGCATTTTTGCGTGTTTAAGTCCTCATATACGTGTTCTTTATAAAATGAACAAAATGGATTAATCTTTAGCGTTTCATAATGAAAATATTTCTGTTATTAATATTACAATCATTATTTTACCGTCATTTCAAATTCCTCTCAAATCTATTTTTTGATCAGCCACAATGTAAGCAAGCTGCATGTTTGCAATTTTAGTTTGAAACGACCATGTGATATTAACTAGATTTAAAGAAATTAGAACTTTAATTTGTGCCTTCTTAAGCAGTGTCGCCCTTTCCTTCCCAGAAATCTCGTAATTGTCACTCTTTCGTGGTCTATTCTTTCTATTCTAAAAATTGGGCCACAACACACACTGATAAATTTTGGCAGCTGATACGGGGCGGGAGTTTAGCGAACAAGCACGTTCGAGGCAACCACCGGCTTGGGGGTCTCTCGGCCGCCAGAAAATAGAGCAAAACAGAAGATGGCATTTAAAATATTGTGGTTTTTAATAAAGATTTAGAGGAAAAATTTTTAAGAAGCAAAGAGAAGCAATGGTCTATTCTTTATATTCTAAAAATTGGGGCACAACAAACACTGATAAATTTGGGCAGTTGATACGGGACGGAGTTCAGCGAACAAGCACGTTCGAGGCAACCACCGGCTTGGGGGTCTCTCAGCCGCCAGAAAATAGAGCAAAACAGAAGATGGCATTTAAAATATTGTGGTTTTTAATAAAGATTTAGAGGAAAAATTTTTAAGAAGCAAAGAGAAGCAATGAGACAAAATCAAAACAAGTGAAGAGACAGGCAAAAAGAAGGAGAGGACAGGAAAGACTTGCACGTGTCAAGTAAAAGAATTTAGGGAAAAATGGAGAGAGTGGGATAGAAATATTAGGGTTGAAGAAAGTTTGGCTAAAGAGGTTGGCGGGAAATAGGAAACGCCTGGTATAGTAATTTGTGTTTGTTCCGAAATGAGGCATTATGCTATCTGATTCGTGTTATGTCTCTTGTTAGCGGACCATCGCCCAGCTTAAATTCGTAGAACTTTTGCGAAATCTGTTGGACGTAGTCTGGTAGTAGGGTTATGTCGTTGTAGTGTGCGTATAGATTTCTGAGGGATGTGTACCTGCCAGAGTTCGATACGAGGCGCATAAATTTGTGTTCAAGCACTTGAAGTTTTTTCATTGTCGTGAGCGGTATGCTGCACCACACCGGCGCCGCGTATGTGATGGTCGGCCTGATCACCATCGTGTACAACAGCTATTTGTTATTTCTGTTCAGTCTGCTACCCCTGACCAAGAGCGGATACAGACTCCTGGACATGGAGTAGACGGTCCGTACAGTCTTGTTGATGTAGGTGTTGAAGTCTTTGGTTGAGTACTATCCCCATTCCGATCGCTCCACCGCAGCATATGTGCCCGACCGTAACCACAAGAAGTAAGTAAACTGATGTACTAGCCAAGTATTGTATATAACTTTGCCCTGTGTCATCGCTTGTTCTGTGCTAACGCTTTACCGCGTATTTTGTGTTACTATTTTGCAGCTTGTTATCCCTGTCATGTGGTACTACCCTATTTGTTGCGTTGCTTGCCCCCATCCCGGTATTTAGAACCTATAAAGTTTGGTCAAGGTGATCAATTAGTTAAAAAAAATGTTTTCTTAACCGCCCCTCAAGTTACCGGAGTAACCACCTGGAAGGTCTCAAGGATCTTGTGTTAGGTAAAGAGGGACGAGGCCCTACAGTTTATTGTGGACTCCAAACCACTTTTGGGAAAAACATTTTTAATGTCTTGCGGATCTCGAACACACTTTGCAAGGCAACTCAGTTTGCTAGCCTCACGCTTTAGCACACTGAGCAACCATCCCCGTTACTAAACCCGTAGATTTGCATATGGCAAGTTTAATTTAATACACTTATATATATTATTGAAAAATTCTGAGTTTTACTGTTTGCGTGTGAACGTCTAACTTCTCAAGTTGACCCACTGGAGGACCGTTTCTCCACTTGAGCTACTCAGCCTCGCGTACTCGGTTTGAGGGTAGTGTGTCCTATTACTCAAACTAGGACTGGCGCCCGGAGTGTCAAAGAGTGGCCTTTTTCTCCTCGTCACTGGGTGGGGTGGAGAAAAATGCATCACAACACTTGTAGCTAGCAGAGCGAGAGCCTCATAGTGCATGGTATAGAAGTGTAGGTGTCTGCGAAATGCGTTATATTCAAATTTAAATGTTAGATTTTTTATTTCTTCGAATGCCCATGACAATTATTTATATTCATGTTGTTTTTATGTTGTAATTAATTTATGTTGTCAGTGTTACTTTTTTAATAGTCTTTTATTTTGCTTACTTTTTTCCACCTAAACCAGTTAATTGAATATAAGTTTCAACCTCATTTAAATGCTTATAGTTTGCTACAAACTCTTTTAGACATCTTAGCCGATGGTTATAATATTGTCTATAACAAATACTAAAATTCTAATTGATAAAATAACTACAAATATTAGCAGAATTTCGTTTTTTTACTATAAGGCTATAAAACCAATGTAGATAGCCATAGAAACACGTACAGCGTACATTAACGTCCTATACTACAGCTCTAAAATTAACAGAATAACGCTGCAGAAAGTAGAAAATATGAAAGCTAGGCATATAAGATTATTTTTCTGGGGTTTAGCCTATCAGTCCGATAAAAGACAAAGTGATGAACGAATAAAGTAAGGTATGTAAATGATTTAATTAGAAAGTTATGGGTTGAAAAACATGAATTATGCACACATTAATTAAGGACTTTATAAAAATCTTTACAGATTAAAACACAAAGCGGTTGTTTGCCCGCAGTTTGTTTATTCATCGCAGCGTGTCTTTCGGTAATTAATCAACAAAATAACATTTTCATTCTCGACGGCATGTTATCATAAGCGCACCTCTTGTTCCCAAGCCTTTTGTTCCAAACTTGATCGCAGTTTTTATAAAATGTTTTACAGCTTGTTAATTTCAGATTTATTTGTATCAAAATGACGAGAAATTATCGGGATAATGAAATGGGTTTAAAATATTGCCTCCTCTAAAGAAGGCATTAAACGGACAGCATCAAAAGGATTTAGGTATAATGATTCAATTATATCCTAAATTGATTAATTTTCAATAAAATAAAAAATACGTTTCTGTGTAAAAAAATAATTGATGCTGACTTGGGCGTAAACAAAAAATAAACTAGTTACAGACATACTTATAGGACCATGGGAATCTATTTTCTTACGAATGAAATACATTAACTCAAGTAGTTTAATCAATGAACTTTTCGTTACTGATTTCATCTCCAGGTTTAGGTCTTCACTAATTATTTTGATAGGGATTAGTATTCTCGATATATTTTATAATGCGCAAAACCTATACATGGCGTTTAATTTTTGAAAAAAAGAAAAACGTTTAGTTGATAGATATTTCAACGATAGCGTTCAAAGTTCTTTTCTTAGTTGTTATTCCTTATTCGATAGTGCCATATTTAATAGTTTACAAAAAAAAAAACAATTATGAAAGTTGCAGTCTGCAGCTGGAAGAACGAATTTTCTCTTGCTCCGAAAGCTTTTAGTATACGATTGGGATTTGTACAATTCAAGTAGATAAGGCTAGAAATGACATAATATCTAAATGATTTTAAGGATTTATTTTGCATACTATCAAATAAGTGTAGGAAATATACTGACTCTAAGACCAGGCAGTTGGTATGTAAAACAGTACTAAATGAGCTACCGATCCCGTTTTAAAATTATTTTTCATTGATTCTTTTAGTATAGATACGATTTTTACAAAATAATACTTACATTGCTCCTACGTAGAGGGCATCCCTTTTAGGATCTAGATGGAATGTTCGGTAGTACATCATTCCACAAGAAAATTCTCGGACGTGATCTGTAAAAAACAAACGAATGTAAATTTGCTAAGTATTACTAAGTATTATTAAAAGACTACATCTTAAAATATGTCAATAAAGCAAATTTTTGATTAACCTCCACGGAAGTGGTCCACATCCAGCATCGGGAGATTAATGTGTGGATGAAATAATTTCATTAAAACAAATTTCACGGAGAAGATGAAGAAGATTTTTTACAAAATGATGCAATATCGACACGGAGGGGTTTAGTTACACATAACTATAACCACAGTATAAGGACAGTAGGGGGTTGCAATAGGAGGTGTTTTTAGATAGGATTTCTGTCAAGCTAAACATAAAAAAATCATTTTTTAAAATTTTTCATATTACCCCTCCTACAAGAAAAATTTATTTACGCCCTGGACTGCTGTTATACAACTTTTGCTTGTAACAATTTTAGCTTACAGTTAACATTCTAGCTTTTGTGAATTCTTTGTCCTTCTATACATTAATTCTATACATACATATATGCTGTTTTGGGAACTTTATATAAATTTAGCAGAAAGTTGAAAATACTATATATACCATCGCCATACCAAAAATTGAGAGGAATTAGATGATCCGTTTGTACATTACGAAACTTGCATTATATCTGTGATATTAATGATGACCTAGGTATTCACAACTCAGGCCTGCTTTTTAGTTTGCGCCTAATGGCTCACTTCCATCAAAATATTTC
Source organism: Leptura quadrifasciata (assembly GCA_963675555.1). Classification (NCBI taxonomy): domain Eukaryota; kingdom Metazoa; phylum Arthropoda; class Insecta; order Coleoptera; family Cerambycidae; genus Leptura; species Leptura quadrifasciata. Next base: position 88,124,535 of record OY776675.1, read on the forward strand.
ATGAATTATGACTCAAGTGCAGATACTAGTCTATATGCGTACATCATCTTTCTCCTTTATGATGCGAAAAGTTACCCTTACACTATGTTACATGTTTCTCTTCTCAATTAGTAGTTTGTGTCAACAATCTCAGGTAAACTTGGAAAATGCAGAATAAAGATTATTGCTTATCATGACTGCTAAACCTGTATTATTGAACACAAAAATTGTGACATAAGGATCAAATACAATGTTTACTCTTATGTACTACAGAAATAGACAATTGCACCTTTAGTTGCTTCAGATCGTTGATTTATTCACATTTATTTTATTACCTTGCATAATCTTAAGTAGTTTTAGCACATCAGATAGCCTAAAATTGCTTTCTTATTCAAAATATGACAAATTGCCAAGGCAAGAAAAATTATATTTTCCAATATTATGCTAGCTTGTTCATTGAACACGTAACGCAGTAAGCATATTTTTATTTTAAATTGTGCCTATCGATAAAGAAACTATGCATAACAGGAGAACATGCAAAATGTTAAAGAAGATGGACTATAGCCTATAAAAAGTGATAAATGTCAGAAACACTAACTGTCTCTCCCAGTTGCGAGTATTTCTTTCCATTCTGGCCTACAAAGTTAGACAACAGCATTTTAAAATACATTTTCAACTGAATTCTGAATGATATTAAAGTAAAATCGTAATATCACTGAAATGAAACTATTAAAATATTATCGTGTTGCTCACCATAAAAAATAATGTTCTGTGACATATCAGGTATTCTTGACAATATGATTTAAATTAAATGATATACAACATGCTTTTAAAATTAAAAGTGATCGATTATTTTACAAAAGGTAATTTATCATGCGTAACATAAACATTAATATAATCAAATTCCAACAACCATCATCATTAGGCTATATGTAAATCATAAATTATCAGAGACATTAAAAATCAAACATATATTTGAAATTATTGTTCTGCAGCTAGTGATAATATAAATGTCTTATTTCTCACGTAGCCCCCGAATGACTGGCAATATTAACATTTTTGTTTCATTTATACACAACTAAAAATATAACTGACTTTCTTCCCCAAATTACTAAATAACCCATTAGCACGTATTCCTTTCCAATGACTATAAAATTGACATAACCGCAAAGTTCTGCTTGTCGCATACACGAATCAATTTTCTATTAAAATATTTGACAATCAATGACGTCATGCATTATACAGGCATTTATGAGAAAATTCAATGACACTGTGATTTACATTAGATTATTCTCTGTCCGATTTTATCCATTTGTTGAACATTCCTTAGAAGATTCGTTGCAGTTTTTAGTAATAACTTTTTTTAATGCAATTTTTATATATGTAATTTTAATCATTTCCCGATAATGTCAGCTTGATTAGCGATGTACTATTGTTGTTTTCGTAAGATCTTTTCAAATGTTGCAACATTTCACACAACTAGTACTATGTACATACTTCGATATGCGATGTAAAGCAACGTCAGGCGCGGTTAGTAGTTGGATGGGTGACCGTCCAAAATAAAAAATAAAAAATTTCAAAAACGACCAAACAATCAGATCACCCCATGCAATATGGCAAACTACATAAAAAAGTCAACCAGACACCATTCACATCAAAAAACCATAGTCAAACTCAAAGAAATCTGAGAAAATTCGCAGACGCTCGATAATTCATAAATAACGTAAATTCACTAAATTCCAACCTCAAACATTCATTCAAGCCCATTCGTAACCGATTCACTGAGAAAAACGTCACTTAAAAATACAGCCCCCGTATATTCATCAACCTAACCAAAATCACTATCTAAACCCAAATTTTCATTGTCTTACTTCAATCCATACATTTTTTATAAACAATTTCATTTTCAAAATTCTACTACTTCTTGACCACCCCTCGTATACGTAACTACGTCTAAACTTAACCTTCGAGCTCGTTTCCCAACTTTCTTGCAACCACTTCGCATTTTACCCTTCTTACTTTTCGATCACCCTCTGTATACTTCAAATCACGTTGTGTGCCTCGAGTCTTAAAGTTCAAACTTAATTTCATCAAATTCTCGCAATCCGATTGCTATTTTAAATTTCACTAATTTTGATCACTCCTCATATAATAGCATACAATACTCGATTCAACTCGACTCGTACCCGTTAGGACCGTTTTAATATTTTATCTTCAGACACTACGCACCTATCGGGAACATTATCATTTCATTTGAACTTTTAAACATCGGACCTCCGTTAATACTTTACGGGGTCGCGTCAGATTTCGCTAATTAAACTCTAATAACTTCTAAACCGAATTAGATCCGAATTTCATTCTTATTTCAATAATAATGATAATAATAATAATAATAATGTTTATTTACGAGAAAAAGAATGTATAAAAAACTACGAGGTAGTAAATTAAAAATTACAATCGTGTAAATAAACTAGGTATTTCATAGAAGTGCAGATCATGCACTGTACATGAAGAATACGAGACCTATTTTTAAAATAACATAATTCAGTTCACGGTTAAGGTAGCAACAATAAAATTACAAAATAATAAATATAGCATTAACTTCTTCTTAAAATTTCCAGTATTGCGCAACATGACGTAACCGATGACTCATCCTCGCCCGAACGGAGCGACTTCAAGCCTTTCCAGACCTTTAGAACGGTATGCGAGACTCGATAGGGCGCGACAAACGAAACTTACCCATACAGTATAAAACCGGCGTGCAAGCCGAAGTTAATTTCAGTTTTGGCAGTGACTCCTATGTTTAGTACTCGCGACGAGATTCAGTGGAACATGTTATTTAAAAGTGATTTTAAGCGTAATAAGCTTATTTCCTAGTGCTTCCGGTCCGGTTGCTATTTAACTAAAGCTGTAGATACCCACCGTCTAGTTAGGCTTTCTTAACTCCCTGTCCTTGCATACTTCTCGTGACTAATTGTCCCGAACTAGCTTCCCAGGCCGAAACCTGGTTAAAAAGAGTTGTTTTAAGTAATCGCCTTAAGTGGCCCCTTTCTTTTTTAAAATATTTATATTTCGTCTTAAGTGACATTTATTCTCACCTTTACGGCCCATGCAATCCTAAACCAAGTTTTCAGATTAAATCAAATTAAAATATTCCAATACATAATTTTTGCTAAATTCTACAGTCCGAATTTATGCTGTCGAATAGTTTCATCCTACAAAAGAAACTCTGTTAAATAAAAATTTTTTACTATATTTTTTCAAACTCTGTTCAAAGTGAAAGCTTAAATAAATAATTGTTTGTTCCGATTTAAAAACAGTATTATTTTTTCAAGAATACCATATACAGGGTGCAGCCATTGACCCTGTGAAAATTCAAAGAACTATAGTGTTAAACAACAATAAAATTAAAACCACAGTGCTTCAACAGATCCAGACTACAATATACAGGGTGTGGTATTTGACCCTAACCATCACTACAGAATTACAACAAAAAGACATCTCACAAAAAAATAAAGTGCACGAACGCTCTCCAGGGTCTCAGCTCTAAACCCCCACTGTACCAGATTTTTATTTTCACCACTCAGAGGGCTCAATCGTGTTTACAACGAAGACCGCGTCCTTGTCTCACACATCTTCCAGCGGCTTGTATATCAGTGTATGCGCGGAAGCTATACAACTTTAGGCGAGGGTTGTATAGGGGATACACCATCCTTCTGAGGGGATGTAAAGCCGTGTCCCTTATCTATTAAATGTTAGGCAAGTAAAAGAACCCTACTTTTCTTAAGGCAAGAGGTTCGGCAAAATTCCTGGTGGGGGGTAGCTCATCTACAGGCGTCGGAGTTACGCCTCACTAGCGGAAATAGGCCGACTTTAAATAAATGTATTAAAAAAATCTCTATTATATCTAGTTTGCTTTAATAATCACTTTGTAACAATTTTATTTATATAGATATTGTTACCGAGATTCCCGTTTAGACGACGTTTTTTGAGGAGTTTGTTTGGGATGTCCAAGGGCGCCAGTAGCCTAGTTATTAGTATGCTGCTATGGACGAACTGCTGCTCTCAGGGTCGATTTTGACTGTTGTAGCGATAATACTCTTATGTTGTAGGTGGGTATTGCTGCGTCGTTTGAGGTGACGTAGTATTTACGATTTGTGTTGACTTCCACGATGGCAGGAGGGCCCAAGCTGACTGTTTACAGTTACGAGCGTCCTGAGACAATGACTTATAGGGCGCTAAAGCCCAGAGTTGCAATTAGAATTAAAATAAAAGGCGATATTCTTCCAAAAATAATTAAAAGCAACTCGAACGTCGTTCGTGATGTTAGAACAATGGTAATATGATTAAATTATTTAAACCCTAACTTTACTGAACTACAACTGACTCTACGAGTTCCCGCACTACTATGCATTGGTATTTCGTTTGAAAGTCGCGTTGCCGCTGTACTGCTGATCGTACTCTTCTCCGCACCAATACCAGAGCCTTGTATCGTGCGCTGGCGGCCAACAAAGCGTCGTATTGAAAGTCTTGGTGCGTCGAGTAGATGCTGGTAGGCTGGATTGTAGCTGACTAGTAGGCTGTGTGCCTTCTTCTCGGCTACTTTGGGTGTCCGCCTTTGAGCGCTTACTCTGGTATGATTATATTATTTCTTGTTTGTCTATTTTCTGGGGGATAGTGTTGGGGGATGTACGAGGTATTACGTGTTGTTGGGGTTAGTCTAGGGTGGGAAAACGATGACGCGCGAGGTATGTGTGGTTGCGCTATGGATTGTAGATGTAGTTGAGTGAGGGGTGTTTCGGTGTTTGGGGGAATTCTGTTGTCATGGGATTTGATTATTAATGGATTTGGGTGTTTTGTTAGTTTTTCGGCAAAATTCGGTATCAGTTTGGTGTAGATTAGTTCGTCCAGTGTTTGAGTTCCGGTTCTGTTATGTAAGTATTTGGTTGATGTGGTGCGCGGGAGGTTGGTGGCCCACCTTAGGAATTTTGGACTTTCTGCAAAGATCTTTGGTTAGCTGCAGTAGTGAGGGGATACCACACAGGTGCGGCATAAGCGATTATGAGCAGTAAGTAGGATTTATAAAAGAGTGTGGATATATAGGATTCTTGACCGCAAACATATTGCCTTCCAAAACGCTATCAACCACCCCAACGACGCATCAAAAGCAGAAGCTTTTACCCAATCTAAGTATGAAACGCAACGCGAAATCAGAAGAATAAAGAACGAGTGGTGGGCAAGCAAGGCCAGAGAAATTCAAAGGTACGCCGATTCACACGACTACAGGAATTTCTTTCAAGGAGTAAAAGCAGTGTACGGCCCCAGTCGGAAAAATATGTGCCCTATTAAAGATTTAAATGGAAATCTCCTCAAAGAAGACCAGGAAATAAGAGCCCGATGGAAGGAACACTACTCTAACATTCTTAACCAGCAAAGTCAAGCCGATCACGTTATTATAAATCTTATCCCTCAATATGCCACCTTCGAAGACTTAGATAAACCACTAACAACGGAAGAGATCTTAACCGCCATTGGGCAGCTAAAAAATAACAAATCTCCCGACGCCGACTCACTCCCAGCTGAGATCCTTAAAGCTGTGTCGTCAGAGCTCATACCCTACCTCAAAAAACTGTTTGATGTCGTGTGGGAAAGTGGTCAAGCTCCGCAGGAGTTTCGTGATACACTTTTAATCAACCTCTTCAAAAACAAAGGGAGCGCTGCGAACTGTGGAAATTACAGGGGTATAGCTCTCCTGGCTGTTGGAGGGAAGATACTCACTAAAGCGATGGCAAATAGGCTAACACCTGTTATGGAAAAGTTACTTCCTGAAACACAGAGTGGCTTTAGACCAAACCGAGGCACATCGGATTTAATCTTCACACTTAAACAGCTTCAAGAAAAAGCAGTCGAACATCAAGGAGAAATTCACATGGCCTTCATTGATTTAACCAAGGCGTTTGACTCGGTGGATAGGGAAGTGCTCTGGAAAATTATGTTCCGCTTAGGTATCCCTAGAAAATTTGTGGAAGTATGTCGCAGTCTACATACAAACAACAACGCCCAGGTTATGTATAATAATGAGGCAACCGAACCTTTCCAAACCCTCACTGGAGTTAGGCAGGGATGTGTCCTGGCACCCCTACTCTTTAATTTGTTTACCACTGCTCTAACAATTATTGTTGACAACAAACTGACAGTCAGAGGAATAGGTCTCAGATACCGTTTTGATGGCGGTCTCTTTAACATAGGGCGCTTTAGAGCTTTCACGAAAACACGCACACGATTCATTTGTGATCTCCAGTATGCGGATGTCTGTGCACTTTTAGCCTCTACGCCGGAAGAGCTTCAAGAACTTTTAGATGTGTATGCCCAGAGCTATGATTGCTTGGGACTTAAAATCAACATTGGAAAGACTAAGATTATGTCAACTCCTCATCAAGTGAACCAAATAGACATTACACTTAACGGAAATTCTCTTGAAGTGGTGGATCAGTTCAATTACTTAGGCAACGTTGTTAATGACAAAGCAAACATGGACAGCGAGATTCGCAATAGAATTAACGCTGCATCTAGAGCACTCTGGGGACTTAGAGAGAGAGTATTTGACAACCACGACCTTGCTTTGTCAACTAAAATGGTTGTCTACAGAGCAGTTGTCATTCCAACACTGCTATATGGATGTGAAAGCTGGGTCACTTACCGTCGTCATGAGAAAGAATTAGAACGTTTTCAGTAAAGACACCTCAGAAGTATGATGAAAATCCGTTGGTTCCATCACATATCAAACGTGGAAGTACTCAGGAGAGCAAACAGCCTTCCAATTGAGGTGCTTATTTCAAGAGCACGCCTAAGATGGGCAGGTCACGTTCATCGTATGCATGAACGAAAGAGGTTCAAAGACGCTCTCCATGAAAATCTAAAATCCTGCGGTATTGCAGACGAGCAATGGGAACAACTTGCAGCGGACAGAACCGAATGGCGAGGGGTTGTGGCCAGCTATCAAGGAAATGTTGCTGCAAGAAGGCCGAATCCAAGACCTAACCAGGTCTATGTTTGTCCTGACTGCGGTCGACATGTGCTCTCCCGAATTGGCCTCTATAGCCATAGTCGTGTGCACCGTAGATGAACGGGAATTACAATAGACTACACCTTTTACTTGTTTCTTATTGTACACAATCTATCGACTGTAACATTTTTATACTCGGACTCGAGTAACGGCTAATAATAATAATAATAACATTATTTCTTGTTTGTCTATTTTCTGAGGCATAGTGTTGGGGGATGTACGAGGTATTAGGTGTTGTTGGGGTTAGTCTAGGGTGGGAAAACGATGACGGGCGAGGTATGTGTGGTTGCGCTATGGATTGTAGATGTAGTTGAGTGAGGGGTGTTTCGGTGTTTGGGGGAATTCTGTTGTCATGGGATTGATTATTAATGGATTTGGGTGTTTTGTTAGTTTTTCGGCAAAATTCGGTATCAGTTTGGTGTAGATTAGTTCGTCCAGTGTTTGAGTTCCGGTTCTGTTATGTAAGTATTTGGTTGATGTGGTGCGCGGGAGGTTGGTGGCCCACCTTAGGAATTTTGGACTTTCTGCAAAGATCTTTGGTTAGCTGCAGTAGTGAGGGGATACCACACAGGTGCGGCATAAGTGATATGGGCAGTAAGTAGGATTTATAAAAGAGTGTGGATATATAGGATGGAGCGGCTTTCATTGTGGTATATAGGCGGTTCGAGCGAACATATGTTTTTGTTTTATTGCATTTGTGAAACCTCGCTGGATATATCTAAAGATCGGGGCGGACGGAGTTGTGAATGCTGGGCGGCCGGAGTTTGGAACGGTGTGACCGGGCCTCCTAGCTTGAATTGATGCTGTTGTCATGGAGAATATGTACGTTGTTTGCATAGTAGTAATGAAATTGAAAATTAAAATTAATTACTTTGCAAAAAAAATGGGGTTCGACAATAATATATGTTTTATTGTTTTCATGTAGCTCTATTTTAAGTTAAATTGAAAATAAAATGTACAGTTGAAAGAGATCAATTCTCTTAAATCCTGTTGAAGGGCGACAGATACTTCTATTGAAAGTAAAATTAGTCTCTCTCAAAAAACTACTAGATTGCGAACTGGCCGACAAAGAAATTTTTAAAATAGATTATACTTTGATGTTTGGTTTATCTTATAACTCGATAGTGTACAACAGTACTTCATAATCTACTTCCATATTTGGTCGGATAGTAATACTCTTCAAGACATAAAGTGGAACACCAGGACCTATACTTAATTACATAGAATAAAAATTTGTATCCGAAAAGGATCAAATTTACATGCCACTTACATAACGCCCCAAGATATGCCCTGGTCGAAAAACTTTCCTTTTATCTATAGAAAATGAACTACAGTTTGCCATAGCAATTTAGTGGTATAAAAAAACCGTGCAAAATATCTTCAATCATGCCGCTTTCACGATAGAGAAAGAGGGACAGGGCAGGTTCTGGTTTTTAGTTCGCTGACCATCATTTCTTCATAAATCGCTATATACTGTACGCAACGGAGCCGATTCTGTACTGCAGTAGCCCGTGTAGTATTTTAATAGGGCCATAAAACAGCCGCAAAACTACCGAAAAATAAAACTGTCATGCTAAACGCCACGCAACTTCAAGCAGCGAGCAGTGCAATTGCTGGTTTTATGCGTGATTTTTATACCGAATAAACTGCTATGGCAAACTGTACTTCTATAGAGCAAAATGTTCCTTTAACTCGATGACATAAGTGTTCTCACAGTTTTGCTGCCAGGGCTATAAATAATGGCATAGTTTATAGCATTAATTATTGATCGCAATTTAGTTTTTGTTTCACATCTTAAATGGCTTCAGACAGAAGTGGTGCATTGCGCGATTAGACAACGCGGGAAGTGCAGGGGAAGGGCCAGGCGGGTACTGTGACGGCTGCTGATATTAATCGTAATTAGATCGTAGACGACGTTGCGAAAGGATTGCTAATAGTAAATAAACTTTGTTTAACAGATATATTTGAAGAAGTCTTTCAACTAAAAAAACTACTCAAAATCTACTTGATGAATATTTGTAGCAGAAACTAAAACACTGAGTTTTGTTTTTCTTTAAGTTTCACTAGTTTTATTTGTTGTAAAATATTTGTTTCCAACATACTTAAATCTTCCCTGTGTAACAATTTCGGTCTCTGGGTATGACCTACATAAACTTACAAGTACTTACACAGTGCTGTAAATCCTTCAGTTTGAAATGGGCTTCTGTCTTTAAGTGATACATGATACATTATACCTCTAGTTTTCGTGCTAGTGTATTGAAAATTTAAATAGGTCAGTTCTAAGTGCTCGCCTCTTCCAAGCACTCAAACAAGAGTTTGCAGGTTCCCAGTTTGTTTGGTATAGTTCAAAAATATTTACATTATTCTGATTATAAAATGTATTTCTAGAGATTACATTCCTCATAGAAAAGATTTATAGAAGCTTACCCAGTTAAAATGATTTATACGCTATTTGACAAGTGAAAAGTATTATACAAGTGGTTCCTTGCCGATTGATATTTTGATGTTTTTTTTTAAACCTGATTTCAGACATTAATAAAAAAGAGTTTTCTCACTATAAAAGAAAGTGACACCGATGATTACCTACCTAGCAGGATGTTTTCCTCTAGATATACAGGTGTTCGGGAGAAAAACTGATTGTTAAAATTAATTAATTTGTTATTATTCGTAATTATATTGAAACTGTTATGCAACCTAAAAATTCACAAAATAATGAAATTATAAGCTATTATAATAAATACAAAGGCATATATAGAAAGGTAATAAAGGCTGCAAAATAACTCTTAAATGACCAAACTTATCATAACGTAGACAACAAATCGAAAGTAATTTGGAATATTATAAATGAAATATTAGAAAGAAAGAACGATAAGCAAAACAATTTTCTACAAGTAAAAATTGACAATATAATAATTAATCAACTTGAAGAAGTAGTTCCTTAACTTATCTAATAAACTTATCTATTGAGAGCGGCGAGTTTTCCGTTACATTGAAGACTGCCCCAGCCCGTGTTATTCCTATACACAAAAAAGGTGAATTGTCTAATTGACTATCGTCCAGTGTCATTATTGTCTGTAATTTCTAAAATACTGGAAAGAGTCATATTTAACAGAATGGTATCATTTGTGTCACGTTATAAAATATTACATCCAGCACAGCATTGATTCTGCAAGGGGTTGTCCACATAAACAGCTTTATTAGATTATATTACAAAATTATATAGAAATCTCAATGAAAATAATAAGTGTATTGGCGTGTTTATGGACTTAAGCAAAGCCTTTGACATGGTTAATCATGACTTGCTGTTAAAAAACTAAACCATCTATATGGCTTTAGAGGGAAAACTCAAAATTGGATACGCTCTTATTTAACAGAAAGAGAACAACTAGTTGACGTAAATGGGATCAAGTCAGAAAGGCTAAAACTTGAATATTGTATTCCTCGAGGATCTACTCTTGGCCCATTGCTATTTTTATTGTACGTTAATGACCTTCCTAACATACAACTGGAAAATGAAAATTTAATTATGTTTAGTGATGATAATATCTTGCTATGTCATGATGAAGAACAAATTAAACAAATTTGTCGCCTATTTCAATAATAATAATCTGTTCTTAAATAGTAGTAAAACTGTATTTATTAAATCTACACATCATAAGAAAGTTATTGATGAGAGTTATTTAATTAAAATAGAAAGCAAATCAATTGAACAAGCTCAAACAACAAAGTTTCTAGGAACACACATAGACAATGATTTAAATTGGGAAACCCACATAAAATCGGCTTGTAGTAGATTATCGTCGGTATGTTCTGCGATTTATAGGTTAAAAGAGTTGACTAGTAAATCTGTAGTAATGACTTATTCTTATGTTCATTTTGTTACTAGAGCTACTTAACGGTATTTTATTTTGGGGTAGTTCAAGTCTAATTTTATGTGTATTTAAATTATAGAAAATATAAGAAATATTGTACAAATTTCAAATCGAATGTCTTATCAATTTTTAAAAATACGTTAACATTTTAACCTTGCCATATTCGTACAACTTAGCTGTATTAATCTATATTAAAAGAAATTTTTCGAGTTTTATTCAAAATAACAGTGTATATACGAATATCCCACCAGATACGGTAATGATTTACGAATTCCCAGACACACTATAATATGTAATTATGTTACACACACCACGTTTCGCCCATCTATTTAAAATCTACATTACACATTTGTTAATGTGTAAAATGTTATCAAAGGTAAAAAAATATTTTTTAAAAAAGCTTTTATTTAAATGCTCTAAAAAGTAGAAAACAAACTTTGAAGTAAATCAAACCCATCATTTCGTTACATTATATAATTTTTTATGATATAAAAGCCTGTCGCGAGATTTTCCTATGTAAGAGAGAACCTGTCGCGACAAGCTTTTATATCATAAAGAAAATTATATAATGTAACAAAATGATGGGTTTTATTTACTTCAAAGTTTATTTTCTACTTTTTAGAGCATTTAAATAAAAGATTTTTTTTTTAAATACTTTTTTATATAATTTTATTTTTTACTTTTTAGTCTTTTGATATGTTGTAATCCCCAGATATCTATTTTGAGACAAATCGGATCATAAATGGCAAAGTCGTCCGCCATCTTGAACTAAATTTTTGACTAGAAATTCGTAATCCGAGACCCCGAAAACCCCCAGATATAGATTTTGATCGATTTGGATCTAAATGACAAAAGTCGTCAGCCATATTGACGCCGCCATTCTGAATTTCTGAATTTCGACTAAAAATTCACAATCCGCGACCTACAAAATCCCCAGATATCGGTTTTCAGTTGAATCGGACCTTCAACGGTAAAGTCGTCCGCCAACTTGAAGTCGCCATCCTGAACTAAATTTTTGACTAGAAATTCGTAATCGGCGAACCCGAAAACCCCCAGATATCGATTTTGGTCGATTTGGACTATAAATGACAAATGTCGTTCGTCATATTGGCGCCGCCATTTTGAATTTTTAAATTTTGACCAAGAATTCATAATTGGCGATCTCGAAAACCCCCAGATATCGATTTTGAGTCGAATCGGATCATAAACGGTAAAGTCGTCCGCCATCTTGAAGCCGCCATCTTGTTATTTTCTTATATGAAAATGTTAAAGTGTATTGTCACTGGACTTATACGTATCTGCAAAATTCCAAAGCTACTAATCGAAATTTTTATTGAAAGATTTGAGCTAAACAAACTAACTTACTAACAAACAAACATTGCAAGTTTAATAAAAACTTTTTCGCATTTTGACTGATAATAAGCTATTTTACTAAATGCAAAATCGTTTAATAAAGTGGCACTTTAGCACATCGAACTGTCACTTTACTATATAGTATTGTCAGTGTTAATAAAAACAGAAAAATGTTTATTAAAATATTGGAAACATTATTATATATATTAAAAGTACAATTAATTAAATTTGAAAAGTTAACCACACGATATTTATTCAATTCCACTTGTTCTTCCTGAAAACTATTATGATTATCTGTATTCTTGAATGATAAACAGAAGCGGGTAAATAGAACATCTCGTGCCGTGACACGTCTATCATAAGCAACTATACTACATCAAATAATATCAACCAATGATGAAGTCATTGGTATCAACATATTTAATTTAACGAACTAACCTAAAGAAATACTCGTATTACGTATTTTAGTTGTTAGCAAAATCTAGCAAAAAAAAAACCGAAACAACCCTCATCACGGTACGAGATGCTCTATTTACCCGCTTTTTAATAAACAAAGTCGTGTCAGTTACTAGGTTACTATGAAGTTTTTTAAATTTAAAACTTTCTACTGCTTCCATATCTATCACTATTTGTTTATAATTACTTACTAACACAAAATGCGAAAAAATAGTATAAATAAATCTCGTAAGAAAAGCAGTTTTACTAAACTCATATAGTTTTTTAAGTTACTCGCTCGCTGCGCTCGCTCGTACTCAAACATTATCCTCGTTTACTAAAACTTTGCTTTTCTAAACTTGCTTAATGTACTATTAAAAAAAGCGATATAGAACGCCAAGGCAAGTTTGAATCTTTTCAATATCAATACATAATGAATTACAGAATTATAAAATCCACTAAATAATGCCATGCAACGCCCTCTAAAATAGAAGTGAGCTTTGTTAACAACATTCAGTCTAATCTTAAAAGTCGAATGTTCTCGTGACATGAGTAGGAAGTGTAGATACCGCAGTACACCATACCCGGTGCATAGCTAATGGATCTGCGAATTGCATGAGTTATGGATGTGCAGATACCATCAATGAATACAACATTAATAGTGCCTAACCTTCCTTATTCCGCTGGTTTCATTATTTAAAACCGATCCAATTTCCTAGAGAAATAAAATATTCATAGCACACTTGGGGAAAGAAAATACGTTATACGTATTGTATAATTATTATCCGATCATGCTTTACTCTAGTAATGACCGATTTCATATTACAATTGTGCTTACATCGATAACTATAAAATATTGATAGCTTCTTACCAGCTCTTGTCGTTTATTAGCTTAATCATATCAGTGCCTCACGTATGATGCGGTATTATATTATCGTTAAATGATGGGTTATAAAACTCCAAACTAGAATTGCTTCTTTCGTAGAAAACGTTTATCCCGCACAATTTCATCGCGGTTATCTGATCAACAATTTCGAGAAAGGCAGTATTCGATTGAATTGTTCATGCTATCTGTCAAATGCATTCGGTCATTAGCTTACAGAAATGAAGATATTAATCGATATAAACGAAAGTCATATTAATGGTCGGTTCAGAGATGTAGGCTGTTGAAAGCAACTGTTTTATCCATTATTTATTATTCGTCAGGTGTGCGATTGAATATGTATATTTACTTTGAACTAATTGAGCTTAAATGATACGTGCACAGCCCAGAAATACTAATTGAAATTGAATGAAAAGGTCAAGTATTTTAACTGTTCTAATGAACTTCACAATTCCATTCAGCATCTCTCAAGTCTCAATGCATATTTTTCGTATCTTTACCTCCCCGTTCCTTCTTAGTTTATTTTTAAGCATTTTTGTGTCCTAAACGATTTATTTCTAACCATTGAATGTGCAAAATCAATATATATCATAAATTAGGCGGTCTCGGATTCACCTTGTTTAGTGTCAATATCCTGGCGCGAGTTTTTTACTTTACAGCCCCGGCCAAGTTCTTCAAGGACGCTTTATGTGGTGGATGTCTGGCTGGATCCAGACCGAGCGTCACAGATATGTATTAGTCAATATAAATAAGTTTGTTTTGATTGATTACCATATTTACCATTTAAAAGATTTTTATTGGTTTAATTGTTCTGATACCCTAGGAAACAGCAATGCTGCAAATGAGTAAAATCTATTAGTAGGTCCACGTAAGCGGTGTAAATTTCTTGACGAAATCAGGAACTTTCAAGAAACACTGGCACAATCAACATAACTTTTTACGACGGTAAGTTATGATGGTTTCCGTCGTTGACACCATTAGCAAATGATGACGTTTTCTCATGGATGAGCAATTTTACATAAATGTGTATTTATTTGGATTTAGTGATAGTTAAAGCGTCTCCCATCCATGTTATCAAATAACGTAACGTTTGCATTTAGACCATTTAGGTCACGTCGTTTTCACAAGTAGGGCATTTTGCCATTTATCTTTCACTGTTTATCGGTGATCGGAGCATTTTGGGTGATTTTATACATTTTTTTCTATTTTTTTGTGGTTTTGTAATAATGTCACGCAGTGAATATTTCAAACCTTAGGGTGATGTAAAATATCGCCATGATGAGAAAATGGAAATAATAGACAGTATTAAAGCATACGCCCTTGGTGACCTTTCAGCAGATTTATCATAACTGATATGGTAAATTGTTTATTGTTGATTCACAGATTCTACACAGATCAGCAGTTAAAAACATACAAATCTTTACAAGTATATTTAATGGCTTTATGACACATATTTTACCATTTAATATATAGTTTTACAAAATTACTCACCTGTCAGAAAATAATTTGAAAAGATTTTGCTAAAATCACCTCTTTTCAAAGATCTAACCCAACATTCTCGCCGCTCCTTTGGTAACGCCTCTAATTTTTCATCTCGATCTTTTAAAACAGCAACGATTATAAAAAATTGCACTTGGTCTCTTTTTTGAACACTTACTATCGTACAAAAAGATGGCATTTTATTTTTATTTCAAGCTGCTTCTAATGTTTTGCAATGGAATACAAGGTTAGGTTGCAACTGTACGAATTCATGTAGAAAGAATTATAGGTTTGCTAAAAAAATTAAGATATTTCATGAAACAATACCCATAAGCATGTTGACAAAACGAAGAAATTGTTTGAGTGCATTGGATAAAATCTTCGTGGTATGTAGTGCAATCATAAACATGTGTACTCAAATACAATGTAATTGACAATTTTCTTAGTTAGGTAAAAATGTTAAGTTATACACACATAATAAGTATTAATTATGTATAAAAATAAATTATCTATCTATATGTATGTGCTTATGAATAAAGAACAGTTTTAATTATACCTACTGATTACAACATATTGCAACATCGGTAATATATATTTCTTATCCACGGTGAAAGAAATGTTTTTTAATATTTACTTTATTGTTTTAAAATATCCAAGTTCAGGGTACAGTCAAGCAAAAAAAAAAACCATAAAATTAGATATGAATACAAATAGGCGTAAGTTCATTTTTATCAAGAGGAGGATGTTTCTGAGACAAATATCTTGTCCTCTGTTTTCTTTGGCCGATCCATAATCCCGTATAAGCAATATTTCTATATTTTCCATGGGAGGTGAAAAACGGAAAATTTTTCAGTGGACGCTGAACTAGAACAACTGTCTTCGATGGTATTTGGACGAGGATCCACATAAAAAAGAACTGTAGCTATATGACTGCATACTTCTGACAAACCAGCCATACATGTACAGTAAGCACTGGAAAGGCTGATGCCCTTTAATATAATAATCCAAACTTGAAGTAACTTTCCCAATGACAACAGATGCTTTATCACTGATTTGTTTTGTCAAAATTCCTTGAATAGAGCCAGATTCGCAATGATTGTAGGTTGGCAAGCTTCTATAAGCCTTAAATTGTTGACCAGAGTGATAACTATGAGCTAGTATTAGATAATTCACCAAGTCCATCATCGTAATATCGGGCGACTTATAAACTTCAAGCCTGGATTCTTCGGGAGGAAATGCATAAGGGTAAAAAATCTCGTTTTTTTTATCATATCTGCACTTATTAGGATCCCATATACGGAAGGGAATTTTAAACGATCTCTCCAGCCATCCAGATCTGCCAGATTGCATCTGCCGTCTCTCAGGGTACATATATTTTGGTCTCCATACACGTAAAGATCGCATTGTTTATTTTCGCCAAATATCAAGTCGTTGAGAGGACGGGCAGTACAGTTAATGATAAATCCTCTTCCGAGGCCTCCGAGGGAACTGACAGAGCGCTCAGATATTTTAGGCGTGCTTAAAAGCTAGAAGGGATTTGTTGTCAGTAAAGATGAACATTGTCTGAAAGTTATTTGTGGCAATAATAGGAAAGAATAAAGATGAACAGGAACTATGTATCTGGCAAATTTGTGAAAATGAAAAGAAAAAATGTGGATCCAGGAAAAAATTGGACATATGCGTTTAATTCGGGAAGGGCGAATGAGCAGGATGATTTACAAAAATTATTTACGAATACCAGGTCAAGTTTTTCAAAAAATTAACCAAATCGACATAAGCTTCTCCTTTCTTATTTTTATTTACGTACGATCTGTCTTTAATTTTTCCCAAACATGTTTTTTCTTATATAAATCTATAAAATCGGTTAATAATTTTTTTGTCGATTCCACGTTTCAATGACACCTGACAGGACTGAACTGCAGCGATTTGTCCTGCCACACATCGGATGTTTCACCAATCAAATCAGTCGCTCGTCACAAACGTATCGATCGAAATATCGACAACAGATTTGTACGGAAGCGCTGAGGGGCCAAAATAAACTACTTTTTTTAAAGTGACTTGTTAGACGCGTTTAATTCGACTAACAGAAGCATTACTGTTAGGCGAGTTTAATGCGACTAACAGATGCGCGACCCTTAGGTACGATTATCTCGGCTATTAGATGTGTTTAAATCGACTAACAGATGCGTTACTGTTAGGCGAGTTTAAATTCGATTATTAAGCGTCACTCCATACTTGAATCCATCTTCACCATAATATGTCTAGCGCCTGCGCTCCTGCGTAGTAAACATGGACGTGTTACTTTGATGGGTACTTGGATGGTTTCTCCGTTTCAAGGATATACAGTGTAATCGCTCCACCTTTTAGCGGCTTGTATATAAATGTATGCGCAGAAGCTATAAAATCTTAGGCGAGGATTGTGTAATGAACATACCATTTTCCGGAGGGGATGTAAAGCTGCCGGTCCTTTATCTACTAAATGTTATGCAAGTAAAAGGACCCTATACTCTTCGAAAAAGAAGAGTTTGAAACAATTTCTGGTTGGGGGTAACTCGGCTACAGGCGTCGGTGATAGGCCTCAGTAGTGGAAATAGGCCGACGTTAAATAAATGTATAAAACCACAGAACAATGAACACGCCTAATAGCCGAGATAAATGCGCCTAAGAGTTGCGCACCTGTTAGTCGAATTAAACACGTTAGTCGAGATAAACGCGCCTAAGGGTCGCGCATCTGTTAGTTGATATTAATTTCGCCTAATGGTAAGGCTTCTGTTAGTCGAATTAAACGCGTCTAACGGGCGACTAAACACGTCTAACAGTCGAGATAAACGTGCCTAAGTGTCGCGCATCTGTTAGTTGATATTAATCTCGCCTAATAGTAACGCTTCTGTTAGTCGAATTAAACGCGTCTAACGGGCGACTTAAAAAATAGTTTATCTAGCCCCCGCCAGCGCTTCCGTAGATTTGGTCCGTGGCAGGACAAATCGTTTAAAATTCCCTTCCGTGTATGGTGGCCTATTGTCACCTCTAAGGGTTACATAATATACACTTCGAGACATCTTGGCGAAAAAAATCACTAGGAACTCAATCCACAGTACAAGAGAACAAAAAAACGAATGTAAACACACGTAGAATAATCGCTTTGTGTACCCCCCCCCCCCAGACAAAATGTCGGGTCCGTCAGTCACGTATTCTGGAATGACCAATTGCAGCATCACTTGTCAGATAAGGTTATGTTAGTTTTAATTTTAGGTTAGAATATGTGACAGCGGATATTAAATACACATTACTCTAGGTGCATCAAACGCTATCTCAATCATTTATACACATTTTATTAATAGAACGAAACTGGGTTACATGTATGTATGATTTGTTTTTAATCCATATTGCGTGACATCAATAAGGAATAACCCATTATTGGTAGTGACGAAGAATATATTCAACTAGCGTGTTTATGCTTGATGTAAGATTAATGCATGCAGAACTAATAATTTCAAGTGCAATATTAATGTCAGGACAAGTCAGCAAAAAAGTATCACTACTGCCATAATACAAATTAATTTCTTTTGACTTCATAGATCATGTCGGTCAGTACATTATTTAAAGAAAAAACTAGCTAAAAAATTGCATAAAATACGGACTAAACTAAACAAACAAGACTATAAGGCTTGGGACAATATATGTATGCACTCGACCGTGATTCAGAAACTTCCCCATTAGCCATATTACCGAAAAAAATCATGTCTTCTTCCTTCAGAAAGAATTACAATATAAGCTTATTGCTTATATTGTTAATGTTTTACAAAAGGATGAATTTATATTTTTAAAAATATCTGAGCCAAGAATATGTTTCCTCTTTGGTAGAAATCTGGTTATGTGGAATAGCATCTGGTTAAGTGGAATAGCAGGGAGTTACTTATAGCCGTGTTCAAATTCCACCATTTGTAATTTTTACAATTTGTAAGTTTACAACAATGATATATATTACTAAGTGGCACACTTTCTCGACCGAAGCTGGAAAACATTCACCGACTCCTCGCGCGAAACGCTGCGATTCGGCGCGGACGAAATTCATCATAACCCATTAGTCAGATGGAAAATTTAGATGTCTGTCCTAATACCACTCGAAAATTTTCTCGTGATGTAGTAAGTCTGGAGAATTAGCAACCTCTAGATTACTTTGCGAGTCTTCTGATTAAATTAAGTTGTCCTAAATATTTCAAGAACTTCTTCGCTACTATGCGTGTAGTTGGTATCACCGAGATAGCGCATTTAGGTGCGTCTTTATTATACATACACACATATTTCGATGTAATGTAAAGTAACGTTAGGCGCGGTTTGTACTTGGCCATGTAACCGTTTCAAGGAAATACAGTGTCTTTGTGCCAATTTCTGCCCAAACCAAGATTCAGCTGATACCGAGATGCAGAAATTTCGACGACAGTCTTCTCTAGCCTGCGCACCTCCTGAACTACACAGTTCATCCAACCATACCGATGATCTGGATGTCACTTAGCATCCTGTATACCGGAAATCATTTCTACCCACAAAAACCACTTAAGGACGAGAGCGGCAGCAGTCGCCATCCTCGGTCATGACGATGGCGCTCCTAGGAGCAGACATGCTAGCGAAGAAAAAAGACAGAAGAGTGCCAGATGATGCGGCCCAGGCGGCAGAGCCCAGCAGCCAGGATCAATGGAGGTCTGCCGACATCGCCCACACCTCTCACATTTGTGAGCGGTGTTGACGAAAAAGCAGGTCATCATCAAAGAAAAGGGATACTCACGCCGCCGTATCATCTAGCGGATTGTATGCACAGAAACTATGCAATCTTAAGCGGGGATTGCATAGTGGATATAGATTCTTCAGACTTGATGTAAGACTATTAAATGTTAGGCAAGTTAGAGATCACTATTCTTACATAGAAAAGAGGTTTGGCAAAATTTCTGGTTGTGGGTAGCTCGTCTACAAGCATTGGCGATAGGCTCTCAATGGACATTCGATGTCAATAATGGTGACGTTATTTTTTTTTATCCCCAAGATGTCAGGACAGTTGTGATCCAGGATTTTGTCGGACTGGCCTGGTCTGACCCAATATAGCAACGTCTCTTCGTTTTCAAGAACATTTTGTTACTAAAATATTTATTTTACACCAAATATATTATATTATTGAAACATATGCTTTAATGAGGAATTCTTTAGCCGTACTTTAGTACATTCTTTTGAATTTTTGTTGCACTTTAGACCGATTTTCTCTCGCTGGCTCATGCAATCTTCAACCGCATAAGATTCCAAAAATTTACACGGAAACTACTTTGTTATAAAATAACGCAGATTTTAAGCGAGAATACGCAAGAAAAAATTTGAAAACTGTCAGGGGGTAGCAAATATTTTTGAAAAAAGAGAACGTTATATTACATGCTCCATCGAATTCGCAAATACATAAAAGCTATTATAATATACGTTGAGTAAAATTCACACCGTAAGTTAAAAATACAGGTTAGATTGCTGTGAGTATAAATTATTTCGTAACACTGCTTAAACGCCCATTAAGACTGAAACAGCTAGTTCATCAGACCGTAAATGGCAAATAAAAAATTAAATTATACGTAACTAAACGTTGCGTTTTTGCAGGTATTATTATGATCAAATTTTATGAACATGTTCTGCTTTTAATAAGTGCACATAATTGAGTTATGGAAATACTTATCGTCCTTATCGCATAAATAACCCTTATTATCGAACAAGGTTCCATATTTTATGAGAAATTGGCTGTAAAATATGGGTTTATGCTATGTAATTTGAAGCTTATTTGCTCCTCGGCGACGGTACAATTTACTGTATTTATTTAAATAATTTTAATAACCAACTTGATATTATTTAACAGAGAATAATAAAACCATAGTATAATTTAAACCGATATATATTCAACAATAAAATCTCTATAATATTTGTTACTCACGAAATCACGTGCATGAATTAAATCCGGCGCATTTTTTTTAATACAGTGAATAAACTGAGATAAGACCTATAAAATATCTATATAATTACGATTTTTCATTACTTTTTTATAAACCATACAATTAAATGATTCGTCCATTTGCAGAAATGCTATATAAAGCTATCACCTAGTTATAAGGAACAATATTAATATTCGAGAGATCACGATATACTGATTTTTATTTGACAAATATTGGAGGCGAATAAATTCTTATTAATAAAGTGCCTATTATTTGACGATTTCCCTAGATCACGCCCTCATAGCAAATACATTAAAAGATATACACATCGTCATGGCCATATTCACATAATTGTCAGTCAAATAAAACTAGAGGGTTTCTATAACATAAACTGTTCTCCAGCGTCGTGCGTATATTTTGTGGGGATATCTGTTATAATATTGACAAGAAATATGTCCGTTACGTTCTATATTCGAATGCAGTCGGTGATAATTTATTATTGATGCATGATATTACATATCCACTCACTGCGATAGTTGTATAATACTAGCTCTTCTAGGAGCGATAAGATTGCTATTTAACTACAGTCAGCACAGTCTCTTGATTTAAATCCAACAAGGCACACATGATAGGTAACAACTGTGCAGTCTCTGGGGACAATAGCGACTGACATTCACAAAATTATTAGAAACATAACAGGCCGAGAAAGGAGATGTAGAGCTGCAATTAGTAACACAGGTCATTTATTATTTATTAGTGTTTATTATTATTGTTTTATTTGTATTTTTAGTAGCCTTATTTATAACAACGCCCTGGCGGAGCTTAGTCATAGGTTATTCCACCACTCAACCAGAACATACTATCACATATAGACAATGGCACAACCTTCATTCCCTGCGATATTGCCATCTGCTGCAGTTGAGACTCGAACTCAGAGAGGTAATAACGACTAGCCGTGTTGTTTCTCATACAACCGCGGTCTAGTCTACTGTTACTCCCTCAGCAACACACGAAACACGACACTAAACGTCCATACCTGACCAGGATACCAACCCAGCACCTCGCGACTACAAGGCAACTGCTTAAGTATTGAGTCGTTCGGCCAGTTTAAAGGCAGAGTTACTTGAATACCGAAGAAAAATATATTTCATGTCTTTGTCTTAATATGTTATTAAAAAAGTTCGGGATACAAATACATTTTTCGCTCTTCATCTGAACCATATTGAAGAGTGTATACTTAAGAAAAAATCCAAAGTTTGCTTTGTTGCTATGTAGCCCAGTAATTTTAGGCACAAGAATGTGCCCAATCTGATGAAGAAATGTGAGTTGAATTTTTGTATACAGTTACATATCGAACATACGAAAAGTCCCTATCAATATGGTGTCGGTTGAAGACGGAAAACGTATTTTCGCGATATCTTGTTTCCCTTTGATCAGAGATCAATTAGGGTTATTATGAGAACTCTTACACTCAAAATTGCATAAAGTTCTATAATTTTTTTACGTAAAACCAATCATTTTCATGATAAGAATCAGGGAAAGTTTAAAATGCGTACAATGCATTTGTTTCTGTATCACCTTCGAGGTACAATGCAAGGCGTTGTATCGGTTGGAAAATTGTATACAAAAATTCACCTTATTTTTCCGGTTACATTTAGCGGCTTTAAATATTTTGATACATTTAAATTAATACGATACTACAAGGCCAAATAAAAAAATATATCTGCATATCCCATATCACATACCTGCATTCCATTAAAAATGACCAAAGGGAACAATTTAAAAAAAATTGAATATTTGTCCACCACAAAAATTATGTTTTTTTCTACTCTTGTCAATTCCGTCAGTGATTACGATCTTACGAAGTAACTCAAGATTTAAGATCCCAGAATTACTTCTTCATTTCAATTATACCAATGATTCAGTTGTTGAGGTTAACAATGTAATTAAAAATAACATAAATTTAGCGCCTAGCGTAATGTTAGATGTTAAATCTGTTCCTGAAGAAGATGTTTCAGATGCAATTAAGAAATTCAAGGCGAACATTTTTCCTCAAAAATTTTTACTCGGTTTTTGTTAAAACTCACTAGTTGAGTGTCGTTCGACTCAAATGTATGGATATTTGTGTGACTTTCCACAATGTGCTCTGTATATTCCGTACACTAAAGTTTACTACTTAAAAATAGATGACTTCCGCCCCTTCTAAGGTGGGAAAAAAATATAAAAACACAAACGAATATGATAGAGAATTATATTTTAAGAAAAAAAGGTTAAAGGTATGTACTCTTTGAAAACTGACATTTTACAAGTTAGAGTTTGAAGATTGCGAATTTGGCATAGAAAAATTGATTCTTCCAATGGTTTATAACTCAAAAGTCTTTTCAATGAAAACGTGGTATAACACAAAAGATAAAGCTATAAAATAAAAAATATTTTGTTAGTTTTTCTTTTTATATGATGAAGAGTTCTAAAGATATGGTGGTTTAATGATGAAATTTATAAACCGAGATATAATGTAAACCTTAAGTATCTTAAAAACAGCGAAAAAAATTGAACGTTATAAAAGCATTTTATAGAAATTGAAGGTCTCGAAATTCCCTTTAAAATGTGTTTGTCTTTGTTTCTATAGTTTTAAAAATAACACGGAGTGCTTTACAACGCCATTGGCTGCAGAAAAATCCGTATTGGTTTTCGGTAATATGCAGTATCATTAAGATGTTCAAATTTTTTGGGATTTCTAGAGCATTTATTTCATAAAATATTATACTTTATTTCAAAGCAAAGTTTCTCGATATTGCAAATAACTTTTGTATTAAACGAAAAAACTATAGAATATTACGTGACTCTTAGGAAAACCTTCAACTTCTTTCACATACATATTCAACATCAGACTTTTGTTTTATGAAATTGAAATATGAATATTATACCACGTAAACTTTGTAAACGTTCGAAGCCATCTTTATACTGCCATATCTTTGCCTGTTCCTTTAACTGTTCATCGTACAAAAAGAGAAGGAAAGCAAAATACGTACGTATCATTCTATAAACTTCCTTTTTGTTTACTACTTTCTGAGTTACCTACGGAAAACCAACTCGAAATACTAATTTTTCAATGCTAATCACAATTTTCAAATTGGTATAATTTGGAAAATTTAAATTTTGTATAACACACTTTTTTCAAAATTTGATTATCCACCATCAGATCCATTAGCTAGTTTTTATTTTTTTTGTGCCGGCCTGGAAGGAGTAGGAAATATTCCTGGATAAAAAGCGGCTACTTTTAAGAGATAATTTTTTTGGTACACAATGTACTGGTGGTAAACTGGGTCTCGAAGTAAAAATCTGACGTTTTTAATTACATACTGAAAACTTCATCTTTTCTCTTGTTATGAGAATTATCCCGTGTTTGCTCAGTTTTTTTTTTATACATTTAATTAACGTCGGCCTATTTCCGCTACTGAGGCCTAACACCGACGCTTGTAGACGAGCTACCCCCAACCAGGAATTTTGCCGAACCTCTTCCCTTAAGAAGAGTAGGGATCTTTTACTTGCCTAAGATTTAATAGACAAGGGACCGACGACTTTACATCCCCTCCGAAGGATGGTATATCTCCTATACAACCCTCGCCTAAGGTTGTATAGCTTCCGCGCATACACTGATATACAAGCCGCTGGAAGATGTGTGAGGCGAGAACGCGGTTTCCGTTGGAATGGTCACCATCCAAGTACTAACTGCGCCTGTCGTTGCTTTACATCGCATACCGAAGTATGTACATAGTAAAGACGCACCTACGCTCGCCCCCAATTTGCTCAATTCATTCAAAGAGAAATTAAAACCACCTTGCTAACTATAGGCAAATGCAACTTCAGCAAGTATTACTTCATTCTGTAAAGTAAAGTCACGTGCCAATGAGGTTTTCTAGTGATCAGTATGATCTTATGAGAGGAAAGTCCATTGATACGGATAATATGTGCCAAATTCAGTTTGTTTGTGAAGACTTGATCGTTAGAGTCAGGTATATGTTATATACGTCGACCTTTCGAATGTATTTGTGAGATTGAACCATACTATTTTTCTGAAAAAAAAAAACAATCTATTTTTTTCAGCTTCGAAGCATTTAGCGTTTTGTTGGTAATATGCGATTATTACACTAACGCGCCAGGCTTGTAACTTGTAATTCAGCGCTCGGCGGGGCACATAGCCCGGAGAGTGGCTGTTGGTTGCAGTCTGTTTACGTTCCTTATAGTAAAATAAGGATTTTATAGAGGAGTTTTGCGGCTGAAATATTATGTTTTAATATTCTGCCGTCTAAAAGCACATTTGAATCATGCTAAGCCCAGTCAGGCTATTTATTTTTCGATTGCAGCAGACACTGGATCGCTAGATGGCGCCTGCTGACTATTTTGCATATCGCTATCTTAACGATACCGAGATGTACCAAATAGTCAAGGGATCCTCGTATCGCTCGTCACATGCCTGCCTTGCATTGACGAGAGCCAACAGCTCGAAATTGCAGTCCGCAAGTGGTGTGGGACGACTGAGACAAGAGCTCCCTTAAGTAGGATCAGTCTTTCGGCTGGTGTTTGTTGCAATCGAAGCATTTAGCGTTTTGTTGTTAATATGCGATTATTACAGTTAACGCGCCAGGCTTATAACTTGTAATTCAGCGCTCGGCGGGGCACATATCCCGGAGAGTAGCTGTTGGCTGCAGTCCGGTTACGTTCCTTATAGTAAAGTAAGGATTTTATAGAAAAGTTTTGCGGCTGAAATATTATGTTTTAACAACCAGATCTGTTAAGAACCTTAGGGTCACTTTTGATAAACCCGACCTTTAGCCATTTATTGAGGCAATCAGTTTAACAGCAATTAAAATACTAAGATTTATTACACGCACCATAAAAGCTTCAGCTTACACTTAAATACACTTTGCTTGGGGTGATTATTCACCTTGATTTATATCCCACGAAACACTGTTAGCTGCTTTCAGTTGACCCATCTGGCGAACAGGAATCTGTATACAGTTAATTGCATTACGTTATAAATTAGTTAACATTAAGTTGGATCGTACATTCCTGCTAAATCTAATTACGTATCGTGTCCTTAGAGTGTCATTCCATCATAACGTATGACCGATGGTCGAGAGGTGAGCGCAATTGCCTCTCACCCAAAAGTTCAAGGTTTGATCCCCGGCCGTGGCAGTGGAAAATACTGTGACAGGGATTTTCCACTATACACGGATATTGGGTGTGTGTCCCTTGTTTCTAAATGTGTAGCCCCTCCCACACAAGGCTCTTCTAGAGCCTTCCGGGATAAAGGGGGTCGTCATTACCTGTGGTGTATAAAGTATATACGATTGGAATTGAAACTGGTCAGTTTTAAAGCACAGGACCGTGCGTACTGAACTTGATATTTTGTCCTATATATTTGGCAATGGTATTGAGATTCGAACGGCAGTTGAAACTGTGCAGGCGAGTCCGAGACTGGCAATGTAATCAGCCTGAATGAACTATCTACGACTGCACTGGTTTAAAGGTAATAAAACGGACAGGCCTACTAGCACAAAAAAACTCGTAAATCGTTTCTTTATCTTGGAACGTGGAACTCTAATATCGTGCTGTCTATGTGCCAGTGCAGCGCATAAATACCTATTATAATATCAAGCGTAGGAGTTTAGTTAGTTACTGTTCATATTTATAAATATTTACTACTGTATAAAAGGTAAAATATTTTAATTATTTACTAATTTACCATGGCTTTCTGGAGACCATTTGAAACAGAGGATAATATACTAACGCCCGAAAATCTTATCATTTTGTTATGACAAGCATTTCTATTTACCTCCGCCCATGTACAATAAAGAGATGCCGACTGTTTTTGCCGGCTTTTAGTTTTTATACGGTTTCAATTCCAATCGTATATACTTTACCATATCTTTAACATCTCCACTCGTCGAACTAATATACTGAGACATTTGTCAGTGTATCAAAATAATGATGAATTTATTTACAGGATTCTGCTTAAATTATTTTTTGATTTCAATTGATTTCTCTTTTCAGATCTAAAATTTGTCCTGTACCTATAATGTGTCATCGGTTATGTTTTAAATATATTTACAAGGTATGTGGTACATGGTCATGTATAACTCTGTACGTATAGTATATGTATATTTACAGTACTGGCAGGCAAAAATATTGAATCTGATGTATGTAAAATAAGAAGAGATGATAAAAGGCCAAAGGGAACAGATTTGATCTACGCTGTTGCAATTTTTCTCTATAGCGGTCGAAACTTTAATATACTCGTTGAACTGCTAGCATCAATGTTAATATGTCACTTTCTTTCACGTACATTATTTTGCTATTTGTATTTCCTTATATCTTGTTATAGGGATCGATTCAAGTTTTGTATCTGCCTGTACTGTACATGCATATTATTGTCTTATACTTTATTTAAATATTTTTACACTATCCTGTAGTTGGTCGTAGTTGAAATGTTGGAATGTTGTATGAAATAAGCAAATAAGTAACTAATAAACTTGCATATCGTAAATACATTCTTACACAATTGGACATGACTTCAAAACAATAACTTATTTACACGTCGAGTGTCAGAATAAAATTTCTCATACAAGTGTCAAGTAGGTACAAGAGAAGAATAAACTGTACATGAAACCACTGAGTAATTTTAACCCCTCATCAACCCCATGAGTAACGCCATTTGTTTACTACCACAGTGGGTCGCGTGCGCTTACTGTGCGCTCCCACGGTTTTCCTGTTTTGTTGCCTTCTATTTTCCGAAGTATCACATTGAGTGACGTTGCCGGGTCTGAACTAGCGACCTGGAAGAACGAACGATACCCTATCAACATAACAACTATTTATTCTGGATTCAAAACGAATTCAAAGTGTGGTCACTTTTTTACTGTTACACGAATTTAGTCACTTTAACCTTCATAATCAATCATCATCCCCTGCTATTTTTACATATTTCCGCACTATTTCGAGTACTACTCCTATATTTAACGAGGAATATTAAGTGTGCGTGTACTGTACTTCAACGTTGGTGGATGTCGTTTACAACTTTATAACGCAAATATATTTAGAAATACTTGATATCTCACGAAAAAATACACATTTTCTAAAAACACGCTATTATTGCAAATATACGTAGAAAATATTTTTTAGCTACCGTAGAATTTTTAAGCTTTTATAACTAAAAAGGGCAGTTTTAGTTCGTTTTTTTTTGATAGGAAAAAAATTATAAGAACTTAGAAAATATTTCATGTTATTTAGATTTTCTTTCTTCGTAAGCGCCCCAAGCTTTTATTTTTAGTCATATAGATATCTAACAATTCTAAAACAAACATAAAAATATATTATATTTTTTAGTTCATTAATACATTTAAAAAAGTTATATATGTACAGGGTGCCCCACCAGGAACTACATCTATGGATATAAGGAAAAGTACGCACCAGAAACTTTTGAAAATTTAGAGAGCTACTAATGGCAGTGTGGCCAATCCAACTAAAATAATTACAAACATCCGGCATTTCCGGTTATACCGGATGCTGATACCAGCTTGCTTATTTTAAATGGAACATCTTATCTATTTTAGGGTTTTCGAAAAGAGCATAAAATTCTTGAGTAAAAAACATGTAGGATTCCATATGCCTAAATCCTGCCGTTTCAGAGATATTTGATATTTAAAAAAAAAATTACAGGTGTAATAATTTACAATAACCTTTATAATTGTCTTCGTGTACAAGACACTCATTTGGTTTTTGGCATGTAGAAAGAACACAAGCAGAGCTGCACTCTACAATTGAAATACATTCAATAATAGTATACCAAGTGTTCCATTATTGACGTTAAATTTTGTAAACTTCAAACAGCGAAAACATGTTTAGGTAAGTTGCAACTTTTCGAAATATTTGAGATTTTCTTATAAATTCAAAAATTGTTAGTAAAAATTTTATCAAATTAGCAATGATTAGAAACAATCAGTAATGTCAGTCATTCGCTTATGTCAAGAAATGCCGGGACGTTTAAATTACACCCACGAAGATTTTTTGAATTTGTTTATTATTTATGGAGAATGTGATAAAGTAATATCAAGAACTTGTAGTACATTTGTTACTAGATATCCACAAAAACGGAAAATAACACTAACCACTGTGTCATGCCTATTGGTTGGATTGCAGACACTTTGCATAAACTCAAGATAAAATCAACTAAAAGCATGATTCCATTTTAATTTAATAATTGTTAAAAATTCCGCCTTCGAACCTCCACACATTTTTCGCACCTTCGAATTAGTTCTTCATGGGTAGCTCTTCTAATTGTATCGTGTGATAAGTTTTGAAATGCATTTATTACTCTCTGCATACAATCTTCAATAGTTGTTACTAGGCTCTCATAAACTTTATTCTTAATCGCTCCCCAAATAAAGTAATCTAGAATTGATAAATCGGGAAAGCGAGAAGGCCATAGGAAAGGTCCATTACTGACGATTCATTGATCGTAAAAAGTTTCTTGTAAAAAATTATTTATCAAATACACGTTATGTGGGGAGCACCGCCGCACAGTGGGCTGAAACTCCGAAAAGCTGGCCAAAATTTAAAAATGAAGCATTTTTAACCCCGGAAATAATTGTAGTGGTACCCCTAGTATCTGAAATGGGGTAGCGAGACCCTACCTGGCTCAGGAATTCATTTCGTTTGTGAGCTCGAGTGCGTCATTTTGACAGTTTTAGCGCCAAGACTAACAGAAAATATTCAAGCGCCTTTTAGAAAGTGTTCAGATAAAGTTTTTGTGATTTTTCAAAATGGATTCTCCTCTTGAAAGTAAGTAAAATTAAAATATGTAATTCGTCATTCATTTTACAATTATGTAAATTAGCAAATTAACAATAAAATCGCTGGTAATTTTGTTGGTTTCGTTACGAAAGGTAGCTATAAAAAAAAGCAATAAGTTATCTCGTTTTTAGCCCTTGCGCATAAAACCAATTTTAAATTGTTTATTGAACATTTCTTTAACTATTTACAAAGAACTGGCTGCGTCTACCTGCGACCTTGCCTTTCGTGATACTTTTTGTGTGTTGATGCGAGTATGTGCGTAAATCGGAGTACAATGCATTCTGAATTTTTTGGATGTTTCATAGCCGCCATTTTGTTTTTTTTAAACGTTTTCTGATTCTTAATCAGCGACCTCAAAAACCCCTATATGACAGCTTTCATTTGAATCCAATGAATATTGATGATTTTTGACACATTTTTGGGGCGTTTCATAGCCGCCATTTTGTTTTTGTAAACGATTTCGGATTCTTAATCAACGACCTCAAAAACCCCTATTTACCCATTTTCTAAAAAATCGATAAATTTCTTCGTATTATGGCCAGCTTTTCGGCGATTCAGCCCACTGTGCGTCGTGTGGATAAAAAATGTTTCTATGTTTGACGAGAGGTAAACTTTGTAAATAGCTTTTATTCAAATTTTGTAAAATATTTAGATATCGTTGGTGTAATTTAAATGTCCTGGCATTTTGTGACATAAGAGAAGGACTGACATTACTGATTGTTTCTAATCATAGCTAATTTCATAAATTTTTTATTAACAATTGTTGAATTTCTAAGAAAATCGCAAATATTTCAAAAAGTTATAACCTAACCCGCCACAATGCTTATACCAGAAAAAAAAGGAATTTCATTTTATATAATATTATAAAAATATAGGGTGTTCGATTTAACCTAAGCAAGTTTTCGCTGTTTGAAGTTTCCAAATGTAACGTCAACATTAAACACTTGCTATATTATTATTGAATGTAATTCAATTGTAGAGTGCAGATTTTCTTGTGTTCTTTCTACGTGCCGAAAAGAAAATGAGTATCTTTTACACGAAGTCAGTTATAAAGGTTATTGTAAATAGTACAGTCGTGAACAATAAATAATAGGACAAGTCTTATAACACATTTTTGCTCAAATCTAGTTGTTTACATCCATCTTTAGAATTATGACATTTTCATT
The DNA here is from genome assembly GCA_963675555.1 of Leptura quadrifasciata. Classification (NCBI taxonomy): domain Eukaryota; kingdom Metazoa; phylum Arthropoda; class Insecta; order Coleoptera; family Cerambycidae; genus Leptura; species Leptura quadrifasciata. The sequence continues at coordinate 88,155,584 of OY776675.1, forward strand.
ATATTTGTCAAAAAATATTTAAGGGTGCAAAGAAACAAATATGGCCAGTATTAGTAATTTTGCTAAAACGGTAATTATTATTAAAGCAGAAGAAGGTTGGCCAACTTAAAGAAAAACTTTACATTTAGGAACATTTGTCACAAATTGATTGAGTCTTGAAAATTTGTATAGTTATTCATTGAGGTGTCCTAATAAACATACTAAAAGTCCCCGAGGGTGGGGAGTGAGCCTGCTGTGTGGGAGGGGGTGAAAGGTCCCTTTTTTACTTTCCCATATACGGTCGCCTGGAGCCAAAAAAGTGGTTTTTAAAAATGCCTCTCTGCCGTCTGTAGTCTGTGATCGCACCTAGAGCCCAAACTAGTGGACCGATTTTGCTCAAATTTTGCAAGCTTATTTAGGGAGGTCACACCTCGAGGCGAAATCGCAAAATCGGTCCTAGCTCAAATGTGAGGGGAGTTAACCCCTAAAAACTAGTAAAAAAATGGAAATTAATTTTTTTCTTTTAAACGGCTCTAACGACTTTGGATCAAATTTAACACATGAATACTCCCTTAGTACTAGTATGAGATGACATAGCCAGTTATTCCTAAAAAATGCAGGGGCGGGGGCTGTGAGGGATAAGATTAACATAATTAAATATTTCCTTTATCTAAAACAGCTGTAACGGTTTTGATCAAATTTAATACATGGCTACCTCCTTACATCATTTAATATTTAATAATTTTTTAAATGTTATAATGTAAAAAAAAATTGAAACAAGAGTGGCTGTAAGTGATGCTGACTGTATATAAGGACTGCAATTGAGAAAGATGCAAACAATTCTGTAACTCTTGTTGTTGGAGAAGATGTGGATCTAATAATCCTCTTAATGGCTCTGACACCATCAGCGAAGGCAATATACTTTGTCAAGCCTGGAAGAGGGAAAATGTAAACCAAAATATTTTCTCCCCAAGAACTACAAAAACTGTCATTTTGTTGTTCCATTCTTTTCTTTCATAGTTTCAGCGGTTGCGGTACAACTTCAGCCATTTTCAGGAAGGGCAGACCTTTGTCTATTAAGCTTTTTGAACAAAATCCATTAACAAAGCAAATCCCAACCCAACATCAACTCAACACGCTATAGCAGAATCAGGAGAAAAGATGTTTTTGACGGTGCCTTCTAGCCAGACTGATCTAAACAGCCACCGATACTCAGTTTTTTAAAATCAAGTATCAAGCTTAAACCGGATCTTTCTTCGTTGCCACCTACCAAAGGGTCAGCGAAATATAACTCGTTTAAACAACAACAACCACCAAGTACAAGAGTGGCTTGGGAACCAGCTGCCTCCTGAAATGTGGGGTTGGAGCGAGGAGTCGATGGAATTCTGGAGCCAATCACAACCTTGGACCGTCCCACCTGACACCGTGTTAGATTTTTTGCCGCTGCAAGAGTGATTCTGCCGGGAAATGTGACTGCCGAAAAGCTGGCATTTACTGCAGTCCTATCTGTAATGGCTGCTTAGGTGCATGTATCAACGGAGCGCCCGTAGATTTAAATGAAAAATATGACGATGACAATGTTAATATAAAAGATGATTAACGACATTATATAAGGCTATCTGTGTACATTTTTTTTTTGATTTTAATATATAAATTTGTAAAATAATTTTGGTATAAGTAATTATGTTTATATTCCTAAAGACTTTAGAGATATAAGCAAAAAACTGGAAAATGGGACCTTTCAACCCCTCCCCCATCGCCGGCTCACTCCCCACCCTCGGGGACTTTTAGTATGTTTACCAGGACACGTCAATGAATAACTAAATTTCGAAACTACACAAATTATTTCGGCTGATCGCCAATTTTAAGTTTAATTTTCCTACGCTAGTTTAAAATATAATATAAATTTTCAATAATTGTTTTATTTGAGCTTCATACTATACGTATCTAAACACAAGATGTCTCATTTATCTATCCACAACTGTACCACTATTTTACGCACTCAAGTTATCATAAAGGAGATTCCCGCGCGAGTATTTCTACTAAGTAAACTATTATTATTACTATTAATGTAACCACAAAAAGCAATTAATGAACTATTACTTTATTATTAGTTAGTGGTCTGGGATAATAAAATTAATACAGTTATTTCTACAAACGATGAAAAATTGATCTTTACCAGAGAGACGCCCCTCTTTTATATTTAGAAATAAGTGTGGCTACTATTCGGTTTACCACCAGCAATATTAGGGTAATATGTGAACAAACGACATGGGCACGTGTAGGGAAGTACGCCACTTCCATAAACGAAAATGTAGCGAATAGAAGTCGAACGAACGTCGAACGCTTTTGTAGGAATTCCAAAAATTAATTAATTTTCATAAATTTCGTACACTGTCACATCATATATGCCCGTTTGCAACAGTGATTAATTGAATGTAATCTCAGTTATTATTGCTTGACTTCCATAATTCCTGAAGGGAGTTGAAACCTTAATGTGATGCTAAGACAGAATAAGTTTTCGCAAACATCAAAACAGTAAACAAGTAAACAATACACGCGGTCAATCAAGACACGATTATCTGGTATTCATCGAAGACATAACTAACTCATAATATAGAAAAATCTTTATGGAAATTTAATATTCCTCATGATTTTGAAAAATTTTAAAATAAATTATAATACTAGGCTAGCAAATGAATTGTTAATTAAAACATATAAAATCATCTTAAAACGGATCTCAATTTTTTTGGCCATATCAACAACAAAAAGAGTAGAATGTCTATTCCAAATAAATGATTTACAAAGATAAACCTCAAGAAATTGTCAATGGTTTGAAGAATTTTTTAAAACAGCATTTACCGGATCATATAAATTCGTAGATTCTGATATGGCTGGCATAGATGAAAATAAGCACTACCCCATAGTTAATCCAACTAAATGAAAAGTTAGCCCAAATAGTGTACCCCATTTCTAATAAAAGATTGTGCCGTGCCAATGGTTATTTTATTTCATTTAGCTCTTTAAAATAATACATTTCCAGAACATTGGGAGACGTCCAAAATGATTTCCTCTTTTATTTGTATCATTACTATAATTTTAGTAAGTTTATTGAATCCACTTTAGATGAAAACTTTTGTAAACAAGGCTTTGTACTTTATCGATTAATAATTAGTTTATATCATTTTCATCACTTATACATGCTTTTCAAAAGCTACTGAAATACTTGACTACGACATTTTACTACAAAGGTTTTTGATTTTAGTTTCAATAGAAACTTAACTGTTCCTCAAACTTAAAATATGGCAATATGTTCAATATTGTGATCATAAATCTGGCAAGTTTGCTTCTACATCTGGTGTATTACAAGGTTCCACATTGAGCCAATCACATTTCATATTGTTTATTTGTGATAAGCCAGAATTGTTACTGTGTTATATGCGGATAACCTCAAATTTTGTTTGGCGGATAGTGATGAATCAGATTTGAATTTAATATATGATATAATCGGGAGGACCACTTCAAATTCTCTATCATTTAAAACTTTCAAATGTGATGCTGTTAACGACATTTGGAAACAAAAGCATTTGCAATAAGAGTATAGAAAAAAAGATTAGAAAACGGGTTTATCTGAATAAAATGTAAAGGCGACTGTTTCTGCTAATTTCCGTGATTAGACCAGGTTTATGATTATCATTTCATTGATGGCATTACAATAACAAAATCATCCTAAACATACCAATACAGCTTATACCCTGTACTTTATTTTTAAACATTTGTTCTTATTTATGCGTGTTAAAAGTATATCTACGAGTATATCTAGTTCCAAGAAACCGAGATGAAAAAATATATCGACAGGTTTTGGGGTATGTTTTATTTATAGTGTAGCAAAGTGAACAACACCTGGGTCAGTTTTGTATCATTTTTGAAAGACAAAATGCGAATAAGTGTGGTCAAACAATTATGTGGAATTGTTAGCAAATCGGCTTTATATTAAAAAAATCCCGATGGCAGTGGCCAGTCAGAAAGGTAGATTTCTTCCTCTATTTTTTTGTACTGCTTTAGGTCTCTATTATTTTAGTAAATAAGTGATTAAGTAAGTAATTAAGTATATCTTTATTAGAACTACCCAACTTCAATTTATTGTCATCGATTTATGAACTATTAGTACGTAGGTAGTCTTCAAAATATAAATAAATCACGCTTTTTTTAAAAAAAAGTCTGTGTTCTAGCAAAACATGTTTTAGACAAAAGTTGTAGGTTTAGTTGAGCACTATATAACGATGTATCACATGTACATATTTGATTAGAAATAAAATTTTGAGAATTCTTTGAAGATTTTAAACCGCCGCCAGTTTTTTAATTTTTCCCAAGCGTTTTAGCGAAAATTGTTTTAGACAAAAGTTGTAGGGCTAGATGAGCACTATCTAACAATGTATCACATGTACATATTTGATTCTAAATAAAATTTTGAGATTTTTAAAAAAAATTTGAACCGCCGCCATATTGAAACGAGGAAGGCGATTTGGCCCATTAGCATATCAACCCCCCCCCAACACTTCCAATGTATAAAAAAAGCCCGATGACAGGGGCCAGTTGGAAAGGTAGATTTCGTCCTATATTGTTGTGTAGTCTTCAAAATATAAATAAATCACACTTTCTTTTAAAAATGTTTCTATATGTTTTAGCAAAAAGTGTTTTTAGACAAAAGTTGTAGGTCCAGATGAGTACTATTCGACGATGTATCGCATGCACATATTAAATTCGAAATAAAATTTTGAGAATTTTTTTAAGACTTTGAACCGCCGCCATTTTATTAATTTTTCCTAAGAAGAAAATTTTTATTGAATGGAAACGATTTCAAGAATGATGAAAAGAATATTACTTTTTTCACACTGAAAATATTACACAAAGATGTTATTAGTTTAAGAGCCGATAGCGATGGTGAAAGTGATTGAAACTGTCTTAACTGATATGAAATTTTATTTTATAAAACAAATGTAAACGAAACAAACATTTTATTTTATATAAACTACTGTAAATACAAATATTTAAGAGATTATTTCTTTCACCATTGAAAATTAAGGCTCCTACTCATACCAGTCTATATAATCAATGAAATTATTTAGTTATTTTTGTTTAATCAATACGCGGAAATAGGAATATAATATTAGTTGGTATTAGTGATTATAACTGTCAATAGTATATGGAGACCCTAATTATTTAGGTACCCGAAAGCAAAAGATTTGTACCAGAAATAGGAAGTAATGACACTATTTATATCCTAAGTAAATTTTCTAATTCATTTCTAAATCATTTTCAACTATCTTGTGCAAATAATTACATCGGCATTACGTGGTTGAGATATTGTATAACGTCTCCTAAGCATGTAAATAAACTATCCATCGCTTAAATATGTATAAGATTTAAAACAAAATTTCTATTGGATTTACAAACATATAGTCTTTTATATCTTATATAAATTCCGCTTGTAATAAAATCGTTTACAATTTTCCAAACTATTCAACGTTGCACATAATACAATATAGTCTTAGTCCTTGGAGCAATAAAAATTTACCAGACAATAAGTTCGGCAATGTACATTGTTTTCAAAGAACAATACCATCATGCAAACTTGCACAATCTGTCTACAAAAACTTCGTAACTTGTTTGTTGACTGAAACTTTCTTAAAGTCCTAAAAACAAAAAGCTGCCTTCTAGAGGTTTCCTGATTTTCTTTCGAAATATGTGTACTACGTGATATTGAACCAATTTAGCAGATACTTTTTTCTTTTATCTAGTTATTGTGTTCAGCAAAAATAACTACTTTACTATCAATAACAGTATACTATAAAAGCCATAAATTTCGAATTGCAAGTATGTAAGATACCATAATAATAATAATAATACAATCATAAGAAAGAAAGCAGTTCTATACAAGATCTTCCAAAAAAATACGCCCTCCATAACGACTTTCCCACAACCTGATATTTTTTACCTAATCAATTGCAGACCAGAAAATATAAAACAATTAAATCAGACAAAAAATTGCGACGTGGGTTCCCTCTATTTCGGAGGGAGTCTACGAATGGGGTAGCTGAAAATCATCCTTCCTCCTAACTCCAGGTTTAACTAAATCGCTTATATGAGGCATATTAGTTTTTTGCACACTTGCAATAAATTGATTTGTGTAATGTTTCTGATTAACGGGCTATCGTCAGTTTAAATACGCGGAACATTTGTTTGTTTAAACATGTATAGAACGTTAGTCGCTGGTTTAGTCTAACCCTTAACTACCCCTGACCACAACCAGCGCTAGAATTCTATTTTCAATGAGACGGAATGTGAAGACTATCGGCGTTTATCCGACTCTTCCACCGGTCATAATAAGCGGAGGCACGGTCCATGTGCGCCTTCAGAAGCATGTTCGTAGTTTGTGCATTGTGGGAGTGGCGCATACGTAGCCTTGTCGTCGGCGTACCTGGCCTGTATTTGGAAATTCCGGAAAGTCATAAATGTATAAGATACATAACTTTGGTGATAGGCACTACAGTTGGGAGGACTCCTGCACCGATGTTCCGTTGTGTTGAGAATTTCTTATTCACCTGAACCTGTAGAGGTCTCCCCGACAGGAATGAGTAGATGAGTTTTATTATGTACGTCGGGAGATTATAGTCGCGCATTTTGTAGGCTAAGCCCGGGGTCCACAAGGCATCAAAAGCCTTCTCAATGTTAAGGAGCTCTTCCCAAGGTTGTATTGCACCTTGACATCGTTAACTCTTCTGACGACTTCTTGCACCGTACTCCTGCGCTTGCTAAAAACAAACTGGCATCCATCATTGATGTGGAGCTGCTCCCGTGCATTGTCAAGCCTAATCAGGACAAGCTTCACTACCAATTTGGAGATCACCGACAGTAATAAGATATGCCGGTAGCTGATCGTGGAATCGAAGGTATCATTGAAGAGCTACTAGTTAGAGCTACATAAAATATTTATATTGCTTGGTATATTGTTTTACTTATTTTTCTATTCAACCTTTTATATAGTCACATAAAAATGCATCATACCAGTTGCTAAACTCATTACAAGAACGTCTTGAGTTAGAACAAAAAAATGACACATTTTAAGGATGAGAAAATAAAATTATCGATCCCAAAACTAAACTACTAAACATAAATTAATTGGCTTAGGGCCTTTAGCTCCAAGATATGCTGTACATGTATGGCGCGACTAGGACTAATCAGTTGTGGTTGTTATGTATTATTTTATGGTCTAATTAACAGGAAGCTCAACAAAATGTACCAATTTAATGAGCTTTGCATGTTGATGTTTCGAGCTGTTCATATGAGTTGTAATTGCTTTACATATAGAATAACACCTAATAAAGTTATTAGTTAGTTAGAGAGTAAAACGAACAGCAATTTTTTCATAGCAAAATATCCAAGAGAAATAGATCATCCTATCTAGCAAATGTAGAGAATTTGTACAAAATTTATAGAATCTGCATGTAATTGAAGTTGTCATAAGCAAGTTTTGAAATTAATGAGTAAAACTAAGTTCTATGAAAGCGTAAAGTTCGAACGGCTTGAAATAGTACAAACAAAAGTATAGTTTACATAATGGCAGTAACTAAATGCAGCCACTAATGATTTTTCATAGTTATTTTATGTACGGAAGGATAATAAAATGATTTATGTAAATCAATTAATCAACAGATTAGTGGAAATTTTTCAAGTCCGAGTTTCCAATACTTCCTGATTACAAGGGCAAAGTTACAAACGAATCTGCATTTTACTTAATATTATTCAGCGATATTATGTGATTTATGGATGCTTACTATAAATATCCCCTTAATTATTTAATATTTGAATTGTATTTTCATTTCTGCCTGCCAACTAATTCAGGTTTATAGACAATCAATGTCTAGCAATTAAATTGATTATTATAGTCAGATGGATATGCCATGGGAATCAAATTATAAAATATCAGAATAAATACCAACTATTGGAAGTTCAGATCTAAATACAGGATATGAAAATAATAATGCTGTATTTGTTATTTCTCTACAGTGAAAAGTAGATTAAGTCAATCTTTGATAATATGTAAGAAATGGATTTATAAATGTGTAATATGTTTAGAAATGGATTTGTGAGAATCGGAAAGCAAAGGGAAAACATTTCGGCGGAAGCGGATCGTCAGCTGTGAATTCTGAGACACTGACTCCCTACAGAGGTGACGGTTTTACTTCTAAAAAGCCATGGGTTTACGCGTGGAGATTGGAGGTATTTCGATGGGTGCCCTCAAATTTGAATCCCAACTCCCATTTATTTTGAATGCTACAAGATGGCACTGCACTTGCGCCATTTTGTAGTCAAATAAACAAAAACGTAACGCAACGTAAATGTTCAGTGACGAATTTATTATTCGTCAGTGTCGTGTATAAGTTTAAGATTGACATTCAGCAATTTGTTAAGTATAGACGTACCTTCAAATAATTTAGTTACGTATAGTTATTGACATTTTTTTGTTATTTTAGAGGTAAAACAAATATTTTTGTAATGATCGTTAGAAGATAGCAAAACGCTAGGACCAGATTTTTTGTTTTTCATTTAGATGATTATTATTTGTGTTGTTTCGTTTAATTTTTTGTTAATTTATTGAACCATTGTGTATTGCAAAATGTATTCTTTATATATTTTTCCCACTATGCCTATGATAGGAGAGAGCTAAAAATGTTTAAGATGTAGATTTAATGATATTGTTCACGAAATACAGTGATGTAACCATTTTTTTTAAATCGCCCCTTTGAAAATATTCGCCTTCCATGCATATACTTCAGTGACTTCTAAAAAGCGTCAGTTGTTATATTTGTGGAAACCTAATTTACCTTCTATGTTACTATCAAATACTGTTAAAAAAGATATAAGTTAACAGGTCGTAAACTGTTTGGTTTTTTACTTTGGGGATTCATAAAAACAGAGGCATTACCTCCAGATTAAACGTATATTTCTCTTTGCTGGAAACAAACACAATATTGCATATAGTCTGTACGAGCTCTGCTTCGGTGAACATTTCATCCTCCAAGCAAAAATTAAATTCTCGTCAATCAATGAAGTAGAACAAAGAAAATTCATTTGCTTGAATATAAAACGGGGAAGCGTGCGATCTGTATCAGAAGTCGAGTATTTTGCAAGATCGTGGAACATGTAATTATTATAATACGTTGCCGTTTGAGGAACTGTATCGCATAACTAATACACTTGACCGAAACATGGTAATTTTACAACGGGTGGTATGCCTATCACATATGACTTTTGCCGTACGGAACGGTAGAAAATGTAGCGTGTAACATGAAACCTTATGGAGATAGTGGTTGAATAGTACGGTTTTTGCGCATATTATCCATTTGCATGATAGTGTTCATTCTGCTGAACCTCGTGTAAAGTATATTGAACTTATGATTTGCGATACACCGGGCCTTTGATAAGTCCAATTATTTTATTTCTCTATGGAGACATATGGCTCAGTTGACATTATCATAGATTGCGTGTGTGAATTGTGTTTACACGCTGATATGTTTATGCTGGTGTTCGAAGCTGATTTCAATGTTTTGTGCACCATATCGTGTTGTATACTTTTGCTTAATGTATTAGCTTATCTTAATTCCTTTTTAAAGCCAAATTAATGCCATTAGTAACAGAGGAGAATGAGTAATCAACTAGTTAAACATATGCTCATAAGCTCATTAAAAGCTGTATATAAGAAAGTCGAGGGTGAAATGAGTAATTTTCAGAATGTGAATTATCGTGAAATTGGGGTAGAAACGCGCCATGATATACTTTAAGTGAATAAGGGAGAAATTATATTGGATATGTTTAAGAAGAATCATAAATAAAAGTTCTAAAAATACTAAAGAAGGTATATTAGTGTTCTATTTTCTCCTATTGACTAACAGTAATGACTTTGATAATTATAATCTACTTATGTAATACTCGATTATATAGCTAAAAATATTTTCTTTCATTTAATCCAGTCGGTGTGACCTCTTACAAACAGTAAAGGGGTTGACAAAACTGACAAGACTGGAGTAAATGATAATAATGATTTTTATAAAATCAAAAGTCAAACTTTTCGAATTGAAAAGGTTCTTCTTTATTTAAAATAACGTCGAAAGTTACAAGAAATAAAATGGGGATATTGTTTTACATTGTATTAGAATACTAAGAATAAAGCAATAAAACAAAGCCAGTAACGCAGTTACTTACGAAATAATTATGGTATTTACAAAAATTGCAAAAGTTTCCATAAGTTTAGTTGATACAATGATTACAAAATGTAAATTACAGGAAATCGTCCTTAACTCCCCAACCTTTCAAATTCGAAATTTGTGTAAGTAAACCTCGGCTTATCCGTGGTTAAAATCTTAGATGCGAGGTATTTACATTTATCTATCCCTAGACAAACAAATTATGACAACTTTTAGACAACCCAACGAATAACACTGAATCAAACGAAAATCCAGAATTTACGAATCCAGTTACGAAAATTCTAATTTGAGGTATGTTGGACAAATGAAGCGTCAAATTCCCACTAGGTTCTTGGAGCATACGACCCATCTGAATTATGAAAGGGCCGTAGAGTTTCTCAATATGCCTTTTAATAACAATCATAGAATAAACATCAGTAACTTTCGGCTAATTATAAATTTAAGAAATAATAGTGAGCTGAATTCTTTTGGCGGCTTAAAAATTGCAAAACAGTTAAGAATATTATGAATAGCTATAAAGAGTCTATCTCAAGTAGTCGGCTTTATTGGTAAATAAGTGACGGTCTCTCCTATTTATTGGATACAATATTTCACTCTAAATTGCCTTATTTAACTTTTTTAATTCAATGGAAATTTGTTTTTAGGTTCTCATTACATTTAATTATAATTATAATTATAATAATTTTAACGTTTCGACACTTGAAGCTTCAATTTAGGGGATATTTTTGTTTAATTTGATTGAGTTAGATTTTAAAGTCTGAGATAATTCACTTTTAGGTTTTATGCGCGATGGCAGTTTAATTTTAAATAATCTTTTTTACTTGGTTTTGGCCAAGGAAGTAGTACGGCCACTCTATTTGTTGAGATTTAAGGTTGACCGAGTAAGAATTAAACACTGGTTGGTTTGGAGACTTAACTCGCGGAACGCAGAAACTAACTTGAGGTACACCGAAAACTGACTTAGCGTGAGCTCGTCATGCTTGGCTTTTTATACGGTTCGCTGGGGACTCAGCGTGACGAGGTCTGGATAGAGTTGGAAATGTCCCCCGATAGTCTATGGGGCTCGAATTGTGAAATGTTGCGGAATATTTTTGAAATTTTAGAATTCAGGACTGAAAAATATATCATAAATACGGCAATGAAAAATAGGATTTTTTGATATATAAATGAAACTTGAATCTATATTGGTTTTCAAAATATGAGTGATAACTGTCTGAATAACTTGCTGAAATTGAATTAGTCCCATAAAGTAGTTTTGGAAGTCGTAATTTACGCCATATTACTAATGCCATATTGAGATATAGTTCCAATAGGGATATCGCCGGCGTTGAAACGAAGTGGAAGTAAGTTTTGATCACTGTGGTGAAGTTAGTAACGCATTGCTGGCAACGCCTACGGAACATATGAATTGAAAATAAATGTTGATATCAGCATACCGGAAAGAAAATTTTGATGAATGCGATGATGGCTTGTTGGAAATGTGAATGAAATGTGTCCTAATGTATGAATGAAAGTTTAAATTAGAAGTTGATATGAAGAGAGAAATAGTTTATAGAAAATTTGCGGAAGTGAATTAAAATATTTTGACTTGGGGTTTGGAGAGCGGTTTTGATGTGAATCGAGATAATGAGGGCCAGTATTTTTTAGGGCAGTCGTTTGTAATGTTTTGGCTGTAAATCGGTTATTTGGACGTTTGAATGGTTATGTTGATAAATTTAGACTATTTGCATTATCGATATAGTATGAATTTTCGAAGAATTATTTGTGACAAATTGTGGTTTTTGACAATTTTAAGTGTCTGAAGGGACTTTTCATTCTATTTTGACTTGGCCACCTTGAAGATTGAATTACTTAGCAAATTATGGTACTATTGAACTTGACTATATCATTGATGTTTGAAACGCACTATAACACTTGAAACGGTCACCCACCTAAGCATTAACCGCGCCTAACGTTAGTTTACATCGCGTACACTTTTATTGAATAATAGTAGTTAACCAAATCGTTGTACCACAAGCCATGTATTCTATTGTAAATATAATCTATTATTTGTTATATCATGAACAAGCTCCTCTGTGAGCTTAGATGATTTGCAAATAAGAAAATGTGTAATATGAACTGAACTGAACAGTAAATTTGTTTTGATTTGATGTCGAAGTATTACATAGTAAAGACGTATCTACGCTCGCCCATATAAGAAAGTAGCGTACAGATATTGACAAAAAAATATTCAATATTATTCTGAAATATATTGACAAAAAAATATTCAATATTATTCTGAAAGTACCTTTGGGCTGTTCGGTATATTCAATAAAAACTTATGAATAATGTAACTGCTAGAATTACTAATTATTTGTTACAAAGAAAACTCCACATTCATGATACTAGTACCCTAATTGGAAATACAGAGTTGATACGCTTTAATGAAGCAATTTCAGAGAGTCGTAGTCATCAGGGTAGAAAATTAAATTATTAATTTAAAGAAAGTTTGCTGTAATTTAACACCTCGGGAAAAGTTATACCGGTAAGACAATACTTGTTGTTTGAAGAAGCTCCTGAGCAATTACAGCGCAAACCCGAAGGAAAACTTCTTATTGAAACTGGAAATAAACATATAAACTTGGCTGAATACTAAACAAACTGTGCTTTAGCAAGTTTTAAAACAATAGGCGACATGTATAAGTTGTATCCGGGATAAAGGCGAATCAGTCGAGCCCTAATTCTAGAAAGCGTAGACTTTTGGATTCAATTCATGAATAGAAATAAAAACCAATGGTTCGGATACTTTCATTCGTCTTGGCGAACGTCTCCTATTGTTTTTTCTATGTCGCTGCCAAGAAAGGACTCTTAACTTTGCGAATCACTTGAATGGATCCAATCTATTTCAATGCTACTATAAACTAAAATTATGGACCGACTTAATATAGATGGAGTTACTTAACAGATTTCATGCTCTATTGCACTCCGAGCTATCTACAGTTTATTGGCGCCAGATTGACGATTTTTCAGGAAAATATGCCATCATAATGAGCCATTTATTTACAAGTCTTACAGTTCGACTTTTGACTACCGTCCATCAATTTTATATATTTGAAACCCACACCGAGAAATATTAGTTTGATAATTAATAAAATAGTCGGAGCTATATATATTTTATTGGACCTTTGGCAACATTTTGACAACGTAAAGAAATACCTATCGGAAAACTATTATGTTTATACTTACTTAATACATTCATTCATTACAGAATAATACTGTGATAGTAAAATGATGAATATTTATCTTCAACTCGTTTTAGCGTATATAGGGTGACAATATTTTATGGGCAGTCATTATCTCCTCAATCGGTTGATATTTCGAAAAATGTTTTGCATAAAAAATTATTTGGATGGGATATATTTGCAATGTTACAGTAAGAACACTATGATTAGCCTACTTCCAAAAGCGGTTTACTTCATTGCGATATTTATTACACCTGGGTAAAAGAACTAGTAGATGATAATACACAAACACGACTTTATTTCTTCTACCAATAAAATAATAAAAAATCTAATCAATACGATGAATGTACATTAAAAAAGATCCAATTCTGCCCAAAGTGAAATGAATGAAGTGAAATGAATTCATATAGAAATCTGTTTTTCCTGTTTACAGTTGCTCTTAGCACTCTGTGTTATAGTTTGGCTCTCCTCTAACTAGGATTTTAACTTACCCTCGTGATCTTGTTAATAAATACGTTTACAGAAGTTGATTTTAAAATGTAGTAACCCCGTTGATTTCAAAATTGCTTTTGTCTCTTTCTTCCAGTCACTTGGCATGCCACTCGACTTCGAGTTTTCGTAGCGTTCCAGAATTTTTGAAAATTTTGTAGTTCTCCTCGGGGACTATTATTGTATCCAGTTTTTAAAATTGTTTTCTATGATATCGGATGTTCTATCCGCTGGCAGAAATGAATGTCCAGTGACTGGAAATACACTTTCAATTATTTAACATGACTTGGAGCATTTAGCAACTATTTCACACACATAGCAATGATAGTGATATTCTTATTTTGGCCACAGTATCCATCTAAAACCAATCTAACTTCTTTCATATTATTGGGAATATCACGGGTAGCTGCGCGCCAATATCCATTGGCTGGATGTCGGTCTCGATAACTAGGGCCGAGTAGGACTATTACTCTTTGCACCTAGATTATCTCTGTAGACCTGGACCGGCCTTCGTGATAGGTGGGCCCGCGTACTTCTACCAGACCCAGCTCACAAATGTGAGATGTGTCGTGGTATTTTCTGCGGACCTCCCCTGGTCCTGGCTGTTGAACCTCGCTGGCTGAGGTCTCTTCTGGCGCTCTTCTTGTCTTGATGTTTCCTTTCTTCGCCAGCTTGTCACCCCCGGGGGTAGTCATCGGTCGAGTTGGGTTTAGGAAGTTTTGGCTGGAACTGACTGCCGGTACGTAGGACATCAATTGATATCCTACCCCGGATCGTCGGAAAGGTAAGGATGAGCTGTGTAGCTCGGGAGTGTGGAGACCTAAGTGCTTCTTTTAGCACTTTCGATCTCCACGGAGCAGGTAGGACAACGGGCGTTGGACGGTATGTTGTCCGACGCCCGCAAGGAGGTTGGGTTAGGGTTGAAAACGTCATGTCTCTGGTAGTGGTGGTCCGTCCTGGCGTATCTGAAACAGATCTGTTAGCGGGAAATAAAGGTTATACTTACCCGTTGTCCAGTAGCTGAACCCTCGGTCGCTTGTGCCTCGGGGCGTCGGCGGGGTCGTAATCAGTGGCCTGTCTGATCAGCGGGTTCCCATGCTCCTCGGCTTGGGCGTACAGCTTCTTCGCTCGTTCCCGGATGACTTCAGTGACCGTGGTGTACTCCAGGTCTCTGACGATGTCTGCGGTTCTCACGTACCATGGGGCGTCAACTACCGTCCTGAGGGCGATGTTCTCCACTGCCTGGATTCTCTTCATGTAGGACTTCGCCTGGTAGCCCCACGCTACCGAGGCGTACGTCAGCTGCGGCCTGATGAGGGTCTTGATAAGCGTGAGCTTGGTCCTCAAGTTAAGTCGGCTCCCATTTCCCGTCATTGGGTAGATTAGGGCTCTCGTACGTCGGGCCTTAGCTGTGATGGCGTCCGTGTTTTGTCTCCATGTTAGGCTTCTGTCCATGACCACGCCAAGGTATTTGACGGTGTCAAAAATTTTTTTTTTACGTTTTGTTCTTGTAAACACACTAAATCACATTTTAATTTTTTTACCCTGTTTAATAATAGGGAGAGGGTGGCAATGGGGGTGGTAGGGTGGTTTCTTTTTCCACTTCTCTGGTAAATATTTCCTTTTTCACGACTTGCCTGGGGGTGTTTCTCGAATCACCATTTGGTAAATGTTATTATAAGACAACTGTTAAAAGCGTTAGCATTAGAAAATTGCTTGACAGAATACAAAAACCATGTTAGGCTATGAGACGTTAAACTTAACCAACAACCCAATTTTACAAACGTATTTCAGCACTCGCGTTATCTTTATTATTTCTTGAAATCTCATTAATTTCTTCTAATACTCTATGAGAATCTGGCTTGTCTAAAACTTTTTTCATTTGCAATTTACCGGTTTACTTTGATCTGCGCAAAGTAACACCGCTACTGAAATAGAAATTTTTTATTTTTCAATATTTCTTCTTGAATCCTCTTGTCGTAATTCCCAATGCAATTCTATCTTATCATTTGACATATCGGCACATTCACAGCTTCTCATCACCTTCTGTAAACTTTGCAAAAAATTGTCAATTGACTCATTTTCTTGTTGACACTGTAAAATTTGGTTCGCTCATACAAAATCCTTTTCTTTGGTGAAATATATGCAATGAACTCTTCAATAATTATCTCTCTCTCAATAGTACTGCTTATCTTCATTAGGTAAAATTTTTGTAAACCTCAACACCTTCTTCACCAATAAGGTTTAATAAAATTACAACTTTTGCTTTTGAAGTTTTTTTCTTCTTCAGTTGCCAACAACAACAATAGTTTGTTTGAATTTCTTGAAATTTTCTGACAGGTCTCCACCAAGATTCATAAGTAAAGGTAACCTAGCAGCACTATTCATAATTGTTATGAATATTAACTATACAACAATCAAACACCTTTCTCTATTAATATTTCCAAAAACCTTTTCTTCACTTCTTTTCTGGTATTTTTTTCTACTGATCTCTTACTTTTATATCTGCTCCAAAGACTGTGTTATGTAATATTTGTTATTTTATTATCCTTAAACTTTATTGAGATTTAACTATTATCTATCTCCGGCACTGTCGGAGGATATGGTTCTATGTTCGCATTTTTCAATGTGTAATCCCCTTCCACACAAGCCTCTGGCATCTCGAATTTGGGGTTGCCTAATTTCTGTGGTTTTTATTTATTAGTTATTTATTTATTTATTTAATACAAATGTGTGACAACTATAATTGATATCATAACTGACAATGACTGACATTGCGTACTGTTCTATTGGTTCTCTTGGTGAAAATTCGTAGAACGTATCGTTTTCCCCTAAAATTCGATTGAAAAGTTCGACGCGAAAAGTACTCCTGGCAAAGAACTACTTAGGTATTCATTTTTCAAGAAATAAAAAAATTAGTGAAATCTTAAAATTCCATTTTCTTTATAACTTATCAAGAATACATAATTTAATATTTTACAAGTTGCACTGAAACTGATTCCAAGGCAGCAAAATATATAAATGTTTAATCTGTACATTATATTTGTTTAAATGTATAAACAATGACAACAAGGATGTTCCACACTTATAGTCTCAAAAAAGAGATTTATTTTATTTAGTAGTCCCCAGACACAATAAAATAAATTAGAAGCTAGCCTAAAATAACTTTATCTCCCGCTTCGAGTTATCTTGCATTGAGGATGACCAGACGGACACAGAAATAAGACATAACTGAGGAAATAATCACCTAGGATTTAAGCAACCTCAAAATGAAATAAAAACATGTTTTAAAGTCTTTTTACACAAGAAGGTATGAGAATTTAAAAATTTCGGAAGTAACTAATGCTTAATACTTAGTAACTTTACGCTAACGCTTATTCAACAGTATTAATTGGTTCAGTAAATAGAAACATCAATTTAGGACGACCTAGGATGATATTCTTATAAAATTTTAAAAGTAATATCGTGGAACAAAAGTTCCACCAAGATTGAATGAAAGTAAAGCCAATCTTTGATATCAGCTATCAAAGAACCGAATATAAATTCTTTTGTTCTTTTATTTAAAGAATGCCGCCCGAATCGATAAGTATGTGCTCGTTTATTTGGAAAAAAGTAGTTATTATATACGCCTCCCAAGGTATTTGTCTTTCGAGACAAAGGTATACCGCATAATCCTATTTTGTCGATCGTTTGAAGTTGTCATTTTCCCAATTTAGTTGATTAGGCTTTTCACTTCATACATAAAGACGGTTTTTGAATATTTTATGGTAGCTTTAATGCATAAATATCAGTTGCCTCAAGCTATTGTTTAAAATGCAACGTTCATCAAATATTGGTTTCATAACAAGGTAGGCAACAAAACTGTTATTCTAAATAAGCCACAAAAATTTTGAGATTTATAGATTTATTGTACTAATAAGGTTAACACAAGCTATAAATTTCGATTTATAAGAGCCGTTTGCGGGCCGGGCCCTAGCTCTGCAGGAGTTTTAAGAACTCACTTCCACGTATTTATAATTGTTTACCAACACTGTACTTGCTATTAATAATAATATTTAATATCAATTAATAAAAACAGGAGCAATAAAAATATATAATTTCTTATAAAAAAAACGGTATGACAGTAAATGTCAATATTATGAGGGAAAACAATTACAAAAGGTACAAAGATACACAATGAAGTACCGAGGACAAGTCGGAAAATGAGTTGAGACGTATCTACTGATGAAAGTGCTAATACTGAACAAAAAAGAGAGAGACCTTGCTGCACGTGGATAGCAACAACTTCATACTAGACGGCTTCGTGTGAAATGGATGAATCATGAATTTGACAGGAAATTTATTTTTTATTTTCTGAAACATTTGTCACATAAAAAATGAATTTTAACATTAGTTTTTCCAGTAACACTAACACAATAATTGCTTCACTAACAAGTATAGTCAAATATGTAATACATTTATTTAGAATGAAAAATGAGGAGGATCAGTAAGCACATTCAAGGAAATAGAGCAAACTGAGGGTCAGTTCAGATTTGAAATTTTAAAATTTGAACTCCAATAATACCAATGAGAACATTTAATTATTTGTTTAATGAAATGTTAGCTCTAGAGAAACGTAGATGATGATACTACCAGAAAATTAATAATTTATAAAATGACACCTATACAAATTATTTTAATATTATATCACATTTTAATATTGACGTCTGGAAGACAACTCCAGCATGATATTTCTTTTCGATCTTTCAATTTCTATTACTATAACAACGCTCTCTACTATGTTTGATTGCGTTAATTTATTATTATGAGGTCCTTAGATAATTCAAGTCATGGCGTCGTGTTCTATAAACCCTCCTTTGAAACAGCTACAAGAAGCGGCAAGATCAAGCGAATGTGAATTACAAGGGATGAATCCAAAGCAGAATATTATATTATTTCCAAACATTATCCAATAAGTATGGCTATATTATCAAACAAGATGTATGTGATGTAGCATTGTATTGTTATAGTAATGACTGGAACGATGTTAATAAGATGATATTTTGGAACACATAAAATTATTTAGCATGTTAGGCACTTATTACCATAATAATATATAGATATTATTCGTTTTTCATTTAAACCAAATACACTTATTCCTCGCCAAATTGTAACCTGTCGGTGGTGGCTTCAGATTAATAATTAAATCTCATTCACTGATCCAGTCTTTTAATACTGAAGCGTAACATAAATGTATAGGGAGGATGAAGAGACAATGAAGTATTGGAAATAAAACGAAAATTGGTTTTAAATAAAAAACCGCACAAAGGCGAGGTGGTAATATGCAAATTAGGGATGGAAGTAGGTATACAAGGTATGATTCTATGTACTATTTATCGGTGGCGTATAAAGAATAGATGTAAAGCAGTATGCAGTGTTAGTTTAGTTAAAAAACCGTATAGTAATTACTGAACATTATTCATATTGTGCAATTTTATGCGTCACGTAAAGTTTAGTAAGATTGGAACAGTTATTATACAAATTGAAACTGTCAAATGTTATAAAATTCAGTATATCAATTATTGTGCATATTTATAAAAAATTTCGAGACACGTCAATTTTGAGTTCTGAAATGGCATCCTGCAACGTACAAATTTCACCCCTAAATTCAACCCCCTTCGAGTGGCAGTTGCAACCCCTAAATTTTTTAATGAGAGGTAGGTGCTTGTGATACCTCACTTGAAAGGTCATTTCATTCTCTATTCAAAAATGCTATGGTTTTAATATTTATTGCAAAAATTAACTATCTAAGTTTGTCACCATTTGGACAGATTATTATATATTTAACAAGAGCTTGGACTATGAAAGAAATGTTTACATTAAAACATTACGTAAATTTAAGATATTGTAATTCTGAGACATTTGTAGTGCAATTCCTCATTATTTTGAAAAAAATAATTAAAATAACAGTTTTAAAGAATACAAACAGCCTTTAGTTCAGTTTCTTGTAAGGACCAATATTAAGCAGATTATAGTTACTCTTTCATAATAATCATCTCTGTGTAACCTTAAAATTTCTATCAGCTTTACATCTTTCTCTCGTAAATATCTGATAATTTTTCGCTTGCGGGTTGTAATTTTTTAGTAGTGTTAATAATATTTGTAGATAGAACCGATAAAATAATGGAATTTCCTACGTTTACTGATTACCACGAATTACTTATCCTCTGATCGAACGATTGAGAGGAATGATTTTTCATAATTTTAACTTTCTGATATACATTTTCTTTTGAGCTCATTATCAACGATTAATTTTCTGACCTTGTTTGTAAAGACATTTTCTTTATAAATCGTGCGTTAATTGCTAGAGATATATTACTCTAAAAATCATACCATTGACCTGTGCATTTATGAAAAGGGGAGGTTCTTCTTAGATGAACACATTATTTTCTCACGTAAATGAATTCAAATGTGTATTTTTTACACAAATTAAACTTACAATATGTAGCAGTAACTTAATTTAAAATATTTGACATTACGAATTGACTTTATACCGTGTGTTCTTGGATAGGGTATCGCACTTTCGTAAACTTATGCTTTTCTTGACAAATCAAAAAACTTTGTTAAAAAAAATTTCACTAATAATGTAAAACAAAACGGTAGTATGCTTAAAGTCGATTACAGTAAACGCCACGAGTGTTGGTGAGAGGTGGGGGTTGCAGGGGAATATAGTCGACCTATTGTAGAATGGCACAGACTGCTGACACTATTTAGAATTTATAATACTACACCAATTAGGATAGTGATGTATACGCTAGTCTATACTACTCTCTACATACAGCTTCCCTTTGGGGGTGGTAGAGGGAGTAACTAATGCCAATATAAATTTTAGAGGCCCTTGGTTTACCAATTTAATTTTTTACTTCCTTTAATAATAGGGTGGGGGTGGTAGAGTGGTTAGCTAACGCCAAACAAATTTTTTTAGACGTTTCACATTTTAATTTTTTTACCCCCTTTAACAATCGGGTGTGGGTGGCAATGAGGGTGGTGGAAGAGATAGCTAACGCAAAAAAAATTGTTTAGACGTTTGGTTTTTGTATATACACTAAATTTCATTTCAATTTTTTTAATTCCCTTTCATAATATTGTGGGGGTGGTATTGAGTGGGGGGGGGGGGTGTGGCTGATGGCAGAAAAAAATTGAGACCTTAACTTTTCGTACATGCCCTAAATTAAAATTTTCTGGACTCTTACTTGCTTATTTTACCTATTTATCCTTATTTACCCCATTTATCCCCGAACTCTTCAACGGAATTAGATTAAAATATAATCTAGTTCCAGACCTTATTACAATAAATAAGTGTACCAAATTTCAAGTCAATATCATAAACGGTTTCAGAGTAAACGTGCGCACAAAAAAGTTACAGACAGACCGACAGGATTTTTTTCGCTCAAATTTAAATTCTTGGCGTTTCATGACATTTTAAGCCTATTTCAACAAAAAAAAATTAATTTATTTTACTATACCATACTTCCATTGGACGTGGAAATAACAAGAAAATTTACAAGAGTTAGGTACCACATCGGTGCACACATATTGCTCAATTAAATAATGATACCATTATTTTAGGACATGACTGAATATTGTATATAAAAGAAAGTATCATAACAGGACATGTAGAAATTCTTTTCTAATTGGCTGAATTATATGAGCACAAAGTCATTGTCTTTCAATTATCCACACAACATTTCCCTGATAAACTAATTAATCATTTGCGTTTTGCAGACCAGGGCAGCAATTATGTTGAACTAATCGACCATGTTTTCAACATGTTCTCCAAATTATGTCGAATTAAGTTGCAATATCTGTTTCCTACAGTCCCGGATAAATTTAACTTGTAAGCTCATAAGTTCTTTTTGAGCACGAATTGGCTATTAGCCTGATATGGGAAATGCCCAGTAGTATACACATATTAGGAAAAAAAATCGTGTGCATTTTATTGCTGAGCTATTTTCGTTAGCCTCAATTATTTCTACGTGGACACATAAGCGTTAGCCATTAGCTGGACCGAAATACAGCAAATTATACTAATATAAATGATTACTGGAGAAACAATGTTCTATACATATGTGCATTCCAGATAGTATTTGTAATTCATTTTTACATCTGCTAATTGGATATTCTAATTCGGAAAAATAAATGGATAATCGATAGTGCGCTAAATGTACACAAGAATAAAAAACGGAACTTATTGAAAAGTCGCTATTTTTAGGATATAATGGGTCCGCTAGAATGAAGTATCCATTTTAAATTGAGTTGTTATCATTCTCGCTAACAAGAAAGCCTAACGAGATATTTTTTCATCACCCGCTGCAACATTTCAATTAGGATTACTTTAATCTCTATCCGAGTAATACATTTTAGTTGTTCCAAAGTTTGTAATCATTTAGAAAACACTTTTTACTTCAAATACCCCATAAAAAGAAACCGCAATTTGAGGGATCCAATGACGTCCCAAATTTCGAAATGACATGACCAGGAAACATTCCTCGCAAAATTGCCATAGGATCCCTAACAGTGTAGGGAGTGGCTCCGTCCTGCTGAAACCATATTCTTCGAATACTCACACCAACATTACGAAGTTGCTCAAAGTTACACACTACCTGTTGATAACGTAAACCATGTAGCAGGAACTGTCTAGACATTTCCCTAAAAGGATAAACGGCCTAAAAATTCGAAAGGCGGATACTGTACATCACACAGTAACATTTTTACCATGAAGCGGTACTTCGTGCAACTGCACAGGATTTTCCCACACCCAACTAATCCTTAACTTTGCAGAAAAACTCATACAACACCTCAACCCTCTCCTAAAGCTCCCATTAATAACCAAATTCTAACAAGCCTTCAAACATCCCTAATTAAATTACATTTATAATCCCTAGACACCCAACCATAAATTTGCGTCGCTCCTCACCCACCTGCAAGATTCAAATATTCAACGTCATATCCCACACTTTCACACTCCTCACAATCTCATCCCCAGATAGTCAAATTACAGAAAAACTAGAAACAAGCCAAAGCAAGCGCCCAAACGGCGGGTACTTGTTGAGACTTTCTTTTTTACATTTATTTAACGTCGGCCTATTTCTGCTACTGAGGCTTAACACCGACGCCTGTAGAACCCCAACCAGGAATTTTGCCGAACCTCTTCCCTTAAGAAGAGTAGGGATATTTTACTTGCCTAACATTTAATAGACAAGGGACCGACGGCGGCTTTACATTCCCTCCGAAGGATGGTATATCCCCTATACAACCCTCGCCTAAGGTTGTATGGCTTCCGCGCATACACTGATATACAACCCGCTAGAAGATGTGTGAGGCGAGGACGCGGTCTTCATTGGAACGGTCACCCATCCAACTACTAACCATGCCTTACGTTGCTTTACATCGCATATCAAAGTATGTACATAATGAAGACGCACCCACGCTCGTTAGACTTAAATACAAAGAAAACTTTTTGTGATACATTAGTTCTTTTTGCATTTTCATTATGCAGATGTACTATGTGGCCCATGTATTTCAAAATTTGACAAAGGGCGAACATAAATCAATATGGAAGAAAGACAATTACAGCACATATCGGTAGTGATGTAACGACACTAGTGGTTGATACAACTAAAAACATATAATTGAACATTTTATAGAAAATTTTAAAAGTTACAATTGGTTAGAGGTCACGGCAAGTTTCCTTTTCATGTTACGGTAGCAGTACATATATAATTTTCTAGAGGCCGCTAAATTAAGTTCCGCAAATTGTCACATATCGCGACGTTAGAAGTGAAGGCACGCTCTCTCCGGTCTAGTAATTCAACGTAGTAGCCACGTTTTTACATGCTTTAGGCATATTCAATCACTTAAATGGAATGAGGAGCTTGTAAGTAAAATTATTATTGAGTTTTGATGATTTAGTGCTAATGGTGCTCTATTGTTTTAGAGTTTCCGATTGAATTATATAAATTATTCCTTTTCCTTAAGGATTAAAATATGAATTAAATCGCAGATTGTATTACATTAAATCCACTCGCACAATTTTCCATATTTTCTTTTAATAATCGCATATCGAGGATATATTTATTATAACGTGAAATCCAACCCTGGATGACTGCTGATTTATATTGGGATGTACATAATGGTTTTAGTAGATTTAATTTCGAGCATGTGATTTTATGGTTGCCATTTTAACACCGAGCATCAAGTTCCTGATTTTGGGGAAATTTCGCGCACGACATTTGGTAGCACTGGATTCCGGAATGGAAATAAATTAATAGGCCATAACCTCCAATCTTGCTTTTGGTTTCTAACCAAAATATCAGTTTAGCAGCATACAACCCTCATCAACTTGGGAGAATGTCTACGTAGATCAGTTATGCAACTCACTGCTGTCAAAGTTAAGTGTCTTTTTTTAATACCATCTGTATTTATTGTATTTTGATAACTACCTCCTACAAAACATTTGTTTTTTTATAGCCGAAACTGCTCAGGCAGGATAATTTTATTCATGTACTACGTGCTATAAGTAATCACTAAATCAGAGAGCCATTATTTAGGAGCCCTAAGCGACCTAAATGCATTGTTTTTTATTCAGTTAGTGCAAATTCTTTGGAGTGGCAAAGTACTTTTGGTGATGTGTTCATTAAATTGCCGTGTGGCTTGGGTTGTGCTAGGTACTGTCACAATACCGAGGAGGGGCATTTCGCCTCACGTTTTCTCTCCTTAATTATAGATTATCAGTTGGTTCTAAACCAATTTAATTTAGGTTAGGTTCGTTTTTTTTTGCTGACTGTAGAGTCGTGCCCTGATGGGTAGTAGTACTGCCTCACCCTAATTTTTGGGGAGTATTCAGGTATGTTATATAGCTATAGTTCAGGTGTTTTTTATATGATTTGTTTGCCAAATAATAAGCGTGTAGTTTTATATTGACCACTGATTTGTGTTTCTTACGGTGGAGTTTGTCCCACACCCGCTTATTGCTCGACAAGGGCTAACCCTATTTAATGTACATGAAGCCATGTTAACCCTTGAAAGTTGTCACTGCGTATTTTTTTAGTGTTATTTATTTGATATTAATCTAATATTGTTGTTTTCCGTTCTAACCTGGAAAAAGCTGTTACTGTATATTTGTAAGAGCTATTTATTTAATATTAATCTAATATCCTTGTGTTTTTAATTTTAATCCTTGAAAAGCAGTTATTGTGTATTTTTAGGGTTATTTAATCAGATATTAAACTAATATTATTGTATTTTTGCTGTTTCACTAACTGTTTGTGTCGCACTTTCCTTTTCACGGTCCTCCTCTAGGACCTGGCACCCTCGCATACTTTTGAACATATGCCTACGAATAATTGATTTTTTTTGCAATTTTCTACCATCTCTAGCAGCAGTACATATTTGTTTAGCTACACCCGTGCCCACACCCTCGCCTCCTATAAAACTGGCTAGCCGAGGCCTAATTTACATTGGGGTGGACCTTTTTGCCTGATCAACATCTGGGGTCACTCCGATGGAGTTAGTTTTTCCCGAAGTAGCTTTATTTGTGGGTTCTAACGTTTTATTTTGATACATTTCTTGTAGAGTTGCCTTTTGCAAATTTTTATTGTACCCAAAATAAAGTTACGGAGGGATAGATTACAGTGAACACGAAAACGCGTTTAGCAAAATAAAAAATTTTCGGCAGAGCGTTGAATTTTTATAGCTTAATAGAAACCCTGGGAGCCTTCGATGCACTTAAATTTTTGATTTGAGAAGAGCGGGGAGTCACTCCTAAAACGTCGGATAGGGTCAAATGCTACACCATGTATAATAAAGCCCTGGAGTTGATTGATGCGCTTGTAATAGATGAATTTTCACTCGGATTTATTTTATTATCTATGGCAGGGTCCAAAGCTTCACCCTGTATATGCTTTACTTGAAATAAAACACTTTATTTTAACGGAACAAAGCTTTAAAATGGTTTAACTTAAATATTTAATTTAGAAAATTATTATATTTTTATATACTATACATATATTATTATATAAGTACTTAAACTTTTCGAACGCTGAAATTCCGTTTTTTGAAATATTAAGATTTAAAATAAAAATATATTAGCACGATTGTTTTATAAAGTTTGAAAAAATTCACTTTTTGTTTGATGCGCGAGGGCAGATTATAATTGATTTAAAAGTTCTTCTTTAATCGAACTAGACTTAGCTCGAGCTCATCGTTATCGGCTTTTTATATGGTTCGCTAGGAACTCGGCATACGGAGGTCTGGAATTGCCCCCGCCCATTCCGTGCGGGCACGATGGCGCAATATTGCATCCGAAAAGGTAAAGATGAAAAATTCGGACATGGAAATTATATGACCGTATCGGCATTAAAATGAGAAATTTATTGATATATGAACGAAGTTCGTATCGACTTGAATTCTGGAGTTATTAACGAAAATTAGTTGAAAATATTTATTAAAGTTGAAACGACCCCGTATAGTCATCCCGGAGGTTCTGCACAGAAAGTTGAATATGATATGAAATTGTGCCGATATGTTCACGGTGAATGAATGACGTGTATTCAATTCAATTTGATACGTAGCTTGTTTTCGGAAGTAAGTTTTGATATTAATGAGCCAGCAAGCGGAGCATACGAAATTGGAATAAGTTTTGATGTCAATCGGAACATGCGAAATGGGAAAAAGTTTTGATGAAAGCTCTGGTATGTCGGAAAAGTGAATGACGTTTATTTTGGTATATGAATTGAAACTTGAATGGGAAGTTGAATTTGAGAGAAAAATGATTAATAAATGTTTTGTAGAAGTGATATATAACATTATGGCTGGGGGTGTGGAAAGTAGTTATGATGCGAATCGAGACAGTGAGGGGACTGTATTTTTTAGGGCAGTAGTTTGTTACTTTTGAGCTGTAATTCAGTTAATATGAATGTTTGAATGGTATTCTAGATGAATTCGGACTATTTGTGAATTATCGGTGTTATATGAATTTTTTCAGATTTTTTCGTAAAAAATTGTACTTTTTCATGAAATTGAGAGTCGTAAGGACCATTTTATTAAATTTTGACTAGACGAGGTGAAAGAGTTGACTTTTTGACCAATTTTGAGACTTCTAAAAATTTTTCGGTCTCTTGTTTATGGAATATACTATAAACAATAGCTTATAATAATGTCATTATTAAAAAATGTCCTCCATATCTTTTTAACAAAATTAGGTGTCGTATGTACATAAATTAGGGATAAGCATTATATATCTACACCACTGCACTCCACTGCCATATATAAAAGAACTATCAAATTTAATATATGTAAAATGTATAACAAATTACAAAGGAAATTGAAAATAAATCAAAATATACTTTTAAGAGCAAAGTTAGACAAGCCATATTTAAAACAAGTTTTAATTTGTAATACAATTTCACTGCTTCAATAAATCAGTACTATAGTAAATTATTTATTATAACTTTACAAAGTATTCTTTCAAAATTTAAACTGTTGCACTGTCGCCTATGGAAGTTCAATTTGGACTTTTTTGTTTTGTGTGTACAACTATCTTTTCCTGCGTACTTATATTTTATACATCTACATTTTTTTTAATTCAGAAAATACACGTTTGTTTATTTGAAATTCACTCTATTAGGCTAGGTTGTAAGATCGGTTAAGAGTTGTTCGGTGTGTATTAGTCATCCATGCTTCCAATTTTAATTGTAAATGACTTCACGTCAATAAAATGACGCAGCCTAATGTACGGTGTGCTTGGAAAGAGAGTGATAGAGATGTAATGGAATATGACATTGGACAAATTTATTATACCTAATCTTCAAATTTCTCGGTGCACTTGAGAACATTAGGGCTAATTTTATTTTAGTTCTACAAAAGGGAAAATGTTTATTTTAATAATACCTATGTGGGACGATAAGAATTATTTTTGCAAATCGAAAATAGAAGAAAAAAATATTTTTTTATATATACTTTTTTCTCTCTCATCGTCCCACATTGTAACATGTTTTTAATGTCTTTTAGTGAGCCGTTTTTTTTTTTGTTAAATAATGATGTATATGAGATTAAATTGAACCTTCTTTCCGGCTTATATCCGGAGCGCTCTTAAGTGGAAGAGCAGATATTACATCTGAACTTCGCCGTTGTATACTTTAATGTTTAATAAAGGTATTATTGTTACTATTAATATTATTATAATTCATTCTTCACGCTATTTTGTTTTTTAAATTATACTGTGATTATAATGTAAGTAATCATTCACTTCAATCATAACCTATAGGCCTTGAAATTTGCTAAATATTTTGATGAAATATATAGTAATAAAGTTTACTATTAGTGCTGCATAAATTGTTTGGAACAACGCAAACCTGTCCATTTGAAAGGAAATTAAGTTATCCAAGTGGCATGACTGCAGTTCGCATACCGCATTTTAAATTATTACTTCCTGCTAAACTACTGAATACTTAATGAGCAAGAAGTACGATGTGAAGTAAACTCTCGAGTCATTCTTTATATTTTTGCTTTTCCAATTCTGGGTTTTTACATATTTCAATTTTCAAACTGTTACAGTTTTGACAAGCGCATTGAATTTGATTTCTTATGTTTAATTTAAATATGTAGAGCAAGAGGTAATGATTTTGTATTATTAATGTCGACTAGAATGAATAAGCCTTTAAAAATAATGGTAGATTTAGCAATAACAAGATGTCAGTTAATGAATTTCATTAGATCAGTAGAATAAAAGCATCTATTACTGTTCTCCCCCAACGAAGCTAAGCTCAAACAATTAAACTGAAATAGAATAGATCTAAAACAAATACCAAACTTTAAGAATACCTGAAAAGTATAGTATCTTGTGCGAAGGAGTTACTTATAGTCAGTAGGACAATGGTAAATATACAGGCCGATGGCTATTATAGTACATTTCACTCATCACCGACAGAAAAATTTTCAAAAAGCTTAAAATTTTCCAAATAATTTATTAATCACACTTACCAAGTCAAATTATTTTAAAAAAAGTCATTACAAAACTAATTTTAAATTTGCAAAAAACTACAATTTTAATCAACAAAATCTGAAAGAATTCAAATCACACCGATAATACACGAATAGTCCACATTCATCGACAACTCCACTCCAACATTCACATTCACCAAAATACAACTCAAAAGTTACAAACAACTGCCCCAAAAATACAGCCCCCTCACCAACTCGTTTCATATCAGATATACTTTCCTCACCCCAAGTCACAACGTTATTACTCGCTTCCATAAGTTTTTACAAGAGATTTTTATCTTAAATTCAATTCCCTATTCAATTTAAATCATACATCAAAA
Organism: Leptura quadrifasciata; assembly: GCA_963675555.1. Lineage (NCBI taxonomy): Eukaryota > Metazoa > Arthropoda > Insecta > Coleoptera > Cerambycidae > Leptura > Leptura quadrifasciata. Next base: position 88,184,903 of record OY776675.1, read on the forward strand.
CACTCTTCATTCACTTTCCCGATATGTCAGCTGAGCATTCATCAGAACTTCTTTCCTTTTTGCATGTTCCGATTAACATCAAAATTTACTTCCCATTCATTTCAACGCATACCCATAGAAACATTCTCATATAAGATTGACATAGCTTAAAAGACCTTCGAATACATTACGGGACCACTTCCAAATTCAATTCTTTCCGCAGTTATTGCTAATAACTTTCAAACCCGAATCAACTCAAACTTTATTCATACATCAAAACATTCCCCCTTTTATGGCCCGTCTAATCTTATAATTTTTCGTCCCAAATGTTTGATTTTTCAAAATGCATGATGCAATGTTGTACAATATTGCGCAATCGAGCCCGAATGCCTTGCGGGGGACAGCCGTCCAGCACTTTCCAGACATCTACAAGCATTGTCCCCATCGAACCACATAAATAGCCTAGCCTGGCGAGCCGCGGCTAAGTCAGTTTCCGGTAACCCTCAAAATTAGTTTCTATGCTTCGCGACTAAAGTAAAATTAAATTAATTAAAACGAGTGGCGAGACTGCTTCCTAGGCCAAAACCTAGCAAAAAAGAGTTTAATTTTAATAATACATTTTACCTCACCTCAGGAATCTCAAGCTAAGCTTTCCAGCGGTATATTTTTTTGGAAAAATTTACAACTTTTTCCTCTTTGTAGTCTCGCGTACTTAGCACGTAGTTTATGGTATTTGAGACGATCAATTTTCAAGTGATAACTCCTTCTACTTTATGGTATCGTAAAACATGTAAATAAAATTTGATGTCCAGAACTACGATTCTAAGTTTAAGATCTCCAAGCCCCTCCTTCAAGAGTCCACACTAGAAATATGGGAAAAAAATAATTTTAATGATAGTATTTCCATATATACCTATGTTGCAGAGTAACTTCTCATAACTGGCGTGTAAGTAAGCAGAATTGCCGAGAGAATTGCAAAGTAATGCAAACTTCAATTGTTTCATATTAATTATTTCTTTAAGAATTTAACCAAGCGTAAAAATTAGACAATAATTTAACGGTCTTTGACCGAACCTAAAGCTAAAATTTATGCAGTATTTACATTTTATTCTTTGATCAAACTTAACATATTTCCCAAATAGTCACAAATCTACAAAATATAAGACATTGCATAATATTTCGAATACCGTTTGTTCTCAGTTTCAGTTCGAAAGGAGTTTTAGTATTTACGACGTATTGTATAAATGACATTACGTTGAATATATTTAAGGATCACATGGAATATCAGCTTCACCGACGTACATGTACAAAAGCGAAATTCGATGTTATCGTGGGTATCACATTTAAGTTCATTGTAATAATAGTTGTTCTGTGACCCATCATTATGAAAATATCGGAAAGGCAAAGAAGTATAACCTAGGCCTACTCCATTTGGAACGATGGATCTCCTCGTATAACTTTTGAATTCGCGTGCGCAATTCTATTTCATGCAATACTATAAGTCATTCGAGGATATAATTATGATTTATGATAATATAAAACATTAAATTATGCGTTTATTATGACCATATTAATGCAAACTATTATTAATGTCGATGAAAAAAGACAACTAGCAATGTTGTACAAACCGACAAAAAAGATTTAACGTAATAATTAATTATTATTATGACATATAAGTATGATAATAATTTAAGGGAGTATTTATTACTCTGTAGTATGCTTTAACAAGTATTTTAATTGCCTATACATACATTTTATAGATGCACATTAAAATGAGCCAGCAACTTGAGTGGATACTGGATAGATCTTGTAGCTCACAACTATAAAATGATTTCAAATGGGAGTTGCAACTGGATCTCTAGATATATGCGATTTTGCAGTACGAATGGAGTCTCTCAGTGGCGTAGAGTAGTAAACACTTCCGTTTGTATGATCTTCTTTGCAATGTTTAATGTTTTTAGCAGTTTTTGTTTATAAGTTGCGAAAGAAAATAATGTGCTGTAAGGCTTTCAAATACTGTCTCTACTTAATACCCCGTCCGAGGAAGCCCCGGCAGGTAATAGAATAAATTTTAAGTTTTCTCAATAGTTGATTATTTTATTAAGGCATATTATATTTCTCTATTCGAGAAGTGGTGAACTCGTCAGAATATCTCATCAAACAAAAGACGCAGAGATAAGAACTTCATTTGAAAAATCAATAACTTTTGCTCTCCTCCCGAGTTCTGTGATTTACAATTGATGAACAAAATGCTACTCTTAAGAAGTTCAAATAGCGCAAAGAACCAGAATAGGATAATGTATTCTCACGGTCTCCAAAGAAATTCAAATATATTGTAAGGACCTGGCAGACTCAATTTTATACGAGTATTCTTCCAGAAATATCCAGAATATTTTCCGAAAATTTAAAATACTGACACTTCTAAAACCAAAGATGTCAGCTGATTCCAAGCTATGCACATTTGGAAACTATAGTGAAATTTTGAAATAAGGAGTGCAACGAAAAACTAGTTGTGCGTTGAGAAACAGATAATTTGGTAGTGGAATTGAAAAATTATAAAATATCTATAGAATCTAAATTTGGGCTGGTTGTGGTTTTTAAAGATATTTTCCATTTTTTCGTAACTACAATAAAAATTGAAATTAAGAACTATAATGAGAAGTTAGTATACACATTGGAAAGTAAATATATCGGTAATATTATTTAACAATTATAAATTAACTAAACTATTAAAACTAGGGTAATCAACGATGTAGGTTTGTTTTTGCTCCATCAGAAGTTAATGTCAGTTGATTGGGGCTTAGTTGACGCCTCGGCCACAGATATAAATGTAAAATTTTCGCAATTTATGGACATATTGAGTACGCACATTGAATATATTTTTCCGTTGGTCGAACGAACCATTAATATAGATAAAAAGCCAATAAATGAATGGTTCACGACAGAGCTAAAACAGATGAGAGAGCACCTATCTCTATTATCTGAAATGTATCAAAATTTTCCCAACCCCGTGTTAAAAAGCGATATACGTAGTTATAAAAATAGGTATCGTCAAGAATTAATAAAGGCTAAAAGTAAATATTATCATGACCACATATCAAAAAAGGGAAATACACCTAAAGCATATTGGGATCTAATAAACAAACATAGGAATACTAATCACCATCAGTGCAACGAGATACATCCCGAAATTCTGAACGATAATTTTGTTGACGCAGCTGAAAATATTATCAATAATTTACCTGCTCCTAATACTTCTTTCACAAATTTTTATTCTGATAATACTGATTATCCGGATTTTTAAATTCGAACATGTCACTCCTAACGAATTAAGAGATATAATTGATAAAATAAAACTTAAAAGTAGTTTCGATCATTTTGGTATGTCAATTAGTATAATAAAATATATAAAACATATTATTTTAAAACCGTTGACTAAATTTATAAATGAATGTATCGACAATGGTGTTTTCCCTGATATTTTGAAAATTTCTAAAGTTATACCTATTCATAAAGGTGGACCTATAACATCAAATAATTTCAGACCCATATCACTAACACCTATTATATCGAAGATATTTGAGACGGTATTACAAATTCAAATTACCAAGCATTTTGAAAATAATAATTTATTCTATTGCTATCAGTTTGGGTTCAGATCACATAAATCCACAAATGACGCCATTATTCACCTTATCAATAATATAATTGATAAACAAGATATTGGAGAGTATGCCGGAGTAACTTTTTGTGATTTACAAAAGGCGTTTGACTGTGTGTCGCATTATATTCTACTGGATAAATTTAAGTATTACAAATTTAATAATACCAGTTGTCAACTAATATCTTCATATCTTTCCAGCAGACAACAATATACATTTAAGGATGGAATCTGTTCTAACTTACGTAATGTTAAACACGGTGTCCCTCAAGGGTCGGTTCTGGGACCTATCCTTTTCTTGGTCTATATAAATGACCTAAGAAAAAGTGTTCCCAGTGCTGAGCTTATAACGTTTGCCGATGACACCACACTATTAACAGGGCACAAGGAGTTGAGCAAGGTTAGAGAGCTCATGTCTGTTACACAATCTGCTGCCCAGGACTGGTTTATAGCTAACAGGCTAAATTTAAATGATAGTAAAACTTTTCATGTATTTTTCTCACATAGATCCACTTATGAGATTAGTAATCCGATTACTGTAAAGTTTTTAGGTGTTATGTTAGATCCGAAGTTGAATTGGGGACAGCATATTGAATTTTTATCCAAAAAGTTGACAAAGAATATATTTGTAATAAGAAGCCTCTCGAAATTAGTTCCCAGACAGGTACTATTAACTGCCTATCATAGTTTGATAGTGTCTCAGATATCTTATGGTCTGATAAGTTGGAGTCATGCCCCTTGTACCTGTAGAATTTTTGGTCTCCAACGAAGGGTCATCCGTATCATTACCAATATGGATTATCAAGCAGATGTTAGACAGGCATTTGTCGACCTACAATTATTTACTTTTCCTTGTTTGTATATATACACCTGTCTCATGCATGTCAAAAAAGTTCATGAACAATATACTACTCAAAAATCGCTACACGACCATAATAATCGTAACGGAAATGATATTAGAATGAGCTATTTAAGATTAAAATCTAGTAGGTATGGTCCTAATTATTACGGCCCCAAGTTTTTCAATAAATTACCTAATTCAATTAGATCTCTACCAGTTAATGTTTTTAAGAACTGCATTAAAAAATTCTTATTATCACAAGCCTTCTACACTATTAATGAATTTTTAGACTGCAATGTACCTGATACCATTTAACTTTAATATTTTAATATGTTTTTATTTATTTATTTTATTTATTGTATGTTTTCTGTTTTATACTTATATTTAGTTTTAATTGTACATTATTCCGATAGAATGTATATTATTATTTACATTGTATATCTGACGTGTGTAAAACATTCTTGTTACAAACACCAATAAATTATCTATCTATCTATCTATCTATAAATAAATCTATAGATATAATAAAGTCATCCAAATTTTATATTATGATAAAGATGAACGCTTTAAGGCTAGAAAATGGCCAATTTATCAAAATCGGCATGCCGTCTGTGTGTCTGGTTGTGATACGTTTTTCTTGAACACAGCTTAAGGTTGAAAGCTGAATTTCTTGAAATATTAGACGTAAAATTTTGGAGATTCAACTGAATATTGGTAAAATTTGTGCACCAGGGGCGAATCTACGCAGGGCCAAAAGCAATGTTTGTTTAAGATGGAAAATTGCACATTTTTCATCGCGTCATAGACTCCCTCAGGGGACCTAATAATAAGTTTAGGTTCAATCAAAAATTTCTTCGAATAAAAATAGTTCAGAATAGAAAATGATTTGAAAAGTCTTTTTTCATATTTCTCGTCAGGCTACCAGAGAGAGGGATTGTTTGGAATGGAAAACTGTATCTAAAAGGCTTTTGCAAATTTAAATAGGACCATGAGAAAGTACCCACACGAGACCGATATTTTATGGTTAAATTTAGGTTATTAATTTTATAGTAAATATCCATTTTTGGGAAGTGGAATAGAAACTTAGATATTAACTGCAACGAAAGTCACATAATAAATGTAAGTTTAGCAATGGTATTGAAAGTAAATTTGCAAAGGGCAATAAAATGGTAATTTTGAAAGTGCAACGAAATTTGTTGCAAAATTTGGAAAATATGGTTTTTATTAGATGTTTATTTAATAGCGATTACATTCATAATTTTGAAAAGTTAATATTTGTAAGTATAGTAAAATTGAAATTTGGTAACTGCAATAGAAATATATGGCGGAGGGCGTGATTTTTAGAAGCGTTCTGAATTTTGAAAATGGTAACTGTAATGAAATTTGACGCGCTTTGGGGCTGAAAATAAAATGTATTTTACTATTTTAATACATTCTGATTATTACAGTATTATTTGAATTATGTGCTAAATTTTAACAGGTTATCATCGAACCGCACTGCAATTGCATTAAGAAGAATCAACCATATTCAGTATGAATATCGTGTTACCAACACAATATTCAAATGAAATATGGCTGATTCTTCTTAATGCAACTTCGGTGCTCCATGTACCATATTATCCTTAACGAATGCCCTCGAAAAAGGTTACTAGGAGGCATAGTAGAACTCAATCTGGTAACACAAGATGCAGTACGATGGTTAGAATTGTTTGACGTAGGTGTGCACTATCGCGGTAATATTATTTTGCACTTTATTTGCATCTTTTCATCCCTTTTATATTTTAAATCTATCTACTTATACTTGTCTTATATCTACAATGTTTTACTAGTTAATTTTGAGTTATTTATTTATATCTGTGTGCAGGTACCTCATATTTTATATATTTCAGCTCAAATTTTTTATTCATGCGTGCTATATATTTATAGGTCTCAAAAGAAAAAGTAAAAGTATATTTATAAAATTATCAATTTGGCTAATAAATAAATTAAAACATAACTATTTTCTCTCCAATAATTCCGCAGTTTAAACGGCAGCTGATTTCATACTTTTACCAAGTTCAACCAGCACCTTTGGTTATAAACAGCAGCAAGAATATCATGTGCAATTAATAGCTAGCAACCCAAAGTGAGGCCAATGAAATAGGGATCCTACCAGATGCTTTTATTTTTCTTTATAACTGTTAATGAAATAGAAATCAAATTATGAATATTCAAAAAAATTTGCCGTTACTAAATTGCACGTCTCCCATCGAATATAGTTAAGATTTGTAATAAATTCAGCAAAACAAGATCAATTCTTTAAAATTGCCAAATTAAAATATTACATTAAACATTTGTTTGTAAACAAATGTTTATTATTCCAAAGTTTCTTTTATAGTAATTATATTCTTCTGTGCTCCCACTTTCAAAAATTTCTGTAAAATTCAGTTTCATGCGAATAATAATATTTCAAGTAACATATAAGACGTATTATTTCCTACTTGATATATTATTGCTGAATCTGTTATTTTTCCTATTTAATTTCAATTAGGTTAATGCTTTAACAATTATGATAATATAATAAAAAATCGGCAGCTACTGGAAGCGGCTGGAACCTCCCCACTCGGTGGATCTTTGAAGCCGAAAAGAGCATTAAAAGTGTGTGACAAAACGGCACTAAACGTAATCCGATCTCATCCAAAACCTTTTCAGATCTTCTGGGGCACTAAAAAAACCCTCAACTTAATGAATTTACAATCATCTATGCGAGTTATTACCTACATTATCGCCCGTTGATTAATATACTATTAGGATATTAACAACTTTAACATCACTTGCACGACTAAGAAAGTCTAGTTATCCTAAATACTACAGATTTGTAAAGCAACAAACTGAAAATTGGTAAAGTGATAATCTATAATAAATTCACCAACGAAGTTACAGAAAGCATATGATATTGATATTGTTACATCTACCTTTAAAGTTTGTGACAATCCACTAAAAGTTACAAATATGCCAAAAATCTTATTAACATGACATGACACCAACGTTATCGGATGACAAACGATGACAATGACAACCGTCAAAATTTGCTCATTGCAATCCGATCGCTCATGTCATGCAAAATGCGATCTATGCTTCATATTTGCTTTGTTTTTAATTTTTTTCACGGAAACCAAATCGAAAGGGTGGAAGTGTGATATATCGTTGAAATCAGAATTTTAACTGCTTTTCAATGGCTCCATTACAAATTGAAAGTAATTATAAAGTAAACAACTTGTTGCGTCAAAATGGCACTAAACGTAATCCGATCTCAACCAAAACCTTTTCAGATCTTCTGGGGCACTAAAGAAACGCACATGCAAAGTTTCATTCAAATCCGTTCAGTAGTTTCGGCGCTATCGTGCTAACACACATACATACACACACACACACACATACACACACACAGACATTTTTCCAAAACCACTTTTTTCGGTTCCTAGGACCTCAAAACGTAAAGATTTGATGTTATCTCAATTTTCGTTTTTGAACCAATTTTAGTAACCTCTCACAATTTTATTGTGGAGAGGTTAAAATATTTTGAGGATATTATTTTTTTTCCTGAATTTATATTCATATAATTTACTCGCGTATCTTTTTTACACAATACAATTCTTCAGAAACACATGTAGTACTTACAGCTTTGACAATAACTGTAAGTTCCACTTTTTGGTAGTGCTGTATATAAAGAAAACGTAACTTCTGGCGGTATCACTATCACACTTGACCTAAATATTGCTGTCTGAAAAACCTTAGTTATATTCTCGAATCAAAACTCTTAGATTGTTGAAAAAATAAGTAGCAAACAAATGAGTACTAAACATGTAGAATTCAATAAACAGCAACCCTACGAACTTGACAATTATAAATTTTCATCAAATATCCTTCATTATGCGACTCTGTTGTATCTGGTATATGTAACCAATTCCCTTTACTGCACTTTCAATTCAATGTTTGTCACATTTGCAGCTATATGTGTGTAGGGGATTCACTTAATGACAGATATAACAGTCGCGGTAGGCTAATTGGATGAATTTTACAAGCTATTTAAAATTTATCAGCTTTATAACCAAAACCACAAAATTGTATAATGTAACAAAGTTACATTTTAATGTAAATGTAATAGATAAAACATATTTTAAGTATTTAAAAGTATACTTTAATTACTTTTCGTATTCTTAGAATGAAATATAAAAGACAACTCACATCCAGTGGGTATTATGCACAGGATAATAGTGCGTCAAAGTCCAATATCGGCCTTATTAGCAGACTTTGGAAAATTATTCTTTTATGGAAGTGGTACAGTGTCAAAAGGCGCACATTTTAAAAATATTTTGAAATATACAGGGTGACTCGCTACAGCGAGCATCTTCGAGGTAATTTTTTTTTAAATGCAATCCCTATACATTTATGAATTCAGCGTAAAATTACCTTTCCAACAACGTCCAGATTATTGATTTTTGACGTGTCGTTGCTGAGTTATTCGAAAAAATTTGAAAATTTTGATTGCAACAAGGTTTAACAAATTAATTCGCTGTGTGTGTATTACTATTAATTAAGAAGGTTTATTTTGCAATTAAGTAGACAAGGGAGGTATTACAACAATACAACCACCAAATATTGATTATAATTATACAGGCTAATTCAGGACATATCAAAGTTAATTTTCTCACATGGAACATTCTGTATATTATTGTATTTTTGAATTGGCACGTTAATTTTCTACAATTTTTGTGAAGAATATCCTATACCTAAAATCGATACTACCAGAGATATTTTTACTTTTCCGTTAAAAACAGTTCCATTATAACACTTTTCATTTCGAACTGATCTAGTAGCTATGATTTTCACATAAAGTGAGAATAATCGAAAGTAGTATTAAATTTTTTCTGGTTGTGTCTTGGTTGCCTCAATAGTAATTTTTTCACAGTTTAATTAAATCAAATTTGAGTCTATGTTAAAAATTTATAAATGATCGTTTAATATTACATACTTGATATAAATAATAGACACACAAAATACGGTATTAAATAATACAAAAATTGGCGCTATTTTAAAAATTCAAAGTTATTTTAAACCAAATTTAATGAAATAAATAATACCTAGTGTTTATAGAAACTGTTCAAAGTGGCCTCCCAGTACGTCTATGCATTTCTGTAGACGATTTTCGAATTCCGACATTTCTTAAAACATCTACAGCAATTTCCTAAAAAACTTCCCTTATTCTTTCCTTTCATATTTTCTTTTGTAGTTATAGGAGCTTTGTACACTGACTCTTTAACATGGCCCATAAAAAGAAGTCTATTAATCAGGGCTTCTGGCAGATAAACTATGGGGTCCTCCTTTTAGTATCCAATCATTTGGAAAAGCGTCGTTTAAATGTTCGTGAATTGCTGCAGTGTTGTGCACAGGTGCTCCATCATGGAGGTACCATATTCCCTCCCTAATGTCCTTGGGGACATGCTCCAGTAATTCTTCCAAGCTGTCTTGCAAAAATTCCAAATAAATTTAACCATTCATACGTCCATCAAAAAATGTGGTCCTATCTCATAATCTACAACAATTCCTCCCCAAAAATTAAACCACCATATCATTTGGCTATTTGTTCGTAAGATGTAAGGATTGGTTGTGTTGTAATAATAAAAATTATGAGGATTAACGAGTCCATTTTTATGTTGCTTCATCGGCAAACAAAACAAAATCAAAGAAGTTTCTTTGTTGTCCTATTTTTTGTTTTGCGCATTGACAAAATTGTATTCGTCTTTCATAATCTCTATCTGCATTAGTTGAACGTAGTAGGAATGGAATTTGTTTTTTTTGCAGGATTCGATGGACTGAAGATCGGCTTATATCGTTTTCTCTTGCCAATCCTCTTATACTGCGATGAGGGTCTTCAATCATGCTCAAAAGTATGACTGTTTCGTTTTCTTATTTACTACATTTTTTGTTCGTTCCTTTTTCTCATATTCCACTTTACCGGTATTGTCAAATCGTTCCATCAACCTCTCAAATGATTTTTTATGGGGCTGTCTTCTTTCAGGATATCGCTCCTTATAAATTCGAGTTTATGGCAAACAATTTTTATCACTCACACCCAGAACATAAACCATATCGATCAATTCTTCTCTCGGAGAATTCATTATTAGAAAGTACGAATTTTAAACTAATTTATAACTTAAAATAAGTGTAGATACTCTGACACAATAGCTAATAGTTAAACGTCAATAAGATAACTTTCAATTATCTTCATTTTGTCAAAATCATGGCTACTAGATCAGTTCGAAATGAAAGTATTATAATGTAACGGTTTTTACTGAAAAAGTAAAAATATCTATGGAAATATCGATTTTAGGTATAGGATATTATTCACAACAATCGTAGAGAATTAACGTGCCAACTCAAAAATACAATAATATACAGTGTTCCATTTGAAAAAATTGAGAGAATTCCCTTTGAAATGTCCTGAACTAGGGCTAGTATAAAATATACCCTGTATGATTATAATCGATATTTGGTGGTTGTGTTTACTTAATCGTAAAATAAATCTTCCTAATTAATAGTAATACACAGAGCGAAATAATTTGTTAAACCTTGTTCTGATCAAAATTTTCGGTTTGTGTATTTCTCTGTCCATCCGTCCGTCTCGTTTCTTGTAACCACGATACTTGAGTAAGAGAGAGTCTGAATTTATTAAAATTTAGTAAGCTAACAAAGAATATCTTGCTTTTTTAAAACATGATCAACACATATAAAATAAGTATATGAGATATTTTAAGAAAAATTTACACGAAAAGTATTGCAATTATTAATATAAGTTAAAAAAACAAAAATACTACATAGTGCACTGAGCTGACATATCGTGAGTTGATTAGAATTTATTGCAGTTATACCTTAAAAATCCGCTGCCCAAGGAATTACTACTTCCACATCCAGATTTTGTATCTAAGTCTTATACACAATAAATCCCAATGTAACATTTTATTATCTTTAATAATATAGTGGGGGTGGTATAAGGGGTAGCTAATGTAAAAAAAAATTTAGAAGCCCTTGGTTCTCGTATAAACACTAAATCACAATTTAATTTTTTAGTCCCTTTAATAATAGGGTGGGGGTGGCAGAGAAGGTGACTAATGCCCAAACAATTTTAGAGTCCCTTAGTTCCCGTATACACACTTAATCCCAATTTAATTTTTTACTCCCTTTAATAATAGGGTGGGGGTAGCAATAAGGGTGGTAGAGAGGATAGCTAACGCTAAAAAAATTTTTTGAGACGTTTGGTTCTTGTATACATACTAAATCACATTTTAATTTTTTTTACTCCCTTTTATAATAGTGTGGGAGTGGTACTGGGGGCGATAGTGGGGGGGGGGTGTTGGATGATGCAAAAAACAATTTTGAGACCTCGGCTTTTCGTACATGCCCTAAATTGCAATTTTATGGACTCTTACCTGATTGCTTTGCCTATTTACCCTTATTTACCCCATTTACCCCCGAACCCTTCAACGGAATTAGATCAAAATATAATCTAGTTCCAGATCGCGTTACAATACATAAGTGTATCAAATTTCAAGTCAATATCATGAACGTTTCCAGAGTAAACGTGCGCACAAAAAAAGTTACAAACGGACAGGATTTCTTTTGCTTAAATTTAAAATCTTGACGTCTCATGACATTTTAAGCCTATTTCAACCAAAAAAAATATTTTTTTTTGCGTTACTATACTTCCACTGGACGTGGAAGTAATTACAACACAGAGTATCATATAGAATATTCAATAGTTACTGGGTCTTTCTCATTTTAAAAGATTAAGTTTCCTTTGTCCCAGCTCAAAATTGTTGTTTTCTTATTTTGTTAAATGAATAATTTAGCTTAAACTCTAAACAGTTACTTCAAATGTTTACATATTTTTTTATTGCTGTAAATTGTCACTGACAATTTTAAATATTTTTTCATACTCAAAATATTTTATTTTGTTTTACTGTTATAAGGCTTTATTATAAGATTCGTTGACTCCAGATTTTAAATTTTAGACCTAATAACCTGTTGAGTATGAAGCCAAAGTGATCCTCGAGTGCGATGAAGCCTTTAAACGTTTTAATGTTATCCGGTAATGTGATACCCTTACGCCAATGCAGCTAAGTTCTAAACTACGGACATTTTTATGCAGTCTTCTGAATTGGCAACATATTGCCCCGGTGTAAGTACTTATGGGCACACATTTGCAAGGTAATAGAATGATCAGAAGACCCTTTGTGTATATGGGACACAGGTGGCCTGATTTCGCCGTAATGCTTCTTTATAAGACTAAATACATCATTTCCTAGTTTATTGGGCAGATGCGACGTGTTGGATTTAACCGTCACATAAACATTGCACAACTTTGCATTTAAGATATGGTTTATATTCGCATAATACACACAAAACCAGTTAAGTACAAGAATTATAGCTCTGCTCAGATGCGGAGAAAACTGAACTGCCCAAATGGAATAAATTAACATTTCTATTATTTTGAATTGTAGGCGATATTAAAGTTTCTTGCAGAAATGTACAATAGAATTAGTGAACTAGTTTTTTAAAATTCAATGTTTAATACAATTTTATTTCAACTCTATTAGGAGGAGCCCAAATGTGACCAAAAATCATCTTTTGAAACCAAGATAAAGGATTTCATTGTTTTGTAGAGTAGTGAAAGAAATTAATAGTTGTTTAAGATACAAGTGTAAAAAGCCATTATTTATTGCACGAATGGCTAGATTAAAAATACGAGTGAAGCGAATTATTGTTAAGATGTTTCACAAAGACCACCAAGAAGGCACAAGTATCCATAAAAATATGAATGCTATACAATAATCTACAAAACGTACTATAAGATAACTTGAAGTAAAAGTTAAAAACACAAAAACCCACCGAGATGATGACCAACTAATAAACGTGTTTCACGACCGCGCAACGGCACAACAATTTTCTTTTTCTGCAACTTCCTGCTTTCTTCGTCCCCAACCACCTGCTAGCATTCGAATCTATCCGTTTTGAAATTTCTGGTAGTGGGCAAAATCTGACCTCTTTCCGATTCGTAATTTGACCACTTAATACCCAGGAAGCTTATTACTGACATCAGCTGATTTACTACTTGTCGTACCTACAAATCGGATGTCAACTAAAGCTTAAATATCCAGAACAATAAAACTATGGATGCCGTGCCGTGCGAAACATCCGACAGAAGCTTCTCATCCGATGAGGCCACGTTTTTATGCATCTCAGCTAATTCCTTCGCATGCTCTCTTACAAACTTGATATTCGACGTGGAGAGTGCTAATTTTTGGGATTGTTTAGATTTTTGGAATTCTTCAAATTAATTAGGTATTTTGTTTAGTTCAGGGGAACTAACTGTTCTTTTTCCACGAGTGTTTTTTGTGATTTTGTTACACGAATGAAGTCTAGATTTAATATTTTGAAACTTCTTCTTTTTAATCACTTTTAAGTCTCCGTCACTAACTATCTCTCTTGGTTGTAATAGATTTAGATACTATTTTCTACAGTACCCCCGTGTGTAGCCGATGCACTTTGATGCAATTCTGTATTGTCCTGGGGGCTTTCGCACTCTTCCACATCCTGATTTACAATCTTAGTTGTTCGTGGTTCATGCGTAGGGGTTTTGGTGTAATTATTAGCAGCTTCTTTGCTGTTACATTTATGTAATTTCGCTGCGGTGTCGATTCCACGGTCTCGTGGACAACCGGAATGAACTGCCATCGAGGTACTCACTCAAGTATTTTATACGAGCTTATTAGATAGACACGGGTCTATGTAATACAGGTTATATATAGATATATTACATTACAGTATAGAGGGCATACCCAATCCAACATATGCCCGCGCTGGTGATATTATCTCAAGTAAACCTATTACAGGCAACCAATCACACCAGACGGATTTCATATGATATAATTAAATTATCAAAAATTGTGATGTCACTAGTTAGGTGTTTAACAGAAAAAAAGCCCTTCTTTATGGGATACTGTTCCGAGATTTCGAATATATTTAAAACCAATTACATGTAATGACAGTGAGACGTAACAGAAGCCCTTATTTTTTAAATCCTGATATAGGACTTCAAACATACAAGAATATTTAAGACAATCGAAAGGATCTAAACAGATAGTGAGAAAACAAGTAAAAAGTGTGAATATAAAGCGGATGATCCAAGATTCCCATAAAGGTGTGTAATTTCTGCAGCTCTTATTTTTAAATTTGAACACAGGGTTAAAAAAATAGGTGAATACAAGGTGTGTCATCAAGACTTAAAATTTGTATTTCCGAAACATCTACGATTTTTCATTGTACACAAGTTTCCCGTGACTCTCTTTCCACCTAAAAAGTTCATACTTTTCTGCCACTTTCTGCCGTTTTTATAGCTACATGCCGCCTACAGTTAGCCTATAAAAACCTTTAAATTTTTGCTTAGACGTATAAAGAAAATATATTTATTACATAGCACATATTTAAAAATACTTTATCATTTAATTGTTCTTGTATTGTTTGGGGCTGGTTTCGCGCATGTTTACATTATATTATTATTTGCAGTAAAATCACTGGAATTTAACTCTGAGTTCCGGAATCTAATGAAAAACTTTGGTCGAGTGCTAACCACGCTGCCAAATTTACGCATATTTCTCCTCCGACAGTGGAAACGGGTTTCATGGAATTTGAATAAATAATCTGTAGCACAAATGGTAATAAATTATTTACAGAGTTACAGTTTCTACAATAGTTTTATTAATATCCCAATAACATTTTTCAAGTCCCTAAAATCGATTAAAAGGGAAAATTTTTTGAACATTTCGAAAAGATGGTGGAAAAATTTTCGTACCTATGCTACAGGTGAATAATAGCTATTTCTGATACGAGTGTGAAAAATGCGCAGCCGAGTTGTGTAACTCATACAAGTATCTTGAACGCATTTTGACACGAGTATCATACAAGATTTTTTCTCTACGAACGTACAAATATTAAAAAATGGTTATTGAAAAATATTAAATATCTTGACGTTCAAAATGTCCAAATATTTTGAATTTGCATTTTGACGTTTCTTATAATAATCAACTCTATCAAATGTCGCAGTAGGATATTTTGCATTCGTAATCACACCATCTAAGAAATTACCGTACTACCGTTTCTAAGGTAATAATAAAAGTTTGTTTTAATTAATTATTGTTTACAAGCGTCAAGTTTAAAAAATATTTAATTATTGTGATTTTATTATTACTGTAAAGCAAGTATGAGTGATTTAGATACCGAGAATAGTGACAATGTTGCGTCCGACGTAGAGAAGTCTGCAAGAATGGCAATTGATGATGCACTTTTATCTGCTAAGTCTCCAAATCTCAATATGAGACGGCGTATATACGATTTGAACAATGGTGCAATGAGAAGAGAACGAGGCACCCCACGGAAACTGTATTGTTAGCATATTTCCAGCAAAAATCAAAAATACAAAAGCCATCGTCACTTTGGAGCCATTACTCAATGTTGAGGACGATGATATCCAAAAATAAAAATGTTGACATAAGTAGATATAATAACCTAATATCATTTTTAAAAAGGCAATCTGAGGGCTATAAACCGAAGAAATCCAAAGTATTGAGTAAAGAAAATATCCAAAATTTTTTAACAGGAGCTGATGATCAAAATTGTTTGATGATGAAGGTATGTCTAATCTTATAGAATAAATATAGTTTATTTGTAAAGTGATTTCCTTTAAGGTTACGTTAACTATTGGAATCTCAGGGGGATGCAGGGGAGACGAGCTAAGCCGCATGCAAGATGAAGACATCGAAGATCAAGGAGATGTTTACCAAATTATGATCCCCAATACTAAGACGAAATGTCATCGGGAATTCATAATTACTTGTGGGAATATTCAAGGGTGAACTTAGTTGAAATGATCCGCAAATATGCACATTTACAATCTTTACAAACTCCCCCATGCTCGATTTTTCATTGGTTACAGAAATGGTAAATGTACAAAGCAACCCATTGGGATTAACACGTTTGGTGCTATGCCCGAGAAGATAACTTTATTTCTAGGATTATCTGATTCTTCAGGATACAAAGGACACTGTTTCAGGAGATCTTCTGCATCACTGTTGGTAGATTCCGGAGTCGATATTTTAACGCTCAAGCATCACGGAGCTTAGAAATCGGCCAAGGATACATAGAAAACTCTTGCGGAAAATAAGCGGAGGACAGCTGTTAAAATATTGGGGGGGGGGGAAGAAATAATTAGTCTCCAAGTTCGAGATAATATAGCCGAACAGCCACCAGAGGAAGTTGGAGATGCAATTCTGATGGAAAGGACAATTTAGTCCCATCAGCTGTCGTCGGGAACGCACGAAATGCGTCCTAAATATATATATAACAAATAAATTCTTAACGTTAATGTTCTTAATGTAAAATTCCAACAAATTTTTACAAAATTATAATAAATTTTGATGACTGTTTATGTTATTAGTTTCTCTTTATACCAGTGCGAAAAGTGACAATTATTTTCGCACCGAGTGTGAAACGTGACGGTTGTTTTCGCACTGGTCCACTGCTGCGTTAAAGTGACGTTTTTTACACTAAATGACAGTTGAAAAGAACAACATTTCGACTGTGAGTTAGAAAAAGATATTTATATCCACTCCTGGAAATGAGCAAAGTACTTTATAAGCTAATTAATTAATTGATTCCTGTTCAAGGTTACTTAAGCTACTCAAAGATTTTGCCCTAAAATCTAATTTGCTTTAAGATAGACACTTTTACATTTTTAATTCGGTACCTAGATTTATCTAGAAAATCTGAAAAACCATCAACCGTCTGTCACATTTAATAAAATAAAGTCATCGAGTTGCATTGGAAACACGTGCATAATATTTTCGTTACATTTAGTAACGGACCAGATGTTTCTGGCCATATATCATACTCCTGTAGTCTTGTTGTCTTAAGAAGGGCTATAAATATAGAAAATACTAGGTCTTTCCCCAACGCCGCCGTACCTAAAACGCCACGGAAAAAATTTCGATAACAATCCACCCCAACTTTATATAAATCCGTTGGGCAATTTCTAGAAATTTAAAACAATACTTCTTTCCCCCTAGATGAAACATGTTTTAATAAAAACCAACTGAGGCTTACCTTTCGCGTAGATAAATAAAAACGTAAATTGTGCGTAAAACGGGCATTTACATTGCCAATTTTGTCGGGAAATACTTCGAACAAACAAATTACTACGCTTCATGTGCACTTGCACAAGGAAAATCTGAAAGTGAATTGGAAAATTATGCTTAAGCGCATAGGGTGCCGCTGTAATGTTTTACCGCAAAAGCACTTAGTGTATTAAGTCCTCTTATTAACGAAATATATTTATTGGGATGCTCTTATTATGTACTGCACATTATTAATTGCATTCGATTTAGGTAAAAAAATGTACTAATTCAAATTCAGTGGTTTTCAAACATTTTACTCCGTGGAACCCTTTACACTTCAGAGTCATTCATTATTTAGTAACAGTGCAATAGTAATACTTGCTATTATTAACATTATTATTACTAATAGTGAAGTCTCCTGTTATACATCCACCCTATGCCGGTACTTGTTTTTCGGTGAGATAAAATATAACTAAGAATCTTTTACACGGAAAAGCATATCAGTACTAAAGGAGACACAAAAGTATCTTGAAACAGCTATCTCCAATAACCATGAATTATACACCAACTTCATTCCCACCTACTGCAAAGTGATTTTCAATTATAAATTATCTCCAAGGAGTGGTTCGGATCCCACTATAAACTGGAGGACCTCGTCTTCTTCACCCAGACAAATCTAGATCTCTTAGACATAAGAGGGTCTTCAGGTGACCTGGAAGGTAGTTAAAAAACATTTAAATCATTTATGTTATATAATTCACATAATTTACTTTGTATTGAAATAATTCATAGTTAGTGCAATTCTTGCAGTAACACGAGATGTAATTACTATAATAACAGTTACATTGACACCAGTTGCAATTTTTGTAATAATTTAAATTCACAATATAATTTATTTTTTATCTATAGATGAAGTTAAAGTTCTAAATATATTCTCTCGCCAGTTGAATTTATGGACAAAAATTATAAGTCTACTACGTACTTCCTGGCGTCCAAAGTTATTTTCAACTCTAAGCAATTATTATGTAAATTAAAGAAGTGTATTATAAAATAAAAACTTTATACGCCAATGTACCTAATACTTCTTGATCTCTCAGGAAAACTTAAAACCTTTGAATAATATCACACACGTCGTTGCACACTTTATTCTATTTAAGGAAGGCGCATAAAAGAGATTCTTAAAAATATTTTAGTAAACAAGACGCACTGTATAATTGAAACACGTCTATGCTGAAAATAAATTTAAAAGAAATCTTCTATTCGAACGTCTAGTAAAGATTGCAGTTGGACGTTGCCAAATGGCATATTAACAGTAGAAAATATATTTTATATTACCGACAGCAAGTGATAACAGTAAACACAACAAAATTATTGAAATTATGTATTTAAAGGACGCTACTTTAATTTCAAAGTATGTTTGAAACTTTATTAAAAAGATATGGTATTTGATAGTATTATTCCAGAGAACAAAATAAATGTCAATATAAGTTGTTATGTCTGTAGACGCTTGGACCACAGAAACATATAAATAGTTTGGAGAAAAGCATTCACAGAAATGTTAAAAAATATGGGAAAAAGGAATCCGTCCCGATAACCTCGCCTCAATAATATTCATCAATCTAGACATTAACATCATCTATATTAGCTAGTCTCTCCAGAACAAGTGAAAATGACCTCATACACCAGTTCGTAAACTTTCAGAAAATATGTTCTAAAGTATGTTTTATATGGAGGTTGCAGCAAATGATAATTATGATTCTAAACCAAGCAAGTAACAACCATTCAAAGACGTGTGAGGTGGTATACTGGACGATGATATACCTTGAAAACTTTCTTTGTGGACAACCGAAACAGAGTATAAGATTTTACAGAACGGAATTAACACTAAACTTATCATTGTTAAACCAGTTGTATAAAAATAGTTATGTCAGTTAACTCTCAAACAAACAGAAAAGATAGCTATACGTAGGATGAGATGTCGTAGCAGTTATACATCCCTTTACTTGTTAAAAGAAACAGAACCCCTTAATTGTGACACCAAACCATAATAACTGTCAATCAAACATTATTAGTATCGGAAATACGCACAAATTCGTACTCAGCTGCAACTTCCTAATAACTTGACTAGTTGTCTTGTACAGCGATTCCATAAACAAAAATCTCCCCTTTTTATATCACACGGACTTGATTCTAAGACTTTTAGAGCTTTATTTCTCCTATTCAACGTACTATATAATACTTAAAAATGGCCAATTCCTTCTGCTGCCACAAAAAAAAATCATACAAGATCGAGTGATCTGAGTTTGTAACTATGAAAAATACATTCAACGAACCCTGGAACTATCGATATTTGCAGAAAATATAGTACTGTCGGTAAAACCATTGAACGCATTAACGCCGTCTGCCCAATCTTAGCCAATAGAATGTACCTGAGTGGACATAATGAGGTGGCAAAAATTACACATAAAAGAGATTGGCCTCGAGTGCAATTAACTCAAAACTCACCACTGTTTTATAGATATTTCCCTGTTCCCGTTCTCAGAATAATGAAATAGTTTTATACTACATACCGAAAATGATATAGATCACAAATGTCCAGATCTTCTGATATAATTGATAACAAAAATATCACTATTTTCTACATGCCTTTTGAACAACATCTTACGTAAAAAGGAAACGAAAAAAAAGTAATGGAAATCAGGACTTTGATATTGAAGTCAAATATCGCGAATTATTGAAGTCTACGTAATTCCCATAATCGTATCTGCTACAGGAGTTGTCACGAAAAAGTCTTCTGCAGTACTTGGAGCAGCTTGACCTCTCAATGACCAATGACCCTATTTAAGTTGATTCAAAAAGTCATTCCTCAGAATGAAACCTCACAATAAATCTCTTACATAACACCAACATCGTCCAAGCCAAATACATTGGTAAATTTTACCCCGGAATATAAAAAAATAATTATCAGCTTTAGCTGAGAAAATGTAAATAATAATACAAAATAATCAGTGTACTCATATGTATGAAACGGCCTACTTTTAGAATGAAGACTATACTAGCCTGAGAATAATCATCTTAGTGGTTGGGAGGATAGACATAGAAGGTTCATTTGGTCTACGTAAAGCACGTGATTTTAGGATTTACAAAATGTTTGTTTTGAAAACACGTGTTTCGATAATGAAAATATCTTGAAATGTATTTGAATTGAAAATTTAAAATGCCCGACAGATTACCACGATTGGATACTTTAAATTTATCGATGTGGCTGAATGTAACGATTTTTTGACACTCGTGTGCGTATGAAGTCTTAAAGAACAAATGCATTTTCACTTTCATCGCGTTCCTGATATTTCAATATGGTGCATCTAAGATGCATAAATGTTTAAACACTTTAAATGTCTACAAGTAAATCTTTCCATAGAAAAAGTAGATCGCATCTAAATCTATTCATTCGTTACAACGAAAAAGTCACACGTCAAACACACATACCCACCCTATATATCAATCTTACAAAATTTCATACAGTACCGGGTGACCCAGAAAGTACCTACCCTTTTTTTTACAGTTTTAAAAATAAAATTCTGAAATTTGAGAAATCAAATATAGGTACCAATGGCCACATTTGACCAGTCGGTGGTAAAAAATCACTTCCGGTATGGTAGAAAATTGCTTCAACTTTCTTATTTTAAATAGCATCCTGTAAATTTAAGTCACTTTTCTCATAAAACTGTAATTTCTCTTTCCAATGCTTTTTTCAGATTTAAAATCGAATGAAAAATAACCTTGATAGGGCATTTATTTGCTATTTGTAGTTGGCTTTGGAATTCAGGAATTTTTTTAAAAAATTTCGAAGTAGACTTTGAATTTGAATAAAGGGGTATTTCTCAATTAATTAAATGTAGAATTGGCCTATTTTGTTCATTTGCTTGGATTTAGAAATGTTCTTCCCATTCTTTCCATTTCACGGAAATTCAATTTGTCATAACATTATTCAAATAGTACCCTATATGCTTTATTTTTTTATACTGGTAAATTTTCTTTAGACTGGGTTTCCCGATAAAGAATTGAATATAAATTAAAATAAATATTAAGCTTTTTGTAAAAGCGTTTCGAATTATGTATCCATATCTTGCAGTAAGCCATGAAAAACAGATGGAAAATCGCATACAGCATCTGTCAAAACGTTATTGTTGAGTGAAACACGTATTTATTATTTGTAAATTTATAATTTTAAGCTTTATGCAAAAGATTTACGGTGCAATATACACAAAATGAAAAGATAGATTTACTTTTAATTTACGGCAAATATCAGAAAAAATGCCCATGCGGCCGCATGTCTAATTATCAAAGATATCCCAATCGTCGTCAGCCATACCGGCAGTATTTTAAAATTCTTGAAGAGTCATTTCGAAATGCAGAAAATATTGAGGTGGCAGAGGACAGATTATAGTAAGCGAAGAAATTGAGACCAATGTATTGGCTTACACACATGTGTACCCAAATCTTTCTACAAGAGAGCTGGCAAAAGAGATAGATATTGGTCGTGAGACAGTAAGAGAGTAAAAAAAACATGGAACGGAAACAGAAGATTGATCTTTTGTAATTAATTTACTCAATTTACTCAACACATACACTTAAACAATAGAATTTTATTTGGGGATGAATCTGGTTTTCGAATAACGGCATATACAATAGACATAATCAATCATCATAATCATAACAAAAATTATTGGTTATACTATTTCAAGAACCACTAACCGACGCGCGTTTCTTTATCCTTTTTGCAAAATGAAATAGGAAACGAACTAGATGAACTTTCCTTGGGAGAATTCAGAAATACCGCCCATAATGCTGGTTTTGTGGAAAATTACCTTAGTGCAAAGTTTGACAATCGGGTAGTATCTACTAATGGAACTATTAGGTGGACTGCTAGGTCACCAGATCTAACACCACTTTCTTTGGGTTATCTAAAGGACAATTTATACTCAACGCCATCTGCAACATTAGAAGAACAGCAAAATAAAATTTTAAATGCCTTTGAATCCATAACTCCAGTCATGTTACAAAGTGTTACGAGAGAAACTATTCGAAGACTAAACAAGTGTTCTGAAATGGGTGGGTGTCATTCTGAGCACTTGTTATAAGTTTGGTATTTAGTTGTGTTGTATTCTAATTATAATATTTATTTTAGTAACTTCCTGTCCAGATAGGTATCATAACTTATAAATTGGTTTTGATTGTGTGAATTTTTGTTTTTTGCTAATGATTCATGAAAATTTTTGTTATATTTATCAAAATACATTTACTCAAATTATAAATAAATCTGTTTTTCATAGCTTACTGCAAGATGTGGACACATAATTCGAAAAGCTTCTATAAAAAGCTTGATATTTTAATTTTTATTCAATTTTTAAGCGGGGAAAACCAGTCTAAAGTAAATTTACCACTCTATGTGATTCGAATGAATATTTCTAAATCCAAGCAAATGAACCAAATAGGCCAATTTTGTTGAGAAATAACCTTTTATTCAAATTCAAGGTCTACTTCTAAATTTTTTAAGTTTGTTCCTGA
Source organism: Leptura quadrifasciata (assembly GCA_963675555.1). NCBI lineage: Eukaryota > Metazoa > Arthropoda > Insecta > Coleoptera > Cerambycidae > Leptura > Leptura quadrifasciata. Next base: position 88,208,163 of record OY776675.1, read on the forward strand.
ATTCCAAAACCAACTAGAAATAGCAAATAAATGCCATTTCCAAGGTTATTTTTCATCTGAAAAGAGCGTTGGAAAGAGAAATTACAGCTTTATGAGAAAAGTAACTTAAATATACAGGGTGATATTTAGAATAAGAAAGTTGTAGCAATTTCCTGCTATACCGGAAGCGATTTTTTTACCACCGAATGGTTAAAATTTGGCCATTGATACGTATACTTGATTTCCCAAATTTCCGAATATTATTTTTAAAACAGTAGAAAAAAGTGAGGGGTACTTTCTAAGTCACCCCGTATATTTGACTAAATAATACAGAATTTCAAAAATTTTCTTTAGTACTTTTCTTCCTCCTATCATTTTAAAACCATTTGTATGATTAATTTATAGAAAACTTAAGAATGTTGATGGAGACACGTTCATTATGAAAATCTTTATTTCGTTTAGTACCCAATAAGCATAAAGGATTTTTTTCAGCGAAGTAAATATGATTTGTTGTAATACAGTTGCTAACCAAAATGAAAAATTATTGCGAATTTATAGTTTATTAGAGTTACCACTACCAATAAACAAATTAATGGACTTTCAATACCGGCCATACATTTCCTGATAGTTCAATAAATGTGTCATGTATGATAATGTATATAGGTATAGTACTACATATCATTCAGGCTAGTCGTATAAACCAAACTATAACCATTAGTATAATTACAATACTGAAAGCTGTATTTTTCGCTGCATTAGCTAATAGGAATTTTAAAATTAACAAACTGCAATCACAAGTCACTAATAATGAAAATATTAGTAGCGTATATAAAATAGTGACCCACTAGTGCGAGAACGTAAAATAGATCGTTTATTTTAGGCAATAAAAAAGTTTAGAAAATATATGCGTTATATATATTTCTAATTATACAAAGTGAATGAAAAAAGCAACCAAAATTTGTGTTTTTGTTGGATTTTATGGCGGATTGTAAATAAAATAAATAAAGCAAGTAGAAATGATTTCATCTGTTCAAAGATATTCAAATCATAAGCGTTGAGTATTGTTTAAGCGTAAAATGCAAGCAATATAGATTTGACCCAGGAAATTTGGAGCGGATATTCTATTTAGGAAAAAATATCCAGTGTGCTAACTTTTTGTAAATAATCAGTGAAAAATGTTGTGGGCAATGTGTTTGACACTTTACTTTAAAGAAAGAGTATGTCACAGGATTATATATCTATTCACAAGCAAACATAATGTTGATATGCCGAGTACAACGTGCAGAGTTAAATTGCTAAAACGTACAACTTAAATAAATTTTCATTAAATGAACAAATTCTTTCACGTTTGTTAAAGCCGCAATGGCAACCAGAAAGAGAGGGAATGTTTAAAGAACATGTTTCAACTTTAATTAAACATCCTGCAATTAATTCTCGTTATTTTAAATATTTAGTGGCATTTTAAAAACACAATTTAAGCCACATATTTTCAGATATTGCACTTGATGATTATAAATGAATTAATTATGCCTGATCGGAAAAAATACCAACGGTAATATTTCCGATCATAACAAATGCATACTAACACTTATAGTAAAATTGACCGAATTTTAACTTCAATTTGTCGGCATCGAATGCATATAGCATATACAGTGTGTCTCACTTTTCACCACGACACCCCAATATCTCCGCCATTTGTTGATCGATTTAGATCAAATTTTGTATACGTCTTGTGTCTCAGATTGTGATTAAAATGTTGTTTAACATTTTTTTTTTCGAAATTAAATCGGCTACTATGATCAAAAGAAATTGGCAAAAATTAGGAATTTATATTAGTGATTGGGATAGGGTTTTGTTTTTATTTAATCTTGTTTGGCATGACCTGAAGGCCCTGTATACCAAGTTTCGTTAAAAAATATTCATTCCTTTACAAAAAAAATCATATCTAAGATATTTACATAACTTGTGTAATAATGACGCTAATTAAGCATTGGAACACATTTTTTCTTTAAAGAAAATATCAAATAACTACTTTTATTTTTGTAAAGTCATTGCAACTTAACCAACACCTGAAATTATTATTTAAACAAAAATGTAATTTTAAAAAGTAAATATTAAATATAATCTTTCTCCGCTAGTCCTCCATCAATTCTGATACATTTTTAAATTCTCTTCTTATTATTTTTTACAATTTTTCTTAATTCTTCAACTGTTACTTCATGACATGCTTCTCTAATTCTGTCACATACTTCCGCTTTATTTAATGGCCTATTTTTATAGACTTTATTTTTTATGGTACCCCAAAAATAAAAATCCATAGAGGTGCCGTCTGGTGATCTAGGTGGCCACACACTTGAAGGACCATTTCTTCAAATCCAACGCATAAGGAAGTTGTTATTCAGCCAATTTTTAACTATTATTTTTTATTTTACGAATACAGCTGCCCAGACAGATATGCATCCAATTACAGGGCAGGAAATATACAAAAAATATACAGAAGTAGGAACTTAATACTAAATAATTTACAGAGTATAATTACTATTAAACTAAACTACTAAACTAATAAACTGAAGAGAGGAAACAACAAACAAAAATAATATATATGAGGGCATAGTTTAAACGGTGGCGTAGTAGAAAACTGAAGATTAACCTAAGAGTGATTTAAAATACATTGTTTTATATTATTAATACTACAATTGAAAATATCGAGGTTCGCCTGATAGCTGAGGTAATTTGAGCACATATTGTGAATAGGAGAAGATTTTAGTACATTTGTTCTTGGTGTATCCAAATAGAATAGAGCGTATGAGCGAGTTTGAAAAGATGGAATATTAAATTGGATGGAGCTAAGAATATCCGGGCAGTCTATCTGACTTGTTAAAAGTTTAAATAGGAATAGTACCGAAAAGTAGACTCTACGCGTTGCTAAGTCATTTAAATTAAATCTGGCTAGCAAGTCAGATTGTGGTGTGCCCCTGGGAGGATAAAATCCATCAGCTTTGTAAGAAAGATGTTTAATGTGTCTTCCCTGAACCCGTTCCAAATTAAGGATATGATTATTGTAATGTGGATTCCAAACAATACTACCGTATTCCAATTTTGGCCGTACAAAAGCATTAAATAGGAGAGAAAGTGTGGAGATATCTTTAAAGTGCCTTGAGTTACGCGAGATAAAGCCTAGATTTCTGTAGGCATTAGCAGTTATGTAATCTATATGAGGAGCAAAAGTTAATTTTGAGTCAAAGATGACTCCAAGATCCTTGAACTGAGTGCATCTTATAACCATTTCATTGCCTATTTTGTAGGAAAAGTTTATTGAGCTATTTCTCTTCTATTATGAATGGAAGCCCCCATCTAGTTGGAATAGAGGTTTTGTTGCACGGCTAAAGGTAAATTTTGAATGGCATCTCGAAATTAATGTGTTAAAAGATGTAGAAATCTCACACTATTTAAAGTGTCATCAGAGAAAAATGGTCCAATCAAGGTCTCATTTAAAATTCCACACCAGACATTTATTTTTTTGGAGTATTATCGTTTACAATTTATAACTCAGTGTGGGTTTATCGTTGATCAATACCTTGAGTTTTGTGATGAGACCACACCATTTGTTGTAAAAATAGCCGCATCACTGAAAATATTTTTTTTTTCAAAAAATGTGTATCATTTAAAAATAAATCTTGTGTCTAGAAGCAATATTCCAATGTCCTCTCTACGTCTCCTTCCTCCATAGTGTGTAAAAACTTGGGCTTATGTGGTTTTAAATTATAACGTTTAAGGCACCTCCAAATTTTATTTTTGTCTACATTTAAGTTTAGAGGTAAATCTCTGACACTAACACGTGGTACAGCATTAACAGCATCTAATATTACTTGATCCAAAGGGCGACCTGCAAAGTTGTATTTTTTGACTTTAAGTTTGAATACAGCTCCAGTTCTATTAAATATTCTATTAAGTGAACCAACCGTGGTGTAGTGAATCTGTAGTAGTTCTGGATGTCTCAAATTGCAGATACTGGCTGTATCTCGATAAGAGTGCACATTATCACCAACAATTCTTATTATTTCATTTTTATCAGCAATACTTAATTGTTGTGCAGTCGTGTTTAAGTTTAATTCGACATTCGATACAATTGTCAAAGCCATTCCAAAGCAATCCTTGTTACATAGATATTGGTATGCCAAGTTCTAAGTATTTAAAAAAATAGCTACCAATTTTCAAATATTTATTTTCTAATAGTGTGTTGGATAAAAAATGTGTCCTAATACTCAATTAGCGTCATTATTACACGACTACTAAGTTATGTAAATATCCGACAATAAATAACTCGAACAGTAAGGTGATTATTATTGAAAATTGAAATTGAATAATATGATTTTGTTTCGTAAAGAAATGAATATTTTTTAACAAAATACAGGGATTTTAGGTCATGCCGAACAAGATTCTGTAAAAACAAAAACCCTATCTCAATCGCTAATATATTTATATTTCCTTATTTTTGCAGTACCAAGCATATGACCATCATGCAACTGATGTCACTCGGTATATTAAAACAGTTTCATATAGAAATTTATAAATGAAACACACATTTAATGCGTGTACAATATAAGTGGTTTCGTTTGTACTTCAAGCATATTTAATTGAAAAGAAATTCTAATAGTCGACACTCCAAATAGCTGTATAAACACTATATTAAAATCGTTAATATAACTTGATTAATGTTTGGGAAACTTTGTGAAATTTTGGTTGAGCGGCAGGGACAGTATTTTAATTAATTATAAATTTGAATTTGAGATTATCTCTGAGTCTGGATGAGAAATGAACATATTTAACTCGCAAAATCCATTAAAGAGACTCAACTTTCTGGTTATCTAGAAGTTGGAGTAAGGTTTGTAACTCGGCCTGGATTCTTCCGAGCCATAAGACAGGGCTTTCCTTTCAGTGTAGTTTTTCGTAAATTATGAAAAATCCACCTTATTCCTTTACTGATCTTTCTCATAGTGCCAGTAATATATCCTTGAGTATGTCTCTCTTTTACATTATTTTTAGTTTGACATATACTAACAGCATAATTTACGGTGACCCTTCTTAACGAATTACGACATTTCAAATATCTCAAATAATGAGGATTGAACAATATAAAATTTAGTTCCATGCAAATAATGTTTCTTTATTACATTTTCACATTATGTGCATGGTTTACTCACTTAATCACAAATGTTTATGATAATATACACTAAAAAGACATATCCAGCAGAATTTCATTTAAAATATTTATCGCTCAAGCTCCAGTAGTTTCTTTTATTTTCTATTTCAAAAGTTTATACACATTTTTCATAAACAATCTTATAATTGTGCATTTAGGTTAATAATGTTGCACGAATACTTACTGTTATTGTTGTAAATCCACTTGTAAGAATACAATAAAAAATAATATTTATTTATATTCGGTGTCTTTCTCTAAACGATTTATGGTGCAGGGATTCGTATATTCAGAAATCCGGAATCAATCGTTTCACTGCCTTTAGAAGTTGGATTTTCCAGTTGAAAATAAAACAAAATATATATTCTGTATCCTTTCGTATTCGATAGGACAACTAGCTGATCTGGCTGATATCTATTTCTTGTTCGGCAAAATAAACTTTACTGATACGTATAATATGTAAAGGTAACATTTTATCTGCTCGACAGAAATTACATTTATCACTTGTCCTCTAATTTTGAAAATTGCCCAACTGAACGAATTACTCCTTACTCATGTCTGGTAATTCTTATAACCATATGATGGATTTTGTGTGAATAAGATCAGTGGGGCACTTTTCCTCGATGAAAGAGATAAATTATGCATCACAAAATTTCCTACGCATATAATGTTGTTGCATCAAAATAATTTGTACTTTATGGGGAAAAATAATTTCAAGAAATGTATTCTTTATTAATAACCTCGTTAGAAATGCTCGAATAATTTAGTATAGTTAAAGTGTTTACCAAGGCACATTCTTCTTAATATAGTTAACAAATAATCAGCTATCTGAGTACTCCCATGTGCATTAGTCATGCGCTATTTTCTTTTAAATGTTCATAGATGGGCGCGAAGGCAAGATATATAATCAATTCCGAATTTTTAAAAATATTTTGACAAACTAATTGTCTTAAGTTAAATATGTTGAATTCCTTGTGGTCATTGCTGATCTTTGTTATATTATATAATTCTGACAATGTTTTTGTAATATTTCTAGATTTCTTACGCAATAATTCTACACAGCATGAGAATAGAACTAAAGTATACTCATACATAATTACCAATGGTACATTATTTAACAGTGGTTTTAAAAGGAGAAAATCTAATAATTTTGCCATATAGGGGCATTAAACAAGTCATTGACGTAGAAACGAAACGCCACTAAACTTGTTTCATAACTTTCCATCAAACGAAATGCAGTTCCTGGAAGCCAATATTTTCTAATATATCTAATAGACCTTTTATGACATATAGATCCAAACATCTTGGTAAAATCAACTAATATGCACACTCCTGGCTGGTTATCCATGAAACTGATAGAGCTACTAGATTTTTTTGTATGGAGTTAGGCTGCCTAAAACCATAATGTGCATTAATTCCTACAATTACCTCACTTCAAGAAGAAAACTGCACGCTAGGGGGATTGATTGAGGGGGCGTCAGAATGAACATGAAGATGTAGACGAGTTATTACCACAGCACAATACAAACAAAAAGAACCCGTGGAAAATATATAGGAATTTAAGGAAAACCTCTGCCTAATAACAGATAACTAGACATGGTGGTTAGGCTATAAAATAGTTACAGAGAGGCTTAGAGGGTGCATGAGAGGTACATTCAGAAACTGAAGATATAGTAATAAAATAACTCTTTCTTGTTAAGAGGAAGATGAAGTGAAACAGAAAAAAAATTCATGCTGTACCATCGCTATACAAAAAAGAGGTGCTAGAAATGTCAGGAAGGAGTGGAATCCAGAAACACAATACAACGAAAAATATTGAAGGAGGTAGTCATGATAGAGGCGCTGAATGAAATATTAATTAAAGGGATTTTTGGCAAGGCAACTGTTGGTATTCACACTAGGAAAGCTGTTGACCGAGGCGAACACATATAGGCCCCTACGTATGCTGATCAGTTTTGAAGAATTAACAGCATAAGGCTACAAATGAGGAGAGGGGCAAATATTTGGCTGACGTTAAAATCGCATTTAATAGTGCATCATGGAGGGAAATACTGAAAGAGCTCTATAGATGAATTTTCTGGTGCAAGGTAAATATTACAAATGGTATTGGGGCATCACATGGAAGAAATAAAAGAACAGCTGAGGTCCCACAGAGTCACTTCTATGGAATACAATTTATGATATCGAATTCTAGTGGATGCGCATGCAGACTGTCCTGGTCTGTAGGAACACTGTTTCAGTCGGTGCGCTAAATGAAATCTTCTGGTAGAAGAAAGGACCATAATATTGACAGGAGATAAGTAGGCAATTTTGGCGGCAGTATATGGGAACAGACGATCGCGAGGTGACAAGATGAGTGAAATATCTGAAAAAAGGACATATGCATGGCAACTTATACCTGAAATAGGACCATTGATAGGAGGAGAGCATGGATAAATTAATTGCATGGTTCCAATTTAAACATCGCATTTTAGTGCGGTAAAAATTCAACAGTATCTTGCAGCCAATAACATGCAGGTTTCCCCTCCTCTATTAAAAAACAGGTAGTTCAAATTAAGGCATGTATTTATATACGTAATCCAATTTATAACTGAAATTTTTTGACCTCTGCTTTATTACTAGATTATTTTTAAAATTATTTTCCACAAAACATCTAGTGCCGTTTTTAACGTGCGGTCAGTTAAACTAGCCCATACCAGAAAAACATTTCAATTTATCTTTGTCATATTAGTAGATGCAAGCAATGGAATGGTAAGAAGTATTGTCTGCCATAATATTCCGTTTCTTATAGCTATGATTTTATTTTCCGACATTACCACAAAAAGTTACAAGGTGTGTTGGCCAGATGGCTACAATATCCAAATTACCAGTTATTCTCTCACCATTTTCACTTCATATAATTTTATTTGGACTAATTATATCATTAAATAATAATTAACAAAACGTAACGTATGCTATTAACATCGACAGATTCCATTACTTTTATATTATATAATAGTATATATAAGTTACATAATAATTGAAATGATTTATAGTTGGCCGCCTCAAATTTGTCAGCCATTTTAAAAACTGTTCTATAAAAAATATATAGAGGTTGGACATGGAGAGAACGAGTGAGCTAGTGTCAACTTTTATAGAATGAAATATGCCACGGTAGGATGTAGGGTACAATTTTTCAATTGTCTCAGATATTATTTCTTCGGAAAAATATTTCAGCAACTTCATTTCTTTTGAACGAGAAGTTCTCTTTAATTTGACGTGGGATCTCTTCAGTTACTGGGCAAATTGAATCGGTTAGATGATTGTAAAAATTATATTAATATTTTGTCATTTCAATAAAATAAATGTGTCTTTATATTTAAGGATAGTTCAAGTTATATACAATAAATTTTTCATTATCTATTATGTATTATTACTTATTTTCATTATTTACGGTTTAATTGTTATATCACGCTCATTTAAGGAATGCGTGTGTTAAATTAACACTTAAATTACTAATCAAATTAGAGACATTTAAGCAGTTAAAGAAAGAAAGCAAGAGGTTTCTTCAATTATATTTTATAAGTAGGAAAGCTAGTAATCTGGTTCTGGTACGGAACACGACATATCGCATGTTACATTGATCCATCCCTACCCCTCTATATTTAGTGAATAGTTGCCTAAACTTCCCGGTCGTATTTGTTACTAAGATCATCAATGTTTAATTGACATACAGGGTGAAACACCATGCATATCAATACAATAGAAAGTAACACTAGTGTAGTTCATAAAAAACATATGACATTTGGATAAGTTTTAGCCTTCGAAATGAAATAAATATGGTGTGTCAAACTAAAATAAGTTGTGCATAAAACGAAATCAGGAAATATGTTGCAACAAATGGAATAACTAACTTAGTTTGAAACTAATTAAATATGTTTTTTAATATTTTAGTAATTAGATATAATTTTCTTTTAGTATTACTATCGCTAACGGGTAATTTCGTAGTATATATATATATATATATATATATATATATATGGTATAGTGGTGAGAGGTATACACCAGACATCATAGATGTCTCCGTGGTGCATAGCGACTTGCTATTTTGCAAGTACCGAGAGCGACGACCTTCAGCCCTTGGTGAACTTAACCTATATACTGTTATTATACATAATTTGCAGGAAACAACTACTCAGCGGGCAAATACCCCGACCTGCATTGAATTACACTTTACAAATCATGAAAAATTGGTAGCCAATGTCATTTGTCAACTCCCTGACCAGACATAGACCGGTTTCGAACTTATTAGTTCTCCTTAGTGTGCCATAGGTCATGGAGCAGACAAATGACAGTGGCCAACCTGCTAGTCTTATACAGACTCATGTAAATGGTATAGTGGTGAGAGGTAATTGAATCCTCTCATGTGGTCTAATGCTACTATACACCAGACATCATAGATGTCTCCGTAGCCTCCAAGGGCTGAAGGTCGTAGCTCTCGGTACTTGCAAAATAGCAAGTCGCTATGCACCACGGAGACATCTATGATGTCTGGTGTATAGTAGCATTAGACCACATGAGAGGATTCAATTACCTCTCACCACTATACCATTTACATTAGTCTGTATAAGACTAGCAGGTTGGCCACTGTCATTTGTCTGCTCCATGACCTATGGCACACTGAGGAGAACTAATAAGTTCGAAACCGGTCTATGTCTGGTCAGGGAGTTGACAAATGACATTGGCTACCAATTTTTCATGATTTGTAAGGTGTAATTCAATGCAGGTCGGGGTATTTGCCCGCTGAGTAGTTGTTTCCTGCAAATCATGTATAATAACAGTATATAGGTTAAGTCCACCAAGGGCTGAAGGTCGCCGCTCTCGGTACTTGCAAAATAGCAAGTCGCTATGCACCACGGAGACATCTATGATGTCTGGTGTATAGTAGCATTAGACCACATGAGAGAATTCAATGACGTGAATACCATTTGCTTCGGTGGTAATCAAGCATAACTAATCAAATCTAATCTCTAATGCATTTTTCATTAGAACGAATAAACATATTGTTATGTGCACGCCCACGCCGTCTTTCGAAAAGAGGATTAAACTCCTAATAGGAAGACGCTAGGGATGTGATGATTGTTCGCCAGTCGGACCAGATATGGCGCTTCCTCATAGAGTTTACTAGAGAATTCGTCCGGAACAGCCTAGACAGAAATGGACGAATCTTGAATAAGCGTTACGGAGTATATAAGAAGCGGAACCAGCATATCGGACAGTCAGTTCAGTACAGTTCTAACTGAAATGAACCAAGTGATCATTAATAAGTAATGAATTTATAGAAGTTAAGAGTTATAGTTAGTGTGTAATTACAAGGACTAATTATTGTAAGTTAAATAGTAAATAAATCGGCAGTTAGTGACAAATCATGCAGAAAAAATACTTCTTATCAGTAACTATTCTTTTATTACATAATAAAAGAATAGTTAGGTTTAAATCTTTATTGATCAGTACAAATAATACATATTATACATTTAAACGGGTAATATGTTCGTCATAAATTATATTCTGTTGTATATTTTGAAATAAATTTACAACAGCATTGTTTTGTAGAAAAATTAAATGAGTGGGCAGCCGTATCGAAAAAAATAATATAAGTGTTACTTGATTGAAAAACAAATAAATGAAGTTTTATAACCTTAACCTTTTCCTTCTCTAGGCTAAATTCAGCAAAAATATGTCAATTGCCAACTAATACTTCAAGTAAAATTTGATGAAAAAGATTGGTCTTGTATAATAAAATTAACAGAAACTACAAAATGACAAAATATTTTAGTAACTGCGTCTAATTTAATGATCCGAGTTCGTGTTTTTCGTAAACCACCTTTCAAAGATATATATAATTTATTCTATTTTATACCAGACTCACCCTAATATTACGTATTTTTAGCTCACGAAACTTGTTATTTACAACATATAATTCTTCCCACCTTAATAACAATTTGGGGTCTTAGATTAATATAATTCATTGGACACGTAATTTTGAGTAGAAACTAGGAGTGTATCTATGGCGCTATCTGTGACAGTTTTATGCACTGCGGTTAGCCAGAAGTTTAAACATAGAGACTATTTTCTGTATATTAAACGAGTTTTTAAGTGTGTCTTGAATTTTAAACTATCATCTAGTAATAGCAAGAAAATTTGAAAGAGAAAAAGTTAGATTTTGACTTTTGAAATACTGTAAACCATTAACGTAGTTCTTAACACAAAATTCCATGAACATCTTCATTTTTATCTTAAGTTAATATGGAAAAACTATCTCTGTATAGATGGACTGACAAATAAACTTCTTTTTCGACGGTGCGCGGTCATATAATTAATTTTATAATGTATTATGGGATTTTTACAAATAACTTTTCACGTCCGAAAATAACTCTGGAGAATATTACTGCGCAATACGTATACAAAACATACATTGAAAGTAACAGTTGTTATTCACATGAAACTAGCGTGGTACACATTAACATAAAGCAGCTAAATGATCTTACCTACAACTGTGTCTCGTTTTATAGCCCAAAATGAACATACCTGCAAAAGAGAAATAAATTATTTATAACACGTTATATTTAGATGCAACTAGAGGAAAGAGACTGTTTTTACGACCCCATATTTTTATATTTCACATATTTTAGAAGGAGTAGACATAATAAAGAAAAATAAAGCATCTCTTATGTTGATAAATTTACCCCCTGCAAAATATAAAGTGTATGTGTACGTGCAACCTCTGATTTGGTTATGATTCTATACTGGAAAATGTATTATTTTGCGTTCATCTAGTTAAACACTTTCTTTAAATAGTTTAAGAGCAGGTTTCCACAGATTTTTCAATGTAATATTGCTTTTGATGTATTAAGCAATTTATAGACCTGTATGAATACAAAATCGATGGCTGTAAATTAATACTATTTAGTGTTTACTGATGTTAACAGGTTACAAATAGTAAAATGTACGATGGCAATTCAAAACAAATAACAAATCATTGATTGTAAATAGAAATAGTAACACAATGATTATAATATTCATCACATGAAGAAAAACAGTTTATAAAAGAATTTAGTAGTAAATATACAATTGTACATATTATATTTTAATAATTATTCGTTATCTAACGCTAGTTTTTTTTATATTTACATATTCATGTACAAAATTATATTTTGTTCAAAGGCAATATGCATTATATCATGCGATTTTATACACTGGGATCATTATTAGATGAAATATTGAAAAATTTACAGTTCGGGGTAGTATTTTTTTATAATTAAGTTGTCTCTGATAACCGTTTCAGTAAATAATACATTAGACTCAGACAAATCTAGCTTTTTTTTTTTTTATACATTTATTTAACGTCGGCCTATTTCCGCCACTGAGGCCTAACACCGACGCCTGTAGACGAGCTACCCCCAACCAGGAATTTTGCTGAACCTCTTCCCTTAAGAAGAGTAGGGATCTTTTACTTGCCTAACATTTAATAGACAAGGGACCGACGGCTTTACATCCCCTCCGAAGGATGGTATATCTCCTATACAACCCTCGCCTAAGGTTGTATAGCTTCCGCGCATACACTGATATACAAGCCGCTGGAAGATGTGTGAGGCGAGAACGCGGTTTCCGTTGGAATGGTCACCAATCCAAGTACTAACCGCGCCTGTCGTTGCTTTACATCGCATACCGAAGTATGTACATAGTAAAGACGCACCTACGCTCGCCCCCAAATCTAGCTTTGTTCGACACCGCATTTTCATCACAGGTTTCAAAGTAATTCTAGATTCTTTTATCCGTGATTTATTAATCAATAAACTACCAACATGTATTGTTTTTATACAAATTAATTTGAGTAAAAGATTAATCTACATGACTGTTATAAAGAAAAATATTAATAGAATGTACATTTCCAAAATTGTGATAAACTAAATTGTTTTGTCTACTACATGAACAAGCAAGCAGTCTGCATCTGCATAAGCGCAAATAGTATTTTAGGTAAATAAATAATAACAGAAGAAAGGGCAGAGCTTAAGGCATACTACAATATATAAAACAATTGTTCTTATTTATATGACCAGAAGTGAAAACTCCGATATTTTTTGATAGATGTATGATATAAAATATATTTAAATAGTTTCTTCCGGGTCTTGCTGTGGTCGTCGAACTTGACTTGACGTTTCGATGATCATCCTGTCAGCTTCCTCAGAAGGATTCTAAGGACTGAATTTGTTGTCTTACACTCCTCGTTATATACCTAGGCGCCGCTTCGTTCCGCTGGTCATTGGTCGTGCTTGGTTCGCTTCGCTGCTCATTCGTCGTGTTTGATTGACCGTGACTTATTACGGTGCTGGTACTAGGCAATACCAGTCTCCGCGTGTTACTAAGTCGATACCCAGCCTCTCTGTTAAAATAGTTTACGTTTTTCATAATTTCCAGTGATGCCCTAATGATTCGCGGATAATAGCGCTTATTCCTGTCTAATATATTGACGTCCTCGTAGTCGATTTTATGGTTCTCGTTACTATGGACATGTTCTGCTATCGCCGACATATCCGTGTATCCAAATCGTGTATTTCTCTGGTGTTCTTTGATTTTGCACTGGATACTCCATCCTGTTTGTCCGATGTAGCTCTTACCACATGTGCACTTCAACTGGTACGCACCTTTTGACAAGAGTTTGGGGACAGGGTCTTTGATTGAGGGAAGCATCTGCTGTATTTTCTTCACTGTTCGAAACCATACACCTACTTTCTTTTTGAATAAAATCTTCTTCAGCTTATCTGTGAATCCCGCGACGTAGGGTAGGCATGCATACGTTGTTGGTTGTTGCTGTTCTTCTTCTGTAGTTCTCCTCTGGTTATTTACTATTCGTTGTATATTGCTTTGACTGTATCGGTTCTTCTCTAAAGCTCGTTGGACATTCTGTAGTTCCTCGGGTTTGTTATCGTCGTCCCATATTGTGTTGGCTCTGTGGACCAAGGTTCTAATAAACGCTCTCTTCTGTTGTGGATGGTGGTGAGATGTCGCATGTAGGTAACGATCGGTGTGCATTTTCTTTCTGTAGACACCGTGGGCCAGCTTGCCATTGTGTGACCTTTTCACTAATACGTCTAAGAAAGGTAAAGCTCCATCTTGCTCGGTTTTCATTGTAAATTTGATACTAGATGCTGTTTATTCAAACGGTCGAAGAATACAGATAAAGATAATTCTCCATGTGGTCATATGATGAACGTATCGTCTACGTAGCGTAGTGGTTTATTCTCACTGAATGGTTCCAGAGTAAACGTGCGCACAAAAAAAAGTTACGGACGGATCGGCAGACGGATAGGAAATTTTTGTCGCTCAAATTCAAAACCTCGACGTTTCATGACATTTTAAGCCTATTAAAAAAAAATGCGTTACTATACTTCCACTGGACGTGGAAGTAGTAACTGAACCCAGAACTCAACATAAAGACAATGTACTAGTTCAATTAACCAGGAATACTTTTTTTTAGTTTTAATCCTATTTCTATGTTTTTTGGAAGCCAAAGAAATCTTAAAATTGTCGAAATTTGAGACATTTCAAGTCTACACTTTGTTTTTGCGTTTTCCCTCGTCATTCGTTATCATCTCGTGTATTTAATGAGTTATTCTAATAACTCCTAACATTCAATCAGTTAACCATAAATAATTGCAACATTTATAAAAAAAATTTAAAATACAATATCAAAGGGAACAGTAATAGCAAAAATTAATATACTTGATTTCGTAATTCACTCAAGATGTATCTCTTCCACTTTTATTTATAAGTACGTATGTGACTCTAAATCTATAAGCATATTCAATAATTAATTTTGATAAGCAGTCAATTGGAAGAAGTAATACAAAATTCATGTTTGTGTTAGCTGGTTCAGTGTCAATGTTTACCCACAGGCGTTAGATCCATCCTGCGTATCCTCATGGGACATTCAATGGCGGTGATCCCCGTTTTTGTTTGCGATTTATTGTCTATAAAATATTTACGTTCTGTTCTATTGCTGTAGGGAATAAAGGGGACAAAAATATTGACGTGGGATATAATTAATTTTGTAACAGGGACGAAAGTAATTTGCAGGTTGTTAAATAAAATTTATCAGGAAAAGTTTTTGTCACTTCTAAAATTATAGTTGATAACTTAATTCTTATATTATCTTTTATCATTCAGTTTTAAATACATTTCAGCATTACAATTTACCGTATTCTATTACTAGATGGAAATCGGTCAGTCAAAATTTTAAATTTTAGTCCTGATTTCGACACTTAACTGTATGTCAAGCTTCTACTAAAATGCACTAAAAAGTATAAAAATTTCAGCCATTACAGTTTTTTTTGACTACTATATGAATAAAAATAAAAGCGTGGGGTGCTCATGATGAAGTGTCATATTGCTGTCACGTAACTTCTCTCTCAAAACCATATTTACTAAAACGTTTATTATTTATGATCATTGATGACAGTGCCATCTATCAGCAAGTGGTACACGACTGGCACAGACCTTATTAGAGTTTCCTTAAATTTCTACAAAGTGTATTACATTAAAGAAAGTACTAAAATCACTAGTAGTAACAACATCATCTCTTAACGAATGGTCCACAGCAGGCGCAGAATCTATTAGAGTTTCCTTAAATCTTCAGAGTTTTTCGGATAAATCCGTATATTCAGATTTCAGCTCGAAACTGCAGTCTGCAAGTGGTGTGTGACGACTGGCAAGGGAGCTCCTTTAAGTAGGATCAGTCTTTCGGCTGGTGTTTGTTGCAATCGAAGCATTAGCGTTTTGATGGTAATATGCAATTATTACACTTAACGCGCCACATTTGTAACTTTGGTTGCAGTCTGGTTACTTTCCTTATAGTAAAATAAGGATTTATAGAGGAGTTTGCGACTAAAAATATGTATAATATTCCGCCCTCTAAAAGCACATTTGAACTATGCTAAGCCAAGTCAGGCTATTTATTTTTCGATTGTAACAGACACTGGACCGCTAGATGGCGCCTGCTGGCTGTTTTACATGTCGCTATTGTGAAAATACCGGGATGTCCTATAGTCAAAGGATTCTCATGTCGGTCATCGCATACCTACCTTGCACTGACGAGAGCCAACAGCTCGAAACTGCAGTCTGCAAGTGGTGTGTGACGACTGGCAAGGGAGCTCCTTTAAGTAGGATCAGTCTTTCGGCTGGTGTTTGTTGCAATCGAAGCATTAGCGTTTTGATGGTAATATGCAATTATTACACTTAACGCGCCAGATTTGTAACTTTGGTTGCAGTCTGGTTACTTTCCTTATAGTAAAATAAGGATTTATAGAGGAGTTTGCGGCTAAAAATATTATGTTTAATATTCCGCCCTCTAAAAGCACATTTGAACTATGCTAAGCCAAGTCAGGCTATTTATTTTTCGATTGTAACAGACACTGGACCGCTAGATGGCGCCTGCTGGCTGTTTTACATGTCGCTATTGTGAAAATACCGGGATGTCCTATAGTCAAAGGATTCTCATGTCGGTCATCGCATACCTACCTTGCACTGACGAGAGCCAACAGCTCGAAACTGCAGTCTGCAAGTGGTGTGTGACGACTGGCAAGGGAGCTCCTTTAAGTAGGATCAGTCTTTCGGCTGGTGTTTGTTGCAATCGAAGCATTAGCGTTTTGATGGTAATATGCAATTATTACACTTAACGCGCCAGATTTGTAACTTTGGTTGCAGTCTGGTTACTTTCCTTATAGTAAAATAAGGATTTATAGAGGAGTTTGCGACTAAAAATATTATGTTTAATATTCCGCCCTCTAAAAGCACATTTGAACTATGCTAAGCCAAGTCAGGCTATTTATTTTTCGATTGTAACAGACACTGGACCGCTAGATGGCGCCTGCTGGCTGTTTTACATGTCGCTATTGTGAAAATACCGGGATGTACTATAGTCAAAGGATTCTCATGTCGGTCGTCGCATACCTACCTTGCACTGACGAGAGCCAACAGCTCGAAACTGCAGTCTGAAAGTGGTGTGTGACGACTGGCAAGGGAGCTCCTTTACGTAGGATCAGTCTTTCGGCTGGTGTTTGTTGCAATCGAAGCATTAGCGTTTTGATGGTAATATGCAATTATTACACTTAACGCGCCAGATTTGTAACTTTGGTTGCAGTCTGGTTACTTTCCTTATAGTAAAATAAGGATTTATAGAGGAGTTTGCGACTAAAAATATTATGTTTAATATTCCGCCCTCTAAAAGCACATTTGAACTAATTATCAACTCGCTTCTGGTGAGTGATTGTGTAACATTTAAAGGTCTATGGACTTCTAATTTGTTTTCAAAAGTGCGTGAATCCATGCTAAAAACAGCTCAAACATTTGAAAAGTAGTTTTTATCACCTCCAAATTATGCTAAAATGAGCAAAAATGATTAGCGAAATGCGTGTCAAAGCTTAGGGTTGGAATATTTTGATGTATTGTGAAAGTGGTTCTCCTACGCTAAACATATTGATTTGGGTAAAATAGTATATAAAAACGTCCCCACGCTTGCGTAGACATTTTCTATGTTGGCGATGCGATGCCTGGACTATGAAGACCATTTAGAATGAAAAACAAAGATGTATGAATATATCTCAGTATTAGTACAAACTAATTTATCTAGCAAATTGTTTGGATTCGATCGAATGAAGTTAAAATATTTAACTACTATAAGGATAGTAACATCCAAGAATAAAATCTCTTGATGTCTACATACCGTACAACCTGAACCTAAATTTAAACGGATATAAAATATATCTGTATTTGTTGGAAACGACGTAGCAAACAGTCTATAAAATATATTAAATACAATCAAGTACTCTTTGAATGTATCAAGCATAAAATACAGTGTATTCAATTACATCCACACAAATCCCCATCTCCGCATAAATCTTCTTTACAAACTACATAAGGACAAGTTTCTTGTTAACCTTCTTTTGATTAAATCTCATGTGGGAATCTCTCATTATATACATTTTAAAGAAACCATTATATCTGACTAAATTTAAGTTTCAAATACGTTTATGGAATTGTATACATTCGTCCACTTTCAGAATGATTAGGCTTTTTTCCAACGAAGACACCTTCACATTTTGTACCTAACTTGTCTGAGAATTATATTAAGGCAAGAATATTTACGGATCAAATTAATAGAAAAATGGGTTATTGCTAATAGTCCAGTTTACAGGGAATTTTCTACCAAGGGATTTTGCAAAGGATCCGTGGTTATTGATTTTTGGAGGATGGTGGGGAATATAAAAATGAGTTTTAATTTAAGTTTACGGATACTGCAACTTCCGCATTGTCTGCCGTCTTGACAAAAGAGGCTAATTTTGTTTCTTAAGTATCTCTGTTCCTGCTTGAGCTAGACGAAATATTAAAAGAGTAATTAACTCCTTCTGAAATTCTTTGCAGTTTATCTTACGTGAATTTCGAGAGCTATCAAATCTTTTGTTAAAATTTGTTCTAGCTCGAACGGGAAGCGGGATATTAAAAAAAAAAAAATCTCACCGCTTTCTTCAAGATGGCGGACAATTCTGAGGTCACAACACCCCGTAACCTTAAATTTAGACTTGCCCTAAATATGCCTTATGATAAACAAATGCTCATAAATGTTTTTTAACCGCCTTCCAGATTACCTCTGAAGTCTAAGAGATCTACATTTGTTCGCGTAAAGGAGACGGGGCCCTACAGTTTATAGTGGGATCCGAACCACTTCTTGTGATAGTTTATATTTGAAAATTACTTCGCCGTAAGTGGGGCTCGAACCTACTTTGCTAGGTATGCTCAGAGAGAAAGGCTAGACGC
Source organism: Leptura quadrifasciata (assembly GCA_963675555.1). Lineage (NCBI taxonomy): Eukaryota > Metazoa > Arthropoda > Insecta > Coleoptera > Cerambycidae > Leptura > Leptura quadrifasciata. The sequence goes on from OY776675.1 coordinate 88,227,193, forward strand.
GCTAAGCCTTTGAGCTACCGTTCCCGTCTAAACGGTCCCTCAAAAAATCGCCATCTGCGGATTCCTTGCAAGGTATAACTCCCTACAGACTGGGCTATTATCGAAATTTAAATAAATCTCTACTCGCACTCGACTTTTGTAGTTTGTTACAGACAAAAGTGACAAATTTAATGTTTCGCATCATCAGCTTTTGACTCTATATATTTTTAGTGTGTATTTAGCTATAAAATTTTACGACGAATCTTATTGCAACATTTATAGAGTTCGCCTTGTCAACTTTTACGTGATGGAAATCTTCGTATTTGATATTCCATTTCAGGGAAACGCGAAGGCATTTCGAATTATCTGAAATGTACAAGACATGCATTTTCAAAGGGAATTAATTCTACAGAAAGATTAGAGAATGTTAATATTCTCTTGTTGTGCGGTAAGACGAATAAAATATTCAAACCATCATATTGAGACTGAGTAGTCTGTATTATAATCGTATCTGGGTGGAGTGGTCTCCATTGTGGTTACAACTCCTCTTACTTGAAGAAATTTAATAATTTCATTTCAAATTTCTCTATTCTGTGAACATCTTCCATTACTTCAGCCCCGAGTGAAAGGAAATTAATATATTTCGACATAATTAAATTCTATATTTGGCAAGCCAATGCTCTCTCACATAATTAAAATGGCTAAATTTAAGATTTTCTTTTTTATCCTAGAAATCCTCAACAATTAAATATTATATTTAGATTCCAAGAGCAAAGACTATTATTAACTGCTGTTGTTATTCCTTACAACAAGATTGGATATGATAGCCATATCGCACGAGAAAGAAGATTGAGCACGGCGCCGTGCCTCAGTCTTTCGAGTGCGATATGGATAATCCACTAGAGTTGTACAGTATACTTCTTCTACGACCGAATTAAGAAAAAAAACTACAAATAAGCAATTTTAATCGAATTTTAATATACAAACTTAGTGTATGCTTAATCATATATTCTAAGTAAAACATTTTATAAAGGCGGCAGTAGCTTACTAATAGTTGCATTCGAATGTAAGAGGTCGTAGATTCAACCAACCCGGGTGTGGTAGCCATATCGCACGATAAAGAAGATTGAGCACAACGCCGTAGGCAATGTGCCTCAATCTTCCGAGCGCGCCAATATCCATTGGCTGGATGTCGGTCTCGATAACTAGGGCCGAGTAGGACTATTACTCTTTGCACCTAGATTATCTCTGTAGACCTGGACCGGCCTTCGTGATAGGTGGGCCCGAGTACTTCTACCAGACCCAGCTCACAAAAGTGAGATGTGTCCTGGTATTTTCTGCGGACCTCCTCTGGTCCTGGCTGTTGAACCTCGCTGGCTGAGGTCTCTTCTGGCGCTCTTCTTGTCTTGATGTTTTCTTTCTTCGTCAGCTTGTCACCCCCGGGGGTAGTCATCGGTCGAGTTGGGTTTAGGAAGTTTTGGCTGGGACTGACTGCCGGTACGTAGGACATCAATTGATATAATACCCCGGATCGTCGGAAAGGTAAGGATGAGCTGTGTAGCTCGGGAGTGTGGAGACCTAAGTGCTTCTTTTAGCACTTTCGGTCTCCACGGAGCAGGTAGGACAACGGGCGTCGGATGGTATGTTGTCCGACGCCCGCAAGGAGGTTGGGTTAGGGTTGAAAACGTCATGTCTCTGGTAGTGGTGGTCCGTCCTGGCGTATCTGAAACAGATCTGTTAGCGGGAAATAAAGGTTATATTTACCCGTTGTTCAGTAGCTGAACCCTCGGTCGCTTGTGCCTCGGGGCGTCGGCGGGGTCATAATCAGTGGCCTGTCTGATCAGCGGGTTCCCATGCTCCTCGGCTTGGGCGTACAGCTTCTTCGCTCGTTCCTGGATGACTTCAGTGACCGTGGTGTACTCCAGGTCTCCGACGATGTCTGCGGTTCTCACGTACCATGGGGCGTCAACTACCGTCCTGAGGGCGATGTTCTCCACTGCCTGGATTCTCTTCATGTAGGACTTCGCCTGGTAGCCCCACGCTACCGAGGCGTACGTCAGCTGCGGCCTGATGAGGGTCTTGATAAGCGTGAGCTTGTTCCTCAAGTTAAGTCGGCTCCCATTTCCCGTCATTGGGTAGATGAGGGCTCTCGTACGTCGGGCCTTGGCTGTGATGGCGTCCGTGTTTTGTCTCCACGTTAGGCTTCTGTCCATGACCATGCCAAGGTATTTGACGGTGTCGTGCCATTGGATGTCCTCGCCGTTCATGGAGACGTGTCCTGTTGGAATTTCTTTCCTCACTCGTCTGAAGAGGATGGCTTGACTCTTGTCGGCGTTGACTGCGACTTTCCACTTCGTGCACCATTCTTCCAGGAGTGTGGCCGCTTCCTGGAGTTTTCTGGTTGCGTTTCTGGCCTTCCAGGATCTGACAATCAGGGCGGTGTCGTCTGCATACAGGGCTAGGGCTGTGTGGTCGGTCCGGGGGGAGGTCCGAGGTATATATGGCAAACAGGTGCGGTGACAGCACAGATCCCTGTGGAACTCCCGCCTCCACGATCCTGTAGGTGGAGAGTTGGTTCGAGATTTTCACCCTTAGCTGTCTGCAGTGTAGGTAGGATCTCACTAGTTCGATGGGGTAACCCATACTCATCATTTTAGCTAGGAGACCGTCGTGCCAGACCCTGCCGAATGCTTTGGCGACGTCTAGGAACAGCGCCGCGGTGACTTGACGCTGGTTGAACCCCTTGGTGATCTCCTCGGTAAGGCGAAGCACTTGGAGTTCCGTGGAATGTCCTGTTCGGTACGCGAACTGTTCATCCGGGATGATGTTCAGCTCTTCTGTCTTCTCTGTTAGCCTCTTCAAGATGACCCGTTCTGCAACCTTGCTCATGGCTGGGAGGAGGCTGATGGGCCTGTAAGAAGACGGAAAAATTAGTTCTTTCCCTGGTTTAGGGATCATAATGACGTCGGCCTTTTTCCACCAGGCTGGAAAGTGCCGTAACCTTAACATCGCGTTTACGATGTTGACTAGCGCCGCTACTCCTTTCCTGGGCAGCTTTTTGAGAGCGATGTTTCCTATCTTGTCACATCCCGGAGCTTTTCTCGGCTTTAGGCTCCTCAGGATTTCCTTGACTTCCTCGGGGGTAGTCGGACGGATGTGGTCGTCATCTGGCAGGCGGCGGATCCTTCGTACTCTGCGTTCGACGTCGTCCACCCAGTCCTCATCCTCGTCATCGAGCTCGTTCTCTCTGCACTGCAGTTCTAAGCTGTCGGCGAACGCCTCAGCTTTTTCCTGATTAGTGTAGACGATCCCTCGCTCTCCGTGAATCGGGCGCATAGGCTTCCTTCGGTTTCGCAGGGCACGTTGTGTGTTCCACATGCTTCTGTCCTGTGGATCCAGTGACTCAAGGTGGCGTTGCCACCCCTCCTGACGGTGTTCCTGGAGGGCGGCTTTCACTCTTCGGCTGAGGACATTGTACTCCCTTCTGCCGGCGGGGAGCCTGGTCCTCTGAGCCTGTCTCTTGGCGCTCCTTCTGTCCCTTATCAGCTGCCTGGTGACCTCTGGGAGGTTCGCCATCGGTGCTGGATGTCTTCTTACTTCTATTTCCGTCGTGCTGGCCCTTATCGCTTCCAGGATCTGCTCCTCTAGGGTAATGATGGCCCTCTCAACGTCCTCCACGGTTTCTAGCCTGGGAATTTGTGCGATGTACTGCTGCAGGTGCTGCCGGTACGATTCCCAGTCCGTTCGTCTCTTCGTGAAGGTGGCGTTGTCCTCACCCGCCTGTCCTCCTAGGGTTAGGAAGATCGGGTTGTGCTCGGTAGATCCCTCCGTTCTGGTGGTGATCTCTGCCTCGAGGGTCATCTTCTTTAGGATCGCTATGTCCAGTACGTCTGGCCTGTGTCTGCCGTTGTCGAAGGTGGGCTGGTTCGGTCCTATCACCATCAGTTCGCCGGCGTGCTGTCCCAGAAACCTCAGCAGCTCTCGTCCTCGAGTGTTGGTTATGCCGCTGTTCCATTCCTGGGATTTGGCGTTGAAATTGCCAATTGCGATGATCTGTGTCCTGGCGGGCAGGATTGCGTCCAGATCCCCCTCGGTAAGCGTGCTGCGGGGTGGCTGGTAGCATGAGACCACTTGTATGTCGCCATTTCGCGCTGTGGACACTACTACGGCGATGGCGTTCATGTTTTCTAGCTCAGGCAGTACTGTCGGATGGTGGGCTATGGTTTTCTTCACCAATAGGGCCACTCCTCTCGCGGGTCACTGAGGGTTGTTTACCCAGTCCGTCCTGTAGGTATGGTATCCTGAGAAGTTGATCTCCTTGGCCGGGGTCATCTTGGTTTCCTGCAGTGCCATGACGTCTATGTCGTACCTGGTCAGGAGCTCTTCGACTTCAAGTCTCCTTTGTTGCAGGCCGTTGACATTCCAGGCCGCCATCTGCAGGACTTCCGGTTTAACCTGTAAAGGCATTAGAAGTTAGTTAGGATTGGCATTTGTGCAAAAAATGCACTCATTGCTGAGCACATTTGTTGCATTTGAGCGAGCATCGCAGTGAGGTTTTTGGCCTCTGGCGATGCCTGCTGTTTTGCGGCAGGGGCGGTGTTCTGCCCTGCCTTGGGCTACTCTCGCGTAGCTTGTTCCTGAAGCTACACGCCGCCCTTTTGTGTTGAGGCCGTCGTCGGCCTCTGTGCTGGCCTTTGGGTTGTGCCAGTTGTGTTTTTTGGGTACTTTGGGCACCCTCTGCAGCTGGCCGGGTGGGCCCCCTGGCAGTTTGCGCACTTGGCCGGTGTGTCTGCCTTCTTCTTACACTCCGTCGTCCGGTGTGCCTTACCGCACTTCACGCATTTCGGCTGCGCGGTGCACCTGGATTGGCCGTGGCCGAAACGCTGGCAGCGGTGGCATTGGGAAGCCGCTACCTTCGCCCGCTGTCTTTCTGTCCTTACGACTAGTGAGCAGCACCTCGTTACTTGTAGTATCTTGTCCTGGTCCTGTGGGACTAGGACAAGCATGAGGGGCACCTCCTGTTTAGTTTTCCTGGACGTCATTCTTTGCACCGCGGTAGGTGCGAACCCTTGTCCTTGGAGGTCTTCTGCCACTTCTTTGCAGGTGACACCGCTCGGTATCCCTCTTATCACGACACGTAATTGTCGTTCCTCGGGCAGGGAGTACGTGTGATACTCCCTCTTTTCATTTGCGAACAGGTTGGTCATCCTGCGGTAGTCATCCGGGGTGGATGGCTCTATCGCGATGCCCTCGCCTGTCACCTTCGCCTTAGTAAAGTTTATGCGGCTCTCTGCAAGCCGCCGGCTCACCGTCGTCCACGATTCTTTATTCCGCAGGACTACCGGGGGTATCCTTTGGCTTTTTGTCGTTTTTTGAGGGGCCTCGGTCTCCTCTTTCCGGGCTTCTTGCTGGGGGTCGCTAGCCTCCTGCTGGGGGGCTCTGGATCCCGATCTGCTCCGTCTGGGTGACTCGGACTCGGAGGGGCACTTGGGGGGCTCTTCAGCCACCTTCTTTGCCGCCTCGGGGGCCTCTTCGTCCGAGTCCGTGTTGGCAGCGGGCGGATTTTTTCTTTTCCGTGTTTGCGATTTTCCCCGAATCGCACGCAGAAGCTCTTCGTGCTGGCTCTTGTGCTCCTTCTGTATTAGCTCTAACCTTTCGGTGAGCTCTTCTATCTTTTTCCTGAGGGCCTGGTTTTCCTCTGTCAGACGTTTTATCGTCTCCTTGTCGTCCCTTGGGGTTAAGGTGCCCCCTCGGGAGCTACCGCTCTGGGACGTTTCGTCCTCGTTGTTCAATCTTCCGAGTGCAATATGGATAATCCACTCGAGTTGTACAGTATACTTTTTCCACGACCGGATTAAGAAGAAACTACAAATTAGGGGTCATCCATACATATATGGTTACACAAATGTGACCACCCCTCCTCTGGTGTGACGTCACATATTTTGCAATTTTAAATTTAGGAATTATGAAATTGAAACCGCACTTCCATAATTATTATTTATATATTTCAATTAAAAATCTTTTTTCATAATATCAACAATAATCAAACATTTTAGAAATTTTACAAAACATAAATCAAAAGAACGATACAAAATTTAATCATCTTGTGTCCATGGACTTTGAACCTATTGCTTTATATTATTTATGACTGGCATAGCAGTCACTTTGTTCTCGATTTGGATAATATTAGGAACACTCGATGTGTCAACATCTTCTTTATCCAACCATATAGCATCGTCTTCGTTTAATATCAAACAAAGAACTTCCCTGGTGCGTCTAGCTGTAATTCTTTGAGGACGGATCTTCGTGATGGGTAAAACCTCTTGTTGCTTCTTATGTGATTGCTTGTGTTGGTTAGTGGGTCTGTATGATGAAAAATATAGAGCACTTTTCCAAAAAGTGATACACATAAATTTAGACCTTATAACAATATTGATAGAGTTGGTGATATTTTAAAGTTTTTCGTTAGAGTTGAAGATTAGAATTTTAATACTTTAGATTTAATTGTGACGTCACGAAACTTATGCCTCGTCCCCCCTTGTCACACGATGTCACACTTTGTTGACCACCTCCCTCCCGATAACGTGTGACGTAATTTATGGATGGCCCCTAAGCAGTTCTAATCAAGTTTTAATATACAAACTTAGTGTCTGCTTAATCTTATGCTTTGGATGAAAATATGCAAGAGGTCGTAGGTTCAACTCCCCCATATAGCTGCTTTTTTTTGCCATATATCTCTAAAATTTTGTCTGTATATAATAATTTCAGTAAAATTTTAGGTGGTGTACCGTTTATCGATTCTACACTGGAATCACTCATTCTTAATTATTGTTTAGCTCAAACAACACGAATACACACTAACAATTAATTATTTTGACAGCTTACGCACCAGCTTGACTATTTTAAACCGAATAGTTGCCGATGTACACTGTCGTAGGAAATGGTTGTTGTATGTCCGCGTTCCTTCAATGTGTAACCCCCTTTCCCTACAAGCCTCTGGCTTCTGAATTTGTGGGTTGTTTAATTTCTGTGGTGTATATTTATTATTATTATTATTTATCACAAGTAAAGATTTTGTTTAATACTTGTCTAAAGATACAAGTTTTAAACAAAATTTATTCTTAACCTCCTCAAACCCTCATGTAGGCTTAGATTTTATTACCATTTGTGATATATTCACAGGTATAATATTATTATAATCACAAAATTCAGAAGTTTAAGGCTACAATTATATTTCATCTCCCGGATGGAGCTTACTACTTTCTATTAATTTAAAGTCATCGTAATCAAACGCATTTCCCAGATTAGAAATATCTGCGTCGGCCTTAAATTGATAGAGAGTAGCAACGTAAATCCCTCCTGATTTAATCTGCCAAGTATGAGAAACCCTGAAAACTAAAAATAAACCTATACATTTAGAAATATAATTAAGAACAATTTCTAATCAACAACAAAAAAGCCTTGAAAGTAAACTTGTGGACAATGATTTATAGTAATAAAGTAATCTAGGCATGCAGTTTACGGTAATGAAACTATATACATCTCCTGTATTTTCACAAGAGAGCAAACTTCAGGTAATTATTTCCAATTTCCTGTGATAAATCTATATAGCAGTCATTACAACAAATCTTAAATTGATAACTAGGAAGTAAACAAACTACTAAATTACACAATTGGTTAAGCTCCCAAATTAATTTTCTCTTCCCCTAAATTTATAGGGATCGAGTCTAATGTTTTAAAGAGTGTTTTTCTAGACAGCGAAGGGTTACTTTTAATATTCGTTTATGAGCCCCAATTGGTACTTCTCACAGACTAATGGAGTGATATTTGACGTGAAATATTGTGGGGTTGTTATTTTAACAGATTTTATATTTCTTTAAATATTCTCATAAACATTTCATTTGGTATTTAACTGCTACTAATTGCTATGTGATAAATTTGATGATACAAACTAACTCAGGACCCGAAATTCATTATTTTTATTAATTAAGTAAACGACGATTATAAATAAATGAACTTCTAAAAAGTGCTAAGTAGGTATATCATAATTTGGATCTTGTTTAACGGTTTCGTATTTACAAGTAAAAATATATAGTTTATCTTTAGGCCTATATGACCTATTTATTTGTATTCTATTATTCTCCTATTTTGTGAATTAGATCTGTGAAATCTTTAAACATCTTCAACAAAATCCTCAATAAAATACAAATATTTAACAAAACTGTATTTAACAAAGAAATAATTGTAGGTAACTAGGCAATTATGAGACCATAACTGCCCGTATGTATTATATGTTTAAAATATTTAGGTTAACAAAATAACTGATAAAGATTATGATTTAGGTGCTGAAAATGAGATGAGCGGTCTTTTATATATTAGAGAAGAAAGCTTGTGATGGAGCACTTTTTACAAAATTAGAGCATACAGTTTACAGACACTCCGGTTTTTTTTTATGTTACTTATTATTTTGATATTTAATGGAAGGAGATTATAGAATTTAGGTCCTAAGTAATTCACGTACGTTCTGTTCATGTTCTTTCTATTTATTGGTTTGTATAAGTGTAAAACAGCAAGTTAGAGCTACGAACATTGCATATTCTCTCAGTGTATAGTAAGGTTGTCGAAAATAACTTATTTTTCTTTAAAATATTTTTCAGAATTGTATTTTGTGCTACCAATAACGGTTTTAAAGTGTTATTGTATAGACCACCCCATACATTATACCAGGGCGAATAGGAGACGCACCAATGCTCACACTGTTAGTAATAGATTTTGACTTAAGAATTGCCTTATTGAATAAAATTTGTGTATGAGGCACGTAATTTTTCTTGTTAAGTGTGTTACATGACAGTCCTATTTTAGGTTACTGTCAATTACAATAACTAAATACCTAGTACTCGTGGTCTTCTTGATTGTATCATTTAAGTTGTCTACTTTATGTTGTTATATCAGGACGATGTGCAGATATTATAGAAAAAGCAACATAATTTGTTCTACTTATATAAAACGATGATTTACTGGTATCTAGCCAATCTTTTATTATTTTGGCCCCTGATTTTATTCGATTTCTTGTCACTCCAAGAAGTTCCACTAAAAATTAGTACAGCAGCATCAGTACAAGAAATGACTTTACCATTATTTATCATTTTATATTGGTTAAAAAATATATCCATTGAAAAGTATTGGTCCTAATACTGTACCTGACGGCACACCAATCTTTACATTTCTTGCATCACTTAATACGTTTCTAATTTTAACACACTGAGTTCTATTTGTTAAGTGGGATATAAAGACTTTCAGCACGATACTCCATAGCCTTCAAGAATATTAAGAAGTTTCTCATAGGGTACCGTGTCGAAAATCTTAGCTAAATAACAGCTATTATACATCGTTTACTTGTTATCTGTTACCTCCTTTATTACTACATACATCGCGTGATCAGTGCTTAATCGCTCTGTAAATCCAACTTGGTGGAGTGAGAGTAATTTGTTGTTCTTTAGGAAGTAAAATCAGTTGCTCCTTAAGAAATGTTTTCAAAAACTTTTGCAATATTATTAATTAGATTCAGTCGTCGATAATTACTAATAATTTTAGAATTGCCAAATTTATAAATAGGGGTTATTAGAGGATACTTTAAACGGACTAGGAGCTATACTTGTTTTAAAAACTAAATCTATTATATGTTTTAATGGAGAAATAATGTATAAGCGTATGGTTTTTAAAATTTTCGAGGTATAGTCCAAGTAAGGACTTCCCTACACTCAAAAAATGCAACAAAAAGTTTACAACATAATTATATAGCCGCGGGCCATGGCGCCTCAAACGACCCGATGTACATTAAAAACCTATAAAGGTAAGCGAGTCAATTTGCGAACAGCAGTACAAAGAGTACCGGTATTTTAATTAATTTTTGTTGCGTTTTTTATTTGTCGGGAACTTATTACTTCAACTTTAATTCCATCTGGTCCAGAAGAACTGTTGCTTTTTAGATATTTACTTGTCTAATTAATTCATTATTATCTACTGGTTTTAAAGATATTGATTTATCTATACTAAACGAAGTATTTGTATGTTTATTACATTGTGGAATTTTATTTAACATCTTAAAGTCGGCACTTGAAAAATAATTGTTTCAAAAGTTGTAATTATTCCGTTGCTTATCCATGGTTTTATTTCCTTCTACTGGCTTCTGTTTTAAGATTATTAAGAGATTTTATCTCTAGTATCCTTTTCAAGTACCTATGTTATGAACTTTTCGGTAGCTAGTTTAGGGTCATCGGCATTTAACACATTTACCCAACTTGTTTCTTTGACTATTTCCTGTAGTTTGGTGAAGACATTTTTATTTATTCGAGACTGCAGGGATTTCCGTGTTATTTGAGTTTCTCTATGCTATATTTGCCATAACAGGGTAGTGATTTGTCCTCGTTCAGATTGAGGTACTTGCGTCAGCATCAAAATTTATTTAAAAAAAGTGTAGTGACAATATCTAAAACCAAGTTAGCTATAAGCTTTTTAAAATCTGTTTCAGTTAGATATAAAAAAAATTACCACCTATTTTCATCTTTTATGTGAAAGAGGTTTAGGTTAACTTTCTAAATGTTTTTTAGCCAAACCAGTCCTATCCCGCTCGGCCCTGCAACCCGCCACCGCCGTGGTTGTATGGTTGGTCCCCGGAATAGTTTCTGGGATGGCATATGTACTCATAATGGATAATCAAGAAGTTTTAAATTGAACTGGGTAGTGATCTGTGATGTCGTATGCTATCATGGATGATACATAATTTAAGTTTTTTAAATTAAAATATTTCTTGATAAAGGTATAGTCAATAGACGACGATGAATCATTCGTTACTCTAGTGGGTAAAGCTAAAGCTTCTAAATAATTATTTACTAAATGATCATTTAAACTTAGTACATTAATATACATGTCACCAACAATTATTTCAAAGTTTTTATCAAGGTTGTAATTTAGAAAATCATCAGAGACATCTATAAATGATTGTACTACAGTAGATGGTGGTCTATACAATGCCGTTAACCTAATTGTGATATTATTTATTTCTAGACTTATTCTACTATTAAATTAAATTGCGTAATAGATTCAATTTGTCAATATTCATTTAGTATAACGACGACACAGATTTCCTATGTTAAGATCGGCTGTACCTTTTGTAAAAACAACAAACATAAGCGGCTCTAGTACAGATCCTTGAGGAACGAGGGAAGTAGGCAGGATATCAAACGACCATGGTATTCCGCACACTGACACTTATTCACTAGATATAAAGAGGAAAAGATGCAATTAGAATTGCATCACCGACAACACAAATTTTTTCAATTTCTCTAATAGAAAAACATAATGCAGGCGATCAAATATCTATTAAATAAGATTTATCAAAATAATTACTCGCTTTTCCATTCACATTTTACTGCCAAGCATCTACGGCGATAACGATAACTGGTGGAAATATGAATTATAAAAGGACATATTCACTGCAACGCATTTGTTAAGCTTTTAAATAGTATTTATAAGTACATATTTGCCGTTACGCAATTTTTTAAACTATATTTATTGGAAAAATATTGGTTAAAATAAATGTAAAAACGAACTCATAAACTTTGTGTCATATTAGTTGCAAATTCCAGTAAACCCATTATACAACATATTTTATTCCCTACGGACAAATTATACTGGGAATTGTATTTTCAAACAATAAATAAACACAGCATTGGAAAACGAATTGAAAATTGCAAAATTATTAAATAAACTTTAAATTAGAGCTGATTCACAAAGCGTTCGTTGATTGTTTCCAGTGTGACTTATTTATCAAACTACTCCTGGATGTAGACGTGCTATTATATTGTTATTAATAGAATGACCCCCACAGGACCGACTTGTTACTATAATGGGATTTGCATGAAAAATTTGTTATTTATGCGTCAAATATTAAATCCCCACATTATGAGCCCGCTATCCACATAAACCATGTGCAAAAACAGAATTGCATGATTTTACTGCAAATGAAACTGTTTTTTACGAGATTGTTTTGGTTTTTAAATAGTCGTTGAGAGAAAAATGATCCAATAAATTTTTTTATTATATTGCTTGTACTATTAAATTTGATTACTACTGAAAGCTATACTACATAAACAAAATACGGCAAATTGTATTTACAATACATCCAAAATTTCCAAAATACGTAAAGGGCACACTTGATAAATCTTATAAATTATCATCATGGCAAGAAATAAAATATAATTCGAAAATATTAACTGATTTGTTAATTATAAATTTGTAAATTAATTAAATTAATTAATTACTTAAACATAAGTAAATGTAAAATAAAATAACTTACTTAAAATGCATTTTATAGCTATACGTTTTTATTATGCACTTGGTATTATTAAAATTAATATTCAATTTTTCTCATAGGAAAGCAAAAGCTTAAAGGTAAAATTAGTCAATGTTTAGTGCTACATTATTAAAGATTTAAATAGAAATCTCCTCAAAGAAGACCAGGAAATAAGAGCCCGATGGAAAGAACACTACTCTAACATTTTCTTAACCAGCAAAGTCAAGCCGATCACGATATTATAAATCTTATCCCTCAATGTGACACCTTCGAAGACTTAGATAAACCACTAACAACGGAAGAGATCTTAGCCGCCATTGGGCAGCTAAAAAATAACAAATCTCCCGGCGCCGACTCACTCCCAGCTGAGATCTTTAAAGCTGTGTCGTCAGAGCTCATACCCTACCTCAAAAAACTGTTTGATGCCGTGTGGGAAAGTGGTCAAGCTCCGCAGGAGTTTCGTGATACACTTTTAATCAACCTCTTCAAAAACAAAGGGAGCGCTGCGGACTGTGGAAATTACAGGGGTATAGCTCTCCTGGTTGTTGGAGGGAAGATACACACTAAAGCGATGGCAAATAGGCTAACACCTGTTATGGAAAAGTTACTTCCTGAAACACAGAGTGGCTTTAGACCAAACCGAGGCACATCGGATCTAATCTTCACACTTAAACAGCTTCAAGAAAAAGCACTCGAACATCAAGGAGAAATTCACATGGCCTTCATTGATTTAACCAAGGCGTTTGACTCGGTGGACAGGGAAGTGCTCTGGAAAAGTATGCTCCGCTTAGGTATCCCTAGAAAATTTGTGGAAGTATGTCGCAGTCTACATACAAACAACAACGCCCAGGTTATGTATAATAATGATCCAACCGAACCTTTCCAAACCCTCACTGGAGTTAGGCAGGGATGTGTCCTGGCACCCCTAACTTTTAATTTGTTTACCACTGCTCTAACAATTATTGTTGACAACAAACTGACAGACAGAGTAATAGGTCTCATATAGCGTTCTGATGGCGGTCTCTTTAACATAGGGCACTTTAGAGCTTTCACGAAGACACGCACATGATTCATTTGTGACCTCCAGTATGCGGATGACTGTGCACTTTTAGCCTCTACGCCGGAAGAGCTTCAAGAACTTTTAGATGTGTATGCCCAGAGCTATGATTCCTTGGGACTTAAAATCAACATTGGAAAGACTAAGATTATGTCAACTCCTCATCAAGTGAACCAAATAGATATTACACTTACCGGAAATTCTCTTGAAGTGGTGGATCAGTTCAATTACTTAGGCAACGTTGTTAATGACAAAGCAAACATGGACAGCGAGATTCGCAATAGAATTAACGCTGCATCTAGAGCACTCTGGGGACTTAGAGAGAGAGTATTTGACAACCACGACCTTGCTTTGTCAATGAAAATGGCTGTCTACAGAGCAGTTGTCACTCCAACACTGCTATATGGATGTGAAAGCTGGGTCACTTACCGTCGTCATGTGAAAGAACGTTTTCAGCAAAGACACCTCAGAAGTATGATGAAATTCCGTTGGTTCCATCACATATCAAACGCGGAAGTACTCAGGAGAGCAAACTGCCTTCCAATTGAGGTGCTTATTTCAAGAGCACGCCTAAGATGGGCAGGTCACGTTCATCGTATGCATGATAACTGCCTTCCTAAATGTATATTTTATGGTGAATTGCTAAGCGGTAGAAGAAGGCGTGGCGGTCAACGAAAGAGGTTCAAAGACGTTCTCCATGAAAATCTAAAATCCTGCGGTATTCCAGACCAGCAATGGGAACAACTTGCAGCAGACAGAACCGAATGGCGAGGGGTTGTGGCCAGCTATCAAGGAAATGTTGCTGCAAGAAGGCCGAATCCAAGACCTAACCAGGTCTATGTTTGTCCTGATTGCGGTCGACATGTGCTCTCCCGAATTGGCCTCTATAGCCATAGTCGTGTGCACCGTAGATGAATGGGAATTACAATAGACTACACCTTTTACTTGTTTTTTATTACACACAATCTATCGACTGTAACATTTTTTTTTTATGCTCGGACTCGAGTAAAGGCAATAATAATAATAATAATACTAGGAGAAGTATATCGGACTTTCTGTTGCTTTTTGTTTTCTTTTTCGCACTCATTTACTTCAGGATATATAAAACTCAGATTTGCCGAATCTGTATGTCTTAGAGCTTAGAGGCTGTTCAAATATTCAACCATAAAGATTTATAAAACACGTATTTACAAAAGAGATTAAACTAAATAGAAATTAATCTAAACTAAATAAAACTTCGAATACAGAGAAAATAATGTATAGTCCAAGTAAGGACTTTCCGTGATATAAAAAACGCAACAAAAATTTTACGACCGCATTAAGATACCATTATTCTTTGTGCTGTCTCGACCGCAATTGACTCGCTTATCTTTATAGGTTTTTAATGTGCGTCGGGTCGTGTGATGCAGCATGCCGCCATGGCCCGCGACAATAATAACTATGTCGTAAAGTTTTGTTGGGTTTTTTATGTATCGGGAACTAATTACTTGAATTATACCTATATTCAAATTTTAGTTTCTTTTTGTAATTTTTGTTCATTGATTATGAAGGAATCTTTTATATAAAGTTGATGGGGACTGCACAAATGATATTTGCTGTATGTCTTTTGAGTCTTATAAGCATTTATTTAGTCGGAGACTGATTTTTAAAAAATCCGTTACTGGTCTCTCGCATATTTAATGATTTGATCAAACATAATTTTTGATATTGATAGCAATCTTGAGGGACCCAGGCCAATAAAATCTGCTGGAGATTTGATTTCATTAAGAGGTTTTGCAAGTGCATCTGTTCAAACATCTGGAAACACACCTTATGCAATACATTGATATAAGTTATATTAAAATAGGCAAATAAATCTGGAAAACATAATAAAATCATTTTTTTTAGATACTCAGTCAGTGTATTCAACTTGCTTGTATTTAGTGTTTTATATACGTCTTCTTTCGACACTTCTTCAAAAGAAAATTTACCGCAAATTTTACAAACATACATCGTCTGATCGATAGCCGAGTGGGTTAGGGCACGAGGTGGCTTTCGCGATTAATCACACGGACATCGCTCCACCGGGTTCGAATCCTGGCTCGGAGGAAATGTCGGAGGAAATGGTTTATGTCCGCGTTTTTTTCAATGTGTAACCCCCTTCCGCACAAGCCCTGACTTCTGGAATTGGGGGTTGTCTAATTTCTGTGGTATTTATTTATTTATTGTGATCAAACTAATTTCGTAATTCATTGCGAGCCAGATTATACTTGCATGTTAACACACATTTATTTGGCTCGTTAGGATTTGAGGAACATGGAGAAACGGCGTTTATATTTTTAGTTTACGTTATGTTCATGGTTTCGCTTATCATAATTCTTTGGTGGTGTTTGAATTTTGGACAAAATTCAGATGCGGCTTTTCGTGGCTAATTGCCGAAATAGTATGCCTATCCCGTAAATATTTTGTTTGTTTATATTTCTTTAATTAATTATTCTTGGCTATAATCATTAATTTAATAGTGTCAGTTAACCAGGGCGATTTAGGTTTATAAATTCTCGCTATTTTTACAGATGCCCAGTCATCACATATCAAAATATTGTTGTTAAAAAATCCAACAGTTTCACCAACATTTTCACAATAACAGATTCTATCCTAAGGCATGCGAGTAATATTCTATAAAATATTATTAATAGTGAAATAATTAAACCCCCGATATGTATAAAAGAACTGTGTGACTTTTCCCTCACACATGATAATTTGTAAAAATAAGCTTGTGATCCTATTTATCATCATCAATTATTTTAATATCTACAGTGGATAGGAAATAAGAATTAAAAACAGTTGTGAAGTCGATCTTATAATTTATTGTACAAATAGCAACACCTCCTCTTTCACCAGCATTCCGATCTCTCCTAAAAATATTATATTTTGGTATTGCAAGAGTATTTGAGTCTGTATTGTCAATGAACCAACTGTCACTATATAATTGCAAATACTTGATGTTATTTAAAATTTTAGTAGATAACTCTTCAAAACTGAGGGACTATGAGAAAAAAAATCGGTCCGACACAACTCGGACAAACTTTCCATTTAGGAATGCGTCAAACTAATTAATATATCCCGGTCAAAAATAACGATAAAAATATTTTGTTATTATAAATTGCATTTCCTTTATCTTCCACAGTCCCCGTCCCTGCATTTCTCAGGAGCAACTGATCGTGCCATTTCATAATAGTACTAAGGGCTTTTTTATGTGTTAAATTGGATCAAAAACGTTAGAGCTGTTTTTGAGAGAGAAAAAATTTAATTCTATAAACCACATTCCTTGCAACATCTCCATCATCCCTACTACCCATGGCTAAATTGAATCACAATCGTTACAACTGTACAGACATTTTTTATAAACCACTTCTTTGGCTTCAGGAGATCTGAAGTCGTGTAAATTCACCAAAAACTCAATATCGATTTGATGCACTTTCACAATGCTTTCCTACGTACTACTCATATGCACTAACACGTGTTACATCTTCATACAAATATACATGTTTACAGAATTGGATAAAATAATATATCACACGACTGTTGTTACTGATTTTTAATGATTGAATCTGAACCTGCATTACTCAAAATTAATGAACCATTTTCAGGTTAATTATATGGTTGTATATGCAAAATAATTTGAGACACATTTTTTTCTGTTTGGAATGTTCGTTAAATAGTGTATTTTACATATGTTCACAGCAATGTGGCCTAAAACATCGAGGAAACGTACAAATGTCACAAAAACATTTTTATTGTTAACCCAGATAACCCGATATTAACCACATCATGAAACACATCGTAGGTATTACAAAAAATCTTTATAATTTAGAAATGTTATATTTTGCGGTAGTGTACGATTTGAGCTGTCTGAACCATAAAACCCTCTTTTTTAACAGACATATATAAGAAAAGATTTAATAATATTAAATTTCCATCAATCACTGACAAAAAAACCTAACAGAATTTTTTCATATAATTAATATTTTTAAGGCGGCCTATTTATACGCTTTTAAACACGTAACGTATTAAGCAAGTAAAAAATAATATTTATGATCTTTTCACATTTTATCTGGAAAATATTTCGACAGTTCCGTTGACTTAAACTAAAAATGTATTCAGTGATAAAGTAGTCTCTTGCCATCAGTCGATATTGTCTGATAGTAATTTAATCATAACACTGGTATTTTTTATTTATTTTTGTGGGTACTGTGTTATTTTAAAAATGTATTAAATGAAGTCCAGCGTGAAAAGGAACAGTCAGTTACTTTTTAGTAGTTTACTATTAGAAAATATCTCACACCTAAAATTATACAAACCTTATACGAGACTGTTCAATAAAGAGAATAACTTTGAAATTTTAAAGAAATATTCTATTCCAGCCAACTTCTAAATGCATGCAAACACTTTCAACGATAAATATTTTAACCAAAATCTAATATTAACAACAATTGCGTATAATTCGCTACCAACTCATCGCGACACGCGCAAAGATTTCTGTAGCGAAAAATCAATTAAATGCATTTAAACTGGTATACAGGGTGTCCCGAATGGCATAGACCAAACTTCACTAAGTAATAGAAATTTTCAAAATAAGAAAGTTCCTATGAACGGCCAGTAACTGTTATCTTGAAATTATTTAAGATAAACAAACGATAATGTACAGAGATATTTAACACTTTATACTTTATAAGGCAAAATGATAACTTATTCAAGAAAGAGTAAAATTGGTGGAAACTAGGTATAATTTCATCTAAATTTTTTTATGTGCCATTTTTCAACTAATTTATGAGCACTAGAACATTTGAAATTATTTACACAAAAAAGGTCTCTTGAGTTTTTTCTGTAAAATTATCTGTTTGTGAAGATGTAGATTATGCTATTGGTTTACTAGTCAACTAGGGAGTAGACGGGTTCGTTGTGTCTAGGGATCTGCAGTTCTGAGTGGACTCCAACCTATCGCACGGTCCTCGGCTTATTGACCACAGACCCTTGTGCGTATCCCAGCCTGCGAAGTAGGTTCGTGCCTCCAGGTTTGTGTGTCGGAAGGTCCGGGGGGTTACGAAGTCGCACACAGTCCCAAGGTCCCGTAACAAAGACAGCCCAACAGGGGAGTCCCCAACTTAACTGCCCTAGAATTGCCTCACTCAACAGCCTACAGACTGTTATAGACCGTGATAACATTGCAAGAATGTCTCTCGCTAGCTTTATTGCTGGTTATTTGTCAATAGGTGCAGGAAGAGGGGGAAAAGTAGGGGTCATAGCCCGGGGAGATCATGTTTCTTGTTAAATTCGAATTGAAATTTGACATCGGATTTTTAAAGGGCTATTTTGCTATGATTATGTAAACTTTTCAGCAGAAGGAGGTTTGCAGAAGAAATGCTGGGAGTCTCTTTGAAGCCGCACAACCGCAAACAACTTTTCGAAACAGTTTTTGATTCGAAAATTCTATATTACGATTCGCCATACTGAAATTTTGTTTTAAACATTTTTTAAAACTACGTATAGGTACATTTTTGAGGAAAGATCAACAAAAAATTGTTTTTTAGCTGTCCTTGGTGCTCTGACAAGAAAATGGCAGAAGGTCTTCTGCCATTTCGATACAATTTTTCACTCTGAACAATTTTTATCAGAAATATTTTTTGATTCGACGAAATATTGTTTGGGCTCTTCCTCGAACCGCCTCTGGTGCTGAGAAATTCTAAAAATGCATTTTTGATACTATGTTCCAAAGTGAACAATTTTTAAAATCTAATAAAAACATTGATCTGATAAATTACAGATATAGACATTTTTTACCCTGAAGCTGCCCGTGGTGTTTTGGAGAGAAAATTGCAAACAGCATTTTTGTTCCAATTCTCCATTTTAATTAATTGTTGTTTAAACATTTTTTGATCAATAAACAATTATTTGTTTTTGGGCCCTAGAGCTGGCCCTACATCTTCGGTGAGAAATTAGGAAAATCTTTTCACAACAATTTTCAATCCTGAACAATGTATTAAAACAACAATTCCATGATACATTGTTTTTGGGCCCTTCCTGGCCCCCGACGAAAAATTTGCAATGGCCAATTCAGTCCAATTTTCCATCCTAAATAATTTTTTTAAAAATATTTTTAGATTCGACGAAAAAATATTTTTGGACCTGCCTAGAGCCGTCCCTGGTGCTCCGATTTCATCAATATTCAATGGCGTTCTTCCTTATACCTCCCAGGCCTTATCTAAAATTTCAGATTTCTGCGGTGAGCTGTTTTCGAGAAAAACGTATCACACATAGACAGACTGACAGACGGCAAACCGATTCGGACATATTCTGTGTTTTCGGCTTTAGAACGTCCAATTTTATCAAAATCTGGAATATCTTTACGACGCCAATACTTTATAGATGAGAAAGTAAAAAACAATTTCCAAGGTCTTACTTGCACTCCCTTATAGGATTCTTTTTATTTATTTTAATTCGCTGAAGTTAGGTCTATGCAATTCTGGACACCTTGTATGCAGAATTTTGAAAAGTACTATTTACTCCTTCAACAAACGTTCTACTAAATAACATATTTTAATGGCATATGAAAATATATAATAAATACTGATTTGAATAAAAATGCACTTTGTAGGTATTTGCCAACAAATCCCCACAAGGATCGTTCGCCATTTAACAAATTAGTGATGATGGCTGGGAGCTAATTACGTAATGCTTTTTGCAATATATATATACGGTTTCTATATCTTGGGAATATTACCTTACCGATTAAGGTATTAATGTGTTATAGTTTTATCAATAAAGTGGTAATCTGTACGAAATGGGGAAACATCAAAAACTGAATATTCCAAAAAGTGCACGACCCGAAGCGATTTGAGTGAAGGGTGCAAATTCATGTCCAGCTTTATTCAGATGTCCGCCCTTGCTTATAGGACGCCGCCAGCCTAGGAAATGAAAGAGGGTGGAAATCCGACATGATCTTGAAGCCGACCCGTCGACAGAGGACTACTCCCTGCTAACAAGGTCGAATACATCAGAGAAAACGTGAGCAATACACGATCCTTTCTTAGTATCCTCTACCAATGTCTACTCGTAAATAAATACCAGCTAAATTGAGAGAATTTGTTTTTTTAGCGGGTCCGAGGAAACTACAAGAGGCTTTAGTCGGCATGTCATGTTCAGTCTCCAATTTTGTTTAAGTAAATTCTTTCGAAAAGTAAGAAACTATCTCGGAAGAGAGAATTTGAGAAGCTATATGACAAGAATGACAATTTAAAGTGGCCGGTAAATGAGCACCGCAAAATAAAGTTTCAATTACGAATACATGTAAGCTATATGGTGGATTCACTCAGGCTGATGAACTGACTGTAAATATACGACATACTTTAATGCCTGATGTTTAATTGAGGTATAGTTTGGATCTCTTTTACAAACATTACGCTAAAAGCCAGTAGGATACATAGCATCTTTAAAATTCTTAATTAGACAGACCGCCTGACAAAAAAATGGTTCCAAAAATCATAATTACCTATCAATAACTTCATAATTCATTCAATATGATTGTTAAACTACGAGAGCGCTAGAACAGCAGATTACTTTGTGATGTCACTTCAACGGCACGTATGAAGGTACGCAAAGGCGCGTACGCACTTGGAACAGAACCTCGATGCGTAACTCCATCGCGAACAGAATCAAAACTAGGTTATGGTACGCGTAACATATGGCGGAAAAATTCTCCTGGAACAGAACTTCGTTGCGTCGCGAACATTGTGATTTCCATGCTGTTCGCAGTCCCTCAGTTTTGTTTGGAAAAGAGATGAAGACACGTTTATCGAAATCATGAAGAATAATAAACTGTACATTGCGGCTGCAGCATACATTTATATTCATTACGCGACAAAAAAGAAAAAACCGAAAAGATGATGGCATACACGTTTGTATTCTAGAAGAATGGAAAATAGTGGTTGTAACTTGCTGGCTGATTTAAAGTTTCAACATATCAACGGCCTCTATAAAATTTTACAAGGATGTCCAAACTGATTTTGAGTTACTGATCAATTTGATTGGACCAAAAGTATCAAAAAAGGATACATACACGAGGAAGGCTATAAGTGTTCAAGAAAGGCTTGCAATAGCGCTGCGATTTTTGGCAACTGGTGATTCCTATACTAGCTTGCAATATCTTTTTAAAATTCCGGAACAGGCTATTAGCTCTATCGTACCAGAAGTTTCTGGAGCTTTAATTGAGTCATTGAAAGAACATATACACTACCACCACTTAAAAGATATTGCGTAATTTTTAGTACATTTATTACAAATTTAGCAAGCGAACAACCTCGAATCAATCAAAAACCTACACCAGCCATTTACATCTTCCAAACTATATGAGATAGGTATTACCAAATCACCAAAATATATGACAAAAAATTACATTCGACCTATTATAATCAAAATACCGTACGTATTAGCTCAAAACTGATTAAAAATATTTCTTAATTTTTATATTTAAACATTCTTAATATAAACTCTTGTATAAATTATAAAATATATTATCATTCTTCACACCGACCGCGACCGGGTGTAAAATGAATCCCTTTTTTCCACGGGTATCACTATAAAAATAGTTACTTCCACGTCCAGTGGAAGTATAGTAACGCAAATTTTTTTTTTAAATTTTTTGTTAAAATTTCATGAGACGTCGAAATTTCAAATTTTAGCGAAAAAAATTTCCTGTCTGTCGGTCTGTAACTTTTTTTGTGAATACGTTTACTCTGGAACCGTTTATGATATTCACTTGAAATTTGGTACACTTATGTATTATAACGAGATCTGGAACTAGATTATATTTTGATCTAACTGCGATCAATGGTTCGGGGGTAAATAAGGGTAAATAGGCTAAGCAAGCAGGCAAGAGTCCATAAAATTGCAATTTAGGGCATGTACGAAAAGTCAAGGTCTCAAAAAAATTTTTTGGTATCAGCCACTCCCCACTATCACCCCCACACTATTATGAAAGGAAATAAAAAAATTAAAATGTGATTAGTGTGTATACAAGAACGAAACGTCTCAAAAAATTTTTTTGGTGTTGGCCAGCCCCTCTACCACCCCCACCCTATTATTAAAAGGAGTAGAAGTCCATATTCTGCGTAATCTCATACAGCAACATACCTTGATGTAACTCGGGAATACCAACAAATGATGGGAAAGCTGCGAATTTCGGTGCGAACACCCACATTCGCTCTGATGTTACGCGATGAGATTACAAGGTCCGGCCCACACGGTTACACGATGAGGTTCGCGATGTTCTGTTACAAGTGCGTACGCACCTTTAGGAAATTGTGTGTCAGCTGTGTTGCGGGTGCAATTCGTATCTAGACAAGATGAATGAAAGAGAATCCACTGCACAAATATTGAATAGTTTCAGAATGCAACAATACTTGTGTCAACTCTGAATAAAATATTTCTGGAAAATTGTCATGGCAAAGCATGCGTTGAATGACATCTTGTTGCAAAGATCATCTTAATATAATTTTGATTTGCTATAGGACTTATATTACAAACATTTTTTTTTTATGTTTGGATCATAGTTGTTACGTATGAATTTCTGTGTTTTGTTCTTCAAGTGTATAGAAGTTCATCAATTTGAAAAAAATACATGCCCTCAGTACTATCCTTTGTTCTATATTAGTGAAAATAATGTTTGTTCTCTTTCTTAACGTGGAATAATTATTATTGATTGACTGACCACCGCACGTTAAACATTGCTGTTATTCCCGGAAAACCGGCCGGGGCGGCTACGTTTAAGTTGGGTTGGACTGAGGTCATGCTTGCTTCTAGCAGCGATATCAGCATGGCGTATGGTGGAGAATGGTTATGCTCTTCTTTTGTATGGTTTCCTCTAAAGTTGTTCTTTTGAGTCTTCTGTTTCCTCCATTTCTGATCCCGATTGCACATCTGCAATTCATTATGGCACTCATTTATTTTTTTACGCTTGTTCCTATTGTGCTTGGTTCTTTCATAGTCTGCCCATGATCCCATCAACAAATTGTTGGTCTTCCTATTTTTATAGGACTTTCTGCAGTAGATGTAATGGGTCCTCTCTTTTTTAAACTAAAACTAAATCGATATAACTAATATTTCTGGAGAAAATAAGATATATTAATTGTTTGGCGGTTAATTAACATTACCAAATGGAGATGTGACATTAAGTTAGAGGATATTTTGATTAAATTGTCAGATAGGGGGGATGCATATGGTTTTTCTGATGGTTATAGGGTAGGTTATCCTTATTAGTACATGGGGGTGGTACTGTTTCTATCATTACAGGTCCTTAATAAGATGTTGATAGAGTGCTTCTACTATCAATTACTAGATTTTGGGAAGAAAACCGAAAAGTTAGGAAATTGTGAAAACGTAGTTTACAGCTAAGCGAACACTAACTTTTAGTTCAAGGTGACGAAAATCATAAACTTAGAAACAGCACATCAATTTTTCATATAATTTTTAACACAGTAGTAAAATTGCTAAAGAAACGAATTTATATCCAGATACAGAGAAATTTTAACAAAGCACCAAATTGGAGCAATTTGGCAATTCAATAATTTATTGGAATATGTTTACATACGGCATTAGTATATCTGCTTAGTTTCAATAATATACTCGCTGCAAAAGGATTTGAAAAAAATTGTGAATTTCTATATTTCAATAATGATGAAGCACACCTACCAAAAAGTGCACACTAACCACGACAGACTCCACAAAATTCAACTTCCTGTGGATGTAATAAAGGAAAGATTAAAGTGCCTCTAAAACATGTCATTTTTTCCCATATTTGACGTTGATTAGATCTTTAAAACGAGGGAAATAAAGTATATCTTTAAATTTGGAAAAATATCTCTTCTTTTGTAGTTATTATCAGTTAGGTTGAAGTTACGAAGAATTTGATCAATTTTGAAAACAAATTGGAGTGGACGAAAACAGCTTAATTAGTAACAGTTAGAATGGAGAGTGAGACTATAATGTGCTGTTCTACTTTTATTGAACTTAATAATTTGCAGTACTAATCAAACTTTAACTTGTTTATTTCCAATAGATAAACAAAAAAAAAAAAAAAATTTAAAACCAAAAGATCAAATTAAAATCTCTTACCTTTTGATCCGAAAGTATGTCAAATTTATTCAATGGGCCGGCTAGCTTATCTTTTCCTTCAGGGGCAGGTTCAAATTCAGTTCCTGTTTTAAAATGAAATTTTATTAAAGTAAAATTTTTAATCTGATATAAGTAATTTATTTTCCTTCATTAATTCTTCACCTTATCTCGTCCTTATCTCCTCTGCAATTCCTATCCACAATAACACCTCTTCCTTCTTATTTACAGTCTATTTTTACTTTTCTTCGCTGATCTCCACAATTTCTGACTTTTTAATTCAATTTCAAATTATTAATCCTTGTTTATTATTTTTCTTCTTCACTCCCTAATTTTCACTCGTTCTTTTTTATTCTTAAATTTGTTTTTCCAATTTTACAACCTCTCTTTTATCTGTTGTTTGTTGTTCTATATCACTAAATATCAAAGTACCCAAAATAAACAAAACAAAACACCATATGAATTTTGATTAATTTCATTCCAAACATAACCTAACATAAACCTCCTTGTCTTTCTCCAGGAAAACATTTACCAACTATAAAAAAAATTTCCTACTTAAAAGAAATGTCATAATGTCAGAAATTATTTCAACAACAACTTAATAACTACTAACATAGATGTCAGTATCAAACTTACTGTTGACATAAAAACTATTAAAACAACTATAAACAAGTATTAACATTCTAAAACACATACCTTTCGGAGCTAATTTAAATAAATTTTGAAAACCATCTAAAGGAAACAAACAAATTCAAACCCTGATTCAGCAAATAAAACAAACATGCACTCTTCGTAATCGTCCAATATGCGAATACATAGCAATAAACTAGTATAAATACAACATTGAAATACAAAATGCTTATGTTTACAGCTACACGATGATTCTCAGTGGTATTGTCAACCCAGTGGAATAACACAACTTTTTTTCGGGAAACCCTCTGAATGCCATCGGTCGTTTGCAACAAGTTGTCATTTCATATAGGCAAAATCGACACGACACGTAAACGTGAATTGAGGAAACATGTATTATCTCTGGACAGAACAAATATCACAGAATCTTTTGGAGTAAAAGAATGACACTGAGCAGCACGAAATAGATCATCTGCATCCCAAATAACAAACGGAGCATGTTATTGGTACAGTACGCAATATACTTGTATGTGGTAATTTTTAAAATGATCGAATGAGCTGTAGTATTTACACAACCGTATTTTAGCAAAGACTGAGTTTGATTTCAATTAAACATTACTTTTATTTCCTTTCTGATAATCAGATTTGCAAGAAATAGAGTTAAGTCTTCTAAAACAAGAAAAACAGAAAACCAAGTCAAAAAAACCGCTACCCAAGGAATCACTACTTCCACATCCAGACTTTGTAGCCAAGTCTTATACACATTTTGGCTAATGCCAAAATAAATTTTAAAGGCCCTTGGTTCTCGTACACACACTAAATCCCAATTTAATTTTTTACTCTATTTAATAATAGGGTGGAGGTGGCAATGGAGGTGGTAGAGGGGGTGGCTAATGCCAAAAATTTTTTAGAGGCCCTTGGTTCTCTTATACACACTAAATCCCAATTTAATATTTTACTCCCTTTAATAATAGGGTGGGGGTGGGAGGGGGTCGCTAAAGCTAAAAAAAATTTGCGACCTTGACTTTTCGTACATGCCTTCAATTGCAATTTTATGGACTCTAATCTACTTGCTTTGCCTATTTAGCTTTATTTACCCCATTTATCCCCGAACCCTCCAACGGAATTAGATAGAAATATAATCTAGTTCCAGATCTCGTTATAATACATAAGTGTACGAAATTTCAAGTCAATATCATACACGGTTCCAGAGTAAACAGACAGACAGAATATTTTTTCTCAAATTTAAAATCTCGACGTTTCAAGACATTTTAAACCTATTTCAACAAAAAAAATATATATTTTTTTTCCGCTACTATACTTCCACTGGACGTGGAAGTAATAATCGAATAACACTGTCATTTTGTGTCAATCTTTGTTGTTGTCAAGTCAGTAATAAAAACTATTAGGGAAAACTTATCATGGAGTAACATTAAATTTATCAAACACGTTTAACACAACAAATACAAATTTTAAGGACTATTTTATGAAATAATCGTCATTCTACGGATTTTAAGACACGGAGAATTAAGAAAATTATTTCACATTTTATTTCAAAACTTCAAAAAGCCACGCGCCTTTAGATCCCTTAAGATGCGAATAAATGAAAAATAAGTGAATTCTCTGCTTTAGAAAATGAACACGTCATTACTAAACTGAGTAGAATATCCCTTTGACTTCAGATACATATTGCCAATATCTTATTTCCTGCTTTGGAAACTGCCAAAATGAACCTTAATATACGATAGTCCCCCTCATAAGATTCAATACCAAACTGCCCTACCGAAATCCTATGAGCCTTAAAAGGAAACTACAGATTATTTATCGCAAGTGCGTGCGTATGGCGGGGAATCCAGTGCGTAAAGCTTATAGAAAATTACTTGGCAGGAAACAAAAAATCATCTAATCATATCACCCCAGGGAAATTACTATGGATTTAAATTTTGATGTCTTGCAATAATATGCTAACAGTAAAAAAGTACATGTCTAATTCTAAATGTAATACCTTTGATCTTGGAAATAGAATCAAATCCTTAGAATTTGGCTCACAATAAACGAAAGTGCCATAAATACTATTTCTAAACTAAAAAGCTTCTAAAATTTAGAAATTTTTTAAACATACATACAGAAGTTGCACTGTGCAAGTCGTCAAAGGCGTGATTCATTTAAAACTTGTCATTATAAAGTAACTAAAATCTCTGATTTAGTTAACAAACATTTTGACCGTATCTAGTCACTGAATATATAAAAAACTCCTAACAATGCTGACGGATATATCTTGCTTTAGATAATAATAATAATAAAATGTTGGATTACAAAGCATGCCTCTATTAAAATCAATGTACTTACTAATTACAAGAAGATGCTTGCTTTAGAAATGCCTAGATGTGATGTCTGTACCTAATAATTTTTTTTATCAGCTGTTAATTTGTTTCGATTTTTTGTCGCGTTAAATGCGAATATTTTAATTTGTGACTAAATATAATATAAAAGGTATTCAACTTATAAGACTTTCTAAAGCTTTATTTCACTAAAACATAATAAATTAATGGTATTAAAAATATAATTAATCATGCAATGAGTCGAAAATTATACTCCAGTCGAATTGCGGGGTCGATTGTATTATCAGTTACCGGAACAAAATATATTTTAAACCAAGTCTTTTTGGTCCCTGATTACGATCCAAAAGTTTTGCCTCAGTGGAAATTCCGGAAACACCCCTTTTGGGGCAAAAAACACCCCTTTTTGGGGGTTCTTCGCAGTATTCTGAGTGTAATTTTTAAATTATATTATAAAATGCATTTTATCTGGTATTCTGTGTTTTTGGGTCACTGATCACGAATTTCGGGGTCCCATACCCATAAAATGGGTCAAACACCCTTAAATGGGCAAAAACACCCTTTACGAGCGAGTTGTTTCGCAATATTCTCAGAACAGATATGAAATTATCAAAAAATATAATTTTTTTGTACCTGTAATTGAAAAACTTATTAGGTGTTGTTATAATTTAAAAAAAAATAATATTAAGGTTAATTAGAGGGGGTTGAAACTACCCCAAAATAAAGATAATACAATAAAAAAAAATTAATTATGATTTCGTTTTTCAACTTTGAAACTCATGATATTTACAATGAAAAAATCCACTCCAATCCCGAATAGGGGTGTAAACTACCCTTGAATAAGAATAAACTGGAAAAATAACTTTAGAACGTTATGTATAGTATTATATTATGATTATAGAGGAGACGGAATAAATTGTAAACTTTTATATCAAATTTTCACTCAAGGAAGTCGAAACGATCCTTATATTAAAAAAATGTCTACACAAAACTTACTTTTTTAAAACATTGTCCTGTAAAATAAATAATATGTGGATAAATATGTATATAAATTAGATAAACTGAATACTTAAATGAATTGAATAAATTGAATTTGGTAACTATTTTTATTCAGAATTATAATGGAAGTTTGTTTATTTTATTTTTCAATATACGAAAATAATTTTCATATTACAAAAATAACACTTTTTTGTTTATAGTTTATGATAATTTGTACACTGAAGGTCATTAGTCTTCTTCTATATTTACAGAAATATAGAAGAAGACTAATGACTAATGAAAGGGGTGCTTTTTGCCCCAAAAGGGGTGTTTCCGGAATTTCCACTGAGCGAAACTTTTGGATCGTAATCAGGGACCAAGAAGACTTGGTTTAAAATATATTTTGTTTCGGTAACTGATAATACAAACCCCCCGCAATTCGACTGGAGTATTAGGGCTAATTCTGTTCTCCACATTTATTAATTTTAAATGGCTTTATATTCAAATACATAACTTAGTGTATTACAGCCATTTTCGTCTATATGTAATTCTGTCTTTTCAC
This sequence comes from Leptura quadrifasciata, assembly GCA_963675555.1. Lineage (NCBI taxonomy): Eukaryota > Metazoa > Arthropoda > Insecta > Coleoptera > Cerambycidae > Leptura > Leptura quadrifasciata. The sequence goes on from OY776675.1 coordinate 88,256,238, forward strand.
ATTCTTCGGAAGTAACTATTTATGTTATTTAATCATAGGTTAACTTCTGTGTTTTTCATTCATTCCTTTAAAGAAACACGTACCCTTCGCGAGGAATAGACAACATTTTATTGTTAGACATATTTCAGTGACCATCATTAGAATCCTCAACAATTTACTACATAACATTGATTGTAGTTTTTTATTAAACAAACTGTCATTTTGTGTGCCTAGATTAGAAGGTAGATAACACTGCACATTTATTTGTGACATTCCGAGAACAAATTATTTAGTCAGATCACCAGTATTTATTATAAGCAATAATTTTAATAAAATTTGTCAATTATGTGATATTCATCAGAACTTCCTAATACCGCAAGTATGTATGAACTTATGAAATTACTATATACACGTTTGGGTAGGTACTTTACTTTTACTTGTCAGCTATACTTCCTCATTACTGCATTATTTATTTATTTACTCTGTCTAACAGGTCACTACCCAACTACATGACAGGAGGTATAGCAAGGTATTACAATATAAATATAAGACAATAAAATAATATTAAACAAATAATAGTAGAATACAAATAGAATTTTTTTTAGAAAAACATACATCGGGCTTTAAGGCCCTTACATGAAAGACAAAACGAAAGTACACAATAAGTTAATGTGCATTACGTAAGCGACGATAGTACAACAGAACAAACAAGTAAAAAAAGGAACACAGATCAAACAAACTTTCCCCAATAATATTTTTTTAAAGCTGAATATGTTAATATCAGTACAGATTGCGTTGTGGCTGTCGCAAGCTACATAAATTGGTGAGAATTTTAAAATATTCGTACGTCGTGTAGCCAGATAAAAAACACCGCTGTTACGAGAAGCTCTGGGAATGTTAAAACTAATTTTTGAAAGCAATTGTGGCGCATCAATAGAGTTGTTAATTATTATATGAAGAAATATTTGTGATAAACATTCTCTCCTACGGTTCAGACGAACTATTGAGTATTTACGCAGTAAGTCCTTTTGCGGAAAACCTATCGCTGGATAAAAACCTTCTGATTTAAAATGTAATAACTTCACCAACTTACGTTGTACTGATTTTAAACTATTAATATGGACATTGTAGTGTGGGGTCCAGACAAGTGAGGCATATTCGAGCATCGATCTAACACAACAATAATACAGAATCTTGAGTGTATCTGAATTCGAAAAATCTGACTATAAGTCCATACATTTTACTAGATTCAGCGACAATGGTGTTTATATGTACATTAAATGATAGAGTTTTATCAAATACGACCTCTAAGTCTCCGAGTTTCAGGTCTGTGAAGTATAGTATCATTTATAGTGTAGTCATAGCAGATTGTACTCAATTTCCCTGTATAAGACGTTACATTACATTTTTGGTAATTTAACGGGAGTTTATTATATATATATATATATATACATCAGTCACTCACTTTATCTGGCCGATAGCTGTGTTGGTTAAGGTGCGAGGTGGCAATCACTATTAATCACACGGGTATCGCGCCACCGGGTTCGAATCCCGGTTCCGACACTGTCGGAGGAAATGGTTGTATGTCCGCGTATTTTCAATGCGTAACACCCTTCCGCACAAGCCTCTGGAATTGGGGGTGGTCTAATTTCTGTAGTGTGTATTTATTTCTTTTTTTCTTTTTTTTTGCACTAGGACGGCGTCCACACAGCCAGATCCTATTTTACTGTTGTTGATGAAATTATCTACGCCACTTAAACAACCTTATAACGTTATGAACAAAAAGAAGCAGGGACACTCTCTTCTCGTCCAGGGTCACTCAGGGCCTTTTATTTTAAACATAAACACACAGGTGGATCACGGTTAAGTTTTTTAACATACAGAGGTTAGAAACAAAGTTAACAAAACTATCCTAATCTAATGTAAAATTTTATTTTGGTGTTCCTCAAAAACTGTATCATACAATTGATGATATTTTTATTTTGTAGAGATAACAAATATATTAGGTTAAAAGGAGTTTCAATTTCCAACTTTGTTTTGCAGAGCTCGTTATCTTCGTTAGAAAATTTACTGCATCCAAAAAATATGTGTTCTAGATCTCCTAAAACGTTGCAATGTTCGCAGGCATCACTCTGTACTATTCGTATTCTGTAGAGGTGAGGCGGATAATATCGATGACCAAACATAATTCTAGAAATAATTGTGCTATATCTTCTTGGGATATTATAATCATAAAACCAGGGTTTTTCTGGTACAATTGGTTGTATGCGCGTATATCTAGTAGGATTGGTGTGACAGTATTCATTCCAGAGGATGTCCATTTTGTTCGTACAATTTATTTTCTAAGATTTACGCAATCAGAGACACATAACCTTCGCTATCATTTGATTTCAAATTATATATGGCGTTTATTTATCTATTATTAAGTTTTTTGCAATCGAATGGAATTAATTTTAGAAAAAGTTTCAAATCATCGGCATGAATTAAATAGTTAACATTGTCTAAGCCATCTACAATATCATTGATAAATATAATAAAAAATAATGGTCCAAGGACAGACCCTTGCGGTACTCCAGAATTAGCCGTGTATTCGGCAAATTTGAAACCATTAAATGCCAGGTATTGAGTCCTGTTTGATAGATATGAATGTAATGGGAATAACAAACTATGAGAGAAGCTGATATCGTCAAGTTTCATAAGCAAAATAGCATGGTCAAGTCTGTCGAATGCCTCGGAAAAATCCGTATAAATATTATAAGTTTGAGTCGAGGTTTGAGTTTGGTCATCTATTGATTCTGATACATATTGAGTCACACAAAGCAAATTTGTTGCCGTAGAACGCTCTCACATAAAACCATGCTGGTGAATTGAGTTTGGTTACGTACTTCATGCTTCATTTTTATGTTTGCCCTTAGTATTTCATGTATTAGTATTATTTTTTGCTACTTTTCTCTCCATTTACTTGTAATATAAGTATTTCTTGTAATTGGGTCTCACCTGTTTTCCCATTTTTCTTTCAAGTTTATAATCCATTGGTTATTTTTTAATGTTATGTTGGTGTTAGTTCGAGCAAAACTTCAGATTTGCTGTGGGATGGAAAATTCAATTCCAAAAGCAAACCCAAGAAAAACGAATTTAATATTGTGATTATGTCGATGTCAAGACCTAACACTTAACTTACTTCTCCTGAAGATGCCTCATGTTATAATATAAATAAAGGCTATATCTTCGTCTACTACATCTCTTATAATATGCATTAAACAGATTCACAGATTTATTTCTTATATTTTATGATGATACAATCAAGCAATTTACTGGATAGCTATTGTCACTCACAGTGACAGTATCACCATAACGACCCTGTTCAAATGAAGTGAATATAGATGCATTTCTAAAGATATGAGAATCGTGAGCTGAACCTGGCCACCTGACATCTTGCATTTTAAAATTAATATCTACTACTGTTTGTACGTTCAATAAAAAAATGTTTTCTATTTGAAAATGTATTACATTATCCCTCTCCGCAATAGTTACAAGTTAATTAACAGTTCAGATGATCACCAATAAAAGGAAAACAGAATTATTGAATTAACCATCAGATTTCTCTAAACTAGAAATTATTATTCAAAACTCGAGACATTTAAAAAATTTTGTAAGGTAAAAGAAGTGCTGTTTTATGCAGCGATGCAAAAATACATATAAGATCGCATCTCAAAAATATTCCCTGACGGTATCTCGACAAAAACACATAGTAAAGCACATGTTACTGCTTTAAAATAATAGAATGTGAATCGAGACATGAGAGCAATAAAATACGGTAATTAACGTTGCAGCTTTAGAACCCTTTACTTCTGCTATGCTGAAGCGTTCGTCCTTTTTCATAAATTCGGCAATTATAACACCTCCACTACCTGTAAAATTCCAGAAGTAGCTTTTACATATCCGTTGTAGCTTTCACGTAAATAACGCCCGTAAAACGCTGTGCTCTTCCACATTACTCCGGTTGGTTCCATGTTCCACAAGATTTCAGCAATTAATACAATACATGTTGTTACCGCCAATCACAGCGCTATCCGTTTGTTGAGATTTTAATCTGATACACGACAGAATGCTGTTTAGAAGTCGAGAAGTTTTAATATATCAAGTACTTCATTTTTATATTATTATCAAAGAAGTTGAATATACTGAAATCTCCCGATTGTTGAGAACATGTGCTTGCTCTTCCTCTTATAATACAAAACTTCTATATAAAATTGAATCGTCCGCATTCCTTTTAAGTATGTTAAGTTTTTACTTCTGGCACGTTTGACCCAGTTGTCAGCGCTGAAAAGGTTATATTGATTCAATCTCTTTCCATAAAAATTCAAATTTGTAACATGATAGTTTTGTTAAAACGGGCCTAATTTAAATTTACTTAGTTAAAAGGCCGTCATTATCGTTGAAATTTAAGCATTTAAGCGCGGCTCTCTCAGAAGACGAACGAGAGTATTAAATTTCAGTTTGATGGATCTAGGGACAAGATAAATAATAATTATTAAATGGTATAACACTGGATAAACGTAAAGACGTGGACGAGGTTAATTTTGACTAGCTAGATGGGTGGTCTAGCTTCAGAAATCCGTAGGTGTTTCTCAAAGACGGTAATCAACCATAGTTTAGTCTTCATATATGATTAACTTCCCTCCTATTACACCTTAATCGGCAGTAGATGTGTGAGGAAGCACAAGAAAATGTAAAAGGCTTCCTAATGAAATTTACTTGTCTGGTCTATCCTTATTTGCACAGAACTGGGTTATAAATTAATTCTAATTGCTCACTATCATAATCTACGTCTACGACATATAGTAATTTATTTTCTTTCAAGAAACGTAAATCAAGGTGTAAGGGGTGGTATAAGGGAATTTATTTTAAATTATCGTTTAACGTTAATATGCACTTACACAGGGTTGGGTAAATGTATGGAAACACCTGATTTATCGCTAAACTATAATTTCGAATAAAAAATACCCTGTATATTTTTACACCTTCAGATAGACACTTTTTCATCAATTATAATGATATAAGGTTTGGTAGGTGTGAGACTTGTGGTTTTATAAATATCAAATAAAATAATAAAATAAAGAGTAATAAATATTTATTACTTAATAAAAATTAAATTTGTTATTACAAAATATTGAGCACTGTAATATTGAGAAAAAAGGAAAATATTCATAATGGATGTTCAAACTGGAGACCCTCGGCAGCCTGACAACATCCTAATCGATCAACGAAGGCCCTTAAGGAGTATTGAATAGCATGCTGTGATGTTTCTTGAACAGCCATCCAATTCGATTTTCCAAATCTTATAACGACTGAGATCTGGTCTTATAGACAACGGATTTAAATGACCCCCAAAGAAAAGTGTAAAAGACTTAAATCTGGCGATCGACCTATCCATCTCTGTGGAAATATTTCATTTAGGTATTGATGCACACCAACTCCATAATAAGGCGGAACGATTTGCTCGCGCAAAAATTGTAAATCACGATTAGAGTTTAAATTTTCTTTAAGATGATGTGCCCTCTGATTATCCCCGTCCATACATTTAATTTTTGAGGGTATTGGGTGTGCATCCTTCCATTCAGTGAGGATTGTGATCAGCCCAGTTATGTCGATTTACAAAACCATTCAGGCAAGATGTTGCTTCATCGAAAAATACTATATTATTGAAAACGTTACCATTAATCTTAATGTTATCCATCATTTTCTGACAAAACTGCATCCTTCTATCAAGATAATCTTCATTATTCTTCTTACCGATCTCTCGCTAATATTGTGATATAAGACCAGTTTTGGTACTAAAATTTTTGGTTCTCCTTGCGGGTTAAGAAGAATATCAAGTGATCTTCATTTGTAGCCGATTTACTTCGACCGGATTTTGGCCGATTTCGTGAAACTTTTGCACAATTTGAAACTGTTGATTTATAAATTTCAGAATTTCTATCAGGGAATGTTGCATGTCTCTTTTAGAGATATCTACCTGTCTCCAAAATCAACCATCATTAACAACGTAGTTCTTTCACGTTCAGTTAGTTCACCCATAATTGAAAAACAATGTTAATATTTCACAAGGAAACTACCTGATAGACGTATTGACTGCAACTAACAGTAATACGAATGATTTGAGTTCTATTAAAGAAAGTTTGCAAAAACCATGGTAATAAAAAAAATATTTTGATCAGATAGCCTTGATAATTAAGATTTAAACAGTCATCTCTTTATTTTATTATTGTATTTAATATTTAGAAAACCACAAATCGCCAAACCCTATATCATTATAATTCTCTGTATATTTCATTACTTATCAACTCGTTATCAACAGTGTGACCTTTAGCTTTGCAAAGTTATTATTTGATTTGAAAGATTTAAAATTTTTAGCCTTATATCACAAAATATATAAATTTTACACATATTTTTGTTTTAGTTAGATACAGCTTCATCAGAAACTTTTATAAACCACGAAACTGATGTAATTTTTTGTATTATAAATTTCACATTTCCGATATATCGGCAATTATACTAATTATAGAATGAAAGCAATTATATATTGCAAAAATCTATAAATCAGTACTGCTGCAGTTAAGAATGATAGACCGAAATTGCTTTCTTTTTATGACAAAATATTCATTGAAATAAGGTACAGTACACGTATAGAAACGCAAAAAATATTACACATCAATAAATTCAAAATTAAATTCCATCGGCTCAAAACAGGAGTGAGGATTGTTCGTAGTCAACAAGCGTGATTGGAAAATATGTATCAGAGATATGAAATTAGGATGAATGTCCTCGCTACGTCATATGTTTCGGTTCACTACCGCAATTTTACAGTTGACCAGATAAATATAGTCGACTCTTGCGCCTAATGGGCTGTAGATGAATAATAAGTGCCACAAGGCAATGTCTCATAGAACAGGATTGCGTTTCCATGATAAATATTTTAGTAGTTGTGGAAATAATAAATTAGAATTTTTCCCCTATACCCTCAAACCCGATTAGGGAGTTATATATGACCGAGGAAGACTCCACCAGACAGTATATAGGCAGTTAGGGCCTCTAAAGAATTCACTAATCAAGTCTAATGTATTGTTTCCCTCAATGCTAGAAGAACACCTCAAAAGATGATGATGCTCGTAACAAGGCGTTCAAAATAAATATACCGCTAAAATTATTTTTACATAATGTTCTTAGTTTAATTCATTTTGTTTATTTATTTATTTACTTCGTACAGTGTTCAACAGTTATAGTACCCGATTATAAAAAAATACAATATATCATTTAGCAATATAATATATACAAGATATGATAAACATGAATTTCATTATCACGCTGTTTTTTGTTCATTAAAAATTATTCACTTTTATTGTTTTTATTTCGAATGCATTTGAACTTTTTTATTGAACTATTTATAACATTAATTAGGTGTACCCTTGTTTGACGTTAGCGTTTGACTCGGTGGACAGGGAAGTGCTCTGGAAAATTATGTTCCGCTTAGGTATCCCTAGAAAATTTGTGGAAGTATATCGCAGTCTACATACAAACAACAACGCCCAGGTTATGTATAATAATGAGGCAACCGAACCTTTCCAAACCCTCACTGGAGTTAGGCAGGGATGTGTCCTGGCACCCCTACTTTTTAATTTGTTTACCACTGCTCTAACAATTATTGTTGACAACAAACTGACAGTCAGAGGAATAGGTCTCAGATACCGTTTTGATGGCGGTCTCTTTAACATAGGGCGCTTTAGAGCTTTCACGAAGACACGCACACGATTCATTTGTGATCTCCAGTATGCGGATGACTGTGCACTTTTAGCCTCTACGCCAGAAGAGCCTCAAGAACTTTTAGATGTGTATGCCCAGAGCTATGATTCCTTGGGACTTAAAATCAACATTGGAAAGACTAAGATTATGTCAACTCCTCATCAAGTGAACCAAATAGACATTACACTTAACGGAAATTCTCTTGAAGTGGTGGATCAGTTCAATTACTTAGGCAACGTTGTTAATGACAAAGCAAACATGGACAGCGAGATTCGTAATAGAATTAACGCTGCATCTAGAGCACTCTGGGGACTTAGAGAGAGAGTATTTGACAACCACGACCTTGCTTTGTCAACGAAAATGGCTGTCTACAGAGCAGTTGTCATTCCAACACTGCTATATGGATGTGAAAGCTGGGTCACTTACCGTCGTCATGTGAAAGAATTAGAACGTTTTCAGCAAAGGCACCTCAGAAGTATGATGAAAATCCGTTGGTTCCATCACATATCAAATGTGGAAGTACTCAGGAGAGCAAACAGCCTTCCAATTGAGGTGCTTATTTCAAGAGCACGCCTAAGATGGGCAGGTCACGTTCATCGTATGCATGATAACCGCCTTCCTAAATGTGCACTTTATGGTGAATTGCTAAGCGGTAGAAGAAGACGTGGCGGTCAACGAAAGAGGTTCAAAGACGCTCTCCATGAAAATCTAAAATCCTGCGGTATTGCAGACGAGCAATGGGAACAACTTGCAGCGGACAGAACCGAATGGCGAGGGGTTGTGGCCAGCTATCAAGGAAATGTTGCTGCAAGAAGGCCGAATCCAAGACCTAACCAGGTCTATGTTTGTCCTGACTGCGGTCGACATGTGCTCTCCCGAATTGGCCTCTATAGCCATTAGTCGTGTGCACCGTAGATGAATGGGAATTACAATAGACTACACCTTTTACTTGTTTTTTTTTTTATTGTACACAATCTATCGACTGTAACATTTTTATACTCGGACTCGAGTAACGGCTAACGTACCCTTGTTGTTGTTTATAAATCAGTTATTGGATTGTCTTGTTGCATTGAGTAGAAGGGTTAGTCATAATAAGTGATTTACCTTTGCGCACCTCAACATTAGGTCTGTTTGCAAATGGTTAATAACAGAAGGTTATTCAGTTTTAGGGCTCCCTGAAACCTGGTTGAATCAAGCAGTACCAAATCATAATATCGATATGTAGGGCACCAAAATTCAAATTTCAATCATTGCATGGGATGCATGGAAAATATCTTGATTAGTTTTATTACTAATTTTGATGACACTTTGCTTGGTGGTGATTTTAATGTGCATATTTTAAATACAAATAATATAAATATTACATCTGTCTAATTTTTTGAATAAATATGACTTGCATCAATTAATTTCACAACCTACTCGTGTCACTGATAATTCAAGTTCATTAATAGGTGAAATATTTAATAGACGATGTCAATGTTATTAACATGGAGGGCAGCACTGATCACTCAATGATTGATCGCAGTGTTAAGAGTTGGTCGGAGTGTATTAGTCATCCATGCTTCCAATTTTAATTGTAAATGACTGCACGTCAATAAAATGACGCAGCTGAATGTACGGTGTGCTTGGAAGGCGAGAGATAGAGATGTAGTAGAATATGACATTGGACAAATTTATTATACCTAATCTTTAAATTTCTCTGTGCATTTGAGGATATTAGGGCTAATTTTATTTTAGTTCTACAAAAGGGAAAATGTTTATTTTAATAATACCTATGCGGGACGATAAAAATTATTTTTGCAAATCGATAATAGAAGAAAAAAAAAAATATTTTTTTATATATACTTTTTTTTCTCTCATCGTCCCACATTGTAACATGTTTTTAATGTCTTTTAGTGAAAGCCGTTTTTTTAAATAATGATTTATATGAGAGTAATTTGCGCCGTCTTTCCGACTTATATCCGGAGCGCTCTTAAACACAAAAGGGATAAGTAGCAACAACTTTTCCACACTTATAGATTTTCAAAATTTAGTTACAATATGTTTCTTATAGATTTATTTAGAGTAAATTGGTTCCTCATAAATATAACAGATGTCCTTGACATGCACGCGCCAAATAGAACTGTTAGAATCTTAAAATTACCTGATCCGTGGCTAACTGACAACCTTAAGCTAATGATGAAACTCAGAGAAAAGGCATGTAGTAAATAAAAAAAAAGTAAAACTGATGCTAATTGGAGCCATTACAAAGATTTCGAAAATTTTGTTAATATGTCGTGAATTTAGAGAAAAAAGTATATATGTACATGACAGATCTAAGAAAAATCCTAAAAAATTTTGGAAATGACTAGAATATTTAAATATTACTTCTAAAACAAAAAAAATCAACTCTGACTTTGCAAGTGCGAATTCTTTCAATGATTTTTTCATTAACAGTGTTCATAACACTTCTAATGGAAATTCTGATATTATTTTAAATAAATATTCGACTCCACTGAATGATACTGCGTTTAATTTCTCAGATGTTTCTGCCCACAAGGTTGAAAGTATACTACCGGGTGTCAACGAATCTTGGTAGACCCTCCTTCTTTTCCTTATTTTAAAAAATATCAGAATGAAACTTGGTAGATATATTATATGACCAAGAAGACACTTTGTGGCATAACTGTAATTGTTTTCCCACTTCCGGTTTTACCGGAAATGAACCCAACTTTTGATTTTTAAATGGAACACTCGCAGGTCGCCGCGTTGGTTAAGGCGCGAGGTGGCAATAGCGATTAGTCACACGGGTATCGCGCCACCGGGTGCGAATCTTGGCTCCGGCACTGTCGGAGGAAATGGATGTATGTCCGCGTTTTTTCAATGTGTAATCCGCACAAGCCTCTGGCTTCTGGAATTGGGGGTTGTCTAATTTATGTGGTTTTTATTTATTATATATTATTTATTATATTATTGGAATCCTTGAAAAATTCTGAGTACGGTGATGCCCCATAAGTGACATTTCGACGCCATGAAAAAGATTTGACTCGGAATTTGTTGGTACATCTAGAGTGCCATGACCAGAAAAAATTGCTTATAATGGACCGGTGTGATGTCAGAAAAATCAATTTTATAATGTGTATTTTGTGGGCCATCAAATTTGGCCTGAACAGTTTTTATCCAAAATTTATTTTTTTCAAGTGGAACCATAATGGTAGAGTATTTTCCTATTTTAATTTTTTTTTGTTATTTTTTAATTTCAAGTCAAATTTTTTTCATAGAATTGAAATGTCACTTATGGGGCATCACCGTACTCAGAATTTTTCAAAGATTCCAAATATTTAATAATATATAGGGTGTACCATTTGAAAATCAAAAGTTGGGGTAATTTCCGGTGAAACCGGAAGTGGGAAAAAAGTTATAGTTATGAAACAAAGTGTCTTCTTGGTCATATAATACATCTACCAAGTTTCATTCCAATATTCTTAAAAATAAGGAAAAAAAAAAGGCGGTCTACCATGATCCGTTGACAACCGGTATTTCGTACCATAAAATCTAATGCAAAAGGGAGTAATGAAATAAATTTTAAAATGTTATCGCACATTTAAGTGAATAGTTGACTTATATAATTAACAAATGTCTTACAGAAAATTACTTCCCCACCGCTTGGAAATTGTTATATATAATTCCTATTTCGAAGGTCATTAACCCTTCGAATGTATGCCATTTTAGACCTATCAAAAAAAAAAAAAATCTATTTATATCTAAATATTTTGCCCCATACACAATCTGGTTTCCGCGCAGGTTATAGCACGACTACAGCATTATTGCAAGTAACGGATGATATTTACACAGAAAATAAAAACACCTGTCTAGTTTTGTTGGACTTCAGTAAAGCGTTGATACGTTGAATCATATCACTTTATGCAAAAACTTAAATATTTAAATTTTAGTGATTCCGCAATACATTTTTTTCAAAATTACTTACTTAAAAAACGTCAAAGAATAGTTTTAATGATAATTTTTCAGAATATCAGGATAATATAAATGTATTACAAAACTTATTTTTTCAAGTTTGATTACAATTCAAGTTTAAAACTTAGAGTTGATAATCTATTTTATATACAAAAAATTATGTTTATCTGTTTAGGCTTAAATAATATATTATTGGATATTAATAAATAAATACGTATTTTTTAATATCCTTTCAAGTTATTCTCGGGTGCATAATTTAATGTCGAATTAAAAAGCGATATTTCCAGTTGAATTCGTATAACATAAAGATAAAACGTCTAATAGCAGAAGATTAAATAAATACGTCAAACAGGTCGACAAAATATGTAAGATGGTACAGACACTGCTTCGTTCTATCGTCTTCTTCCCACGAACGGAGGTGGTTGCACAGCTCCTTTGTCGCAGGAATTGTCCACCCATCTCGTTCTGAATGATTTATCGATAGATTTTCTCTTTTCCCCAATATATTTCAATAACAGGGTTTAAGGTTAGAGGGGAGTCTAAATAAGAAACGCGTGTCACGATGTTACCCAACTCAGGGGGCAGCCAGCAAGTTCCTTCACGATTTCTTGAAATAAAAGAATTTAAAAATTACTATCTTTCAGACGGATACGTCGTGTGCCTTTCTAATGCCCCTTCATCGTGGAATTCCTAAGTTCCAATCTTACTTTGGAAATTGTGTAGTGGGATTTAGAGCGTATTATAGTAATTAGAAAATGGATCTTATTTGTATTAGGGACTGAAACCTAATGTTATTATTTACACAATGTATTCGGATAATACATTCTTATATTTCTTTTTTGTGTTCTTAATAAACAATAACATTTTGACATAAAATTGTTTAAACACGTAGTTTAATATAAAAGTTGGAACTGCTTTAGAAAACATGTATATGGTCCTCTTTCAATATAGTTCTAACTTACCTCACTTCTAGTTTCAAATGAACAAATTAGTAGATAAGCTATGAGATTTCTGTGACAAAATCCCATGTTATTTCTTATGGAGGTTCATTCTAAAGACCTATAAACAGGTCTGTTTTATAAATAGGTCTGTTTATAAGTCTTTATGGTTTTTAAACAGGTCATGACAACCCTATGAACCACCCATGACCGCTAACATTTGAATTTCCCGCCAATTAGTGAAGTTAGCTACAGACCTGCGCATGCGCGGCTAATTTCAGCCGGCTCTTTACACGAATTGCCTTGAAAAAACAGAATGATCCTCCATAAGAAATAACATGGGATTTTGTCACAGAAATGTCATAGCTTATCTACTCAAATATTTAAAAAATGCCTTCATATTATTTTCTTCTTTTAATTATATCTAACATATTTTATTAACTTGTTAATAATAATAATAATAATGCTGCTGCCTTATGTAACCGGAGGGATCGAGTCTGTTGTAGAGAACGAGAAGTGCTGAATTTATTGGAACTTCTTGTCCCCGACTGGTCGAAACAAACTATTGACATATCCTCCAGGACCACCATATCATCGGATTCTCAGCGCTTGCTGAGATTAACATCACCTTGAAGAAGGAAGAAAAACAGTCCTGATAATCGATGTAATGGGTGGAATGAGGCCAGCACTGCTCTTTGAATTAAGGACAATGCCGGCCCGTCAAAAAATCGGCCGTATAGTTGGCAGGCCGAATGCAGAAGGCAGCCATCCTGAAGTTCCTTCGTCTGATAAAGGCACACGATTCTGGAATCTCCTGACCCTGCGGGATGTAGGGGGTGGCTGCAGATAATTAATTGAGGGAGACACGGGAAAATTTACCACCGAGAAAGAAAAATTTATAATGCTCGAACAAATCATAATAATACAAATAAAAATGAAAATGCTTATAAACAAAATATGATTGACTTTGATTTTTAACTATTTTGTGAACAAGACACACCATATGAAGCTGATAGTGTTCATTTAGGTAAGACATTCACTGCCATAAAGTGGACCCGATATATGAACAAAATTTCTAAAATTGAAGCTCAATCTTATCTTATGCATGAGTTTTGGACCTTTTGCAGACTTACGTGGTCCCTCTTTAAGAGGGTCGGCCAGTATACAGTTTCACAATAAGACAAGGCAGACAAAATTAAACTATCACATATTAGTAACGTAGAAAAAAAATAATTTTCTCTTGTTGAAATAGGCTTAAAATGTCATGAAACGTAGAGATTTTAAATTTGAGCGAAAAAAATTTCCTGTCTGTCGGTCTGTTCGCCTGTCTGTAACTTTTTTGTGCGCACGTTTACTCTGGAATCGTTTATGATATTGACTTGAAATTTACAATTATGTATTATAACGAGATCTGGAACTTGATTATATTTTGATCTAATTCCGTTGAAGGGTTCGGAGGTAAATGGGGTAAGTAAGGGTAAATAGACAAACCAAGCAGGTAAGAGTCCATAAAATGCTATTTAGGGCGTGAACGAAAAGTCGAGATCTCAAATTTGTTTTGGCACTCCCCCACTCTTTGGGCAGCGGTTTTTAAAAATTGTTATGAGCTTCTAAACCCATCTTATTCTTTCCGGATATTAAAACTTCTGTCTTCGACTGATTTAAAACAAGACCATGAGCTTTTGAACCAGTCGCTATTTTTCCTTAATCTGAGTTAATTGCTCCAGTTGCCGTATCAACTTGATGTGAGGAAAATGAGAAGTATATTTACGTGTCATGAGCATATTGATGTGTGGCACAAGATGTTAAAAATGTATAAAAATCGGCAGTATACAAAGAAAATAATAACGGTTCCAAAATACTACGAGGGAAATTATTGATGTAGGTGAAATACACCGAAAGAAAATAGATACATGCTAGGTCGTAAATCTTTTAAAAATACATTCAAAAATAACTATAATTGGTTTTCGTTATTTCCAATATTTTATTATTAAAATCAAAAAAGTAAAAAATATACTGGTAGGATTTGTTAGAAATATATTTTATTTAAATATTATCTCGTTCAGAAAAAAATTAAAAACCTAATGATTATGTATAAATATATTTTATAATATGCAAATGTAAAATAATTTCTTAATATGTCTGCGTAGAATTAGGGTAACTAAAAAAAAGAACAAAATTGATTTGAATGTTTCCATGAAAAAAGTCCCGTAAAATTTATTACAAATATTTTAATCATTTATTTAAAATTTCCCTCTGATTGGCAAGTAAGTGTTACAAAATTATTGCAAACTCAACATTTAACAAATTCACTACTCCAATGAATTAGTAATAGTATGGTTTTTACTCTACATTTTTCTAATAAAAAAGTACAAAAATATATATTACAAATCAGAGTAAACAGCAATATTGTAGACAAAATTATAGTGCTAAAAAAACACTTTTTGGGACGTTCGTCGGAAATACGTTTGGGAATTCAGACAAAATATTTTCTTAAGCCATCATTTAAAGAAGTGTCGATTTTTAAGCAGGCATTGTTCAAATAAAATATATTACATTGTTGACCGATACGATAACGTGAAAGAAATATAATGCAAGTATGTGTATTTTACGTGATCATTTCTTTCTCAACAGTTAAATACAAAGTATGATGATAATTTTCATTGTGTGCATTGTGTCCTTGAACCCACGACCAAAGTAACTACATACACCGAGTTGAAAAAAAAATAGACAACGCTGAAGTTATGTACGTTCTTGCAACTTAGTATAAATGTCTATATTAATTATATAAATAGTAAGAATTACACGACGCTGTTTCCTTCTTGTACTTAAAATACAAAGTGTGATTTTGCCTTAAAAATGCTCGTTTGTCTTAAAATAAAAACTCAGCTAGTATCTATCATATCAGACATGTCGAATATAAGGTAAACTGCAACTGCTGTTTCGTGAACCCGCTCGACGGTTAAGTTGAAACCATTCGAATATTTTTCGTATTGTGCGCGTGTCTAGTAAAGATGTGTAAAAATGACATTGACGAACGTGAGGTTTTAATGTCATTAACGATTGCGAACACAAGCTTCTTCAATGCGTTGCTCTACTCTTACACGATCAACAGGTCCGCCTATAGAACAATCACATAATGCATAGTATAGTTCACGGACGAGTTGTACTCTTCGTGATCTTGATTGAGTTACTTTAGGCTATGTCTTAAAATTGAATGCATTTAGTCGTAACGAACGATTCAATCTGTCAGGAAAAACAACATAAAAGAAACACGAGATGTAACATGTTCAATTAAGTCGGCCATTAAAAGCTAGAGCCAAAAACTTTCTTCAAGTTAATGGGGTTATTTGACTTTTTGCTGAAGAAAATGGAAACATATTTAAGCCATTTTCTTCAACGGGAAAGTCCGAAACCTAAAACAATCATTCGTCTGTCTTATTTAATCACATTATTTTTCGTGATCATATTATAGTCTAAGAGGCCACTACTGATTTCATGACTAAAAGACCTTATGGCTGAATACTGCATCGTGTGCGTAGAGATGGGTTCAGTAATTCAAATGGTATTTAGCCTACCAAAGCTATTTCTGCGTTTAGAGACCATCGCTAAGTAAAGTTGGCCGTTGGGACATGAACTTGGCTGAACTAACAGATGATTGAAATTTAGATAATAGAGTGTTGGTCACTAACGTCAATGTCTTCGGCCTGTTGTGGCGCAACTGCTGCTTTCTTTGGAACTGACTATTTTGAACTTGTTAATTGAGCCAAAAATTTCACAGATTGAACACTGAATTTTGAAAACAGAAAACTGAACTGAAAACTGGCGGTCTACGGTGGAAGGTTTTCAAAACTTCAGTAGCTCTTGGTCCATCATATTCATTATTTAAAACAAGAGGAAAATAATGGATTAGGATATAGAATTACAATTTTTCAAGTACAAGTAATAATGAATAATTATACCAATTAAGACAATTGGTGTTAAGATTAAAATAGCCCAATTGTCATCTGTGGCACCTCTATTTTAAACCCCAGCGCATAGTTGTGGTATATTCGTAAAGTTAAAGTTAAAAAATTTGAATTAAGCGTTTATCATTAGAGCTTGATAGAGACCCTGGGAGCCCTTTTGTGCACTTAATTTTGAAATTGAAAAGTGTGGGGGGGGGGGGGGGGGTCACTCGTAAAACGTTTGACAGGGTCAAATGCTACCCCCTGTGTAAGCCCTGGAGCTGGTTGGTTCACGTGTAATTGATTGAAGTAGTTTATTTACCACTGGGATGTAATTTATTGTTTATGACAGGATCCAAAACTTCACCCTGTATATGCTTGTATTGAATTAAAATACTTTGTTTTTGAAACGAACAACAATTATTTATTTAAAGTAACTGAACAAAGTTAGTAAAAGTTTCTTAACTTAAATATTTAATTTACTGAAGTCTTGTAAATATTAAGATTGGAATGTAAAAATTGATTAACACGAGTTAAAGAGTCTGAAAAAAATCACTTTTTATTAAATGCTCAATGGCAAAATGGTTTAGAGTCTTTTTACTTGGTACAGCCAAAAAGCAGCTGCAGTGGCACGGTTGTAGGTTCAAATTTCGCGGCGCACGTATCGAACTGTACTTGCTCGGCTGGGCTCGGCCTTTTATATGTTTCGGTACTGTTCGTTTGAACGGGGAATTTGAGCTCACACGAATGTTTCTTGGCGGTTTTTATGAGGTCTGGAAAGGTCCTCCGCCATTCATCTTGGCTCGATCGCGCAATATTGCATCAGAAAATGAGGAATTGTTTGATGTATGAACGAAGTTTGAATCGATTTGATTTCTGGAGTTATTGATAATTGTCTGAGTTAATTAATTAATTTTGAAACGACCCCGTAAAGTCGTCCCGAAGGTTCTGCACGTAAAGTTGATAACATATGTGAACGTTTCGATAGGTCCACGGTGAACGAAATGGAAGTAAGTTTTGATGACAATGGAGAACGAAAGTACCAGTAAAGTATTTTGATATTTAAGGCGCGAAATCGAATAAACAGTGAAATCGGAAGGAAAGATAATCTACAAAAGTTTTGTGTCAATGAAATAAAATATTTTGACCGCGGGTATGGAAAGTAGAAATGAAGGGTTCTTTTATTATAGTTTGACTGTGTGAGGCGAAAGAGTTGATTTTTTGGCAATTTTGAGAATTTTGCAATTTTTTCTGTCTCCCATATATGAAATATACTATAACACCTGACATCACAAGATATTAATGAAAATGTCCGAAAATGTTTTAACCGCCTTCTTAACCTCGAATGCCACCTTAAGTCTAAAAGATCTAGATTTGTCTGAGTAAAAGAGACAGGGCTCTATAGTTTATAGTAAGGTCCGAACCACTTCTTGGGGATAATCTATAATTGAAAATTACTTCGCAGTACGTAGGGGTCAAACCAACTTCGCTAGGTAACCTCAGAGAGAAAGGCTAGACGCGCTAACCATTGACTAACCATCCCCCTTATAGGATTAATATTTTGTGAAAACACTATCTACATGCTATATTAAATTTCCCACGGGATGAACTTGAATTTTACAATTATAGGAGGAATTGATTTATTTATATATATATATATATATATATATATATATATATATATATATATATATATATATATATATATATATATATATATATGTATATATATATGTATATATATATGTATATATATATGTATATATGTTAGATAGTGGATTGTTTGAATAACTTTTTAAAAAGATTTATTCACTTATAATGGAGTCGAGTTTGACTCTTGTAAAAATAACAATAATGATTTTGAATGTGTTTAATCGAAAATGAGTATAAGACTGAGGTTTACAATGGCAGTGGGTAATATTTATAATATCTGGAGAACAAAGAACATTGGATTTGCAATTCAGCATGATAACAGATTACTGAGAAAGAAATGTTAAGCTCAGCTAGCGTGAGCGGTTATTAGAGAAGAGCTGTTACGCAATTTGTAATGTGATATGTCTGAGAAGGTTAAGCCTGTCTCGGTGATATTATATATCATGGTATATTTCTAATATAACAGCTTCCCCCTTATAAAAAAAGTTGGTGTTTTATGCAGCAACTTTTGAAATGAATATAAAATGTATATAAAAGGAATGGTACAATTTGGAAAAATATAAGAGATACAAAAATGTTAAATAGTAAGGTTTAAAATACAGAATATAACCTTAGCGTCTAAAATATGAAATGCAAGCACAATAAGCTTGATTCATAAAATAATATAACATAAAAATGTTAGAGTTAAAATATAGCTTTAGCAAGAAAGCGTAAAATACAAACATAATAAGTTTGTTGTAAAATGGGATAATATAAAAATATTCCCAGGGTTAAAATATGGCTTTACCGTGAAAGCCTAAAATATAAGCATGATAGGTTTAAATGAAAATGGTATAAAAATGTTAATGCAATTGAAATTAACAAGGGATAAGTAAAATAATGAAATGTAATGATTAAATGAATAAAATATGGTTCACTGAAGAGTCCAGCACTAAAAGTCAGTAAAAGGCACAAAACAGTTCATCTTTATGTAAGTTCTATGTCTTCGGCTTCGTTGTCTTCTCTCCTTAAGGTAGGTCGTCTTCGTGAAGGGAATAGGTTAGCAAATGTCCTGTGGGGTTTGCTAGGCCTAGGTGGAGATGGGGGTGATGCAGAAACATCGATGGCTAGTCTTCGTCTTTTTGTTCTGCACTTACAAAATAGGTACAGAAATAACAGTCCAAATATTAGCACAATGATGAAGTAGGTGAACCAGGATATGTGTTTTGTTACGAATGGTTCGTTGATTAAATCGTCTAGATCTCTGGAATATTGGTCCAATTTGTGTTTGGCAATTTCGAGATCTTCTGTGTTAAGGTTGTTTAATTTTAATGGTTTAAGGTTTGGTGCTCTAACGTTGTTTGGAATTTTGTTGCAGCATTCGAATGGAATTTGGATGGGATGAGTGTCGTCGTTTACGTCGGTTACTTCGTTGGTACTGGCTTGGATTTTTGTGATGCCTATAAAGGCGTAACAATTAGGTTGTAATTTCACTATTGAGTTTTTGTAGATGACTTCAGTTTTCGAACTTCTTTCTGGACAATTGATGGTTGCCTGTAATGGTTCTGCGTTGATAACCAGCCACGTATTTTCGTTTATCTTTTGGACGTTGTATCCTTGGCCGATGATGAATGATGTCTGGCAGCTTCCTGGCAGAGTTTTGAGGTTCTTGAAGAGACGGGCTTCGCAAATGGCATTATCATCAATGGGGTATGAAAATAGATTTGGACATAATTTAGTGTTGAAGTAGAGTGGTTTGCATTCTCTGAGGTCCGGGATGGTTAAGTACATTAAAGAATCATCATCTCTCGCGATATATTTCTGAGAGGTTGACAAGATATGATATAAGCCAGTTCTATTATCCAAAATAGGGATAGGGTATAATTGAAATACTGAGTAGGTTTAAAGGTCTACCAAAGGTATGTCTAATACGAATATTAAATCTGAATTTGTTTGAAAAGCTTTTAGTTCTATAATGTCTAAATACTGTGCAACTTTTGATAATTTGATTGGAAGTGGCAAATTGTTCCTTTGTAGGTTCTGTGAAATTTCCTGTAACGAATTTACCAAGTCTTTTGGGTTTATGATCGATGTATGAATTATTTTGAGCCTCGCGAAAGTGATAGAATTCAGGATATCGTTTAAGTTATCTTCGATAAATAGATAGCTTGCCATAAGCTGTTCGCAGATTTCTATAAATTTTAATTTTGCGTGAATATTTTCTGTCTTTAGTCATGTCTAGAATTGAAGTTTCGATTTCTTTAATATTTTTATTGAAAGTTTCTTCATCAACTTGCAGTTTTTGAATTGTTGCGTTGAAACTTTTGATTACTGAAGTTGTGACAGATATTCGGTTTTTAATTAGGTTTTCGAGTTGATTGAAATGATTAATTTGAAAAGAACATTATTTTTTGAAAGTACCGTTGTCATTAAATTGTTTTGCAATTTATTTTGTCATCTGAGATTATTTTTAGAAATAGGTGTTATTGTCAGTTTGGTATTTGGTCAATTTTTGAAACGTGGTTATCGAAACGATTTTTAACATTTCTTTTGTTTTGGTCTCGGACGCTAATTAATACACGCTATTTGGTAAAATAGTGTACCAATCATGTATTTAGTTTCCTGTATGATCGTCATGTAGTCGGGTATATAACTTATTGGGACAATAATCATATTTATAATGTATTATCGCAATATTTTAATATTTCGTTTCGAATGTATGTCATATGTGGAATAGTTTTAACAGGGTTGTACACTTGGAAAATAACCATGAGGGGTTGCTGTTGTGAAACACAGCGTATAATGGTATTGCTAGAATAATGTGTGGGTTGAGAAAAATGAATTATTATCGATTTTATTACTGTCATTAATCGTTAACATCATATTTAATTAAGTATTCATTTCTCTTGATTACATAGGGCTTTAAGATTGAGTTTCATAGGGTGGACTGAACTATCTGAATGTTAGAAAACTTCGGGATATTTTTTCTTGCATGACAAATTTTTCTGAGTGGGAAAATTAAACTTACAAAATTTCAATTTCTGGAGTAGCGTTGAAGATGGGTAGTTACCGTGTGTTCATTTGATACGGAGTTGTCAATATAAGAATAAGAGGATTCACTTATTAGTTTATAATGCGAACATAAATGATTGTCATAAGTCTATGCACATTATATTTCCGGGATAGTGAAGAAATTGACTGACGGAATTAGTCAGAAAATTACATAAGTAAGATTTTTGATGGAAGAACTGTTTGGAATTAAATTCGTGAAATAGTTAGTATTTGTCAGAATTAGGATGATGTATGTTTTGGATAATAATTCTATGTAAATGTTATGAGAAAATAAATTCCTTTAATTTTAAGAAGTTGGTCAGGGGATGAAAAAATATAAATGTTTCTGTTACATGATTATCGTATCACGAATATAGTGTTGGAATTATAACATAAGGATGTTTACGATTGATTTTGCAATCTTGTGTAGGACAGTGTAAGCTGTGTGAATTTGTCAATTTGTTGTAGGTGTCGGTGTGTAGTTTTGTGTGAGAATTCGAATAGGTCGATATTGATTTGTCGAATAGTGCTTTTGGGGTTTTGGTGATTACCAAAGGATTGTTAGGATCCTTGCGATTTGGTTTTTCTCTTTTCGACAAGTTTTACATTTTTTTGATAGAACTTTGATAGAACTTTTGGCATGGTTTGTTAGTTCTTGCCAGTTATATTTGTTTTTGATGTAATCTATTTTTATAAACGGAACCTTATTTATCAGGGGTTCTTGATAGGTTCTGATTAGTAGTTGAAGAATTAAAATATAATGATAAATTTTGTATATTGGTCTAGTATAAGTATTCGAAATTTTGAGGTATTATTTTTTTTTATATATTTTCTTTTGAAATCTCTAAATTTTTTATTTTTAAAATAATGTTGAGAATAAATGTCTTAACATTGATCCTAAAGAGAAATAATTCTGTCCGTCTGTGTTTTTGAGTTAATATTGGTTTTGTTTTACTAAACTACAGAATAATTTCGTAGTTTTCCTTTTAGATGGAAATGATTTAGTGAAATTAGTGTATGGAAGTAAGTTCACAATTTTTTCGATATAGTAGTTGTGTGAAATTTGTAGTTTTACGTTTTGTTTTCGTAATCTACTAGAAGTTTTGTCTCGTGTAAGTATAAAAGTTGTCAAATGGTGTAGGGTTTGTTGTAATTTGTATTTTAGAGTAATCTATTAAAGATTTCGTTTTGTAAAGTCAAGAAAAATGTGTCAAATTTTTGGGCAATTTGTTCGTTTGTACATAGGGTCATACAATTTTAATTTTGAACATTTTTGAAGAAAGATTGATTTTTATGTACGTCTGTATGTTTGTAATTTTTCAGGGTTTTTGAGCAATTAAAAATTTTTTTATTTTAAAAGGTATGTTATTCTGAATTTAGGTTCTAATTTAAAGTTTGAAAATTTCTTAATGTATATTATTTAAATTTCTGCCCTTGCTATTAATTAACAGCTGTTATTACTTGTGCTTGTAAGGTATTTATGTTGGTGTAATGAAACATCATAATGAGTACAATGCAATATTGAGGTGTTGGATATCAGGCATTTCTTGTTAAAATGTTTAAGTTCATAAACATACAAGACGTGCTCCTGTGCAAAAGTTCAAGGCACTGGTATCAAAGTAGTACTACTATTATGAATTTCTTTGAATTAAATGTAAATACTTTATGTGCATTTATTGAAATGAACAAAAGTATTTCCTTATAGTTAAGGTTTTGTTTCATAGAGTAGAATTTATTACAGGAGAAGAAATTTCCTAGTGATATAGAAAAAGGAATAAAATATTTACATAAGAAGTTTATTTTGATAAATAATTGATCTATGGAGTTAATTGATTTATCATACAATTATTTTTAAAGATTTTCAAGCAATATTAATTTAGAAAAGTTTGAGAAAAGTGGAGAATATCTTTAATATAAACTGTTAATTTTAAGTAATAATATTCTAAAATATTTCGGTTAGGTGACTAAAAATTTGTGAGATAATTTTGAGAATTATTTTACGGGCAAAAATTGCTTTAGAGAAGCAATACAAAATTAAAGATAATTTAACTCCAGAAGAAAAGTTATCGATAAATTCTTTAAAACGCGATGAAAGTATAAAAATATTGCCAGCAGACAAAGGTAATGCCACAGTCATTATAGATAAAGATATATATAACACAAAAATCATGACTCTTGTAAATGAGGGACCCTACTCAAAATTAAACAAAGATCCAACAAAATCAATAGAGAGCAAAATTTACAGAACTTTGTTTAAATACAAACATGAATTTAATGATTTTGAACGAAGGAAACTTACACCACATCATAGTAAGCCCCCTCATTTTTATGGCTTACCAAAGACACATAAACAAAATATTCCTTTAAGACCAATTGTTAGTTCTATTAATTCACCATGTCATAATTTGGCAAAATTTTTACTTAAAATTATTGATCCATTATCTGGAAATACCGATTCATATATTAAAAATAGTAAACATTTCATAGAAAAAATTTATGAAACCGATATTCATGAATCACACCTGATGGTTAGTTTTGATGTAGTTAGCCTCTTTACCAATGTTCCGGTAGATGAAACATTAAAAATAGTTAAAGACAGGTTGCTAAATGATAATAATTTGGAAACTAGAACTAAATTAAGTGTAAATAGCATAATGGAACTCTTAACACTGTGTATAAAAACAACCTATTTTCAATTGGACAATGAGTTCTATCAGCAGGATTTTGGTATGGCTATGGGGTCTGCATTATCACCAATTTTAAGCAACATATTTATGGAGAACTTTGAGAACACACATGTTCAAAATTGTATAAACAAACCGGTTGTCTGGTGGAGATATGTTGACGACATCTTTGCAATTTGGCCTCATGGTGTTGATTTACTAGATAGTTTTTTAGAAAATATAAATAGTAAGGAACCGTCTATTAAATTCACATTAGAAGTAGAAAGTAGGAATGAACTACCGTTTTTAGATGTTTTAATTAGAAGGATAAATAATACAATTGAAACAAGCGTTTACAGAAAACCAACACATACTAATAGATATCTACATTTTAACTCAAATCAGTCAATAAATGTTAAAAGGGGTGTTGTAAAATGTTTATACGATAGGGCCAAAATAATTTCATCTAATAATGAAATATTAAATAACGAGAAAAAATTTATCAAAGAGGTTCTAGTACAAAATCAATATCCTGAAGCCTTTGTTGATAGAATTTTCATAAATGTTGAAAATAGGGACAATCAGGTACGACAAAAACCTGAACGTCATTATACAGCAATAATTCCTTATGTATACGGACTATCGGAAAAGCTACGCCGTATAGGTGACAAATTTGATATTAGGACGATATTTCAAACGGGGAACACTTTAAGATCTATTTTAACAAAAACAAAACCGATAAACAGGGAGCAGAATTCAAAAAACTGTATTTACAATATCCCATGCGAATGTGATAAATGTTATGTGGGTGAGTCATCCAGACCTTTCAGTGTGAGGTTGGATGAGCACAAGAACTACATTAGAAAGAATGAAATTCAGAAATCAAAGATTTGTGAACATGCTTGGGAAAACGGACATAGAATAAACTGGGACTCGGCAAAAATTTTAACAAAAGAAACAGATACCAAAAAAAGAAAAATTAAAGAATCAGCAATAATCTTATTAAATGAAGATAAGTGCGTATCGAATTGTTCTGTAGATATTTGTACAACCTGGCTACCAATGTTAAAAGAAGAACTTAACAAACTCAACATTATCTAAAAAAAATATCATCAGTTCTATGTTCTGTGTAAGTAGTAAGTATCTATGGAAATAACATAAACAGAATCTTAAAGCTGTGTATTTGACATACACAGCAAAATAAGAGTTCTTCAAAAAATAGCTTTGAAAACGGAAAGAGATTACTTTCCGAAACGTCAGCAAAATACATTATTTTTGTGTTTATTCCGATTTATATTATTTGCAAAACATAACCTCTGACTTTTCCTTTGGCGTAAACGTCACGGGCGCAGAGGCTCTTTTTTCCAATAATTCTATTATTTTGTAGATCCGGTGATTTGTTTTGAAGAGGATAATAGTACATGTGGTAGAAAACCCAAATAATAGGAAAGAATATTCGTAGAATGCCACAAATAACTTTCAGACAATATTATTTTGGGTTGCAAGTTTTTGTGTGTTTTATTTCGCAGGGTCGACATACGGTTGAGACGAGAATCGGTATTATCGTTATCAATTAAGTTTAAATATAGATTTGAATTTCTGGACTGGTTCAAATTTTAAGTTAGAAAATTCTACTATTTTTGGAATTGTTTTTTCAGGAGACACAAATGGATTTTGTCGGTACATTTTCCTGATTGTGTGGGGTGTATAGATTTTTCTATTGTTTTGATTACGCAGGATTGTATGCGTGTTTCTTGAATTATTCTTTACCTTGTTTGTCTTTCGAATTTTCGATTTCCTGAGTATTTTATTACTAATTTTAAATAATGTTTGCGAAATAGACATTTTACTGTTCAATGCTTTTGGTTTTACTTGTTTCGAATTATTTCTTGAAATGTTTAAATTTAATTTTACCAATTTAGATTTATCTATACGGCATGATTTTGTTTTCGAAAGGCTTATTTTTTGTGGGTTAACGTTAGGGGTTACATTTGAAGCTTTTTCTGTTTCTTGTACTTTGCTTTTAAATATTTTTTTGATACGTGGTTCGGTAAAAGTAGAATTTTGATTTTTGTTTTCACAGGACATGTCTAAAAGTTTAGAACTTTTGTCTATTTGATAGGTGTCTGATTTTTGATAATTTACATTAGATGTTGTCTCAAAAAATTCACTTTGTACGTTTGTCTTTGCAGAGGTGTTAGGTAGGCGTATTTTTTCTTGTTCCTGAGCTACCGGTATAGCGTCAGTGTCACAATAAAATTCAAATATTTCTTCAGTGTCTGGTTCGAAAAACATAGGATTTTTATTAATGGTGTTACCTGAAATGTGATTGTTAATATTTTTGTTTGAATTTGTAACTGGTTGTACGGGTAAATAATCGTTAACTTCAAATAGAGGTATAGTTTCAAAATTGGTAATTAATTGATTATTTCCGAAATCTATCCTACATTTATAATGTTGTAGAAAGTCGTTACCTACAAAGCCATCAAAGTCTGTATCTAAATCGTATACATAAACTTTGTGTGGATCGTTAAAATTGAATGGTATAAGAACAGATTCGGTGGTATTAATTTTTTGACTTGTTACTTGTATATTTAAATTTTCGGGGTGTCTTAGATTATAATTTTCTGTTGTTTTGAGTTTGAAAATGGAAATATCTGCACCTGTGTTGATTAAAATATTAAATTTGTTTGTTGGATCTTTCATGAAATACAGGTTTGCTGAACTTACTTGAAATGGAGGGTTAGATGGTGAATTTACATGAAACATTGCTCTTGAGGATTCGAATGTGGGTCGGAATTGTCCTTGAGGGTTATCGCTTGGACTTGGCGAGAAATTTGGTCTATTTCGTCCGTTTGTTGTGTTGGAGTATTCGTGGAATACTCCGGGCCTATGCAAAAATTCGGAGGATTAGCAGTATAATCCTCGTATTGCTGAGAATTAACAGTATAATTCTCATGTTCCTGGGATTGGGGATTAGCAGTATAATGCCCATATTGTCCGTTTGGAAAATCGTAGTCATCATTATTTTGAGATTGATAATCAGGAGAATAATTGGTAGAATAATTTACGGATTGATTTGCAGAGTAATCTTCGTATTGGTTTGGGTAATCTGAATAATTATCATAAGTTTCTTGGTTTAGGTGATGGGTTTTTTGTTGGTTAAATCTATTGAAATTCGGGTTCGGTTGTATGGCAGAAGGTCTCTGCTGGTGGAAGTTAGGATTTGGCCTGATAGCTGAGGGCCTGTTTTGTTGTGGATAATTGCGTTGTTGATTAGAAAAATTTTGGGAATTCTGTGGTCTAAAGTTTGCTTGATTAGGTACACTCTGGAAGTGCTGTCTAGGAGCTTGTGCCTGATTGGAATAGGCGTTTGGTGTGAAATTGGGTTGTGAAAATTGGTGGTTTTGCCTCGTGCGGCATTCGTTAAAGCTGTGCCCATTCCTTTTACAGAATGTGCAAAATGGTGGGAGATTTGGGCGTCTTTGTTGATTTTGAACGGGACTTCTATTTTGAATTTTATTGGAGAATTTTTGCGATTCGAAGTACGACAATTGCAACTCACGTTTGATGCGATTTATTGCATCTAACATATCACTAGGGTTGCCAGCCCTGATAATTTGCCCTAACTTGGGTTCTAATCCAGTCAGTAAGGTGGTCAAAGTCATGTTTTCGATGAGGTTACATTGAGCGGTTTTTTCCTCTAAAGTTAGAGTCTGCTTTTGCACTGCTGCGTGCATTTTCGCGTTGTGCGTTTGTAGTCTTGATACGAATATTAGTGCGGTTTCGTTGGGTAGTTGGTGAATGCGTTGTAAGTCCTGTATAAGGGCTGTCAAGTCGCGGGAGTCACCGAAGTGGGCCTCGAGTAGGCTTTTAATTTCTGCCCAGGTGGCAGGGTTCCTGGAGTTTACTAACTCGGCGGCTTTTCCCCGAAGTTTATTTTTAATGTGCAGAGCAAGTAGAACACGTTGGTCTTCTATAGACATTCCGTTCGCGTAAATACACGCACTAATAAAGGTTTGTAAAAATATCGGATTTCCATCGAATTCCGGGACTATCGAAAAAATCTCACTTAACCTGTAAGGTTCAATATTTATAGTTTCGTTCGCCGTGATTGAATTGTTTGCATTGGAATTGCTTACGTTTGTGGTGGTAGCCATTTTGTTTATATTATTTAGATAATTAAATAACTTAAAACACTTTTTTCAATTTGAGCTAGTACGCTACTGACAATTGGTAATTTTATATTATATGTAAAAGAATGTGTTGTTTATTTTATAATATTTCAAAATTTAATTACAAGGATAATTGGATTAATTTAAAAAGTGTTCTTAGTTGGGAATAATGTCAGTGAAATTTTATATACTAATGTGCATTTAAACAGTATAGAACATGTGGGTTTTATTTTATTTCACAGTCAAGTAAGGCGTAAACTTAACCTTTATATGATATATGATATTATGATAAAAATAATGTTAAGATAAAAATGGTATGTGATTATAATTATTTATGTAGGAAATGTAGATAAGTTCGTACTTAAAGAGTATATGATATTACGATAAAACAATGTTAAGATAGGAACGGTATAGTTATTTATGTAGGTCACATAAATTTTATATTACTTCTGAATGAAATTATTATTTGAATATTAGAACTGCTGTTCGTTAAATTGAATTGTTTTTTTTTTATAAGAAAAATATGCAAAATAATCGAGATGATTCTTAAAATCTACTTACATTAAAATTTCCATTCCACACGTCTGGATTGAAGTTGAATGCTGCTCCGTGAACTTTGTTACAATGCGGTCTTCTCTGCCAGGGGCGTTACCAGGTATTCCTTCCACAGAGGTCTCCTACACTGCCGAAGACACCAACTTCTCGACTGGGATGAATTCTTACTTGCTAATTTGTTGATTGATTGATATGTTGCTTTGTTGCTTGTTGAATTATTATTATTGTTTCTTTGTGAACGTAGATTCTTCTGAGTAAAGGATTGGGATCCACCACGACAGCTAAGGAATTTCTCCTTTTTCCAGGGGCTCTTTTCTTCAGGTTAGGCACCTTTTCCAGATGAACTCCTTGTTCCTTCCGATATGTTTTCCACTGGTTAGGCTCCCGAACTGTGCGTGTTCTTCAGATCCGCCACGACTGCGCCAATGTTAGATAGTGGATTGTTTGAATAACTTTTTAAAAAGATTTATTCACTTATAATGGAGTCGAGTTTGACTCTTGTAAAAATAACAATAATGATTTTGAATGTGTTTAATCGAAAATGAGTATAAGACTGAGGTTTACAATGGCAGTGGGTAATATTTATAATATCTGGAGAACAAAGAACATTGGATTTGCAATTCAGCATGATAACAGATTACTGAGAAAGAAATGTTAAGCTCAGCTAGCGTGAGCGGTTATTAGAGAAGAGCTGTTACGCAATTTGTAATGTGATATGTCTGAGAAGGTTAAGCCTGTCTCGGTGATATTATATATCATGGTATATTTCTAATATAACATATATATATGTATATATATATGTATATATATATGTATATACATTTATTTAGCGTCGGCCTATTTCCGCTACTGAGGTCTATCACCGACGCCTGTAGACGAGCTACCCCCAACCAGGAATGTTTCCGAACCTCTTCCCTTAAGAATAGTAGGGATCTTTTACTTGCCTAACATTTAATAGACAAGGGACCGACTGCTTTATATCCCCTCCGAAGGATGGTATATCCCCTATACAACCCTCGCCTAAGGTTGTATAGCTTCCGCGCATACACTGATATACAAGCCGCTGGAAGATGTGTGAGGCGAGGACGCGGTCTTCGTTGGAAAGGTCACCCATCCAACTACTAACTGCGCCTGACGTTGCTTTACATCGCATATCAAAGTATGTACATAGTAAAGACGCACCTAAGTTCGCCCCCAGGAATTTATTTAATTTACCAGCATACTGTACGCATTACTGCCACTCTCGGAAAACATACTGCCAGGCCAGCTACGTCTACGCTGGGTTGGAATGGGGTCATGCTTGTTGCCAGCAGCGAAAACGGCATATCGCCGTAATACAGGAGTGGGGGATGGGAGCTATATTTGTTTTTTAAATGTGTTGCCGCATTGTATCCTGGCAAGGAGTGTTAAGCCCCCTTTTTTGTATTTTTGTTTTTAGAGTTGTTCTTTTGAGGCTTCTGTTTCCTTCATTTCGGAGTCCGTAAGCGCATATATCATTGTGGTGTCAGTAATAAAAACTTATGCGCGTTGAAGATTATACCAGCGATTATCAATCGCCATTTACCACCAGTATTATTTAATGAAATAATACATGAAATGAACATTATATTATTTTCGATAAAAAAACTTATGTCTATATTTATGATTCATTTTGGTATTGATGGGATTAAAGTCCTCAATCCTGCTATTTTCGAGGAAGTTTATTTTGGCAGAATCCTGAAAATTCGGGATTCCTAGTGTCGCCAATAAAGGCTGAAGTATTTTACGTAATCGACCTGTCATGATAAAGCAAAGCATGCAAAGTTTTATCATGCGGTGAAGTAGAAATGTTAGAAAATTTTTAATCGTAAGAGTCAAGACGTCCGTTAAAGTTGACGTCGGACATAATTTTTGACAAATAAGAGTTCTTACAAAATAACCCATACTTATACTTCATGCTCTCTGTACCTTGTCACTAACTATTATGGAATTGGGAACTTTTTACTTTATATAACAGGCGGTAGATTAATGATCAATTTAGGCGAACTTCAACCTCGTACGTTTAAGGACGGAAATATTTTCCTTCGTAAATAATCGTCCTAGTTTGAGATTGTAAAAAAAATGTTGAACTACTTATTTGCATGACAAATGATAAGGCAATGTATGTTTATAAACGCGAATTAATTTCAGGGTCCAAAACGCGATAAACTAACCCTTTCGTGAGGTTAATGATTCTAGACCTTATAGTAATACATAATGTATGACAATTTCATATTTCTGTTCTTTTCTTTCGTCGTATCGGAAACACGAAATAACCTTTTTGTTTACACGGAATTACATTTAAATGAGCTTAATGAAATGCAGATAATATAAACCCAACTGCCGAACATTTTCCAAATTTATGCTTATCACAAAATACGTGTTTTAAATGGACAGTTAACGGTTCATATAATTAAAATGATTATTAACATATCACGCTAAATTTTTACGGAATGTTACGTTGATGTTGGCAAGATAACAGTCATTATTACTTATAAATATATTGTAAAGAACACATTCACCAAACTACGGTAATTATAAAAACTGGAGCAACTCATTATAACACCCTACTTTGCCTTTTGGACATTAATAAATTGCAAAAACGAAGCACATTTTTAAAACTTAAATTATAAAATACCAAAAATACAATGCCCGTATTTTTTATTTTCTCATATTATATCACTTGGTTACCGACATGCTGGTTACTATACTATGCAGTATTTTGTTCTTGTAGAATCTTGTGAAGCGTTGCCCACCTGTTCACATTATTTGAATAAAATGTTTAATAATTTTTATGTACATTGTACGATTTATCTTCAAAAACAACATGGTCCTTCCTTCAGATAACTGTAAATGACTATCCTAATTTCAATACTATCCGATTTACCGCTCTTAAGTTTACAAGAAGGTCACTTTGTGAGAATTGCAATTCCAGATTCTCAACTAACGAGGTGGTGAGTATCTCACCAATTTTGCAATCATTTCAGTTTATCTTCTAAGATTTCAGTCCGCCATATTGAATCGGCCATTTTGTTTGGGCAAATTTTAACATCGGGTTCATAATCAGGGAGTTCAAAAAGATACCGATATTAATTTTAATAAACGTGCTGGAAGGAGCGAATTTTAGCCAGCTATTTGAATAAATTGTCGGGTGTATGTCTGTTCATCCGCCCTTTACGTTTCTTGTAAAACTCGGAATTTGGATTGTAATGAAATTTGGACAATGCGTTAGTCTTATCAAGAGAAATAGGCATACAAGTTATTTTCGAAAAACTGTTCACCAATTATATAATAAACCGGCCAAGGGTAAAACCTAATTACGTTTTATATAAAGAAAGAACTAGTAGAGTACACATTGTTTATTTGTAATTTAAATACATTATTTGACGCAACTAATTGTACGTTTTCTTCTTATCTAAGGCAAAAATATAAGTGACTTTAGGAATATTGTTTATTTAAGGATGGATTTAATTTTTGTCGCATCTGGAGGGAATTTACGTCTGATAAAAATAATATTGTACATTCGCACATCTGATCATAAAAACCATTTTAATTAAATTAAATTAAAATTAACTTGAAACGAATGAATGTTATTTCAAGTTGAAAATTGTCCAACAGAAGGATTTCTCACAAAGCGATATTTATTTTAATTTAAAATATAATTACCTCAACACCATCTGCAAGTTAGAAAATTACAAAGGAATTATTAAACGCGCATGTCAAGAACCAAGTCACGTACATTTTTGCTGCTAATTACTGCGCATACAGTTTCAATTTAGACAGAAAAAATATGAAATGTTTATGATTTGAGAGACCCCATTTAATTTCCGGTGAGATAATTACATAGATTAGGGGACAAATTCAGTGAGATACATTTTTAGGATGATGCTCGGTTGACATCTGTACATTTTTAATAGGCCAAAATGTCGCCCCTTCGTCATTACAACCTCTGTTAAGTAAAAGGATTTTTAAATTAGAAAAATCACGTAATCGTGTTTAGTACCGTATTCATAAATTATTAGAGTGAAATGGTGAATTAAGAGACAAATGCAACAAATTATTTTTTAATTTTTAATACGGCTCCTTTATTATTAGAGATGAGATAAAATACTCTAGCTATGTTTAAATAAATAAAAAATAGTTCCATAGCCAAGAATTAACCAACCAATGCTGTTTAAAGAAGAAAAAAATGCGATTTTCTAATTTATCGCTAATAAAACCCAAAGCACTAAGTTTTATACTTATTAAATTTGTTAGTGCTTACATTTTTATATTTTGGGATCAAATTTTATATACAGTGTGTCTTACTTATGAGTGTAACACGTAATAATTAGTTTGTTTTTTGTCCGATTTAAATCAAACTGATCTCAAAAGGTCACCAAATCACTTTCCATCTTTCAATGCAAGGCCATCTATGATGCTAAATTATATGAAAAAAAAAATTATAGTAGACTTTTTTAATAAAAAAAAATTATTAACAAAACAAAATCGAAATCATTCAAAAACCCTGAATTCGAAGTTTAGTTAAATTCTAAAAAAATGAGATTCTGATGAAAAAAACATTTTAGGCATTTTAATAAAAATTATTTCTAAATTTATTTTTTTGAAACAATAATTTACACCAATGAATAATAAATACAACCAAAAGAATTAAATGTAATGTTCTGTCAAACCTGCATCAGCCTTAATGCATGCCTGAATTCGCTTTCTGTTCTTGTTCCTAACTTTTCGGAGGGTTCCAGACGTAATTTCAGCGCAAGCTTGCCTAATCCGGTTTTCCATTTGTAGTCCATGTCGTGGCTGCGTTTTGTGGACTTCATTATTTAGAAACTCGCATAAAAAATAGTCCAAAGGCGTGAGGTCAGGTGACCTTGGAGGAAAATTAATAAAAGGAGCTACTTATTCCAATCCACCTCCGGGGAAAGTTGTAGTTTAGCCAATTCCGTACTACCATTGTTCTGTGGATTGGGGCTCCATCAAGTTAAATATTCAATTTCGATTCAGTTTGCAAAAAGCATTTAAATTTCCCTCAAATAAATATCGCCCAATTATTTGTTCATCAAAATACCGCACCACACATTCACCTTTTGTGAATACTGGCGTCGACAGTTACAATCGAATGAGGGTTTTCAACGGACCAATACTTAGTATTTTGAGAGTTAAACTATGCCATTAGTTGTAAATAT
Source organism: Leptura quadrifasciata (assembly GCA_963675555.1). Lineage (NCBI taxonomy): Eukaryota > Metazoa > Arthropoda > Insecta > Coleoptera > Cerambycidae > Leptura > Leptura quadrifasciata. The sequence continues at coordinate 88,290,139 of OY776675.1, forward strand.
CGCTTGATCTGAAAATAAAATATTTCATCGCCAAATTGTATCCTTGGGTACATTTAAAATTGTGGACATTCTCCTTAGGTTATACCTTGGATTTTCTCCCACAAACTGAAGAATTTCCGCACCTCTAACATGATCCCTCGCACGTTGTTCTTGTTTGTTGCACACTTTGTCAATTCTATTGAATAAATTATTAATTCGCCAAACTTTTACATGGTCTATTGAGGGTCGATCTGGATGCCGATTATTAAATTCTGTAGTAGCTTCCCTCGTTGTACGAGAATTATTACCAACTAATCTAACAATTTTCACTTTTTCCGAAGTTGTAAGCATTTTAATTGAAATAAACTATGCTAGAATATAAAAAATCAGACAAAATGCCAACAGATTTACTTAACAACAAATGTGATGTTTACAAAATTGTTTCAGTAGAAACAAATGAGATTTCAAACAAGTTTTGTTAATGAAATTTCTTTGATTAAAGAATGCCTACTATGATTTTTTTGGTTTTTTTCATATAATTTAGCATCGTAGATGGCCCTGCATTTAAAGATAGGAAGTGATTTTATGGTCTGAAATAGACCTTGGTGACCTCTATCTTTTAAGATCAGTTTGCTTTAAATCTGACAACAAACTGTTACACTCTTAAATGAAACACACTGTATTTAGGACCGGTGACGATAATGATTTGTTTTAATATAAATTTGAATGAATTTTGATTTTTTAAATTACTTAATTATTGTTTATTGGTTTATTTTTAGTATATGGTTTATGGTTTGGACTGAAATTTACTGCGTTTAAAATAACTTCATTTCATTATGAATGTTAAACTTTAACACATGATTTAGGCATATTAGAAATAGTTGCGGGCTCAAACTTGTCCCCTGTGGTATACCAAATTTTTCTTCTTGGTGTTCTGTTAACTCATTATGAACTTTAATATACCTTTCGATGTCCTCATAGCTTGCAAATATTGGGGGTGATTACCTTTTATACCGTATGATTTTAATTTAATTAATAGCAAGGAGTGCGACACGCTACCGAAAGCTTACGCCAAATCTATACAAAGCAATCATTCAGATGATCTGGAAGGCGGTTAATAAACATCTATTTATAAACATTTATATTCTTAAATTGGGACAAAGACCGCCGAATGACATTTTTAGAGGCGTAATTAATTAGGATCGCATTAGAATCGGAGGTATCAATTTTTTATTTACGCATTTAATTAACATTGTACATACACTGAAAATATCTTATATATTGGCAAAAATTAATATATTTAAAAAAGGCATATACAAATTTAAGAGAGAAATGGATTTCTTCAATTAACCATAAAATTGTTATATAGTTGAAGCAATAAGTTCCCGACAAATAAGAAACGCAGCAAAACTTTATGACCTCATTAAAATACCGGTAGTCTTTGTACTGCTGTTCGCACAAGTTTTAAAACGTCAGGAAAGCAACCATCTTCTGAGGATTTATTTATTAAAAATATAAATATATTGATGATATTGTCAAAAATATTTAAGAGTTAGGTCTTCAAATCCAGCAAAAGTACTGTTTTAATTTTTTTATTACATCATACATCATCTTCTGTTACTGGATATACGTACATTTATCTTTCCCTGTAATTATGTCCATTAAAGACATATTTGAGCCGAAATGAAGAAAAAATATCTGTTAATATTTTAACTTCAGATATTTTATTGTCAATAATATTTTGAATTACGTTTTTATTTCTTTCTTACTTCTACCTAACCTTTTATTTATAATGATCCAAGATTCGGAGGCTTTATGTGTGAGGTTATTTATTTTATTAGCCTAATAGTTTTGTTTGGATTTCTTTAAATTAGTTTTGTAATTCTATTTTTCTACATTAATTAATAAAATAATTAACATCGCGCATTGTATAATAACATGTCAAGTACAGGTATCCATTCTGTCGATAAAACATCTTTTTACTTACTACTACTAATAAATAGGCAATATACAATGTATGAGACAACTTACAACATCTTTCTACAATGTCTGTAGCCACAACCAGTTAAATTACAACTTATTGTGACGTGGAGGATCAAAGAAACCATTGTTATTTAAATATGGTCAATTATACTTGCATAAAATTTAAATTTTCATAGAAATGGACGTTTAACACACCAACAGCATATTCCCCAAGTGGATTTTCTTGTTCTACAGTAAAAATTATCTTATCAGTTTTTATCCTAATATTTTATTAAGTAAATTTGTGCTTTTAACTCGGTGTTTTAAGATAATCCTCTATGAATATTTTAGATACAAGATGGGGTCAAAGAATTATATAATGTTATGTTGTCGGAAATATTTTGTTATCTCAATTAACATTATGTTAGTAATATACTCGTAAATATATTCCTAATTAAATACATGAAATTGGTCAGTAGGATAATCAGATTTCCATAATTTACATATAATTCAGATAGGTAATCTACATTGACGTAATAATAAATGATAAAATAAATAAATATTGTATTAGAGGAACTCAAATAATTTTGCTTTTAATTTGAAATAGAATTCATGGAAAGTAATAAACGATAATTAATACATTGCTAGTGCGCTATAATAAAATAAAAATGCATGCGTTTATGATCTGGCTTGGTCAGTGGGAAGACAAATATCACAGGGAGCTTGCAGAAAATTGTAAACAGGAAAGTAATAATGTAAACATAAGGCAACATTCTTATAAAATGTATAGTGTCCCCAGATTGAGTTTGCGATAGGTATAAAAAAAAAGTAGACCGGCTATCATTTTCTGCAGTCTTGGTCTGTTTGACCTAAAATTGATTTTTATCAAATTACAGTTCAAATAGGATATAAATCGCGGAGCTAACCTAAGAAGAAAATAAATTATTGTAGGTTGTTGTATTTCATTTAGATATGGGAGAAAGAAAAAATGCAAACGTTCCCAAAAAATCAACTATTCTCCATAACACAGTCAAACTATAATAAAAAAGTCCATCAGACACTTAATTTCACGAAAAACTACAATTCTCTGTGAAGAAATCTGGAAAAATTCACAAATTAACGATAATTCCTAGATAATCCAAATTCATCAATAGAAACACTCAATCATTCAAATTAATCATTTTAAAACTCAAACATTGTAAACTAAAAAATACCGCCCCCCACATGAGCTTAAAATACATCAAAACTACTTTCCATACACGCAGTCAAAATATTTTATTTCTTTCACACAATTTTTTTATAAATTATCTTTCCTTTCAATTCCACTGTTCATTCGATTTTGCGTTTTAGATATCAAAACACAATCAATCTCCATTCAGAATGTTATGGAGTACCGGTATTTTCGTTGCCCATTGTCATCAAAACTTACTTCCATTTAGTTCACCGCGGACCTAGCGGAACCCTCTCATATCATATCAACTTTACGTGCAGGACCTTCGGGGTGACGTTACGGGAACGTTTCAAAATTAATAAATTTATGCAGACATAATATGCCGAAACAGTCAAATATTCACATTTTATGAGCAATCGAGCCGAGATGAATGGCGGGGGACCTTTCCAGACCTCAAAAAAAAGACTAAAAAACGTTCATGCGAGCTCAAAGTCACCGTTTAAAGGAAACGTTACCAAAACAGACAAAATGCCGAGCTCAGCGCCCTCATGCAAGTCCAGTCCGATACGTGCGCCGTGAAAGTTATTTCTATAACAATGCCACTGCGAGTGATTCCTTGGCTGTACCAAGTAAAAAAACACTAAACCATTTTGCCATCGCGCATTTAATAAAAGGTGTTTTTTTCAGACTCTTTAACACGCGTTAACCAATTTTACATTTTAATCTTAATATTCCCAAAACAGAATTTCAGTGTACGATAAGTTATCGTTTTATATGCTTCTGTAAATTAAATATTTATGTTAAAAAAGTTTTACCAACTCTGTCCAGTTACTTTAAATAAATTATTCTTGTTCGTTTTAAAAACAAAGTGTTTTAATTCAAGAAAAGCATACACAGGGTGAAGCTTTGGACCCTGATATAGACAGTAAATTAAATTCAAGTGTTAAATAAACTATTTCAACCAATTACAAGTGAACCAACCAACTTTAGGTCTTATACAGGATCTATCATTTGACCATATCAGACGTTTTATGAGTGGCCCCCCAAATTTTTCAAACTCAAAATTAAGTGCACAACGGGCTTTCAGGGTCTCTATTAAGCTCCATTGTTCTAAACTCCAAGCACATTTTTTATTTTTCAACAAACTTGGAGCTCCTTCGTGTTCAAGGTAAACTGGTCTTTCTGTTGGTTTTATGGAAAAATTCTATTTCAATAAAATGTTTTGCATTGAAAGCCAGAGCCATATGCCAACTTTCTGTGTCCCGCCAAACTGGTAAAGGCGGGTTTATATTGCATGGTTTTATTGGCGCCAGTAACCACTTGCGCATAAGCTTGAAATTTATTGCTTGTGTAAACGTTTACTGGTGCGCCAGTGATTGATGCATGCACATATTTCTTTTCTTTTTTTTAAGGACATTGGCTTTGGACATAGTCCATTCAGCCAAGAAGTTTAGAGATATAAACCCTACTGAAATTAAGAGAAAATAAGTAAGATAGCAACCAACAGTGAAACACAGGGAACACACGCTTCACGTCAAGGTGCCTTTCATGACGACTTTCGAAAGAGACAAACAAGAAGGGCAACGGAAAGTATAGGTTAATTCACACAGGGTAAAAACAAAGGAAACGACAGCTAAAAGATTCTAGATCTCTACTGTACACAACTTAATAAATTTGAAGAATTTTGATTTAAGGAGCTCGTTTCTAACGACCAACTAACGACCACTAACGGTATGCCATGATTTACCAGCTCGCCTATTAAAAATTTTATTGCGGTTCTATTGTGCTGGCACGCAAACAGCCAATGGTTCAAATCACCGATGCTGCCGTCACAGTCACAGAAGGGATTTTCGATCAGGTTCATTTTAAATACGTGAGATTTAAATGATCTATGTCCAAATAGGCACCTGACGTATTTTACATATGTGTTTCTACTGCAAAACTCTTCTCCTGACTGTATTGTATTTGGTAGGGTGTCGTATATCTTGCAGTAACGATAATTCTTATCTCTACATACCGATGTCCATTCGCGCATCCATTTCTCCTGTACGTCTGCTCTGAGATTCGTAATGATGTCAGTAAATGGTAGCAAATCAAGGGTATCCCCGGTAGTACTAGCTCTCTTAGCCAAGTTGTCCGCCATTCTGTTACCGCTAATATTCGAGTGTCCTTTTGCCCAAATGTATGTGACGTGTTTATTTATTTTTTTCAATTTCATGTGTTTCTCTAATATATCCACTACAACTTTATTATGGAAGATGTGTTTCAATGGATCGGAAAAAGCTCGTAAGATGGACTGAGAATCGGTGACGATTAGAAATGCGAAATAGTTTGTGCTGTTTTGTAGTGCCCAGTCTAAGGCTTGGCTGATACCAATTGACTCAGCAGTGTATATAGAGTATTTTGCATCTAGTTTGGTCAGTAACTGTTCATTCGTATTTTGGATGAAAACTGCACAGCCTACACCGGTCGATGACTTAGACCCATCTGGAAATATTTTACAAGGATTCGGGTACCGAGATACAATTTCAGAAAATATTGCGTTATGGTTATCTTGAGAAGTATATTCTGGTATGATGACGGTGGGTTTTACAAATGAGATATCGTATGCTGAGTTGAAAAAGGGTAGATGCTTGGACTAGGAAACAGAGTTGTAATCTAAAGATTTAGAAAATGCGTTTGCAAGCACCGGAGATGTTTTATTTAGCCAATATGGTATTGTAAAATCGTATGCAGAAAGTTCAGCCAGTTTAGCAAGAAGTGCATTATCTGCTCGGCTACGATATTTCATTATAAATTTTTGGGCAAGAAATTCCCGTCTTAGCGTTAATGGGGGTTCATTACATTGTGCTAGAAGGGCAGCAGTCGGAGTGCTTTTAAGTGCGCCAAGTACTAGTCGTAAGGCTTTGTATTGGAGCCTGTCTAATCTGGTAAGTCTTGATTTTGCGGCAGAGCCATAAAGAAAACAGCCATAATCTAAAATAGATCGAGTATAAGACCTAAAGAATAGAAGGCTTATTTTAGGATCGGCGCCCCAAGAACGTCCATTTGTTGCTTTTAAGATATTGAGACATTTTTCACATTTGACTAGACATTCGGAGATATGTGCTTCCCATGTCAATTTACTATCTATAGTCAAACCCAGATACCTATAGCTGTTACAAACTGGGACGTTTATGCCCGTTCAAATTGTTGGTCTGAGGTAATCTATGTCTTGAATAAAAGACTACTGCAGATTTTTTAGGGGAAATGTCAAATCCTTGTTGGAAGAAGTAACTTTCACAGCAGTACATAACATATTTCAAATCAGTGATGCATTGATTATAGGTCTTATTGGAAATATATATACAAAAATCGTCTGCATACTGAAGCACATTAGCTTCCATACCTATATTGTGTAAATCGAGGGTGTAAACATTGAATAACAATGGACTTAGCACAGATCCTTGAGGTAGACCTTTGTTTACGAGTCTTGGTCCAACCAACTCATTGTTGTAGCGGATGAAAATTTGTCGTCCGCGAAACAGGTTAATAACATTTCTTGCAAAATCAGTTGGTAGTTTGATCTCTAGTAACTTGTTTAGAAGTACGTCAAGAGTTACACTATCGTAAGCACTTGAGATGTCGAGATATAAGGCTGCTAGATAATGACTTTTTGAAGAGGTCAGCTGAATATCGGTGACAAATTTAGCTGCACAATCAATTGTACCTTTACCCCTCCGAAAACCATATTGTGCATCTGGAAGTAGATTATTTCGCTCTAACCACCACTCCATTCTTAGTTTAATAATTCTTTCAAGTGTTTCGAGAAGGCAAGACATAAGCGCAATAGGTCTAACAGCATTATTATCGCTGGATTTAGGTATGGGGATAAACAGACTTTCCTTAAGAACTTCACAGTCTTCGCCTTTAATTATAATGTTATTATATGTGTGACATAAAAATATCTTAGCAATATCGGGTAAATTCATTATCATTGTATAGTTAATTCCATCTAGCCCTGGAGCTGAAGCAGAGGAAACTTTAATACTAGACTCCAATTCTTCTATACCAATTGCAGGTTCCAGAAAGTGGGAAAGTGGGAAGTGATAAAAGTTTCTAGAAGAGTACGAGACAATTCTTGTATCTGGGATGTGTTTTCTATCGATTATAAAAATAGAGAATTGCGAGAAATTGTTTATATTTATAAGCAATTCAAAGGCTTTGATCCCATATGCGACCTTCTCTCTAACATCTATCTCTTTCTTTAAATGAGCAATCATTTATTGAACTAAACTTTTTGTAGTACTTTTGCAGATATTTCGCAAGGCATGACGTTAACATGATCGAGCAACGTTCAGACTAGCATTGGTACATAAAATACAAAATAAGGTGTAAACTGATATCTGCCCGAAAGTTTTACTGGCGAGGCTACTGGCGCTAGCTAAACCATGTATGTATAAACACACTTTTAATGCTTCTTGTTTATATTTTTACTTGCTTTTCTTTAACTCACAATGTATTCAAAATGTTTTTCTTCAAATGTTGCATCCTTTATTTAACACACTTCCTGACATAAAGAATTCATGAAATTTTGCATAGCTACTAAGATCGGATGGCAATACAGCATTCCACCGTTAGTATTGCAAATATCCGCCCGTAGGGGGCGTGGGGGTGAAAATTGAAAAATCTGCAAAACGAAGGAGCGAGAAATCAAAACAAATCGTTAAAAGACGAAATTATATTGAGCACTCTCTGGGAGGTAAACACCCTGCGACCCCCTGCGTCTCCACCCTCAATCTAACCTAAATATTTAATGTTATCTTTGAAAATCTAAATTAACCTACTAATTGAATTTAGGCAATGTATGATAATAATTTAATTAAAGTATGACTAAAAAGTAGAAAATAAAAAATAATTTTTTTTAAACTTGTTTTTCTGTGAAAAGTCTTTTTTAATTTTTTTAATGGCAATTTAGACGTACTCAGACTTGTATGTTGTCAGCATTTCCTATAGATCAATTCTCATGGTAATTTAGATTCTATGGGTGCTTAATTTTGCCAGTATCCTCTAAAGTGTGCCTGCGACTTCACTCTAGTTTTAAAAGGGTAGCATTAAGAAAACCAGAAAAATTCTTATTTAATTTATAACAAAGATGTCATTTTTATGATCAACATTGAGTAAATTTTTACTTTGGAAAAGCTCTGATAAACCCATGGACTATGAGGGAATTTTCCTAAGGTAAACTTAGGTTAAATTTGGCTTGTAAAATAACTGAAATTGGCCATAACATTTTAAGAGATATTTTAAAGCAAGTTTTGGGCGATTCTTAATACAGCTCAATAACACACAAGACCGGCTTTTGAAGAAATCTTCTAGACAAAAAATAAATACTTATGCATATAATTTTAAGTTATTAATGTTAAATTAAGCAGTTATCAACGTCATGAAATTATGTTACTTAGTGGTTGGTCTATTTTGCTTACTTGCTAATTGGGCAAAATGACACCTCGTGAAGCTGAGTTGCCACTAATATATAATTAATTATTATTATAATTACGAAGTTATTTAAAACAAAGATTCATAAAAAAAATTAAAATTGGGCCAAAAAATTACTGGTTCAATTTGGTTTTCATAATATAATTTTCATTTTGCATGTACTATATACATTCAAGTTATTATTAAATGGATAAAAATCTACAGTACCTAGTATAGCTACAAAGAAAAAAATACTAAAACATCGTGGTTGTCTTTACTATAATAAACAACCAACTGCCCCAAAATTAACTTCACTAAAAATACATAAATCTTCTCCATACTGTCGCATCTCAAACTTTGAGCAACGCATTATCATATTCTCTTGACTTATCGAACAATCTCTTAATAACATTTTTATTGATATTGTGAAAGGCTCCGATGTCTCATCTATGCTTTTAGCTTATGTTCTTAAAAACTATAAATCGTATGCGTTTTGCAAGGGTTTCCGAGGTTATGCCGGGTATTTATAGTTATTTTTATGTATCAGGTGAATAACCATAACAATATTTTGCTCTCCCTTCGTTTACATATCAACATTTATGACTGGTCCTAAGGGAACTCTCCAATGATATTTCCGTTTACCTTTCTTCTCAGCTATACAATAGGTAGACGCTCTTTTCATATTTATTCAACGACAGAGAAATAGAAATGTTGTCACCAAGCAATGAAATCCAATCGCTTGTTTCATAAAATACTCACGACTTGTGCAGATGTACGTTTTACATTTATATAGAAATAAAATTTCATTGTGAAAATATTAAGCTTTAACTCAAACCATAGGAGAATTGTCAGTAATTATATTTTGTACTATGATTGATAGAGTTAATTTAAATTCCTAAATTATACAATACAGACTGATAGGTTTTTCTAAATCACGGCTCAGTGTGGAAATCTGAAATCGTAGGCGTAAGGTTAGGGAAGACCAAAGTAGAAAGAACATTATTGAATACTGGGTGTACCATTCATATTATCCCTTATTTTAATACTCTATACCTGCTTGAATGGATTGAGATAAGATTGTGTGGATTTCATTAGACTGTTTCAAATGATAAGTTTTTTCCTGCCTACTTTTAATTTTTTTGCTTACAATAATTTCCCTTGAGAGTGGAGATGAGACGGGTTTTAGTTACGCAATTTAATTTTTTTATTTATAACTTAATACCCGAACGTCTATGAACGCTAGTAGATACTGGGACGGTTGTGCCTTTGAAAATTTTGTTGATCGTGGGAACTTTTTTATTTCTGACAACTATTGGCCACTCCTGAAATGTTTTTAGCAATCAGAGAGCACAACGCCATGCTCCACTTAAGCGTGGGAAAATTTTGAAGGCCGTGGGAACTTTACCGGCGCACAAAAAGCTGTACCTTACCATACGGACCAGTAAAAAGCCATACCTGTATCGTACAGACCAGTAAAAAAGCTGTACCTGTACCATAAAGACGGTAAAAAGCGTGCCTGTACCATACAGATCAGTAAAAAAAGCCGTCAAAATAATGGCAAGTCCCTGGCTTAATAATCCTGAACAGCAGAATTTTAGTGAGGTGAAAACCAACATTCACTAGCAATTTGAAGGCATATTGCGCATATGTTGTCCAGGGTATTTATGGATTTGTTAACGCCTATGAACATACGTTTTACCTGAAGACGGAAAACACAGATAATTTTATAAATGAACGATATAAGTTTGTTTAAATTGTTGTTTTTTCGTCGAGGGAACAAATGTTTCAAATAAAAATTATCTAATATGAAAAATTATATCGAAAAGAATTCTGCTGCTAAATTAAGCGATGCGAAAAAATTATGTTCAAGTTAATTTTACGTTATATCGAAACTGTTTTAGAAAATAAAAAATACATGCAAGATATTGCCTATCGCTAATTTACAGTACTGGTAAATATTTAATTGAAAGGCTTATTATAATTGTAGCAACTATAAGTCGAGTGGTGAGGCTTTTTTTGTGTGTATATTGATGCATAATATTAAGGTTATGCATGACGTTTGTAAAGATGAGTTTTCTCTAAGATGCAATCCAATAAATAGGTGACAAACAGTAGGGAAATGTGAAATAATGAATTTTTACTATAATGTTCATTTTTAACCACCTCAATTCAATGAATTTTTCTGATATATTTAATTATATATCTGTAGATTGAGAATGAAGCGACATGTGTATTGTACAGCTTGTAAACGATTCTTTTTTAGTAGTAGTTAAAAAATAAGCAATATACTTTATAGTAGTAAATTTTAACCATCTACAAAGAAAAAAGCATGTCCTCAGAAACTTCCTGCGATTTCTTAACTAAGCGACAATACCTACTATAGCATAAATTATGTTCTTTAGAATATGTACAAATACAATTTATGTAGCTATTGAAGCATCTTGTATTATGAGCTTTCTATTTAAAAATAATTGTTTATTTTATTTCAAATTTATGTAAACAGTATTTTTCATTACATCCTACAAGAAAATAAATTCAATGCAAAATTGCAACAGTTTTTCGAATGTTTTAAAATCTCGAGGTATAAGTTTAGATAAATATAAAATAAAAAAATTGTTCAAAAAATTGCATTCAAACATACATATAAACTGTACATGCCAGCGTTCAGTGCTTGGGCCCATTGGTTTTGTACACCTTTGTCTGATTGGAGTGGGTTACTTTTCGTCGAGCGCTGAACAGGGACGTCTTGTCTGTTTGAATTACATCAACCAACCGCGTTTTACGTTGTTGGATAATCATACACAATTTGGTAGTTGCCGTTTATGTAACTCAATTAAGGGATATTTCTCCAACATTCTATAATATTTTACATGAGTATTTAATTATTATTTACCACGTAAATTCTGTAATGCACCAAAATGACATGATTATTGTCCTCTGTTTTGCATTAAGTTTTATTTTCATCTTAGCGATTGCTATCACACTAATTGCCATTCACCATTTAATCGGCCTACTAGCCGCATCTTTATTACAACGACAAAATAACACGGAATACTATTGCATTACCTGGTTCTTGTTATTGCATAACCGACCCTGAAATATGTACAGTATGTTCATTTCTGTAGCGACGTAAACTTTCCTATATAATATTTAGACAATTGTCTTAAATATTTGGATGTTCTAACTTCATGTCCGGCTATTTGCCACAACAATTATTATAAAATAAAATGGTTTCTGTGACTATTGTCCCAACGATTACTGTCTTTTCTCTCAACTTTACCTTTCTAGTCATACAAGTAATAAACTAAATACATGGTTTCATGTCAATCAAATAACATAGCAAACAAACTTCAACCATAAATTCACAGTGCATTCTTTAGTAATAAAATAGGAAATAAATAACATAAATGATTAACTAGGTTTCTCAGTTATTGAACAGTGTGTTCAAGCTTACAAGGTATTTAAAGTAACAAAATAATAAATTTTCTTTTAAATCATAACGATTTTTGTTACTACTATAATCAGAAATAAAGACATTCATTATTTGAAATTCAGAAGTTTAAATTCTATTATTTTATTTATATTATATTATATATTATTTATTTTGTATACCATAATTATTTAGATCGAATACGTTTAACAAGACACCATGCTTAAAATATAGGCGTTAATAGACCGTTTTAATTACAAAAAGGAAGGCCAATCCATGTTAAAGAATATCCCAACGGACATACTTTAAATCAGAACATAGTGTTAATTGAAAGGTATTATAAATATGCATGTGTTTTCCAACTTTATATATCAACCCAAAATCTATGTTATGTCCAATTTTGCTAGTAATTTGCCGGTGCTTGAAAAACGAAACTCATTAAAACGCAACTTTCAGAAGATTCTTTACTTATACATATTACTTATTCAGTTGTGAGCTGGGGACATTTATTCTGTTCATTACAGTTTTCAATTAGGATCGTGAAGTAATTTGGGAAGTGAGGAAACTTTCGGTTTAAAATTGTGTATTTGAAGAAGCCTAATTAGTAAGACCGTTTTGAATAGCTTCTTCTTAGAGTCTTTAATTATTAGATTTTTTATATAGCTATGACTTTAAGGAATTAATTGAAACTTGTCAAGAGTTCTCTTTTAATCAAATATTAATGTAACTTGCGAAATTGCTAACAAAGTAATTAGTTTTATTTTAACAAGACTGGCGTGCTTAGAGTACATTATAAAACATACTGCAGTACATCTTTATTTTAATATACGAGTTATAACTATTATACGCTATGCAGTATTGTTGCTATTTTACAGGTGCAGGCATACCTTATTTCGCAAATAACAACCTATACATTTTTCACCGATAAATTTACTGTTAAATATACTTCATGATTGCAGAAAAATTTGAAACTCACATGCATTAAATTTGTTAATATACTGGCCATATTTATTACGTGTGACTAGAAACTAACTGCATGAAATAACATTTAGATGAAACAAATAGTTCTGAATATAGCAGGGTAAAATAATTGGAACAATTTAATATATTGTATTTACGTATACCACTGGTAGCCAATAAAGAAAATAAATGGCATTGCCACATTGCACTTACTTTTTCGCGTGATTGAAAACTTTTTTCCATCGGTAAGTTACTTTAATGTACATTTTTCCGGAAAAACCAATAATGGTATATGGTTAAGTCTGTAATATTATAAACATACAAACTTTGAGCAAAATCATTGTAGCCGTTTTCCAGAAAATAAAGATTTTCAATTTTTTCCCATGAATAAACTTGTCTTATTTGTGGATGCAATATTTAAATACTTTCTGGAGTACATATTTCTGAAAACTTCCAAGGAAAGTTCATCCAGCTCGTTTTCTATTTCATTTTGCAAAAAGCTTAAGTAACGCGCGCCGATTAGTGGTCCTAGAAATATTATGGGATCAATAATTTTTGCACCTAATATTCCAGCCCACACATTCACTCCAAATCTATCCTGAAGGTTTTTTTAACATTTATTTAACGTCGGTCTATTTCCGCTACTGAGGCCTATCACCGATGCATGTTTGCCTAACATTTAATAGACAAGGGACCGATGACCTTACATCCCCTCCAAATGATGGTATATCACCTACACACCCTCGCCTAAGGTTGCATAGCTTCCTCGCATACACTGATATACAAGCCGCTGGAAGATAAATGAGGTGAACACACGATCTTCCTTGTGAACACGAATGAGCTCCCTAGTTGGTAAAATAAAAATATATCGGCTGAGCTTGGAGCCTTAGGGCTTGAGAGAATGCTACACCCTGTATATCCCTGGAGTACTTAACACAGTTTAAGTAACGATTTAAACTAAAATATTTATTCTACACTGATTAAAAAGTTACTTTCGACACTGAAATTCCATTATATGTAAAAAATAAAATGTATTAACGCGATGGTTCTGTTTATAAGGCTTGAAAAATACATTTTTTATTTATTTAAAATTAATACTCTTTTTTACAAAGTTTAAGACTTGGAAGTAGCACGGGCACTGGATCGAAATGTCGCGAGTTACACCGAAGAAACTGACTTGGCCCGAACTCGTCGGGCTCGGTTATTTATACTCTACGTCGGAGACACGACGAGCAGAGAGCTGGAATGGACTGAAAAAGGCTTTATGCGTCCCCGCACATTCCGTGCGAGCGAGGATGACTCATCGATTACGCAATATTGCACAACATTTCGCAATATTGGAGCAGAAACAGAAAAACTTGAAATACGGAAATGAAAATGATATCACCGTATCGGCCTGAAAAGGGGGCAGTTTTCAATATTTGAATGAAATCTGAATCGACTCGGTTTTAGGAGTTATTAATGAAAATCTTGTATGAAAGTTGGAATGATCCCGAAGGTCCTTACGTTGGAAAGTTGGAAATGAAATGAAAGTGTGCCGATACGCGCTCGGTGAAGGGAATGACGTGGATTCTATTTGATTTGATACAATACATATCGTATGATTTTGGAAATAAGTTTTGATATTGATGGTGACAAGAGTAAACGGTACTTTATTTGAGTAATTTAAAAGAGGACTGATTGTATGTGGACAATTTGAATGTGAAAATGAATGAACGGTGAAATTTGAAAGAAGAATATTTTATAAGAAATTTGTTTGACTGAAGTTAAGCATTATACAGGGGGGTATGAAAGTAACATTGAAATTTGTTAGCTTGTTAGCGGAACAAATGAAATGGAGTTAATTTTGTCGTTGACGAGAACACGTGAAATGGAAAGAAAGTTAAATAAATGACTAGCTGGCGTTTTGAGAAAATGAACGAAGGGCGTTTTGAAATGCGATTGAAAACTTGAATGGAACTTTGAAATTAAGGGAAAAATATCTTGGTGGAATTTGGTGGAATTGAAATATAAAGATGTGGTTCGGACTGTGGAAAGTCAATATGATATAGACTGGGTTAGTGAGGGGACTGTGTTTGTAACTTTTTTGCTACAGAATAACTGATATGAAGGTTTGAGCTGTGTTTTTGATAAAGATAGATTATTTTTGAATTATCGAGACTATGTGAATTTTTCCAGATTTTTTCTTAGAAATTGTGGTTTTTTATTAGTTCGAATATCGTATTGACTTTTTTATCATAGTTTGACAAGTTTAGAATTAACGATTAATTTTTTGACAAATTTTGCCGTTTTTTCTGGCTCCCGTTTAGGGAATAAACATTGAACAACAACACTTGAAACGGTCGCCCATCCAAGTACTAACCGCGCCTAACGTTGTTTGTCGAAGTATGTACATAGTAAAAACGGATCTATGCTCGCCCCCATCTTGATGGTTACCTTCAAATATTTCGTGTAAATTTTCTTTAGACCAATAATGTAGATTATGTCTATTGCATATGTCATTATTCGTAAAACGAGATTCATCACTAAATAAAATTCTATTGTTTAAGTATACGTGTTGTGTAAACCAATTACAAAAGATCTTCTGTTTCTGTTGTTTTCATATAATTCTTGGTTTAATTGGTATTTGTGGCATTTAAAACCATGTTTTTTTAATATACTATCTTACTGTCTCACGACCAATATCTATTATCTCTTTGCCAGCTCTCCTATAGAAACATTTGGATACACATGTGTGTAAGCTAATACATTTGACTCAATTTTTTGCTTACTATAAATCTGTCCTCTGCCACCTCAATATTTTCTGCATTTCGCAATGGCTATCAGAATTTTAAAATACTGCCGGGTATGGTTGACGACGATCGGGATATCTTTCGTAATATAGACGTGCGGCCGCATGGGTATTTTTCTGACATTCGCCGTAAATTAAAAGTAAATCTACCTTATTTAAGCACCTCATTATAAATTTACAAATAATAAATACGCCTCTATTTCACTCAACAATAACGTTTTGACAGTTGCTGTGAGCAATTTTTCATTTGTTTGTCATGGCTTACTGCAAGATATGGACGCTTTTGACTTGAAATGTGGCAGGCTATTTGTACGTATTATGAGTCACTTTCACCCAATATTTCATCTGATTCGGGCAAAATTTGTCCAAGTTATCCCAAAATCAATTTTTGGTAAAAAAAAAGTACATATATAGGAAGGGGGGGGGGGGGGTGTGTGGAATGTAACATCACGAAAATTTAAATGAAGGTTCCTTGAACATTGACATTAAAAGGACCAATGTGGTAGTTGCTTAATTTACAGTTTAAGGAGCCCAAATAAATCGAAAATTGCCCCAAAAGAGTTTTAATTTACCCCTTTTTCGAGTTTAAAACAACGTTCCGACACTTGCAGAAGGTAGATATTCTAGAAATATCTTATTTTTAAGAGAACTAACAACTGCCCAAAGTTTGGAATCTACGAAAAATTGTATTATTCTCCGCTATTTTCAGTTTACGTTTACCATACTCCACTAATAGTTGCCTGTAGATGGCTTTCATTTGGAATTTCATATATGAGCCAATGGCTATACATGCCACTGGCACTAGACCAAATAAATAAATCTATCTTTTTCCGAGACAAATGAATGACGACATATTATGGGATAATATTATGGGAAATAAAATATGTAGACATATCTTATTTTCTATAAAATAACATAAAATGAAATAAGAAATTTATTTTATTTATTTACTTCTCACTTTATCGTAGGATACAATATGAATAATAATCAATACTATACAGAGTTAACGAAATAAAAAGTAGTAGTAGTACATCATAGTATACGGAAACCAAAGGTACATACCTATATACAAATTTGCATACATACATACATACATATACAAAAATAGATACAAATACACATATAAGTACTACAAATAAAACATTTTGGAAAGAAACACATGTGAAGGTATACGATATACGCCAGAACTATCATAGAACAAGTGGTATACAGATAAAGGTAAGAAACAATTTTAGATACCTAGGCAATTATGAGACCATAACTTCCCGTATGTACAATATGTTTAAAATGTTTAGATTAAAAAAATAAACAATAATTTGCAATTTACGGTATTAGTTCGCTGGTAGAATTTGTGGGGGTAGGGGGAAGATAAGTTAATCTCTCCCTTACTTTTCCTCTGAAAACCTTAGTCTCGTTTCGTTGAACAGAATATCAGGCAGACCTCTGCAGTCTCTGCATATGGAGGATGAAACGAAAAGATGAATATTTAAAATCCGTCAAAATCTCAAATATTAAGACATTAGTCACTTCTATGGTCACTCGAAAGTAAATTCTTAAATTTCTGCCAAGCGCATCTGCATCGGTAGAGTTCAAACTAAAATAAACGAACCACATAATACAATACAAAAATAATGAGGTGTGTCTTTGGGAGAGGATTACATGAACTCGATTTATAAATATAATGTATGATATTTGACTTTAAAAACCGTGTCCATGCATTTATTCATTGTTTTTATGTACACATAATTTACATACTGTATTGTATAAATTACTAAGATAGACTAAGAATTTGACAAACATTTTTATTGACATGTCATTATAAAATGAAGAATTCAAGAAATCTTTTACGTAATTTTTTAACTTTAAGTCAAATATTAGTCGATAAGAGCGTTTTGAAATTTTAGAAAAAGCATAATTCATACTTTGGTTCCACGAAATGCTACCTTCCTTCCAGGTAGAAAGTGCTTAAAACATATTCGTAATTTCCTAAAATATTATACAACCATCTAAATTGAAAAAAAAAAATGAAAAAGCTAATACGAAGGCTACATGGCGATGTCGTTATTTAGATACCTACCCAGATATGGACATCAAAAGTGTGTGCTCTAAAGAAATCGAAAGTGCTTTAAAAACACGTTTTAGTCTGTGAGTGTGAGAAGGTTTAATCAACTGCGTGATTACCGTCGCGCGTACATCAACCATCAAGAATCTGCACTGTTGTCAAGTGGGCAACAAAATTGTACCCCTTATTCAAAAATTTAAACTTCAAGACGACTTATACTCTTTCTTACTTTGAACATTTTATAGTATAAATTTTAGTAAAAAAATAGTCAATATTATAGATTATCTTTTGTATATCGTGTATATTGTTGTTATATTTGAAGTTAAATAAACTAGAGAGAGCAAAAATTAAATTAAAATAGTAAAAATATACATTACTAAAAATGCACACTGGGCCAGTGATTCTTAACTCTAGCTTACGACTTTCAGTACGGTACGGTGCATTGCCATGAAAAACTTAAGTTTCAGAATGATTTTCTCCTTCATTTAAATTCATCATCCAACATTAGTAATATCACATTGAAATAAATTCTGTTATTGAAATTTTATCCATTATTTGCATAAATAATAAAAAAAATTGAAAATGATTAAAAAGATTGAAAAATTCGTGATTCGAAAAGTCATTTTGTTGGTTTTTCTCAATTTTAAGCGGTTTCATGAAAAACAAACCATCAACATATATAAACCATTTTAAAATGGACATTTCAACGGTTAAATGAGCCCGGATAGAATATATAAATAGAAAAAACATCAATAAGTTTTCTGGGGAAGAATTTGGATTTTTTTTTCGGAAAATGTAAATACTTTGGAAACTCCTTGTTTCCCAGATTCCAGAAAAATCATGCTTATTCAACGTAAAAAGGTACATGTACATTTTTACAAAAGAAAAAAAAACGAAAAATCGGTTTTCTGCCATTTTCTCGGAAAATGTGAGGTTATGTTGAAAAGTGCTTAATGAAAATTCCGTACAGAACTTGCTTTGCTTTCAGCCCATCACGGAGATGGAGGTAATGAATATCATATTAAATATTAGGAGTAAAGCAGTTGGTATACGACTTTGTATTCCGTTTCTATTACCACATATAACACATTTAATTAATTTTTGTTTACGTCGTAGTGTAGTCCCTACCAGCTGGAAAAAAGCTCAAGTTTTGCCTCTACCTAAGGTCTCCAATCCCGCGAGTCTAAATGATATAAGGTTAGTCAGTATTCTTCCTGCACTGTCCAAAATTTTAGAAAAAGCAATTCAAATGCAGTTACGAAAATATGTGTTCAAAAATAATATCCAGACTACTCAATCAGGCTTCAGATCAGGTCACAGCTGTACAACGGCTCTTTTAAAAGTCACAGATGATATCTTTGGGGCTACGGATAAAGGTAAATTAACTATACTTGTATTACTTGATTACTCGAAAGCCTTCGTCGATACTTTAAATCATCAGAAGTTACTGTCAATCTTAAATTATATAGGTCTTACTGAATCAGCATCATACCTGCTATCACATTATTTAACAGCAAGGTCTCAAGCAGTGGTTTATAATGGTAATACCTCTAATTTCTTAAATATCTCCAAGGGTGTTCCAGAAGGATTGATCTTGGGCCCACTGCTATTCAGCATATATACCTCAAATTTTCCATCCATTTTTGTCTCTTGTTCACAACATTATTATGCTGATGACACACAATTATATATGTCATTCAATTTGAATGAAAGTGTGAATGCAATAACTGCATTAAATTACGATCTCTATAATCTAAATATCTTTTCCAAAAATCACTGTTTAAAATTAAATGTCATGGCAATACAATGGCCATGTTATTGGGTAGAAAGAGTGATAGAGCTAATTTCTTGCAAAGTTACTCACAGTGCATTCAAGTTGATGATATATAATTAAATTTCAAAATAAGGTCAAGAATTTAGGTTTATATATGGATACAGATTTAAGATTTTCAAGTCATGTTAGCGTCTGTCTTCAGAAGGCATACGCTAACCTCAAATGTATATATCAAAACAGGCATATCTTAGATATAGGCATTAAATCGTTGTTGTGTGACTCTTTCGCCTTATCACAAATAAATTATTGTGATGTTTTGTATAACCCTTGTTTAAGTAGCTATGATATTAATCGTATTAAAAAAACTCCAAAATTGCTGCCTACGATTGATATTTGTCATAAGAAAATTTGAACATATTAGCCATACTTTCAAAGTAAATAACTGGATAAATATGCGCAACCGAAGATATTTTCCCTCTGTATGTTTTTTTAATAAAATTTTGCAAAACAAATCATAAGGCACAAATATACTATAATACCTCCAATTCACTCAACCCAGCTTTTCGAACCGTCGTTTTCTTACAATATCGGCAAATGTATTAATGAGTTACCCTTAGATTTGAAAAACAAAATGGCGCTTAAGAGGTTTAAGAATCATATTCGTGAGGTCATTAAAGCTAAGCAACAATAAAGTAATTTTATGCATTGTAACGGTTCATTATTGTCTGTATGCTTAATAATAGCTAGTGAACTTTTTGTCTGTGTAATTTTTCATTTCACTGTTATATTTTGTGGTAATACTTTTGCGCTTTCTATGGGCTGTTTGTGGTTAGGTGGACGAACATGGATATTCTACTTGTTAGGCTGCCCGCTGAAACTCTCCCAAATTAATTGTTTATTTTTTATGTTTTTTTTGTAATTTATAACTTTCGTTAATAAAAGGCCTTTATTATTATTATTATTATTATAAAGTTTTAGATTTTTTTTTATTATCTACAACTTTCGCAAAGGACATTTCCGCTAGGACGTCACGTTTCGCCGAAAATCGCAAATCCACTTTCAACCCCTAAACAGCACCCCCATTTCACAATTGAACTGTATAACTCTTAGTCATTAACTAATTTTTCCGGCTGGTTCTTGCCTGTTAATAATTATTTTTTTCAAAAAGGTAATGGCACCAGCCCTGCTATCGTTAAAAATGAAAAATAATAAGTTTCATTATTTTGAACTTCAGCATTTCTTATTTACTGTAATGTAGGTACTGTATGTGTAGAGCATTTAGAATTTTTAAAGGTTTCCATACATTTTTATAAATCAAATTCTCATTGTTTAAGCCTTATTATATGATTTACAATGCAAAATTTAAGTCGATTATTTATATCTATCTGTCCATTTAGCTCATTGGATAAATTCTAGGAAAAGCATGAATAATTTGGCGTTACGGCAACACCGAGTAATGGCAATGTAAATTAAGAATGAGACTTGACGGCTGCTAAGTGCTGCCTCCTCCCGATTCCGGCCGCTATCACTATCCGGAGTCCTCCGGACTTGACAAGTGTCAGGGTCCGGAAGTTGTCACCGACCGAGCCGCGGCAGTGAACTTCGCCCACTACTATATCAATGACGGCATATTGCTGGGAACGCCGACTTCAAATGTCTCCCTCTTGCTATAACTGGATCAAAAGATAAATGTGTATAAGGTCTCGGAAGAGGATAATGTCTATTATATTTGAGATTTTAATGAATATTTACCTTTCTATTATGATAGTTACTTAGTCTCTCCACATTTATTAAGGATGCATGCTCACCAGTTTTAAAGATCAAATAATCTGATGAATTTTAGACAAAACTGATTATTTATCTATACGAAACAATGACATATATTAGTTGATATGCACAATTTGGACTTCTAAAGTATAGAATCCGTCGAGAATTACGAGTATTAAAAAGTAAAAAAAATTAGTGAAATAGTCCGGTAATGTGCAAAAATACCAACCATGTGAATATTTCCTTGAGTTTCAGGCTAATTCAAGCCAACAAGCCTGACATAGTACTCGATCATCAGCATAAGGCGATATACATCATCGAGTTTTCAGCTCCGGCTGAAACAAACATCGTCTTGAAAGGTGAGGAAAAACGGGCTAAATATCGCGATCTCCGGTACGAGCTCCTAGTGCTGTATCCATGCTACTCGGTCAAGTTGGTAGTCCTTATAATCGGTGTACTCGGAGGTATGAAGCCCATGCTGCTCTCGGAATTACGAACAATACCGGCCTGTCAACATTCGGCCGAATGGCTGTCAGGCCAGATGCAGAAAGCTGTTATCCTGGGTTCTCTTCGTTTACTTAGGGCACACGATTTAGGAACCTACGGTCGCTAACTCTGCAGGTTGTAGGGAGTGGTCGTAGTAAATTCGCTGGCGCTTCTTCCGTGACAAAGTCGGGGACACGGCAGAACTGACCAGCATCGCTCTCGCGAAAAATGATAATAATAATAATAATAAGTCGCTATTGCCCATTTTCATCTGAACTTTTCTTCATAAAATGACCTAAGAAATTACACCCGAAATATTGCAACCACTTTTGTACGCTAGTATTAAAATGGTCCCTGTTGCATACGACTGCTGTTTTTTGGAGGAGAGCATAGGGTTGTAAGTCAGGAGTGTGGATATGAGAGGGCGCCACTTGGTTGTTAAAAGTCACTCCCAATTCTGCCCAACCAAGAAGCAAAATGGTTTCGACTATATTTTACTATTAAACTGAAATTTATAGATTGATTAAAAGATTAATGATTATTTATTTAAGAGAAAACTATGCTGGTACTATTATCAACTCATAAGATAAGTTTACCAGAGGCGATGCAAGTATTAAAAGTAACCGTTAGACAAAAAGACATTTGTTATTTACACAAGATGTATATACAGGTTGGAGATGTTCAGTAAAATGTTAAATATTTAAAATGATGAAGCTAAGTTTTTTTTTTAAAACAATTAAACAAAAAGTGAACAGTACATGTAGACTTGGAAGTGATGTGCATCCAACAGTATTGTCTGCCTACAATGTAAAATGATAACTAGCGTTGCATGATCATGCGCTGCCTTACAGGCTTATATAAGAAATATATGAAAAATTTATGAAAGTTGTGTTAAACATGCATGATTAAATTTAGACGTTACACAGATTGAAGATCTTAAAAAAATGAATTAGATAAAGTAAACCTGCTCCAACAAAACAGCTCCACCTGACTGGACAGCTCAATCACTGCATTCCAGAATATCTGACTTGGGACGTCTGAGTAAGGCTGCCATGACGATGGTCTCTAGACTTGTGGCTGGTACTCCACTGACTTGATTTCATATCATATCTGATAGCTGGTACGGGCATCTCAGCATAGGCAAATTCAGATTTAGGTACATCGGCAGGCAAGGGTGCATTGCAGGTCACAAAAATTATATAGTCAAAAAACAACCAATCCAAGATAATGGTCAGTCCCAAACACTCTGGAAGTTTCACAAGCATGAGAAAAATCTGACATAAAATAAAAGTAAAACTCACCCTTATAAGTGGAGTAACACGTGAATTTCATAAAAAATAACCCAAAAAACAGGAGGCTTCTCCTTGACGAAAACGAAAGTAATTCTTCGTGCAACAGCTGAGAAAGTTTCCACACAACGGCAATGCAAAATTTCTCAATCAAAATCTCTAAACTAAATTGACTAAAGCCCATCAAAACGAGAAAATTGCTTCCTTCCACGTGCACAGGCAAGGAGAGAAGGACTGTCATTTTTACCTTCGAAATTTGACGACTCACTCAGTGCTGCCAACTTTAACTAAAAAAACTTCCCGTTGCCAACCATGGAATTATAGGGAAATATATTTACATAAAATAGAAAACAACCTCTATTGTCCAAAAATTCAATGAAAGTTACAAAATAAATAATCTGAAAATGAAATAGTTCTTTGAGAATTCTCTGTGGATTAAATTTATGACTCCATGGGAAATGCAATATTAAGTGCACTTGTGTGTGCCCTGGTTGCATACCCTTGGCACCACATGTAGTATTTAAAAATGCTACAATATTGGCACGATATTACGGAATGACCTGTATTTATAGCTCCCACTTTGGAGGCGCTGGCGATGTCTGTTTCTTACGATGTCTACGATATTATACTGCATCTAAAAAACGATAGTATGTTTACGGCGCTAAATTGTTATTATTTCATATTTGGGAAGTACATTCAAGAGTAGCAGAGACAGATTCATAATATTGAAGCACGTTGTATGTACATGCTGTCTTAAAATGTCCTAATTTCGAATTCAGAACATGTGCATTTTTAACTATACTCCTAATTTACCAAATAAACAAAAATAAACGTAAAATGCTTTCTGGAATGGATGATATCTGCGAAAAAACGTTTAAAATAACAGTGGACTACATTCATGCGACATGTAAAGCCTCCGAAAACAGACATTTCCCCAAAACAGCGTTGGGCAAATTTTATGTGTATTGCCATAAGAATTAAAATTAATTCGGATAAACAGTCGTCACATGTTTTAATTAAATTCAACTTTATGAGAATCGTTTAAGAATATTAAATTAGATCTGCTGAGGATATTGTGTAGTACGAAGAAACCTTGAACTATTATTATGTGTAAATACGCATTTAAAGATAATGTAGAGCTTATTTCCTAGCTTCGATTTAAACTACGTGAGTCACAAGCTTGAATTTATTAGAGCTCTCACTGCAGCAAGTTTGTGACTCGATGCTTCGTGTAGTTGCATAAAATCGGTTGCTTTTGACGTCATCACTAAGGTAATCCATTTGACAGTTTTCATGATCATATTTTCTGTATAAAATCCGTCCGTATATTGAGAAAATAATAGTATACATAGTCTTCGTAAATGAATGAAATTAGATCTACAAGAGTTAAATATAAATAAACACCACATAAATTAGAGTTGAAAGTAAAGTTAAGAATTATTTATAAACAATTAAAAAATTCTATGATAAGATGCTTTTTCTATTTTCACTTTTTGTCTTTATGAAAGAAATTAACACTTTTTAACTAAAATGAAAATTAAAAACCTAGTTTTCAGAGATTAACAATTAAAAAAATACTTAAAAAAGTTAATTTCTCCAAAGCTTTTCTATACAAAACAATTTTTTAGAGTAATGGTTTTTTAAACGCAACCAAAAGGGTTAAACTCGATTGCCACGAGATTTAGGTCAGGCAATTGAATTTGTTTATATAATGTGTATGTATATAGAAATAAATTCATTTTGCATAAACAATAGTAATTTTTTAATAACAAAATTAACAAAAATTAGTAGAAACCTAAACTTTTCGTTAAACTATTAACCTCATTAATAAATACTACTTTTCAGATAATAAACATTCCTAATCTAGTTGAATTGCACTATATGTCATAAACACTACCTGTATACTATAATTCAAGTGTCTAGCTTAGTTCGGTGGAAATCCTTAAAGGTCTTTTTGTAAACGTTTCCATATCAAATCGTATTTGTGATTTATTAATTTGCCACCTTTAAGGCAGGTTGCGAAACTCAATTAGTTATGGATATTAAAGTTTTATTCGAAATGACTACATAGTACGTTGTGTTACAAATTAACACAAAAAATATAAGATTACAAAATATTCCTGCTCTGCTCCATTATGTTTAGCCTCAGGCATATGGCATGTATTCCGTATACGTGTACCGCAACTTTTAATGATTTTAATTAATACGATTTCATGTTGGTCAAGAAATATTGCCCTTAAGACTTCCTCAATTTAAATATATCCGACCACCAAAAAATCTATCAGTACGGCGGAAAGAGACCGCCTTTACAGTTTTGTCGATAACAGACGCATCGCAGTAAACAAATAGACATTAAGTGCAAGTGGGGCAAATATTTTTTCGCAGCACTTTTTTTCTGAAAGCTTATTATTTGTCCAAATCATAACGTGGGATTATTTGTTGTATTATAGTTATTTAAAATACAAGTGTAAAAAGCCATTCTTTATTGCACGAACGGCTAGATTAAAAATACGAGCAAAGCGACTGTTTTTAAAAGTCATGAGTGCAATAAAGAGACTTTCTACAAGTGTGTCTTACAACGTTTTATCTTCGATCATTCCAATTATTGTAAGAAGTGGGCAATTTTTCATGAATATTGGTAGAATTGTATCAACTTTCTGTGAATGTCACTTTGACGGTTAATATTATTCGAGTTCATTCTAATTATGTTACTGCATGGTCGTGACTGAAAATCTGTGATGATAGTAACTAAGGATACGATATTATAAATAAACTGGCGTAGTTTTTATTTTTTTAGAAACCGTGCAAATCGTTTATTATAAAAGGCCACAATATAGGGTTTTTGTCTGGAATTTTTCCTATAAAAATGGTTTTTCATACGGGGCCACCGAGAAGGTTGATCAAAAGGGGTTAAAATCAACCCTTTGAAGCAAGAAGCCGTCGTAACTGATTTTTTTCTGCTGTTTGGAGGGAATGTAACTAAAAAAAGATCGAGTAGGGATGAGGGAAGTAAAATCAACCAGCCATCCCTTATTTCCAGTCAAGGGGGTGAAAACTACCCTAGGGCTAAAAGAAATTTCTCCCCTGTGTTTTGGGGCGGAGAATCGATTGTGATAGGTCCGAGTCCGAGTCCATCATTCCTTATTGCCTAAAAACCAAAAGGTGTAGCAAGTACCCCCAAAAGGTGTAGCAAGTGGAGGCGCAATTTTTGTGCGGAATTTTTCTTGTTAAAATGATTTTTGATACGGGGCCACCGAGAGTGTTGATCAAAAGGGGTGAAAACAACCCCTCCTTTCTAGTACGACTTACCTCACTTTACATAGATGACTCTACTAACAGAAAAAAAGCATACCAGATTTAGAAGTTGTTGGAAAATGGTACATCCACAACTTGCTAGAAACTGTCTTACACACTCGTATGATTTCAGCATTCGGTCTGCGGCCTCGAGCGTCAACATTTCCACTCGTGTGTTAAGTTTCACTTTCTGTACTCATTATATAATATACTATTTAGTATGTAAACATCTTTAGTTATTCATAATATAGGTATATTAACTTCATATGTTCTTACATTTATACATATTAGATTTATATTTATGCAAATATAACAAACAAAACAACAATTTTCTTTTTCTGCGTCATGCCCAGGCAAATTATATTATTTTATATACAAGCAGTAGAGTTAGCGATGCCTTTTGTCAACAGCAAATTTGATTCGACTTTGTAGCTAAATATTCCCTAGGTAAACTTTGATAAGTCATTTAAATTACGTCTCATGCCTTCTGACAAAATCAATAAGAAAATGTCTCTATATCTAAAGGCAAAGTTTCTGTAAAGCTTAAAGTTTTTACACCAAACTTTGAACATGATGCATTGAGCGTTCTGTTTCGTTTTGTTGTTCTAATATCATTTTAATCTACGACAAAATAATTTGAGTTTAGTATGTCTTATCATGTCGGCAAAATTAATTAATTAATTAACTTAAACTTAAGGCATAAACAGCCAAAATGGTTGTTTCTCACATGTCTTTTTAATTAACGGATTGCCAACTTGATAATAATGCTAATAATAAATTGATAAACAGCTTTCCGTGATACCAAAACAACTTTTGCTTGGGAACTATCTGAAACAGTCTTTTGTTCAAGGTATTAAAGAAAGTTCACGGTATTGTGGAATGAAGTTAGTAGCGAATACATTTTTTAATAATTTTCTTGCAAATTATTGCTTCTTCACGTATTTCGTAAGTATTTATTTCTAATGGTCGGACCTTCTCAAAAAAAGTATATATATATATATATATATATATATATATATATATATATATATATATAAAACTATTGGGCATATAATAATTTTGAACAAACCAGATATTCGGAAAATTTACCGGATTGTTAGTAGTTTTATAAATAAATAAACTAATTAAGGCTCGGCGATTTTAAACAAATTAACGTACCTATCTCCGAAAATATGCAAGGTATTTTTATTAACCTTAGTGGATATATATTGCTAGTATGCTAGAATTATTACAATAAATTTGAACTGAAATAATTTCAGCACTGAGTAGAATTATGTAATCATCTTCTCCAATATAGGCATTTTTGAAAGCGCTTTTCAATGATTTTAACTTTTATTACTTTTTTTAAGTCTGTTACAAACAAATGAGTATTTCAACTAAAAATAATAAAGACTCTTCCGGTGAGTGAAGCGAAAATACGTTAAAAGAATTATCATTAAAAACAATTGTACCATAATAATTATTATGAACGGAAATATTTATAGTTTAGCATTTCTACTATAAAGCAATTAAATATGTTGAATTAAATGTTACGTTCTGTTAAATCATGCCACCCTTAGTTTTTGACGTCGTAAGCGCAATCCATGATGCGCGTTAAACGTCATCCTTCCTCTTTTCAACGCGGTACGGTGCATCCTTTTACACAATCCTGACATTCAATAACTATATAGGCCTAAGAGCCGAAATGTATGTAAATTATTCTATATATATTATTTCGAAAGAAAATCAGTGCCTTGAAATATAAATTATTATTTTCAAGTTATTCCACAAAGAATCAACCACATTTCAGCGATGTGTAGTAACTAGGTATAGGATACAAAATAACAAATTTTATAAATATAAACCTTGGACTATTATTACCAATAGGTAGATATGAACGTTTAAATCAAAATATTTAATTGGACATTAGAAAATAATAGAAATGCTAAACTGTTAATATCTCTGTTTGTAATTATTGTAAAATAACTATTATATAACCATTTGGAAAAGCTAAATTTTTGTATCACGAGGATGAAAATTAGGGAGATTAAAAATCAAGGTGTTATCAACCGTATAAACGTCTTGTCACAAACTTATATCTAGTAGTTTGTTTTACTTGGTATGAACTTGGTTGCTAAAGGCGGACTTATACATGCATGGTTTAGCTAGAGCCTTGACAGTAAAACTTTCGCACAAATATAATTTACACATTATTTTGTATTTTACGTGCCAATGCTAGTTTGCTAGTTGCTCGATCGTGATGACCATTTTGTTACATCATTTTTTTCCGAAACATCTGCGAAAATAATACAAAAAGTTTAGTTCAAAAGATGATTGCCAATTTGGAGAAAGCAATAAAAGTTAGAGGAAAGGTCGTATATGAGTTCAAAACTGATGTAAGTGGTTACTGGCGCCAGCAAAACCATGCATGTATAAACCTGCCTTAACGCGTGCTTATTAATAGAGTTTCTAGCTACAGCAACAGTACTGAAAATTCATTTAATGTATTTTAAGAAAAAATATGGTTTTGGCGTCCCATGTGATATGGTGGCAGCTGCGCAAATGACATTATCAAGTGTGATTCTCGAAAAATCTAAACAATAGTACGATTCGGCAGTGCGATTGCTCTATTCAATGTTGAGGATCGAAATTTCGTAGAAAGTATGATGTTTTTTCCTCACTTTTTTCATTTTAAAAAAGTGGACGCTTTATATATTTTCTACCGCGGGTTGCTGTTTACTATTGGTGCAGCTGCACTTACCAAAAGTCAGAAATACATTTTTTGTGCTTAGGAAGTGTGACTGACGAAGTAACAAACATTAAAGTAAGAGCCCACTATGAAAACTGAATTATGGCGAGAATTTGCCAAATCAGAAGGGGGAGGGTTGAATTTTGTAGAAATCGTTAGATGATTCGTTTACGACCACAGAATATTTCCTGGGCATCTAATCAACAGCCCCGTTGGCTAGAGCGCGAGGTGGCAATAGCGGTTAATCGAAGGGGTATCGATCACCGATTCCGGTACTAGCACTGTCGGAGGATATGGTTGTATATAATCTGAAGTCCTGGACACTATCAGCAAGCTAAAAAATTGTAACTCTACTGGGCATGATGACTTCTCAATTAAAATAATTAAACAGTGTGCAGACAAGATTGTAACACCTCTATGTCACATAATAAATCAATGTTTTATTGAAGGTAGTTTTCCAAACTGAAAATTTCAAAAGTTATATGTTTGTTCAAAAAAGTGATACAAAGGAATTAAGTAATTATCGTCCTATATCCCCCCTGTCTGTTTTTCAAAAATTTTTGAAAAATTATTAGCAAGCAGAATTATTACATTTCTCGAGGCAAATAAAATCATCTCGCCGAATCAACATGGTTTCAGAAACAACCATTCTACTATTTCTGCACTAGTAAGCACTTTATAAGTATTTATAAGAGTGTTGACCTGGCCATTTTTATCGACCTATCTAAAGCATTTGACTGCGTCAACCATGACACTCTTTTAAAAAACGCGGTCAGTGTGATAAACTATTAAAATCCTATCTGTCAAATAGATCTCAGTTTGTCGAATATTTTGGCGTAAATTCAAACAAATTAGATATCGATATTGGAGTGCCACAAGGAAGTGTCTTGGGGCCGTTACTCTTCCTACTATATATTAATGATGTGGAACAATCTATACCCATTTTTTACTGTGCTTTTGCAGATGATATGACATTGATTGTTAACAATGTAACTATAGAGAACACGGCATCAAAATTTGATAAAACCTTGAAAAAATTAGTATTTATTTTAGAGATTCCGGGCTGACTATGAATCAAGACAAATAATTCTCACTTCAGTTTCATCCAGTTGGTTCCAATTATGTATCTAGTCATCTGATGAAACTTAAAGGTAAATCTATTCAACAAGTGGTTGATTTCAAGCTAATAGGAATCCATATTGATATGTCATTAAACTGGAAAAAACATGTAGATTTTATTTGCAAGAAATGCGCCAGTCTATGTTTCGCAGTAAGAAGATTGTGCCAAATCGTTAGCATAAATATCGTAGAAAATTTCTACTATTCAAACTTTGAGGCAAGAATTAGAATTGGTGTTATTTTCTGGGAAAATTCAGTCTGACCGAGTTTTTACTTTACAAGAGAGAGTAATTCGATTTATGTTTGGTCCGACTAACAGACAATCATGTAAAAGTACTTTCATTCAGAATAAAATTTCGACGTTCTCATGTTTGTACATCTTGGATGTGTTGATTTTCGCAAAACCCAATATATCCAAGTTTGTTTATCAAAATACTTACCATGAATATACTACTCGTCACGGTTCTAATCTGTAATTGAACATGCACCATCTAGAATTATATAAATCTAATCCGTATTACATAGGTGCAGTCCTGTATAGTATAATAAATAATAATAAATAAACACCACAGAAATTAGACAACCCCCAATTCCAGAAGCCAGGGGCTTGTGCGGAAGGGAGTTACACATTGAAAAAACGCGGACATACAACCATTTCCTCCGACAGTGCCAGCGCCGGAGCCAGGATTCGAACCCGGTGGTGCGATGCAAGTGTGATTAATCGTGATTGCCACATCGCGCCTTAATCCACTCGAGTAAGTTAAATAATAATATAAAATCTATAGTTAGTATCCAAAAATTTAAATTTGCTGTTAGACGATATCTCGTAAGTAATGCTTTCTATTCGATTGAAGAATTTTTGACATTTGAATGTGTGTTTAATGTTTAATTTCAATATTTTTCTGTAAATAATTGTCTCTTTACATATATATATATATATATATATATATATATATATATATATATATATATATATATATATATATTTTTTTTTTGTTTGCTTTTCGTGGAATATGAAAATACCTTATATTAATAGATGTATGTATATATATTCTGTTTTTGCTCCTTTTATTATTTGTATTTTGTTGACTTATCCTATATCAATGTTTTGATCTCTTGGATTAATAAAGTTATTCTATTCTATGTCTGCGTTTTTCAATGTGTAACTCTCTTCCGCACAAGCTTCTGGCTTCTCGAATTGAGGGTTATCTAGTTCAAGTGTGCTTCTAGATGGCAGAAATATTAAAACATAATATTTTTAGTCGCAAACTCCTCTATAAAATCCTTATTTTACTATAAGGATAGTAACCACACTGCAACCAACAGCTACTCTCCGAGCTATGTGTCCCGCCGAGCGCTGAATTACAAGTTACAAGCCTGGCGCGTTAAGTGTAATAATTGCATATTACCCCCAAAACGCTAATGCCTCGATTGCAACAAACATCAGCCGAAAGACTGATCCTACTTAAAGGAGCTCTCGTGTATAGTAAAATAAGGCGCCAGGCTTGTAATTTGTAATTCAGCACTCGGCGGGGCACATAGCCCGGAGAGTAGCTGTTGGTTGCAGTATGGTTACATTCTTTATAGTAAAATAAGGATTTTATAGAGGAGTTTGCGGCTAAAAATATTATGTTTTGAGGGTTATCTAATTTCTGTAATGTTTATTTATTATTATTGCTTTCGCAAATCGTCTGCTACTTTGTTGGAAGAGTCTGGTGCCGACCGTCTAAAAATTAAACAGCATAGGGATTAGAAATCGAATATCGTAGACAACTACGTAGATAACTCTATGGAAAACAAGGAAAGAACAGATAAGAACATTCTTGGGGAGACCCGTGAAGCCGCCGATTCCTATGATTCCCAGATATCAACCACCAAACAATGTTTGTCGAGGAGCATATACGCATAATAGTTGTATTAATTGTGTTAAAAATATTTATAACTAAATACATTTTAAGTTCATTGGAATAATAAATTACGTATTTTGAATTAAAATGACTAGTTTATGTTTGTTTTTTTGTGCAAGTGGTGATGGAATGAACTTAGTAATTTGTTGTGAAAAATAAGCCATTTCAAAACTATCAAAAGTATCATTAGAAAAACTTGATTTGTTGCCTTTTTGGATTTTTTCAGATCTACTTGGCCTTCACTATTTATGATAGATTTAAGACGCAATTTTTAATACATAATATTCTTTTAATTTGTGGGTTTTAAATATCATGTTTTTAT
Source organism: Leptura quadrifasciata (assembly GCA_963675555.1). Taxonomy (NCBI): domain Eukaryota; kingdom Metazoa; phylum Arthropoda; class Insecta; order Coleoptera; family Cerambycidae; genus Leptura; species Leptura quadrifasciata. Next base: position 88,322,637 of record OY776675.1, read on the forward strand.
TAGGTTAAATCAATCAAAGTTATTAATAGATATTGAAGCAATACAAAAATGTAATTTATGTCAATAAGATATAATATAAAACCTTACAGACGCACAAACCGAAAGTCAGAATCCGTTCAATTTCTTCTCAAGCTGGCGCGGATTTCGCTGAACGTACCTGCAACAAAAAAGAAATATATGAGAAAATTTGTTGAAGTGTGAATTTTAAGATTGGTAATAAAATATATTTCACGGAACAAAAATTGGTTCGTATGTTTTAGATACAAATAGCGCCGCATAGGATGGCTTACGAAGTCTGGTTCCAATATACTCACTCACGCACTCTATCAAGCAGAAAAGTTTACGTCTGATTTCACTTGAATAATAGTTCAATACTCACGAGTGTTAAAGTTCGCGAATCGATTTCAGAGAATTTAAGAGGTCGCGCCTTGCGGAGATCAAGCCACTATTGGAGATTTTCTAACCAAAAGGCCATGCCATGCAAGTCAGTTTGGAAAGAGATAAGAAACTGACAAACCTCTCGGAAGTCACTTATAATAGAGACAGATTTTCGTCAGTCGAAGGAAAGACTAATCACGCAAAAACTTTAATCCTAATCGCTCAATTTATTTCGAATCCGAAAAGGTAAAAATAGATTTGCGTAAGTATATAGTAAGACAGAGATCTACTAAACTTTCACCTCATGGTCTTCTCATTCGACGTAGAATATAATTTGATATACCGAATAAACTATAGTTAATTAAAGTTTTATAATTCGTATTTGTCTTTAACTACTCTGTGACAATGTTATTGTTGGTATTTATTCATATTCCTTCAATAAATTAATAAGTATTTGAAATGTTCATTCATTCAAAAATACGATATAAATACGGTATGGTAAAGTTTATATAAAGTATTGGCTTTAAGGTATCGATGAGATTTGTAAAATACTCTGAAACTTCAAATGTTACTTGTAAATTATATTGTGAATTATAATAGAGTAGCCAACGTGAAAATGTTATATAAAGCGTATATTTGGAACCCAAAGGTTTACATTTGTTAACCTAATCTATTTCAGCCCTAACTTAATCTAATTATTATAAATGTAGAAATCGTAACCACATTAGCCACAGAATCATCATATAAAACCGCTAGCTATAATTAATTTTCAAACAGTATTTTAAATTGAATTATAAAAATCTAAAAGGTAGAGGTAAATATTATTTCAATATGAGCCTAGTCCGGAACTTCCACACAACTTTCATCGTGATAAAAATCTGGTAGATGGAGCTACTCGAGGAGCCACTACAAGTCAACAAATAGTATGGGTTTTGAAGGATACTGTTGTGTAACCTCCTGTAATAGGAGTTTTTTAAATAAAAAATGAATCCGTTTAATTCTAGCGTACTGCAACCAATGAATTATTTTGCAAATATGTTTGGTAATTATTGAAAATTGTCCGGCAAGTATATAATTGCTATTGGTAGCGAATATGTGGGCTAGATAAGAAAACTATTATGCTAGAAGATAAGTATATTAATAATACTTATTATAACTTATAAATCCTAAGAATTTTAATATTTTAAATGTTCCAATATTGTATAAGTAAACTGGAAATTCAAATTAATAAACCAGCTTTAGGTTACGATGAATAGTGGTGCTTGTATTTTTGAGACTTCTTACCAATTGTTTTAATTTTACCAAATACCCCTGAGGAAATAAAAATTAAAAAAGTAAACAGGTTCCAATGATGTCTTTGAAGTTTACTAAATATGCAAATTAATTTATTATCGAGTATCTTTGTAGTTGGGTGTTTTTCATCTGTTTTACGTTAGCACCTCTTTTTTAAATTGTTTTTTATTTACTTACTACACACGATTATAAAAATATTGTTATAGATATTAACCAAATAAAAAAATCCGCAAAAATTTGAGCTTGATTTCATATCCAAAATCATAGAAAACATAACATTTATCGAAATTTTACAAACTATTAACAGATCAGTTTTTGCGTAATCGAGCATAGTACAAAATAGTAAATTTTATTTTCAATAGCAGATCTGAAATAGACGTGACACTATTCATATACTACCAAACATTCTCCATATCCACCTAAACTCAAAATATAGATGATTAAAATAAACCCTTAATTGCTTCTAGAGTGTTACCACTGCTGTCTTTCCGCATAGCCTTCTCTACTTTGTTATCATCACTATACGCCTCATGTGCGTCCGTATCTTTATGTACGAAAATCTATTTATAGTTGGAAACTTACAGATACCCAATATTATCACTTATTATCACTTAAACACACGCGCGAATATGTACAACAAGAAGTAATCACTGGAAAACTGACATACTGGAGTGTAAAACTCTCGGTCTTGTATAAATTCAGAAGCGTTTCGTTTAGACGGAGACAGTATCTCGCCAGAACGTTTCTCCCTATTTTTGCTTTCGTTTGCCGTGCCCCGTCCACTTTTTCGGCTAGGAAGTGATTTTCGCATAGAAAACGGAATCTTTTGAAACTAAAATTAATATAAAAAATTGGGCATTGATAAGAGGCATCTTTTGCAGAAAGATTCAGAACTCTACGTGAAATGGTCATTGAGTTATTTAAGATTAATTACCAGGCTAAGGCGGACTGACGTTCATGTGGTCCGGTAATTTATAACGGGCCTCTATTTCGATCTGAATGGCAAATGTGTGTATCGGAGAGCTTTTGCAGTTAACTCGTGAGCTTCGGAGTTCACGCAAGAGCTTTAGAGTTTAGGTATTGCAATTTGCTAAAGGGAAATAAGTTTTGATGAAAAAAGGCATATTTCGAAGGCGAAGAGTTAATGAGTCAACTATTGAAATTAGATAATTTGAAAGAATGTGCAACTGATTTAGACATTGAATGATATGAATTGAAATTAATAGAAATAGAAATAAAATGATGTGAATAGGGATTCATGAGGCAATTCGGATGACATTGAAGTTTATGTGGGGATTTATTTTTTTAAGATGGTAATTTGTAATGGTTTGACTGTAAAATTGTTATTTGGAAAGTTTGAAAGCAATTATCAGTAATTTTGGATTATTTGTGAATTGTTGAGTGTTTGTTTTTTTGATTTTATGAGCTAAAAGTGTTATTTTAGAAATTATGAAACATTTAAAATTTATTTTTTCGTCTATGCCTGAAAGGTACTAAAAGAATACGTTGATCACCTATCCAAGTACCAGACACAACCAGCGATGGTTTACCCGGAACCCGGAACTTTTGGGTGAGAGGCAAGTGCGCTCACCTCTCGACCACTAGTCATACAAGACGCATATTGTGTTCTAACACTTTTTTGTTTTTTAAATGTCGCGGCCAATTCAATTCAACTGATGTGCTGCACTACACCAGTGCCGCGTATGTGATTGCCGGCCTGACCACCATGGTACATATACATTTTTATTTCGTCTGTTGATTCTGCTTGCCCTGACCAGGAGCGGATACATCGCAATTTCAGCCAGTGACCATGTATGATCTCCTGCATTCAGTAGTTGTTTTATTCGTTTTTTTTAAGGATTTCATTTGTGTTATTATTCTTTCCTTTGTTTTAAATTGTAACAAATTAGACAAACGAATATTTTGAATCTGACGCAAAATTGATGCCAAATATTTCCTCTTAGTGCCTGTCAAATATAATAAATTCTCTTTAAGGGGAGCATAATAATAAAATGTTCCCAGTGAGTAAATATTCAGACAGGTTTATTCACTTTTTTTTTTAATGAAAAAGTAAAAAATGTGAAGGATTAATATTTTAAACGAAGGTATAAAAACCTCTATAAAATATAAAAAGTAAGTATAATGGTTAGATGCATGCTCTAAATTACCCGAGTTACTACAATGATGCCGACATGAACAGGTTTTAATGTAAGTATCTGATTGTTACATGGAACTCATTACAGATGCTGCCGTTATACGTTTAAGATAATAACAAGATAATTACATAATTAGATTTTTTTAAAGTAGTTTCCTTTTTATGTTATTCACTTGTTCATACTTCCTGGATTAAATTCTCTGTTGGTGGCTTTTTGTTCTTAATATCATATTTGAAACGGATGGGAATTAAAATAATATATATGTTTATTTTTCACCTTGTATCTACTTCAGAAAACTTCAACTTTCTATTAACTATTTTAATATTAAAAAATATTTCCACCTAACTTTAATTCAATTTTGCTATTCTCATTAGCTCTTGATAACCACTTAAACAACCTGAGGCGATATTAATTTGTTAAACTCTCCATTTTAGACTAAGAGCACTTAATATGTAGAATATTAAAAATATGCAGAAGGGAAAACGCGTTCTTAAATTCTTAAAAGCCTGCAATGTAACCAAACACTTTAATAGTTTATTTTTTTAATTAGATATTGCGCAAAGGATCCTGAGGGAAGAGGCATCGGTTTAGCTGCTGTCATATGAGTCGCTTCCATTTAGAGTCCATTAGGAAGATTCAGGGCGATGGAGAAAATATTAGGGGTTTCGAGGGTGGGTTAAGGGTGGCAAATGGAATCCTGATAGAGCGGTCGCGCGACTCGTGACATTTGGCAAGGGGCACGGATTCGAAAGATGTGTACTGCACACACTGAGAATTTTGAATGACAATGCCACTGGCGTACTAATTGAATTATACATATACGAGAATATTTCTCAAAATTTACTGATTTTAATTATAATTATGTATAGGGTATCCCAACAAGGCCTGTGATTTTATTTTTAAATAATTCTAAAGAAAAAATAAAAAACGATTTTTTTATTAATGTTTTATTGAGACTTCGTAATTACACATTACAAATAATATAATAATAAACACCACAGAAATTAGGTTACACCCAATTCCCGAAGCCAGAAGCTTGTGAGGAAAAATAAAAAACGCGGACACACAACCATTTCCTCCGACAGTGCCGGAGCCAGGATTCGAACCCGGTGGTGCGATGTCCGTGTGATTAATTGCGAGTGTTACCTCGCGCCTTAACCATAGCGACCAGCTAGACAAAAATGGAACACAACATCTGACAAATGACCGCTCGGTGTCTGTGAAATTTTTCCAAAGGTAGTTTCCGATATTTGAGGTTGTTTTAGCCGAGATTTTTTGCGGTTTCTTGGCAAGCATCATCGTCTTAATATAGCTCCAAACGATGACCTTGGCCAGCCGGTGTGTCCTCTAAAAAACAGATACGTCCTGGAAACTTAGTCCTCAAAAAAGTTATTATTTCTCGAAATGTGTGCGCCATTGCACCATCTTTTTGGAATCACATATTAGCTAAGCTCAAATCTAGAACTTTGCGCTATAAAAAATCATATGTCGTGTAACGGTACTGACGGTATTGCCAACTTCACTTTCGAAAAAATACAAATCAATGATACCTCCAGCTAGAACCACATTTACCATATATATATGCCCATTAGGCAGAGCCTAGGGGCCCCCACCATTGTAACACTATATGTATTTATTTATACTGATATTTTTATAAATTTTAATTGTTGATCATTATACACATACATATATTTTTATCTAAATTGCGAAATGTGAATTTCTCAATGTACTTGTTTGTTTGAATGTTTCAAAATGCCGTTCCTTGACCGCTTCTTGCTTTTTACGGCGTTCTGGTGCATTTTTTTAAAATTCCGGTAGCAAATTTGAATTCTTTGGAAAATTTTACAGAAGAGTATGTACATTTGATCACATATTTCGAAAACTTTTCGACAGTTAAACACATAAATATGCAATTTTTTAAATTTAAATAATAGCTACTTACTCCTTAACCATAAAACTCTGCCCATAAGTAGACTTCCACCAGAATTTTGCCTAGGGGCCCAGTAATAGGTAAATGCAGCCCTGCCTCTAGTGCACCAAACTGCAGTCGAAGATGATGCATTTTCTGTTTTCTTTAATTACACGTGGATCTTCTATACCCCATATTAGGCAGTTTTGTTCAGTAACCTATCTATTGAGATGGAAACGATCTTCGTTGGGATCACGCCACAAAACTACTGAATGTACGATGCCTTGCATGGCCAGTGGATAATAGTGCTTGTATTAAGTGAACCTTGTATACACATAGGTGCAGGTCTTTCGTTAAAGTTCGCTGGATTGTGCTTCGAGAAATTTTCAGTTACTGTGCACGACGGCTAATGGAGGTTTTTTGACTTCATTACCACTTTTATAAACAAACAGAACAGCATTCATCGAATTTTGCAATTAAGGTGTTTCAGACGATACATAATTTCGACCAATTTTCAACGAAATTTTCTTCCGAGTTACAGTATAATTGTACGCTTGTTGGAATAAAATCTTTAAACAATAATAATACAATCTTCTGTGGTGTAGCATTCCGTGGAGATTTTACCGTGCTTCTAATTCACATCTATCAAAAACAAATGCCAAATATCAAACCTAGCAGAAATGGAGAGTAATTCAAATCACACACGCCTTCTGTTGGAACACCCGGATTCCTTTAGGCAGAAATCCTTTAGGCATGTTACAGGAAGCCCAAAATTACAAAGGACAGTGCTGGATGGGATCGCTACCCTCCAGCACTGGCCTTTGCAATTTTGGGCTTCCTGTAACATGCCGAAAGGATTTCTTTGTAGCAGTTTCCATCTCTCGTGAACTGTTTTGATAAATTTCTTGTAGTTTTTGGAAAAATGCACATCTTGGGTCTGTTCGTTTATTCAGATGATGGATTAATCTATCTCCTGGGTAAGTCATGAATAAAATTAGCCTAGACTCGTCCCTTCACCGTGAAAGCGGGCTAACAGTCTTTCCGGAATTGTCTTTCTGTTAGCAACTGTTAAAAGAGATATTCGGTGATCCATCCAAATGTAACACATGACCAATATTGCTGCGCACACTAACTAAATACCCGAAATTAAACCGATAACCGTACCTCATACCTTATAACAATAAAATACCTTCTGCAAGGAAGTTAAAACATTGCTGGTGAATTACGAATAACTGTCTTCTGTTTGCTCGTAATGATTCTTGTAATCATCACAACTTAAGAGAGAGAAAAGTCCGAGTTTATTGAAATTCGGTCAGTTACTGTTTGATAGAGAAAGAACCTTGTTGTTCTTGACAATCATTGATAAAAAAATATGAGTCGACTTCTTCACTGACTGTACGCACACGCTGGTCGCACTTTGATGGTCGCGGTTGCGGTTTTTCTCTCCGCGACTATTATAGTCGTCGCAACCTGGTCCCTACTGCGCGAAGGCCGTAAAACAGACTGAAGCTCTAGGGCATACTAGAAATGAGACTTTTATATATCGGATATAATTTTCTATCGCTTATTTCACTATTAGGCAATATAAATCGCTACAATTAGATCACTAAGGCATTAATTAGGAACATATAAAACCTTGAATGATACAAACATATATAATTTTCTCAGAAATATTGAACAAAACTAGTTAAAATCATTTTGATGCATAAAACACAGTTAAGGCGCTTGGATGATTTTAGAATGAAACACATAATTACATAAAATATGCTATTTCTATTTCAGAACAAATTTCAAAAATTTACGAATGAAATTTAAAAAATAGACGGTTTTGATAATATATAAAAATAAATGAAGCAAAAACTCCTTCTCAAATATGAACGCGCGCTAATGTAATCTCCTGAAGGGTAGCAAAGACACCCCTGTCAGATTCCATCGGTCTACAAGCTTATTGAGCACGCCGAAGAATCACTTATTTTGGTAATGATCGGGGGATCTTGAAATTTTCCTACAGGATTTTAAAACGGCGTTTGATACTCATTCATGATTTATGATGCCTTTCAAAATTAATTTCCCGTTATAAAATCGCAAATAGTAGTCCATATTTATTCAATATAATAGTGTTTAAATAACAGTAACATTTCAATTTTGAAATGCGCACGGAACAAAAAATTAACAAACATTAAAGAAATAATATTTGGAATTTTCAAAATATTAATTTAAAGGACTTGTGAATTTGTCAATTAGAATCTAGACTATTATAAAGGGGTACAAAATACACGGACACAGAATTACTAGAGATCCTTGAAAAAAAAAAGGCAATTGAGTTATAGTCTAAGAAATAACAAAATACTTCTTTGGTCAAAATCAAGCATCAACATTTCTATATCGCTACAAGTATAATGGGTGATTAATTTTGGTTATTATTCGTTGAGGCCTTTAGCAAATTCAATGTTCTTTATTGTAGGTATCCCAATATTGCAAAATAAAGAGATTCCATTAAAAAAAAAGTTTTATTCAATGTATCTTGCATATTTTTGATTGTTGAGTTCATGTCCAACTCGTGGTTTCTGTTTGTCTCTGGTTATAAATATATAATACGTTACTGGATTTTAGTTTTACAAAATAAAAGTATAAAAAGTTGACGGGCAAATCTTTACTTCTTTGTGGCACTTGTATCGAAAATATTAAATTAATACTTAAATTTTAATACAGTGCATTCTTAAAATCGAATTTTCAATTTCATTATTTTTCCTGTAATTACACATTTATAAACTCTTACAGTTAACTTTTGCTTAAAAATGTTAAATAATAATTTGCTGTAATAATCTACAGAAGTATATGATGAAGAAGATGTCATGCTCTGTTAGTTTTTGATACAGTAGAAGATAATCCTAAAGTTTCTTTGAGGAGACGGTCACTTCAGATAGGTATCAATAAATCACACATTCAAGGAATTTTGGGAGAATGCATAAGTTCATTTTAATCATAACTAATCCTTATTGTCACCTCACGTCTTAACCAACGCGACTATTGGCCATCATCAACAAGATGGTTATCCGGCCCATTAATTTCGTATTTGGTATTAACTGGCTAAATAGTAAATTTGGAGATAATCGGATGGATGGATGAATGGTTCGATTTTCTTTGCTTTTATTTTATATAAATCCCAACTTTACGTTAACTATTCTAATTTGGTAAACTGTAAAATATTATAATTTTTTACCCACAAGACAAGACACGAACAACTGTAACAAACAATGGTTCTCGAGACATAAACAACACATTTCAACATACACAATGATACTTGAGTGAAAGTCACAATAATATTTGTGACTACATCATCCAATTTAAAATACTTTAAACTGCCTAAGTAATTAAAATTGATATACTAACTAAATGGTTCGGTCTTTTAGGTAGTAAATTTTATTAGATAACAGAGTTTTAACATGGCAAATAAGAAGATTGACGAAATTTTCACGCTAACGGCTATGATATAAAAATGAACAACTTTCTTTACCGCTTTCATTAAAAGTAGCAATCATTGCTGAAGTGTCAATTAGCGCTAATATTTATAAATGTTTAATCTGTTGACTTTTATTAATCCTGCTTTTGATCTTTCCAGCACAGGGGTACAGTTTAATCTTCGACAGCCTCTTTTCCTTTTTACTCCTGGAAATAATTTAGTGAAATTGTTAATTTAGTAGAGAGATCCATTGCTGATTTAACGAAGTCGTTCTCTGAAGACGCGAAAGGCAAGAGGCCATATAGTACGAAAAGATAAGAAACAGCGAGAGAATTCATTGTGATGCTTTCGTAATAGAAAGATTAGGATAGAATTGGAAACCTCATACAAAACAGGAGCTTCACAAAGAAAGGGAAACAGTGCTCGACTCCCGTCCACGTATACAAGATAGTAACTAAATGGAAGAGCAGAGAAACGTGTGTTATTATTACCGAAAATGATGACATTATTTCGTATGTGTGATAAGTTATAACGTACGCCTTATTAATATTTTGATGTATCAGAACTTTTCTTCTTTATTCATTTTAATTCAATATTATTGAGTAATATAAAATAATGCAAACCTATTGTAGGTAATGCATCGTAAACTTAGTTTTTAGGGACTGCATCAAAAGATTTATTCCTGAATTTTGAATAATTGATGTTTTGATAATTTGTTGTTAATTATGGAAAATGACACCGGTGTGAAATAGAACATTTGACTATAATAGAAATTTGAGTAGTAAAATAAAATGTTTGCGCACTACTTATTATGTGTTAGTGTGTCTGTGTGTCGTTTGAATTATTTGCTAAATTGATATGGGTTTGATAATTTGATTTAGTGTAAATTATAGGGTACTGAAACAACCACAGGCAACGAAACTGTGAAACAACTTTTTTGGATTCAAATCAGAAACTTAATATTGAATTCTTGTATGATCAGGGATCGCATACAATCCTCTTTACCTCTTATATCAGGAAAAGAGGTGCGAGCAAAACCACCATTGCATTATTAGAATCAAAATTTATATGCACTGACTATAGGACAGTCCTCAGGTATATTAACACCGTTTTAAATCGGACAAAAGATTTTACTGTTGGAACCAGTTCATTATAGGCCTTTTAGACATACTAATTTTTCCCCCTCTCCCGCCCTCTGGAACACCCTCAATTTTGGGGTAATATCGCTTAAAAATCATTTTTTTGCAAATATCTCGATTATGAACGGTCCTACGAAAAGAAAAGATAGTTATCAAAGTTAAAGATAAGTAAATTCTGTATCGAAATGTTTCAGACACATTTTTACGTAGTATTAATTAATATTCTTGGAGTTATAAGTGCGGGAAGTAAAGCACCGTATCGCATCGCTCTGTATATCGACACTTTCTTATACACTACACTGTCACTTTCGAAGTTTAAGTAAATATATTTATTATCAATTTTGAAATTACAAATGTCTTAAATTATCGGTGGTGACTACCATTATGCGCTTATTTCCACACCACCTTGCGGTAGATCACTTGCGTGTTTTTTCTTAAGTGGTGCCACCAATACGCCCAACCACTTTTTGTTAATTAATTAACTTCTAACTCTTGTTCTCTACTGCCAGTACATTACATGAATCTGATTTTTTTTTTAAGTTGAAGGTCCAAAACGTTCCCTTGCTTCAATAAAACTGCGAGTGTCGGTTTCAGTATCGTCTGCATCGTCTTTGTCAAATTCACCCTTCTCGTATTTATCCTGGTCCAAAAAACTAATACCTTATCATCAGTTTCTTCGGCTTGATCTAAGTTGACATTTTTTCGACGTTTGTACACGTTTATCCTTGCCATTCAGAACAAATAATGAAACATTTTAGTTCAGGTTTTCTACCAGTACATGCGGCTTTGCAGCCTTTTGTACACTTGCTGCTTATTGTTTTCAAATGTTCTTGTGGAGCAGCTTCGTTTTCGGTAGTAATAGAAAACTCTTTTTTCTCTCCAAGCCCAATCTTGAGGACTTTTGGTATTGCCGTATCACTGGTGAATTTGACAGTATGTTCAAAAAGAGTGTTGGCGTGCAGCAGACTCAGCTGGAGGTAATGATGCGAGGTTACATGCACTTTTTGCCACTAACTTAATAAAGCATTTGTACTTGAATTCGTTCATTCGGGTTCTGCTCTGTAAAGGGCTAATATAACTTTTCGGCCTGCTGTATCTATAAAATTGGGGCCTTTAAAACATTCCGCGTATTTTTGTAATCCTGTAGATTTTTGTAATAATTTAATGAATTTTGCTTTGCCTTGCCTAAAAAATGCAGAAGTTGTGTCACATCCACTGAATGCGTGGATAAATAATGTTATCCGTAACTTCTTTTGGGTATTTAAAAGAGATCGAAGAATAAATTCATTCGTCCGTTTTCCCCTCGCTTGGTTTCATAAAATACATGTTTGAACAACGTGAGGATAATCCTGTCATAAGAATTAAAAGGTAAACGTCTTTATCAACTATACGTGATAGAAACTTATCCTGTTGCATTGTTGCAATCCCTCGGTCTCTCACTTAAGCCCAGCTGATCTTAAAAAGGTGAACGTTAGCTTGGTCGATAAACCCAGTGTTTCTATGTTTTTATAGAATACACCGTGCACGGGTTTATCGACGTGCCGTCTAAACAGATATTCCTGTTCTGCGTCTTTAATCTGGGCTTTCCAACAATTTGGCGGAAGCTCAGTGACCAACTCTTGGTCGGCACCTCGCCGGTCTCCTCATCTGATGTCGAATACGAGACAGTGTTCGTCTGCGATTCTCTTTGCTGCCTTGAATAATCTTGCTCCCAATCCTGCATTTTCATGATTCCTCACCAATTGCAGAGAGGGTCTGAGCTCCTAAGGACGTTACATGCTATACTTAGTACTACCCGGCCATGCATAAACTCCAAATTCAAAAGTCCTCGGCCCCCGATGACGGGGGATGTACACACAAGGAACGGGCGATCTTGGATGAATGCTCCGCTCCTATGGATATTCATCATCTTGCGAGTACCTCTATCTAATTGACGCAACTCATCTACCGTCCAGTTCACTACTCCAAAGGAGTAGAGCAGAACAAGAACGGCAAGCATGTTAGTAGCAGATACCTTGTTTTTCCCCGAAAGTTCGAACGACCAAATCTTTGAGATGAGGTGGTGTGGAAGTAAGCGCATAATGGTACTCACTACCGATAGTTGAAGACATTTGTCATTTCAAAATTGATAATAGTTATATTTACTTAAACTTCAAAAGTGACAATTAAACGTAATAGCAGGTAGAAAGCCAGGAAGTGTACAGGAGAATGTCGACATACAAAGTGAATGCGATACGGTGCTTTATTTCCCGCGCCTATAACTTCAAGAATATTAATAGTACGTAAAAATGCGTCTGAACCTTATCTTTAACTTTGATAACCATCTTTTTCTCGTAGGACCATTCACAATGGAGATATTTGCAAAAAAAAAAGATTTTTAAGCGATATTGCCCAAAATTGGGAGTGTTCCGGGGGGCAGGCGAGAGAGAAACATTAGTATGTCTAAAAGAGGCCTATAATGGAACTGATTCCAACAGTAAAATCTGTTGTCCGATTTAAAACGGTTATTATGCACTCTCAATTCCCTGACGGCTGGCCTACTATTGATAAATGTGTTGCGAAGAGAAAATTGAAAAAATTAGATTAACTATAATGACTATTTTTCAAATGAATGTACCTGATTAAGCACCTGATGATAAACAATGAAATTGGACTAAATTATAAATACAGCATAATGTAGAACATAAATAATAAAATTTTCCCATGACCAACAATTTAAATACAATTATCAGTTACTGGTTTTAAGTATGACACTAAAATTGCAATAAACAGAGACTTGCTATAATTTATAATCACTACAAATTATCTATACATTTTACTTAGCATTTCAAATAATATATTCATAACATTAAATTTGTTTAATGAAAACCTTAGTACCGTAGTTATAATCAGTTCATTTAATCAAAACTCAATGTTCTAACAGTTTTCATTTTTATTGTCATTATTATTGCAACTATTTAAACCAAATTTGGTACAGTACACTTAGATGGGATGCCATAATATGTGATTATATCATACTCTACAATTAGCCAGTGATGGAGATATGTGTATTGAGTACTATAAATTTATTAAAAACAGTAGGAACACCCTGTAGAACATCAAGTGCGTACATACGTGCGATCAAGGTAAGCCATTCAATTGGAGACAAACGTTGTCTCTTCAGAATTTTTGCTATCTCTCATAGTTCTACAGAAAATTATAATTCTTTAAATGTATTCCATCGTGATTGCAAAATATTAACATTATTAAATTAAACAGACTTTGTTGGTCTTGCTTTTTATGTCTTTGTTACATATCTACTTTTCTTAGTTTGACAAATGTCATTATTTCTGTGATCAAATATTGAATTGAACCACAGCACTTGGGTCCCATTGGGCCCCTTGTACTTCCTCATTATAGGCAGACCCTCACCTAGGCATCCAACCAACCTAGTCTTGCGAAGTAGGTGGTGACGCTGCCTAGGGGCATTTCCCTTACATCGGACAGAGTAGGCCAACGTTTTGATTCTCTGATTGATAAGACGGCAGAACAGTCACAAAGCACATGTTGGACCATCTCATCTTCTTGTTCGCAGCCTCTGCAGAGAGGTGTTTCGCTCAATCTCATATTATATAGATACTTCCAAAGCGAACAGTGTCCAGTCTGGATTCTCGTTATAAAACGTAGGTTCCTTCTGGACATTGCCAGGTAGTCCATTGCTGTGCTCTTGTTGGGATATTTTAATAGTTTCCTAGCGAGCTGACAGCTACTTGGTTCATTTTACAGTTTTTTGAAATTGTTGTAAGCGTTTCTCTTTGATTATTTGTGTTATCGCTGTGATCGGTAACAGACTGGCCGGGCCTGGTCCAAAGATATTTAGGCTTGCTGCCTTCTTGGTCAGTCTGTCGGCTTGCGTGTTGCCACTGCACTGTGCATGTCTTATCAGCATACAGAGATGATATTCCTGCTAGAAGCAGTAACAAGTGCTTGATGATATACCCATATTGCTCCTGTGGTAATTCTGCAACTTCTCAGGGCTAGTGTTGATCATCTACAATCTGTGTAGACCCTGATTGGTTTGCCCGCCAGTGGCGTTTGTATTATACTGGCTCGCCCATCCACAGTCCATTTATATTGGATTTGCAGGCTTTTGGAGTATATTCCACATCCCCTGTCCCTCTTTTTTGATCCGTCTGTGAAGATGTTGATCACACCTTCCCCAACACCAACTATTCGTCTGTATTATGTTGGATACACGATTCTTTATTTATAAAGTTATCGCATAGTTATAGAAATCAAATTAATTCAGAACTATACAAAATATATATGGCATTGTGCATGATCACGTATTAACATTATTACCTATAAAATGCAAATGGCTACATGAAGTTCAAGAAAGCCAGTGATCAAATTTAATTACTTCAGAAATATCTAAATTAACCTAAATGGTTGTTAAATCACCAAACTCAAAACATAATTAAAAAGCTTATATATATTTTTAATTTCAGCCAAAGACAATGTAAAAATCAACAATTACGTTTTATTATATGTACGAATTTTAAATTATAGAATACTTCCCAATACTTTTAAATACCGATTCGATACATATACTCGATACTGCAGATTTCCATTCTCTAAATTTCATTCCAGTTTCCAACTCTAAATTTTAGTCGCACTTCCTCAAAATGAAATTTTATTGCAGTTACCATTCCTGGCTTCCGTTATAAATTATTAGAAAACATTCCAAATAACCAACTGCAATTATTTAATCACATTCAACCAAGACATAGGTCTTAAGCGCAGATATTATACAGAGACTGTATAACACGATCGTATGATATCTAAACCAGTTGTACGTTAGTTAGTATTCGGTAAATGACGCTTCATCAGAAAAAATAATTTTTTCAAAATTTCTTTCTATGAGACAACTTCTCTCCAATCCATAAACAAAAGTCCAATCGTTTTTCTTCGTCGTTTGGTTCCAAAGTGTGACACAATTTAGGTTTGTACGAAATTATTATTTATCTTAAATATTCTTTGCAAATGTAATTTGCTCATGCCAAATTCTGCTGCCTATATCTTAATGAAATTTTGTCATTCGCCTGATGTCGCCCAAAGCCAAAACTGCCGTATCGTCTTCATCCAATCTTTTCTCATCTTTCTTTCGATTTTCAACGGTCCCAGTCCTTGAAAATTTTGTCACAATACTGTTAACGGTAATGTCGTTCCCTGGAAACTGTTATTCAAAATGTCTGACCACCCCTTTGAAGCTAATTTTCCCCAACCCATAACATTCTACAACAAATTTTGTTCGAGGGTAAGCATTTAGATTGCTTTGCTGATTTACATCAACTAATAATGTCAAATCTTTCACACTTAGTCAGTTTACAATTTTTAATACAAAACACAATTGTGCTAAAAAATAAAAAGCTATTTACCTTAATTTTAAATATTAATTTTTTTATTCAAATGCAATCATATGCATGCGCATGTGGCTCTAACTTTCAATGCAAAATATTTTATTCAAAGAGGATTGTTCAGTAAACTTAACAAAAAGACCAGTTTACTTGGAATGTTTTATTTTCTTCTTAGGTTAACTCCGCGAGTTAAATATCATTTGAACTGTAATTTGTTAAAAATACACTATAGGCCAAGAAGGTCGAAACTGCAGAAAATAATTACCGTACTAATTTTTTTTTTTTGGTATTACACCTATCGCAAAATATATCCGGGGACACACTGTATATCAAATTTTCTAACCATCCATTAGAACCTGTAATATGTGATGATTTGAGACATCGTTCGTTACAATCCTTCGGGAATAGGGCCCAGGGCATGTTTAAGGAGATCGCCCAGCCTAAGCTACTTAGATTTTAAAATGTTTTTCTTTTAATTGTTTGATTAAGCCTTACATTATGGAAGACAAAAATTCTCGTGCCAGTATATAATAATTTGTTATCTGAAGTGCTTGGATCAGAGGGAAGTCCTACAAAAACTGATAAATTAAGTAATATTGATTGAGCCTAATTTTCTTGTTAAGTTAGGCTTAGAAAAATCATCATTTGTCTTTAATTTATATGTTTATATGGATTATTCTATAATCTTAAAACGGAGAAATTGTATTAATGCGTAGATGCAAGTTAAAGCAAAATCCAAATAAACATTTAGAATTAAATTCTCGAACCACAAGTAATTATTTCCTCGATTTGTAACAAGTTTAGAAGGTATCACTATTGAGCTTACAGTAAATCTCTGCGAACTAACCTAAACACTACGGTCCAGTTAACGTTAGAGATAAGTTGATTTTGATTTAAGGGTACATCCCTTTGAACGACCCAACCAATTCAGCGTGTACGTTTGCCAATCCGCTACGAAAACAATACCCAACTGGATAAAATTTACTTTTAGGACTAATACATATCCCAGATTATTCTATATAAACATCGTTCAGCTAGGCACTATGTATTTTTTGTCTTTGAAGTCGTATGTTAACAAATATTAGCAGGTATTTTAACTGAAACTACTTTTCGATATCAGGAATTAATTTTGTCATTACTTAAATTTTATATACACTAGGAACTACCTGTTAGTTTTTTTCAGAATATTTAAAAATCTATAAATTTATTTGTATAAAATAAAACTGTATAAAGAGTTAAATGAACACGATTTTGACTTACGTACCGAACCGACTTCGTAAAATTATTCCTTCCACTTATTGTTAAATACCTCTCTTTCCAATGGATCTAAATGATCAATGATGGGTGTCGTAACTAGACACTATTACTGCTACTTGTAGATGATTTACGATGAAAATTGTTAGCTTCATAATTACATTTCATGAATTATAAATAATGGAATAATAACCAGTACCTTGCACATTGTGTAAAATAAGTTGGATGTACTATTGGCAGAATAAATTATATAAATTGGAGAATTGAAGGTAATAAATTTCGGAAAACTAAAACCCTAGTCGACGTATTACAGTTTCTTTAAAATTATGTTTATGTAATGTGCAAAATGGCTTATTAAACTGAAAAAGAAAATGCACCATGTATTATGCCTTCTCTTCTCTAATGCTTACATTGAAACAAATTAAGCCTAACACGACCCTGGGGCCTTAATTTATACCAGCTTTCTAAATTAGGGACTCCGATATTGTCTTCTCACAACCGCTATGTATGTTTAATTTAATCCTGGATACTTGCACCTTCCTGATATCTGGAAAATTTCCAGAATATGTTCCCTTTACAAAAAGGGATCACGAATCACAGACCAATTGCTATTCGGTGAAATTTCTCAAAAGTCTTAGAAATATTAATTTATACTTTTGTCATGTCATCTGAAACATATAATTTTATCAGAACATGGTTTTACTTAATATGTAAAACGTAATTCATGAACGAAGTTCTTGAACGAAGTAGTCAGTTAGATATTATCTACTCTGACTCCAAAGCATTTGACAGATTTGACCATGGATTTCTATTGTTTAAACTGGAGAATATCGGGCCTCAGTAGTACTTTGACTGCCATGTTTAAGTCTCCTACTTACACTAGTAGTATCCAGTTTGTACAATGCCATAGCTACCGATTCATCCATTGTGCCCAGACTTGCGGGGTTCTACAGAGTTCTATTTTGGAGCCCCTTATGTTTGCAATATTTATTAATGACACTGCCACCAAATTGGAAGTGAGATTTCTATGATATCCGCATGACCTAAAGATATTTTACACGATAGAGTAGTTCTACAATTGTACTGAGTTGTAGAGAAATTTGGAGTTAATAAACTTTTAGCGTATTGATAATCATATACTTCTCAATATTAACAAATGCAATGCTATGTCGTTAAGTCATAAAAAGGCCCGCTCATATACGCGTACGCTTTTCATAAATTCAACACTCTTATTAGTCGACCTTGATGTTACTTTCGATTCTAAACTGTCTTTTACTTACCACTGTAGCTGATGCATATAAGAGCCTTGATTTTATAATTCGTAATATAAAAAAATCTAAATCTTTCCATACCTTCCGCTTGCTGTTTGTAACATTTGTAAGATCTAAGCTCGTATATGCATCAGTGGTGTGGTGTCCAATATACTTTATTTATACACATTCCCTCCATCGAGAAAGTTCAACGACGCTTTCTTAAGTCAGCTACGTTCATCTTAGGTAGTTGATTTTCATCTTCCTAGAACTAATGTTAGAAGTAACCACCTGTTCTGCATACATAATCACAGAACAAACACTTACAAATGCCTTCTACTATATCAAATGGTTACCACTCTGATATTGAGTTCCAACTTGATACACTTTGATAGGTCTTTGGACGATAACATTGCCAAGTACTTTGTTCTGTATAAATTTAACAGGTCGCTGTTTCGATATGTGGCTCCTCTTTCGCTCTATTCTCGACCAATCCGTGAACTTTCTATAAATCATATCTTTAAAAGTGAATAAGATATGATATCTTCAGTTATTAGATTTTACTCTAATACTATTTTTCTAAGGATTTTTCTAAGGATTAGATTTAAAAATGGAAGGACAGGCAGACTAGATGTTAGTCAATCCTTCATCTTAAAAGAATTTTAATGCCCAAATTTTAAGAAAATTATAAAGAGAGGTGAAACTGAAATTTTAATTTTCTAAGAATTTCGGGAGGGGGCGAGCGTAGGTGCGTCTTTACTATGTACATACTTCGGTATGCGATGTAAAGCAACGATAGGCGCGGTTAGTGACCATTCCAACGGAAACCGCGTTCTCGCCTCACACATCTTCCAGCGACTTGTATATCAGTGTATGCGCGGAAGCTATACAACCTTAGACGAGGGCTGTATAGGAGATATACCATCCTTCGGAGGGGATGTAAAGCCGTCGGTCCCTTGTCTATTAAATGTTAGGCAAGTAAAAGATCCCTACTCTTCTTAAGGGAAGAGGTTCGGCAAAATTCCTGGTTGGGGGTAGCTCGTCTACAGGCGTCGGTGTTAGGCCTCAGTAGCGGAAATAGGCCGACGTTAAATAAATGTATAAAAAAAAAAAAAAAGAATTTCGGGCTTGTTCAATACTACTAAAACAAGAAAATTTACTATCAGAATTTTTGTCTGTTCTCGCTTTAGTACCAATTTCAATTGAAATGAGAAAGTAGGTGGGAAGGTAAGGGAAGATGGTGGGGTAGTGAGGAAGAAAGTAGGAAAAAGTTAGGAGATCTATGCAAGCGCAATTGCAAGTATATATTTTGAAACATAACAATGACATTCGTCAATTTCATGCGATCTACCGGTAAATAACAGTATTTATCAAAGTGAGACACCAGCAATTACTCGTTATAGATTGAAAACGTCATCATTGGACCCTTCTTGACGTCATTGTTTTGAGAAGCTGTTTTATTTGTGGTTATTCTGTAAATTCTAACCCAATTCATTTCAAATATATAAGACATATTTGACATAGATACAGAAACTTGTAAGAGCAGAATTTAGATGTCTTGCGAAATAGAAAGATATTTGCTGAATACAAGCTACTTACTTTACTGTTATCTATTATTTCTATTTTCAGATAGGATGTTTGACATTGGAAAAAAATTCAAAACTGGCAAATACCGTTGCTTTTCAAGCACTCACTCTTCTTGTGACGCCATTAGATGTAAACAGCAAGGCTAAACTGCATCTAGCATCTTCGGTACGTGCAGTCGCATTTAAATACGCAGAATTGTTTTGCAACTAGGTAACACCAATGTAGCGTAACTTAGACACATAAAATAAAAATAAATATATCTCTAATTTAACATTTTAATTATTGAAACATGATAGTTTCCAATTTTTAAATTTCATTAATTATTATGTTTCCCTTATATAACTTTCATAATATGTAGATATTACATATATGTAAGGTAAAAGGGTTAATGATCCTGCATGAAATTTACAAATTAAATCCACATAAAAGTTTTAATTAAAACATTATACTGGATTAGATGAAAGACCCAGACTTGGTCAGAAAAACTCTTTTTTCAATGTGAGCGCCGATCGTTAAGGTCATGAAAGCTTGAGAACGGCTTCTAAAAGCGTCGACGGTAACTTCTGAATACCGCGGGTGTGACTCGGGCACAGAAAGCGGATAGATATTGGAACCAATTTGCTCTACGACGTGCTCAAGCCATGGTCCGGCGGCCACCTAAACCTGATAAATCCTTGTCCACGGAGCTAGTTCGCGTAAAAACCGCACATACTATACGCTATTACTACCACCATATGCTTTCACGGAGACTTATTACTAGAGTTAATAGAACTCTGCACTTTGTCCCTAACCACAGGCCATATAAAATTAAATTACTCATCATAAAAAGTTTAATTGGCTACGGATATAATTTTATAGCAGTCATACGTTCGGTTTATAAAATATTAATATTAAAATGTTAGCTAGTTAAGTTTCCGAGTCCCCGATTCGAATCCTGGCTGGAATCTGGATGTTTAGTGGCGTTTTTTATATGTTGCCAAAACGGTCGCAGTAACCTAGATCGCAGTTGTATGAGAGGCAAGCTAGTCGCTGTTATCTTTCCTGAGTTCGAGTCTCAACTGCGCCATGTGGAAATGTCGTAGGGAATGGTTGTTGTGATTATTGTAATTGTATGTGTGTACGTGCATCCTAACTGAGTGATGGCATAATATAAATATATTAAAGATTTAAATGGTTTTTCAACAGTAAAATGAGTTAAGATTTAACATTTTTTAAATTTAAATGGTTTTATAACAATAAAGAAGCTTAATACTAATTTGACTTTTTTATTTGATTAAATTGACGAATGAAATGAAATTTATGCATAAAAACTTTTGTTATAGAACTCATATGAACGAAAAGGTATACCTTTTATAGCCATCCGGTTGTTGATATGCTCTCTCGTTGTCTCGTAGAAACTCGCCTCACTCGGTTTGTACCTCGGTTCAGGATGGACTAACTTCAACGTATACCAGTTATTTCTATAAACTTGCGAACTGAAAATTTTTTGTTCATACTATGTTCATTTTGCTATTTCTTGTTTGAAATGTTGAAATTACGCTTATGGATTTACTGGATTTTTCGAAGCACTTTGTTTATTATACAGGTAGGTTAAATTTTTTATTTATTTGCAATTGTATCACAATATATTATACAAGCGTATACCAACTCGTATAATCAACTATTTTATTTTATTTCGGATTATTTAATACTGTTTATTTTACCATTAATTAGGTATATTTTGTCTTATTTAATTAAATTTAATAATATTTTGATATACTGACTTGACATTTACTTTATCTTTGTCAAAATTTTTGTTTTCCTCTTTTGAGGTTATAATTTCTCTTCAAATTTTTAACGTGCTGCTTGGCTGACGTTCAAATACATATTAAAATTGCCAACCTGTACCTAAAATCGTCTAAATCTGACGTTTCTAAGCAAATTCAACTCCTTGATATGAAATTTCTATAATCAATTCTTTTGCATTTTAAGTTTTTGCGGCTATTATTAACTTCTTCTGAAAATAAATATTACAAATGTGTTTCCTTTTAATTCTACTTTTATTTGATATGCTATTTGTTAGGTTGTTAAATAATTTTCTGAACATTAAATTATCAGAGATAAATTTACAAATTGCTTTATAATTAGCTATTTTCTATTTATTTTACCATTTAAATCACCTC
Organism: Leptura quadrifasciata; assembly: GCA_963675555.1. Lineage (NCBI taxonomy): Eukaryota > Metazoa > Arthropoda > Insecta > Coleoptera > Cerambycidae > Leptura > Leptura quadrifasciata. The sequence continues at coordinate 88,344,624 of OY776675.1, forward strand.
AACTCTTAATACTAAATAGAATACAACTTTGTTTTCGATTATCAATTCTAAATTAATAATTATACAATTTTTTTTATTTTTTAGGTGACACTTCCCGAACATTGGTATCTCCAGACTTTAGTGAAGAGGTTATCCAGTTTAAATCTATCATTAATTGTTCCTCATGACCTCTAGTTTGACCATGGAATGAATTTACACTACACTAAAAGTTTTTATAAAAGTTTTCTGCGTAGAATGCCAGCTGTGACACCTATACCAACTTCTCAAACTATTTTAGTCCTTTTTCTATACTTAATTTTATGATTACAAAGATTTGTTTCTTTATTTTGTAAGAATTTTAACTATTATTCACTATTCTTATTATTAGGTTAAAGTTTTTATGATTATTTTAACTTTAGTGTTTTTTGGTAACGGTAGCCGTTCTTACTTTCCATAGTTTTCACAATTTTGCTAATTTCATTGTTTATTTTGCACTTAAATTGTTCCCTTAGTTGTAATTAGTTTCTTTTATGACTTTAGATTCACTTTTGGTACATTTAGATTTATAAATTGGGTCAAATTTTGGAGTTTTATTACTATTGGACAGTTTTTTCTCATTTCCACTGGAGTTTTAGAACTCTCTTTTTGAAACACTGTTGTGCCACTATGCAGAAGTTTATTAGAGTTTTATATCGAAGAACTTAGTATACTTTACAGTATATACAGATTCTAGGGATTTGTAAGTACAAATGTCTTTTTTATTCTTTTGAAACTTAAATTATTAACAAATATTTAACAATTATTAACTAAATTAATTATTTCTTACTTCAACTGCGCTCCCTTATTTGTGATACCAAGTTGAGTCTTGCACACTCGTATATGAGTTTATTTTGTCGAACATTAAGTATGTAATATTTCTTTTAAAATATCCTAATTATTATACTTGAAGAGTATAGATTTTTTAAATTATATTTTGTTTATATTTTATTCATTTACTAATCTTATGTGCTATCAAAATACATGTCAATTGTGTCATGATATTGTAATTTGTTACATATCAAATTTATATTACTTCTGTCTTATCACGTTATAGGTACTAACGAACAGTATGCCTTCGTTGATGATTACGGAAATTATTCCGAACGCAAGCAAATGCTATTTTACCCGAATTACATCACAATAATTATGAAAGAAAAATATCTAATTTAATGTTTTTCAAGATAGGGAATGAATTATTTCTTTTAAATTCCAAATCTTACAAAAAATAACGTTATTGTATTAAATTAAACTAAATGTGTCAGTTTCGATATTTGAGACTTATTTATGTATGAAAAACAAATGTTTCAAGAGACTCGTCGCGCTATCTGGTACTCATTTTGAGAGTTGAAGTCCTCAACTGTCGGATTTACAATATGGCTTATGAAGAAAGTATTTTATTAAAACTATTTTGTATACCAAAACCTTATTGCTTGAAATGCAGTTAGCTTAGATCGCTTCAAAATATATGCAGAGCGTTATGTATATAACTTCAAATTTTGTTTGTATATTCATCTTCAATAATTTTTAGAACTACTGTTTGTTGACACTACTACTGGACCTTTGAACTAAAATAAGACCATGATAGAATATCTACAAATATTTATTAAGTTCTATTGGTAAATTTACAAGAAATTACACATCGAATAGTTAGGAACATATAATATTCTTTTAAACATACGTTAGCCGCTTATCTATCCATCAAAATGATCATTTACAAAAAGAAAACTTGTTTATAAATCTGTTAAAATTATAATGAAAACTATGAAATTCTTCACAGGATATTTAACAGGACGTTCACAGGGTGCAATAAAAATCAAACACAGGTCTTATCGTTACTTGCAATAATAGGATAACCGTGTCGTAATTTTATTCGGGTCGGCCTTAATTTGGGGTAAGTGCATGCTGAGGGACCACATCATCCCAGCTAATGCAATAATTATTATGAGCGGTCTGCCATGGCCCGTTTTGGTCTTCTGGCTCTCTAAATTACCGTAAAATCAAGACTGCTGTAATTCTGTACCCAGGTAAACGTGTTCCTGTTTTATGTTCCTCTGTAAGACTTAATTCAATGATCCATTTTGTGGATATACGTTTACAACACACAAGAGTATCTCGGTGAATTTCTAGAACAAGGCAGACGCTGTTCTAAATTGGTTTTGTCTGTAAATTTATAAACCGTTTATACCACTTAAAACTTAGAAGCAAACTTTAAAATATGAATCTTTTACATTCTTATGTATGAAATTAAATTATTATTAGAAAAAATAAGAACAGGATAACACGATAACACCGCTCTTTCTCTCGGATAAGATTGATGTCGAACTTGAAACAGCATTTATGGTCATCGAATTTAGCTTCATTTCTTGTCTGATTTCAACTGCGACTGCGCAAGACAAAAATCGTACCATAAATTAGTACCTACACCGTCTTGCACTTGTTATAAAACTTTGATTAAAATATAAAGTTGTGAGTATTAACTCAAATGAGCCGAGAAATTTTAAATCGGAAAGAGTTTAGACTATTTCTATATGTAATAGGTACTTCTGTAACATTTCTTTGGACACTCAAAATGTTTTCTTGATTTAGAAGTTTCAAGAAAATAATTTAAAAAAATTCATGGTTGCGCTAAAATACATATTTTATTAACATAAAGAGATACTACGTTTTATGGTGTTGAAATGGATGTCATGGTAAGCCGTCTTAGGATCGTTTTTCCAACCGCCTTCCCAAGAATTTTTCTAATCTAGCTAGAAGGAAATACATTATCCATTAAATTATTTTCTTTGGGATGTCGGCTATTGTCACCCGAAAGTGCTACATCAGTTCACATCCATTGGCTCGACGTGTCACATAGAATTTGTCTACATGAATCTCCATTGGGAAAAGCTGGTGCTTTTCGTTATCAAAATGTTCCCAATATCTGTATTTATTTATAGCCTCTATATAAATTACCCTTTGATATTTGTTAATGTACCGTTTAAAATTCACATTAATTTGCGACCTGTTGTAAGTACAAATGCACGTTGGGTAACAACGTCAGGAACGCGTATAACCTTACGAGCCCATAACAAATATTTTCAGTCGACAGCCAGCAGTCCCGCGAGCTAGATGTGAATGCCTGCCATCTTGCGTAAGCCAACCGTGAAATATTTTCCCCAAGTCCCAACAAGCAAGGTAAATAAAATATTTATAAATCAATTTGACGTCGCTGGTGCGACGTAATTTTTTCGGTACAACGGAATAATTAAAATATCCGATAGTTCAGTTCTCTGGCTGCCTTCACACGCGAAACGCGAGTCTAGAAAAATATTCAGGTAATTGAATTATTTTACTAAGTCCGTTTGACGTCACATCGATCCACCGCGTATCAGTTACCGTCACTTCCCCCACTTTTAAGTGTTCGAAGGAAATAATTAAATTCACACCGTGTTGGCAGTTAGTCAGAGCGGCTCACCGGCAGCAGACGTGTCTACTCCGAGAACCGAACCCAGGTATTGTTAGCGTTATATATTTCAGAGCAGCAGAATATTGGCACAGTCACTACATCATCGATCAGCCACGCATCCATCTGACGCCTACACCAGCTTGTAAGTATTTGGAGGAAATAATTAATTTCGTCCCGTGTTGGCAGTCAGCCAGAGCGACTCATCGAAAGCAGACGTGTCCACCCTGAGATCCGAACCCAGGTATCATATATCATTTCCAAGTAACAGGATTTTGGCAAAATCCGTACTACGTCAACGACCAGTAGCTCATCTATCTACTTTCACTCTGATAGTTAGTAGATTCATTTGCAGAAAAGGATCTGAAGAGCCGTGCAGTTGGATCCCAGTCCGATTTGCCGTTCCCGCTGGCAGACGTGCCCGACTGTAACTACAGGAAGTAAGTAAATCCACGGATGACTAAGTAAATTGATGTACTAACCAAGTACTGTACATAACTTTGCCCTGGGTCATCGCTTTTTCTGTGCTCACGCTTTACCGCGTATTTTGTGTTTCTATTTTTGCAGCTTGCTATCCCCGTCACCTGAGTTATCTGATACTACCCTTGTCGTTGGGTCGCTTGCCCTCATCCCAAGATTAGAGCCTGTGATGCTTTGCGGAGGTAATCAATTAGTAATGCTGCAGATTTGTATATGATAGGTTTAATTGAATATACTGATATTATTGAAAATTCTGAGTTTTACTGTTTATGTGTGAACGTCTAATTTCCCAAACTGACTGACTGAGTATACTGTCTCCACTTGAGCTACTCGCGTGCTCGGTTTGTGGATGGTATGTCCTATCACTTAAACTAGAACTGGCGCCCGAGCTTAAACCGAAAACTCGTTTCCGGGGCTCGAGTGTAAAGAGTGGCCTTTTTCTCATCGTCACCGGGTGGGATGGAGAAAAACACGGCACATGTTGTAAAATCTGGGGAAGATCTACCAGCGTGTTAACATGGAATATGTGAGTAATGTAGCTCCTTTTATTTTTGCGCTTAATGGAATATAAGCCTCATCTGATTTAAAAAGAAATAAATCAGCATTACTAAGACAGAAAACTCTCGGCAGTAACATTTTGCTGCCTTGTCTCGCTCTCTTGATCTACATAGAAACTGAATTTTGCAAGAATGATTTTTTAATTCACCATGGAGAATGCAAAGTAAGCTTTAGGGAGTTATGTCAAGGACCATAGAGTAACTTGGCTTTGGTTCGTTAATTTGAAATGGAGTTCAGCCAATTCAATTTAAGAGATATATTCCGTTATTCACTGAGGTTCAGAGCTCGCCTCCCAAATGAAGATGTCTACCAATATAAAGGGTTTTACAGTTGCAAACAATACATTCAGATGTCTTCTTGTAATACTTCATGTTATGATTATCAACGCGTTCCTTCCAAGTTGTGCTGCTCAGGCATCCTTTTGTGACTGGTTTCCTATAAATCCTCTTCAATTATCCAGTCCCAGTATTATTGTGTTGGTTGTAACATGGTTTTGAATTATTTCTAACTGTGCCATTAGATAATTCAAAGAACGATTTTGGACTAGGGGGTTTTCAATTGGAAAACTAGTAAGGATAAGTCTGTTTTGATTAAATTTGGAATGTCAAGGGATCTAATAAAGGAACACGGTTATGCTTAGAGAAGCTCCTTAATGTATTCTAACACCATCCTAGAGTTAATCTCGAAGACAGCTTAGTTATCTCAAAGAACATGGGTTTTCCAACATTTATTGAAATTTTAATCGGCACAACTGGATATCATATATTATATTGCTTTGAAAGATGGAGACTTATTTCCCAATCCATCCAAATATTTTGTATATTTCTGTACTGGTTTCAGTATTGGAGCTGACATTGAAGGGTTCACAAGATGATCATTTGCACATGATTTACATTACCGCAATGCGCAAACTCGATGGATGAGAGGTTCAATTTGATAAAGTTCTTACATCGGTGCATAGAAGTAGTGATCAGGACACAGTTTCGAATTAAAAATTACAGTAACGATTTATGATGTAACTGAAAAATTATGATATCGTGTATCACTAATTCCAAACAGTGCACTGTCAGTCAATATATGGATAAGAATTGCGATATTTTTATTCCCTACCAAGTATGTAGGCATTGTTGACGTAATAGTATTTTTCTCATACAAAGAAAATGAGAAATTTTTGCGAACTGAAATTCATAATTAATAGCCAATTATTTGTTAAACCACAATAAATGTAATGTGCTGAACTAAGTATTGATGAGATTAAATATTAAACTATGCAGAAGCTGACTCACAACTTCTATATGGAATAATTATACTTCTGTGGCGGCTCCACCTTATCATATGTTTTTATAGCCCACAAACATTTTATAAAAATCCATGATAAATTTATCAAACGCTGACACTTGTAAAAATAACCTTCAAAGAGTTATAGAATTCTGTCCTAACCCTCTTTCCTTTGCATGTACATATCAACAAAACTTGTATACCATCTTTCGAATATAGATTTTTCCCATATCTACAATTAATAATTAAAAATAAAACAAGTTACATTCGATTTTACCTTACATATTATATATCGTAATTTATGTAATTGAAATTAACTTATTCTATCCAGTATTTTGTAAATGAATTGATAATTAATAATCCAAGATCCAAAGCCTGCAATTAGTTTATTTTGAGCAAGTTGAGTAGTTTTAAGTTCGGAATGAACGTCTCCTTTAAAGCATGTATAATTTAAAGGGGCATTTACGGATTACAAGGTCTGATCTGGGTGTTTTTATTATGCTTTCAAAGCCTACCTAGATCTGAGCGATTGTCACAGTTGGCCGCTATTCAGTGACGAAATGTGTCATTGATTAAAGTCACAAAAGGATCTTCGTATACCTTCTCTGCCTAACCAAGCGTTTTTATTTGAAAATTCACGGTTTACTAATACTGTCATTCATGAAAAAAATGGTAAAAATATGTCAGCAAGTGCTATTTATCGTTGAACTTAGAAATCATTATAGAAACCAAAAATAATGTCGGACCAAGGAAAAATAATATATGTAGAAGTGATTTTTGTAATTTTAAATGAAAGCGTAAAACTACTTCTCATTTATTTTTATAGCTCAACGTATATTCTATGAAATTAATTGAAAGAATCCCTGTAGTGCTAGAGATTTCAGAGAATCCAAATATACATAATTGCTTATTAGTTTTATGAAAGTTGGTAGTTCTTTATGAACAAATTAAAACACAACATATTTTTAATGTTGTTTAGATTTTAAGTGGCTTCCTCTTAAAAATCTTACTTTCATTTCATTATCAGCAGCAGTTTATCATTATAAGTACGTCATATTTTTTATTTCAACCAATTATAGAATGCGCGCTGTTCCAAATGTCGCTGTAGCAACCTAAACAGCAACGCTTCTCGGTACCTGATTTTCCAACCTCTCCTATCTTATTATCTATAAAAATATTTTCAGATACCACTTGAAGATATAACAATAGGCATATTATTATTGACAAAGGGATTTGCAAATATTTCTTAACAAACCATGTGTTAACTATACTGTGTGCATGGAAATGATTCGGATGCATGCCTATTCCTGACAGGCAAATATAAGAGCAACTGAAGTAAAAAATTCATACCTCCCGTTCTAACGAATGGAATTCTTTTTTTTTTTAACCTGCATAACAAGAAATATTATTTAATAGTTTTTGTCGCAGTACTTGCATTCGTTTATTCCGAGTATGTACAATATTGTACATACAGGGTCCCTGATATTTATGGAAACGGTCGAATATCTCCTAAAGTAAGACAGCTAGCGAAAAATATTAAAATACAAAAGTTTTAGGGTTTTGAAAATCTCTCATAGTAAAGAAAAATTAAGTATACAGAATCAGTCAAAAAGTTATGATGAAACAAAGTTACTTTTTCTTTAATAGGACACCCTGTATATTATTCTATCTTTCAATTATTCGAATTCGTAAACAAAATTCATATAGCATATCATATACATAAACTTAACCGTTTTCGAGATATCGAATTTTGAAAATCATTTTATTATAAATTACACAACAATATTTTAGTCCATTAAGTTTACAGTCCATCAAGTTACCTTTGAAAGTTTCTAGCTCCATAACAACGCAGCGTCGTTCTTTTTTCTAACAGTGATGATCTTGACAATACATGTCAAAAAACATTTAGTGTGAATAATTTTCGCGCAAGAATGGCACGTTTAAGTGAAACCGAAATTTTAATGATATGGTGATAGAAGATGAAGACGAAGTTGTGATCAAACAGTGAATAAGTTTAATGAATTGCATATAACGATATTTATTACTTTTGCAAGAGTATATTATTGCAGACCTTAGACGATTATTTCCAAACAATAGCAATCCCACTTTACGGGCAGATTAAATATAGTTTGAACAAGATGGGGCTCCTCCACATTTTCGACGCGTGGTACGGGCATATCTAGGTGAAACTTTTCCTGATGAATGGATTGGGCGCAGGGGCCAGCTAGATATTCCGATATGATCTCGCTTAACTTTTTTCTGCAGGGTCACATAAAAAATGTAGTCTACAAAAATAGGCCGCAAAAAATCGAAGTGTTACAAGAAAGGATAAGGCATGAAATTTCCACCATTCTTCCCAACACCCTTTTAGATCCACACAAAATTTTATTCAGCGCAATAATTAATGGCAGGAGATGAATGGTGAACACTTTGAGCACCTTTTAAAATAGAATTCGAAAGAAAATATTTGTTGTTTATTATAACTTGCTTTCTCCCTTCTTTTTCTGGCATAACTATTGTTTTCATAAGATACTTTCATTTTTCTTTATTGTAATATTGTATTTTTAAAAACCCGAGAAAAAACCCTAAAACTTTTGTATCTTAACATTTTTGGCTAGCCATCTTACTTTAGGAGATAATCGAGAGTTTCCATACATATCAGCGACCCTGTATATGTAAAACTACTTACATTCTGCAAAAGTAGTTTTATATATGTACAATAATGTACATATTCTGAATTAACGAATTCAAGAAAAAACATAAGAGAACGAAATATGAATATAACCCCACCACCTAGTCCATCCTCTACATCGCTTACGTGAAAGCAAGAAAGATGATTGTTATATTATTAGCGTAAGAATGAAAGTTTCTCCACCTCCCGTCTCATCGCGACTGCATTCTACTATACCGTTTGCAGTGACAATACCGATACCCTGCGTTGATGCACGACAAGGTGATAAAAACAAGATTCCACTAAGTGTGGAGCATACTGGGAGTAGTACGTATATTCAACTATCTGTTCCTAATTTTTGTTTTCTTTCTTGCACTCGTTTACATTAAGACATATAAAACAAATTTTGCCGAATCTGTATACAATCTTTGTACAACAAATCTTTATTTAAGTTAATTATAATAAAGGTTCAACTCGTTAAAAACCATTTTACGGGCATCTGAATTAAGAAAAAATAAAATAAACAAACAAATTTTTTAATTGATTATATAACAATCTAGTAGACTTACTCCACTAGACTAGAAACTCTCTCATTTTGTGTTTTTGATTCTCTAGCCGCTGGACTGATTTTACTTTTTGATTACATTTTATAGAAGCCAGGTGAATCTTCCCTTCATGATAAGGCACTACCTCACCTGCCTGCCTTGGCATGTCGCAGGTGCAGTAAAATGCCACTTACACATTAAAAAATGCGCCCTCCCTGTACACTGTACAGCTTTAAATGTATTTTTGGACGAGTCTTATATATTTAATTATAATTGCTAAAGTGTGCTGTCAGTGGGTTTGTCATGAATTTTAAGCAGTAAATCAGCAATATAATGAGCCGGACAGTATTGCAATTCCCTTTGAACAGGCGGATAAAGCAAAGTGGATTTAATCGATTTCAACAGTGCTAATAAAACCAAAATTTCGCAATAAACATATCCGGTTCCGTTTCATCTGCTGATCAAACAAACAACAAAGCAGGCGAAGACTGCCCAAGCATCCTGACGTAATGGCGGCATCTATTTCGACCCGGCCGGAGGTGTAAGTACATGTATAATTACGACCGACTCTAAAACAATGATGGTTTTGGGACTTAATTAAACTGAGTCTTGTCATGTTTACCCAGGCCCGTGCGGTTGCAGACGACATTGGCGGTTTATAACTTGTCATTACCATGCTCACTGAGATTTCTGACTCGGCTGTGCGCTTTGGAATTAATTTACGACATGCTCCAAGAGGTCCTCCCTTCTCGCGTACCAGTTCAATTAGTTCACTTCGTGCTTATTCAATTTACTTGGCTTCGTTACTAGAACATGCCAATGTGCCGCCAACAAAAGTAGTGGCGTTACAACTGCTGCATCCATATACAGAAACATTCTGCTAATAAACCAGCCAGAGATGCACTAATTAATCCTGGTGAAGCTCGCAGAGTCACATAAAACTTTTAACTATTTCGTCGAACTGAGCCCAACATCAAAGACTTTATTTGGTTGGATGAAATGGCAATGAAATATGGTCAGATAATTTTCAAGATTCATTCGATTTTATAGCAAAAATAAAAATATATATGCCAAGTATATATAACATAACAGGTAAAACAAAATAAAAAGTTTTACAAATCAAAAACACCGAGTGATACTGCGAAAAGAAAACTCGAACTAAAAGGAACAAGATTACAGGCTAATATAAAATTTTAATATTCAATTATTGCAATAATGCTCACACTACTCACTGGATTAGTCACTACATACATATCAACTATCTTGCTCTTCTCGTGAATAAATAGATGTTTTTATGTGAATTAGTACTAATAATAGCGTCCGACTGGAGTAATAGACCATTTTTTAAATATTATTTACTTTGTCTTTTAACGACTTCAAATAGAAGAAGGTTTTTTATTCGACTCATATGTATTTATACAGGGGGTCCGAGAACAAAGTAGAAAACTACTGTAAATTCAGTAGTTCAATTTACCGGGATTCCTCAAATAACATCTTTCAAAAAACCCCTTCGCTGTCAAGTTACAGCTCCTTCAAAAACCTATTTTAAAAAACAGTTTTATTTTTTTACCGGGGTTCTTCATATAACGTTTTACAAAATACTTCTTCGCTGTCATGTTATAGCTCCTTGAAAAGCTACTTTTAAAAAACAGTTTATTTTTTTTACTTTAAATATGAAATTCCCAAAAACGAAATATTCGGTACATCCACTAAAATTATTGAAAGGTATCTTGAGTGTTTCACATCCTAGTGGAATAGGTAACCCCTAATATGTTTTTAAAACCAAACTCATTAATTTTCCGGACAAAATTTTTTCTTTGATTCCCCGATCAATTCGCAAACATTTCTTTCTTTCAAAAAAGTCGTGTTTTTGTGGGATTGAAGGCGTCAAATACTAAATTAATTAGCCTCTATCACTTTCTGTATTTTATACAGTTGTAGATAGGTAAAAAACTTAAGCTGTAAAGAGTCACAAGCGACGTTTCCTATCAAATAGATAACAATCGAAAATATAACAAATAAAGCATGATCTATAGTAGGCAATTTGTTTAAATTTTTGACATTACTTTGGACTGATTTATAAATTGTATCAGTTTCCTTATTTCCTCCTATTTATTACAGAGACGGGTATCATACGAGAGTTGAGGTTGCGTTCTAAATTTGTAATATAATTTGTAATAAACGGATGTGTCCTATCCTCAAATGAAGAGGTACTTGTTGGTTTTTGGTCAGACGAATGCATCCACAATTTATTCTTATCCGAATAGCAGAAATACAAAAAGTTAGCGAAATTTGGCTAATCGAGTCGGGCGTAGGTAAATAATTTGCCGTTTTCTTTGTGGCTAATTAGTTATGCTAATAATGATTTTGTCGATTTGAATAAAAAAAAAAAACGATGTGCTTCGCTAGCTTTTTATAAAATTAGCGAACATATCTGCAATATGCTTACTAAGTATGGAATATTCCACGAAAAAGATTATTTTTTTATGGTAAAAGCACTGATCAGGCCTCTTTCGGCCTTAACTCCATGTTAATAAAATAAAAAACGAAAAAACAAATAAAATGCAAATTTAAGCAGTCATTGAAATTAATTTACCATATCAGGTAGGCTCATGTCATTTATTGGAAGTAACTGACAGGGACGGTAGCTCAGTGTGCTAAAGCGCCTGGCTAGCAAACTAAGTTACCTAGCGAAGTGGGTGGTGGGTTCGATACCCGCAAGGCGAAACAATTTTTCATTAAAAAATTTGCCCCAAGAGTGGTTAGGAGTCCACAATAGGGTCTCGCCTCTCTCTACCTAATACAAGATCCTTGAGACCTTCCAGGGGGTTACCTCGGTAACTTGAGAGGCGGTTGAGAAACCATTTGAACTGAGTAGTGCCTTCCTGAGTTTCTTCCTTAAAAATATTATTTTTTCGGTGTCGCAAGCTTTTTAAATATCCAGATATGCAATATACTTAATATAACAATTAAAGTTTTCAAAAATCCCTCTGGTGTGGAAGCAGAGGTACATAAAATTCTGAATGGAAATGGAATGGAAAATGGACCACCCTGCATAATTTTAAATATTTTTTGATTATGCAGAATTGAAAGCCAAGAAAATATCGTACAGAAAAAAGTTTTGTCCATTTTAAATACAGCCGTAATGTACCAAATTAAGAAAATCTGAAAAAATTATTATACAACGCCAAATAGAGATTCGCAGCCGGACACACCCCATTGCAAATTTCGCTCGTCAAATTAAGATGACAGATAGTACTTACTAAAGAAATATTATTAAACAGGAATTTGATTAATTTCACTAGCAACAAATGCCCATTTTCTCTTCATGAGTTACATTAATTATGAACTAGCACATCAGACACATAAACAAATTACGTCCTTGCCTCATCAACTTGCAGTCTAACCTCTAGATCGAGCTCCAGACTAAGGTCAGAATGTAATATGTATTACAAACAGCATTACAGAACAATACTGGCCATTTCAGTGACAAGATTATTTGATGAGCCTGATAATTAACAATTTAGTATTTAACGTTGAATTAGTTAGATACTATTGACAATAAACGTCGATTTTGCCATAAATGCATCATGTTCACAGATAACTGTCATATACAGGGTGTTAGGATTCGATTAGACACAGATGCTGAATACAATAGTGAGAAATTTCTATATACACATGTGACCAGAAGAGAGGTACAGCCTTCTGGGGAGAAACAATTCTAAGAAAATCCTAAACTTCATAAGTCTAAATATTTTTTGAGTTTTGTACATTTTTGTTCCCAGTGGTGGAAATCCGGAATAGCGAGTAGGCAATGCCCCCTTCCCCAAGTACCTAACTAGCAGTTAGTTAAGTGCTATTTATATTTTTGCGTTTTTGTAGTTAATTATCAAGTGAAATTTTGCGGTTATTTAATTTTAAAACTAAAAACTTGATTTTATTTATGATAATATTTTTATTACATATTAATCTGGACCATGAGTCCACTTTATACCGGGCATAGTACTTTCAAATTAGGAGTGTCATGCACCAAGGTAAAGCATCGATACTCTAAAATCAAGATGGTATCAGTTATACTACGTCTACGCATGTGTTGGTCATTCTTTATCTATTGTCAAACAAAGTACTAAATAGTATATTGTTTTATCAGGAGTCAAGAGTCAAAGTCATACTTTTGTGATGAATCTGTCTAACTTCTTTCATCCTGCAATTACAGACGAGTCACAACAAGTGGCTTTTACTTCGAATAAAACACGCTATTTTTTCTTCAAACGTCAATTAGCCATAAAAAAATGATAAAAAATTTCGAAGTTCATCACCAAAAACGCATTGTGTTAATATCGCATGACCGGCGTATTAAACAAAGTATGCGTTGCTATGGATGTGTTGTAAAAGGTGAAGTAAAAGTACTTTACTAATGGCAACGCATAGCCGTCTAAAACGTCAAACTTTTATGTCATGAAATGAGTTAAGAAATGTCGTGTTTTTCTGACATTTGAAGAAAACCAGTGTTTATCAGTTTAAAATAGAATGCTTATCTCTCTGGATTTGGGGATTGTATAATTTTTGTGATGTTTATCTATTATTTATTTATATTTAACTAACATGGAGTCGCGGGTTCGAATCCTAGCTAGGGTATGGATGTTTAGTGGTGTTATTCACGTGTTACTAAGTTGGTAACAGTGAACTAGAAGAGAGGTTGCGTGAAAGACAAAACATCTAGTCGCTGTGCTACTCCTGAGTTCTAGTCTCAGCAGCGACAGATGGAAATGTCGTAGGGAATGGTCGTTGTATAATTGTCTATGCGTATGTTTATACAACTCTGTAACTGTGAACATCGTTCCTGTTGAGTGGTGATTAATAAATAAATAGACAAACAAACAACCAAACAAACAAACAAAAAACAAACAAACAAAGAAATAAATAAACTAGGAATTGTAGTAAGAATGTTTCATTTCCAATCTTACAATAAAAAAATCCTTACCAAAGAATGGAGTGCACGGGGCGATGCAAAATTATTATGGCTCGAAACTTGAAACATGATTCACTCGAATAAGAGCTAATTTATGAATATTTTTGATTCTATAGAAAATTTTGTGTTTTGGAGCTACATGAATATTATATCTTTATTCTTTCAGTACATGTAAGCTCTCATTAACGTCTGTTATTGAAAACAGCAAAAATGGAAGACAAAAGAACAATTCTATCACTAGCTGCTTTTTACAAACCAGAAATATTTAATATAGTAGGAGTAAAGGTAAAATAAATCTATATTCAACTTAACAGTAAATGATGATGACATAATGTATCGGGAATTGCATTTCATATAATGGGAAAACTTATGAGCATCTTGCAGCTACAAGGAAATCCATTGCAAGTTTATTATTATGTTATTTCAGAGGAATCAAAAGAGATAATACTATATTTTAAAATGTCAGTGCTTCCAGCTTATTATTTTTTTTATTATCATATTTATCGAAGATCGTATGTGCTATTAAAGTGAGAGTGATATGGAAATATTTTTCCATTTTAATATATCCCTCTTTTTATTTTTATCGGTTCGTTTCAGAGAGATATCATTATTAACTTTTGAAAATATGAATACGCAGAAACTTTCAAAGTCCCGCCATCTTGATATAGTGGTACGTTAAAAGATTCTCATACAATCGTATTTCCGGAGATACTGATCGTATTTTGTCACCAATTCTTGATTGTATTTACCTGAAAAAAAATCTAGTGAGGTAAGGTCAGACAATTTCGATGGCCAATACATCGTCTGGGGAATGTGTCAATCAGTAATTCACAAACTGATACAAACAAGTGGAGGACGCACTGTTCTTCTGGAGATCCTCGTCGTTAAATATTTTGGTAATTGTAAAAATCACGAGTTCTCTAAGTTTCATAAAAATAATAATATTATTGCCCAGGTCATATATCATTTTTACGTATTTACACTATTTATTTCTGAGACTTTAAACCCCAACTTTTTATCAGTGTTTGTTTCACGTATTGGCTATTATTTCATTTGAAATGCAATTTGATTTTCCACAAAAAAAGTATACTTGTTGGAACGCGGTTAAATGCATCCTTTCAGAGATAAAGCTCGATTTACAACTGTCCTGCACAAGAATTCCAAGAAAATCAATTGTAATAAGACTAAGAGCTACTGAATTCTGAAAAACTCAGAAGAAAAACGACCAAAAAATCAGGTTTGGCCGAAATACGTTATAAATGTGCTCAACAAAAGCTCACTTATAGGACAGAGTTTGTACCTAATGCTTATTAGGTACAGCCAAAATTTAAAAAGCAATGTAAATGAAACGATTACCTATACATTAAAATAATATTTCAGTCGCAAACTCCTCTATAAAATCTTTATTTAACTATAAGGAACGTAACCAGACTACAACCAACAGCTACTCTCCGGGCTATGTGCCCCGCAAAGCGCTGAATTACAAGTTACGAGCCTGGCGCGTTAAGTGTAACAATTGCATATTAACTAATGCTTCGATTGCAACAAACACCAGCCGAAAGACAGATCCAAAACAGTGTTTGTTGCAATCGAAGCATTAGCGTTATTACACTTAACGCGCCAGGCTTCTTGTAATTCAACGCTCGGCGGGGCACATAGCCCGGAGAGTAACTGTTGGTTGCAGTCTGGTTATGTTCCTTATAGCAAAACAAGGATTTTATATAGAAGCTTGCGTCTGAAATATTATGTTTTAATATTCTGGCCTCTAGAAGTACATTTGAATTATGCTAAGCCCAGTCATGCTATTTATTTTTCGATTTCAACAGTCATTGGATCGCTAGATGGCGTCTGCTGACTGTTTTGCATGTTGCTATCCTAAAGATACCGAGATGTACCAAATAGTCAAAGGATCCTCGTGTCGGTCGTCACCTACCTACCTTTCACTGACGAGAACCAACAGCTCGAAACTGCAGTCTGCAAGTGGTGTGGGACGACTGGCACGAGAGCTCCTTTAAGTAGATATTGTCTGAAAGTTATTTGTGGCATTCTACGAATATTCTTTCCTATTATTTGGGTTTTCTACCACATGTATTATTAGCCTCTTCAAAACAAATCACCGAATCTACAAAATAATAGAATTATTGGAAAAAAGCCTCTGCGCCCGTGACGTTTACGCCAAAGGAAAAGTCAGAGGTTATGTTTTGCAAATAATATAATTTGGAATAAACACAGAAATAATGTATTTTGCTGACGTTTCGAAAAGTAATCTCTTTCCGTTTTCAAAGCTTTTTAAAGTAGGATCTGTTTTTCGGCTGGTGTTTGTTGCAATCGAAGCATTAAGGTTTTGATGGTAATATGCAATTTTTACACTTAACTTACAGGCATTTTGGGAAATCAGTGTACACCACATCTACTTGTCCCTGTACATCTGTGATTTACGGTATGTCTTGCATTATTAAAGCTTAATTATTTACAGTTGGGCTTTTTTCCATGAAATTATGCTAATACACGGAAAGTGACTTGTTTACGAATATATACAATATGTCCACGGCAAAGCGGTATTATAGATGTAAATGACACCTGTTTTGGATTACAAAAACAATGTTTTGTATTCTGCACTTGCTTCACCCAAAAACTACTTTTAGTATGTTGGATTTAAAAAAATTATAGTAGCAGCTTAAAAACAAAAATCGCATGAGATAAAGTGTCTTTTCTGTGCGAAATATTGAAACATTTTATTATAAAAACTTGCCCAAAATTAAAAAATATGAGGTACCAAATTACAGCACTAAATACGTTTTTTATATAATTTTAATGTTTTAAGAAATATGCCATGGAAACAAAAATAAAAGTAATCCGTCTTTGTGTCAAAATAATTTATTGTTTGTCTTAAAAATGTCAACTTTACATGAAAAAGTTTATCTAGTACTATCCTATGGCACTGGCGAATCTAGCATGAAAAATGTGATTTCAAAGTTTAATGAAAAGTTTCCGAATATCGTCCTAACGATACAAAAGGCACGGAGAATTGTAAAAAGATTCAAGAAAACCGGAAATGTAAATAAGCAGACAAGGCAAAAGAAACGGTACAATGAAGATGATGCAGCAACATTATTAGCGATGGATTCTCTCAGAGAGAAATTAAATCAGCATAAATATTTAAATCAGCTGGAAACATTTTTTTATGAATATTTACATACCTTGTGCTACTGAACGAAAGAGGACGTTTGTATTTTCAGTAAGATGTTTGTTCAGTCCACATCACACAAATAGTAAGGAATTGGCTGAATAATAATTTTCCAGAAAATTGGATTGGACGATTTGGATCCTTTCCGTATCCATCCAGATCGCCCGATTTGACTATTTGCGATTACTATTTATGGGGTCATCTGACGAAAGTTTATTCCCATGATTTAACAATGGATGTACATGTATTGAAAGAGAGAACTACAAATGCTAACAATTCATTGAACCTTCAAGCAAATCAAAATAGCTACAAAGGGATTTAAGAACAGAATTGAGATGTGTGGTGAAAATGGAGGAACATGGGTAAAATAAATAAATTGAAATTATCATTACATTTATAAATTATATTATATAATATTTTTAAAAATTTAAATTTCACAAATAAAAAAAATGTATTTAGTTATATAATTTGGTACAGTCTAAGCAAGTTTTTCTAATAAATCACTTCAATATTTTGCACAGAAAAGGCACTTTACCTGGTGCGATTTTTATTTTCAAGCTGTTACCAGCGCCCTCTCTAAATTTTTTAGTCTAACATACAAAAAATGGTTTTTGAATGAAGCAAGAGTAGAATACAAAAAATTGTGTTTATAATCCAAAAAAAAGTTGTCGTTTACACCTATACCACTTTGCCGTGGACACATTGTCGATGCGGTTGTATAAATTAATCTGAAATACCTCTGCAAAATTGCAATGGGTCTGCAGTTTGTTATATTTTTCATATCCCCATCTAGTACCGGACAAACTCTGGCTAATTTCTGGCAATTTGGAAATACCGATGTAACGTAGTGCCTAACTTAAATTAAAAAAGTCAATAGTTTAATGAATACTTCAAAGCAATCCTTGATAAAAAAAACTTCTTTGGTCATGTCCAGTTGTCATTGGCCGGTATTATCTTTTTGAATTGATTGATTAATGTTTTTATGTCTTTCTCAATGAAAAAATGAATTTCAACGTTAGGCATGTTATTAAATGGTTATAAACTGTTTCTGACGCAAAAATGACCACATTTTGCCTTTTTTACATACTATTAGACTATCAGCATCAAAATTCTTGCAAATAGGTTCACGGTCTAGTACAGGTATTAAGTAACGAAAAACTCTGTTTGCAAGAATTTCGATGATACCTACTCGCTAGACAAACAACAAACATAAATGGCTTGGAAATGCAACTAATATAATATCTCAACAACTTTCATTAAACAAAATGATACTACTAAATTTGATATAATCATTCGTAGTCTACAAAATTAAAGTGTAATTATTACCAGTAAATAGAAAGCGTAAAATGATTTTCGTGACTTGATTTCGCGAGTTTTAAATTAATAAATAAGTCCAGAAAAAAAAAAAAAAAAAAGATAATAAATTTCATCTTCACAACTTAAATGCATGAGGATTTTTCTTTAAATGTCTACTACAACTCTGAAATTAGACGGCCTGTGTACCCCTCACGAAATCAATTTCAAACTCCTAGTCCTTTCCTTACGGTTTTGATTCTGTTACTCGGTTTGCCCGTAGACGATCGAGGCAAGGCGGTGGACAATTTACGCTTCAGAGATCGAGACGCGCTGGGATATTCAATTTCTTTTACGCATTCTCTAGCGTAAATTTTACCGTCGGATGCCAATAGTGGAAATCCCTTCCTGGACAATCTTGAAACCTTTGCCGACCCTCTTACCTTATACTTTTGCTTGCCATGAAACACGGGTGCAAACGATAAGATTTACGTTCACGTCGACCGGCTTGGCTTTGTTCAGCTGAATTCGAACGTTTCAGATAAGCTGATACGAAACAATGTTTAGTATTCCAAGAAATGATGACTATGCTGATTATCGATGCACGATAATTTTTCTCATTTATGTGCAATAAATACACTGTTGGAAAGACACACAGAAATATGTAAAGTTAGATCGTAGAGTTAGATGTAAAGAACACAAAATTACCTATCAATAATTTATAATCCGATGCCGCATAATTTAAATCGTTTGTTATTAATTATTATTTAATTACAATTAAAATTTATTAATAAAGAGCTTCTTGAATGCTAGACAGGCTAGAAATTAACTACAACCATTTTCTACACGTAGCAATGTTAGTTAGTGTCTGCGATACTGGAATCGTGTGCAATAAGCAAACAGAAAAGTGTTATGGTACGTTTCACATATGACGTATACAAAAAAAATTGAAAATCCTGAAATTTGCAAAATAATTCAATCTTTCACGTCAATTTGTCAAAACACGAAAAAAGTAATCTGACACCTAATTTGGTGAAAAAACCATAACTTTCAAAAACAAATTCTGAAAAAATTCATGATTTAAGATACTTCATAACTAACCTCAATCCGCCAGCAAATATCATAAAATGTTCAAATTACCAATTTTACGAGCCCAATATTACAAAATAGCACCCTAAAAAATACCGGGCCCAAATGAACTTCATCAACATCACAACTACTTTCCCCCCTCAATGGGGACATTTCAATTTATTCCCGTTACTTTTCAATTAAACAAACTTGTTTAATCATCCCTGTTGCCGCTGCTAATCGACTTGAACTGACTTGAGGATCTTCAACCACACGAACTAAAGTTTCTAGTTCTTGATCTGGAGTAATTCGTTTCGGTCGTCCTACATCGTTTTTATGGCGAAATGAATCCGTTTCTCCCAAACCACGAAACAAGATCTTTGAAAATCTTATGGTCTGGCTATATTCTATTTGGATATTGCAATGAATATCTCCTCGCTGTAGCGCGCCCGCTAAAATTATTTTGTGCGTAAACACATATCATAACCCTCATTTCCCTATTTGAAAAATTATTGTGTCTAGGCATGTTTTAAGAAAACATTTTAAGAAAAACATTGTAAATAAAGCAGTTAAAGAAATTGGCTCGAGGAACACGAGAACAAAATAAAATTATTAAATGACGTAAATGACAGAACTAAAACGTAACCAAAGCACACTTTTCAATAAATACATTTTGTTTCACTAAATTTGAATTTGTCTGTCAAAAAATTATTGAAATGTTTAACGGCAATTTCCTCGAAAACGGTTGGAGTTATAAAATTCTACTAAGTGTACCTTTTATACCTGGAAATGATGCCCTCATCAGATTTTCTGGTTAGAATTACCACAACGTTTCGTAAAAAAAATATGAAAAAAATTCATCATCAGATACAGGTCCTGTGGCGTCCTCTATGATCTAATGTGATGTAATATATAAATTATTGTTTCTTAGAATAAAAAAAATTCCTCCATCAAATTTGGCGAAGATCAGTCAAGAGGATGTTGAGTTATTGCAAAAAAATGAAAAATAATTTGAACTCTGACCCTGTATCTTTTCCACGGCAACATTTTACTAAAGCATATTTGGTTAAATCCTCATATTTTGAAAGAATCTACCCCTGAACTACGGCCTATTATTAATTGTCCACCCTGTATATTGGGATATTCGCTTATAAGTTTAATGTAAAATGTTAAATATTTCTACGTTTGTTACACTGTGATCGCCAAAAATTATAAATACGAAAACGTTACTAAACAGCACGTAAATAAAAAGTTGTTGGAGGTTGATTTTCCGAAAATCACCGGTCCCCATCCATGTTCATCCGGCCCTGTGTACATAACGCTCTGCAATCAAATGCAATATAGCACATTTTATTTAAAACAAATAACGATTTTTATTAAAATAAGGTATAAATTATCTAATTTTTTATCGAGTTTATTTTCCACAAATATCATTAACTTTATTAACTTGATACCTGACGTTCTAAATGGCAATAGACCCAAAGTCATTTGCTTTACATTGCACCACTCAGTCGGATGCGCAGGGCCAGTGTATTCCATTTCTAACCTGCTGAATTTTAGGTATTTACACATGAACAACTTTTTCAATTATACGCAATGAAACCATAGGGACTTCTACTTCATAATGATTTTTTTACCGCAACAGATACTGTAATTAGTATCTCATAATCGCTGCATATATAGAAATAGTTTTACACGGTCCTTTGATTTGTAGATATTGATAAGTTCTTTCATTATATGTGTATTTTATTTTATTTACATGAAAATGGGATGAAACATTGGAGGGTGCAAAAAAAAATCATTATTAATAATTGTA
The DNA here is from genome assembly GCA_963675555.1 of Leptura quadrifasciata. Lineage (NCBI taxonomy): Eukaryota > Metazoa > Arthropoda > Insecta > Coleoptera > Cerambycidae > Leptura > Leptura quadrifasciata. The sequence goes on from OY776675.1 coordinate 88,365,952, forward strand.
AAAAAAAATATTTTTTTCAAAGAATAGTTTGAAATGTATCGTCTTTCGTCTTAAAGTACGTTAAAAAACCTACAATTAAAAAAAAACTTAAGACTGTCTCCTTGAAATTTGGCGAAGGATTTAAAATTATATTTCGTCGTTCTATTTGACTCACAGCGCCCGGACTAGATACATTTTATTCACTCGTGGATGCGATTTACTTTCATCAGCTTTCGTGAAATTACTCTCGCTTGTCGCAAAAATTTTCAATGTTGAACTTTTCGACCATGTTTGATGTTTATTATTTTTTTCAAGTTGGCGGATTGACATGAGTATCGTATAGATCTAGATTTCTTAAGAATTTCATTGTGAATAAGCCAGTGTTTTAGTTATTCCGATTCTATTATTAGAACGCGATATATTACGCATATAAGTAGAAAATTCATGGAAATGCTCGTATAACTTTTGAAGTTCCACCTACTTTTTGGAGAAAACATATTTTTCGAAACGAAGGGGACCAAAATACATAAACCGGCAATAAAATTTCCCAAAAAAAATTAATACACACCAATTCGACTATACTTTACGATTAGTGCTAACTATTGGAAATAACCCTTTTATTTATTACTTGCTTTTTTTTAACTCACAATGTAGTATTTTCAGTTTTCATGTTTGTCTTCAAATCTTGCATCTTTTATTTAACACACTTTCTGACATAAGCAATTGATAAAATTTTGCACAGTTACTAAGATCGGATGACAATACAGTAATACACCGTTACTTTTGCAAATATCTACACGTAAGGGGCGCGGGGGTGAAAATTGATTAATATACTATCCAACCGGCACCTCTGACAAAACGTAGAGTACAAAAGGTTTTTTTTTTTCACCTGATCAGTGACTTCTACGTTCGTTTTTTTCTCGTACAAATGGTACGACATTAGTTTCGATGGAATAATGAAATACCGTTAGGTTTATACCTCGGAACACAGGGAAAAATAGAAAACGAAAAAAAAACACTTCTTAAAGTAGTACTAAAAAGTAAAAAATAATTACAAGAAAAGCAATGCGTGCGCATCAAGCGTACAATCATACACACACCTTGTCTTTCTTGCAATTATTTTTTACTTTTTGGTACGACTTTAAGAAAAGCGTTTGTTTAAAATTTTATTAATTTTAAATTCTAAGATGCAAACATATTGCTAAATATTACAAATATTATTCGCATTGCAAATATTTATACGTAGTTTCTTAATAATCTGGATTATAAAAATTCCTTTTACTATATATTTGTGGAGGATGATTAGACCAGATCGAACTACAGGCTGGAGACGCTCGAATTGTAGCCGTGATTGCATGAATATGTCTTGTCACTTAGCTGTCAAATCTCTAGATCTATTATAGTTAAAATGTAATATGCAGTACAAACAGCATTATAGAACAATACTCGGCATTTCAATGACCAGATTATCCCATAAACTGTATAAGTTACGACGTGGATGTTGTATTAGTTAAATGGAATTAATTGGGTGCTTAGGCAACTAAATACTATTGCCGCGAATAGATTAAGTAATTTTATTATTGCAAAATCAATATCAGTACTCTAAATACCCAAGCAAGCGAACGATATGTTGTTTATACCTGATGAGCAAATTTTGCTGTCATTAGCTTCAATTATAAAAGCTTCCAACACATTATTTCTTACCTCTCAATGTATCTAAAACTAAATTTTCACTATTTGGCACAAATAATTTACACCAAATTATGTCAAAGCTGTTAAAATGAAACTAAAGAATACCGAAATTTAGTTAATTATTGACGCAGCTACCTAAAATATCCTTCACTTTCAACATTTATGAATGATATAATAGTTTATATGAATTCCTAAAAAATTATAAAGTTACTGCTTTAAAAAATATACGATGAAAGCTACTTAAAACTAATTATTTAATTTGAAATTCCAGAAGTATTTCATATTACGAAAACAAATGTTAACTTAAAAATATATTTACTTTTTGTTTATTCTTCGTTCGGAATTTAATGGATGAGCAAATTTCACTGTTTACGCTTTAATCTCAATATCTCTTCACATTTTTTCCCCCTTTTTTTCGAGCTTTATGTTTATATTTTATTTTGTTAAGTTATATACAATAATTTGCACAATCCGGTTTTTGATTATCAGTTGAATTGTAAAAATTTATAACTAACAGTTAGTTCTATTAATTTTTCCTTTTTATAGGTTTTTCTACCACACATCTTCTGAAAATCTACAAAAATAACAAAATTAATCAATATACAGAAAGGTCCATATGTAACCAGATAAATTCATTATCTACGTAATTAACAATTTATGAAAAAATTCTAAAACACGTCAATTGTTAATTCTAAAATGACATTTTTTGAGAATAATTTTATACCTCCCCTTTCCTTATATCCCCTTTAGGGTGACACCTACCCCTTTAACATTTTTTAATGGAACGAGGGTGCGTGTGATAGCTTATTTGAAAGGGTTTTTGATTCTCTATCCAGCAATATAAGATTTTTTCAATTTCTCTAAATTTTTTATTGAAAAATATTACATTTTTTTATGTTACTAAGTAAACAAAAGAAACTGGGCGCCGGTAGATTCGGTTAATTTCTTGCCTTATTCTGTCTTTTATATCATCGACGTTATTTGATCAGTTGAAGTAGACTTTCGATTTTAAGTCACCCCATAAAAAATAGTCAAACGGGGTCCAATCGGAAGAACGGGCAGGCCACTAAATTTTACCGCGTCTAACGATCCACCTATTGGGAACAATTAGATTGAGATATGCTCTTACTTCCAATCCAAATTTGTGGCGTAGCTCCGTCCTGCTGATATCAAATATTTCTATCAGGAAAAACGATACATTTAAATTAAATTAAACAAAATTAATTAGAAAAGTCAGATGTGACACATATTTGGTACATAAAATAGTTTAAGATATAGATAGATAGGACAAACAGAGGAGCTGGTTATGTAGCCTTTACCGCCGCGGCATTTTAAGGTCTAGTGCGGTGCTCCTAGAATTCATTCCATATAGTACCTCATCCTTTGTACCAGACTCCACAGCTTTGATAAAGACACTTTTGTTAACTGTCCGCCTTTGGGTTTTCTTCTCCGAGTACTTGGAATTTCAGTCTCGTCAGGCCTTCACAGTGACACAATACGTGAACTGAGGTTTCCTCTTCCTCTTGACAGAACCTGCATGTTGCGTCCACTGCCAGGCCCATTAGACTCATCTGTTTGTTGAGCCGGCAGTACCCGGTTAGAAGGTCTACTATTACTCTGATGGCCTTCCTATTCTGGCTTAGTAGATCTATTTGAATTTGGTCGAAAGTTCATTAATGAACTCTTTGGCCTGTCTCTGTCTTGGTAGATTCCTCCACCATTACAGAGATTTATTTTTCGCTCATTCCTTAGTATACATGACTTTGCCACCCACAAAAGGACAGTTTCATTTTGGGATTTAGCCCCCAGTTTTTCCACACATTTGCCTACTACACCTTTCCAGGGCGATTGTTGATTTCTGTGTGATTTTTTGGATGTGGGAGTTCCATGTTAATTTTTGGTCAAAGACTTCTGAATATTTTACCTCACAGACAAATGGAATTTCCGCTCTGTTGAGTCTTAGGGGCTTTATGCCTTCCAGTGCTCTTCTCTGTGTAAAAGTGACGACTGTGGCTGTGTAGGAATTTATAGAGAGTCTTTCCTTACCACACCATTTGTCTACAACATTTAGGGCTCTTTGCGAACGCTCCGTTATTGTATTCGTAAATCGTCCCTTGACAACTATTGCTAGATCATCAGCATATCCTAAGCAATAGAAGCCTTCTGTGGACAGTTTCCTAAGGAGTTCATCAACCAGGGTTGCCCACAGTAGTGTAGATAGTACTCTTCCCTAGGGGCAGCCTGTGCTCACTGTCGTCTCAAAGGAGGCCTCATCTAGATTGGATATTATAATCCTATTGTCTAGGCTAGCTTTAATCCACCGGCAGATCTCTGTTGGGACTCCTCTGTGTAATAATGCCCTCGTTAGAGAGTGCGTTGTCGCGTTATTAAACGCTGCTCTATGTCTAGAAATGTTACTACTGCCATCTCCTTGTCATCTAAGAACTTTGCTAGTAATCTATCTAATTCATGCGGCGCAAGGTCTGTCGACCTCCCGGCTGGTATGCTTATTGACGTTCACTCAGGGGTTTTCCCTTAGTAATTCGTCTCTAATGTACCTATCTAACAGTCTTTCCGCCGTTTTAAGTAGGAAAGAGGATAGGCTTATAGGACTATATGACTTGGACGTTTGGTCCGATAATCTACCTATTTTTGGTAAGTAGATGACTCTCACCTTTCGCCATATGTTTGGTATGTATCTCCAGGTTAAGCAAGATCTGAATATTTTACATAAGTAAGGTATTAATACCTCTAGCCCCTTTTGAGCAAGATTGGATATATTCCGTCCATCCCAGGATATTTGAGTGGTTGGATAGTTGGATACATTAGATTGTATACATTTCAAAATTTTCAAATTTAGTTTTGTTGACGAAAAATATACAAAATTCAAAAAACCTTCTTATATTGCTGGGTAGAGAATTAAAAACCCTTGCAAATGAGCTATCACACGCACCCTCGTTCCATTTAAAATTTTTAAAGGGGTAGCTGTCATTCCAAGGGGGTTGAAAGAGGAGGTACATTGGTTTAAAGGGCTTCATGTTGTTGTACATATTGTATTGGCCTAAAGGAGAATTGTTTTGTAATTATTGTTTAAATAATAAAAATTGTGATTTACATGACGAATATTCGAAATATTTTGATAATATAACATTAATTTTAATTATGCTATATACTTGTTACAAACCAATATTTTTTTGTAAATTCGAAATGTACAATCGCACCAGATGATATTCCGGAATTCTTATTAAATGACTGTGCCTTCTTGCTCGACCTTTAACTACCATTTTCAATTTACCGATGCGGAATATTTCCGAATGCTTGGAAAGTTTCTAAAGGAGATTCCGTTTTTAAAAAAGATGGCATGCTGTTAATTGAACACTATCGTTTAGTCAGCCTTATGCGTAATTTCGCTAAATTATTTTAATAACTACTATTTGAAATATGAAATCATACAAAATTTTAGAGTAGCATGAATTTATGCCAGATTGGTCCATTTGAACTAATTGATCTATCTTACTCCCAACTATAACTTTCGCTTATCCTATTCACCTTTCAGATATTTCATACATTTTGAATCTGTAAATCTTTTCTGTCCCCCTCTTTCTTTCAGTTTGTTTCCTTTTATCCCGTTTATTTCTTGTTTTCTGTTTGTATATTTTTTTCTCTAAATTCATTTCCATTCAAAAATGTTTTCAACAAAAAACCAACATTTTTAAAACTATAATTTAGTCCATTCTATGCGCAAGATGCGGAAGACTCTTTGTCTAGGTTGAGGTGTCAGCGACAGTGTCAAAAATAAATGGAGAAAAGTGATAGTCTTAAAAAATGCGTAGTTCTTGTAGTTTTATCAAATCTGTTTTTTAGATATATGTAATTTTAACAACTTTTTTAAACTGTTTGTCAGAAGAAGAAGTATAGGTTTTAAGTGTTTTTAGCCAAGCCAGACCCAATCCGCCCGGCCCTGCAATCAGCCACCGCGAACGCGCGGTAGTTACACGGCTGGACCCGAAGTGGGTTCTGGAGTGGCTACTGTAATTAATAATTGAGAATAAAGTTATACTGAATTGAATTGATTGGTCTTACTCAATATATTGCGCAACACCTTGATGCAGTTGTTAAGTTTGAGTTGTTTATACGGATTTTTCAAAAGGTTCTGATGGGTTAGTTACATCACTACACTGCTTTGTAGTGTATAACACCACAGGTAATTACGACCCACTTTATCCCGGAAGGCTCTAGAAGAGTTTTGTGTGGGAGGGGGCTACACATTTAGAGACAGGGGACATACACCCAATATCCGTGTATAGTGGAAAAATCCCTCTCACAGTATTTTCCACTGCCACGACCGGGGATCGAACCCGGAACTTTTAGGTGAGAGGCAAGTGCACTCACTCTCGACCACTAGTTATACCTTAATATCACTTAATAAAAATAAAATTAACCTTGGCTGCGTATTGTTCAGGATGAAATGAATGTCGGTTTATATCTCACATATTTTTTATAGGGCGGAAACAATGTCTAACGGCTGAGTCAGGTGTATTTTTTTTAAGTGAAAGTAATTAAAGAAATATTTTGTTTTAATTTGAATATTAAAAATATTTCATATAAATGTTCTGATCATGGACTATTTGGGCATTTTGAACGTGAAATCTGAGTGAGGTGCAAATAATGATTTTATTTACAGTACTTATTTTACCGTCTATGACATTACGACGATTTCCACTGATTGTTTTCTTGTTTGATTTTCTGATTCATTATTTGATTTTACTGTTCGATTTTTTGTTTATATTTACTTTTGCGGTTGGAGATCTGTTTCTGAAGCCAGTACTTTGATCATCAGAAATAAAAGAACTAGATAGAACTGCTGAATTTGTAAAGAAGTTAGTTGATAAAAGAGATTGTTAAAAGCATTAATTGTGTGCGTAATCTAATTATTTAAAAATGCCGTAACAATTCAAATCAAAATTGCTAGCAGCATTAATCATCTTCTCAACAGCTTAATTCTAATGAACCGACTGAACGTGTTTCATTCAAGCAAATTTTCTCTACATGTTTACTCATCATAAATATTAAGAGTTCAAAAGGGTTCCAACCAAAATTAGTTGTGAATTGTTAAGAACTAGTACTAACAGGTTCGCCCCATTTCATCTGTTAATTGTCGGGGAATTTTGTGGGGTTAACCATACATGAAATGTTATATGAAGGTAAACTTTAATTGAAAGAATAAAATGTAAATCTACAGGTTGTTGTAAAAAATGTATATAAAACAAGAAGTTATAATATTAGTTTATATCCTTGAACACAATAAAATACATATGGATAGCTATGGATCTAGTCCAATGAATGAGTAGTTATGCCACACCAAACCAATTATTTCTGTAGTAGAATTAGTCAGTATTTTGATAAATTGGACTAATTGGAGCGCATACCTAATTTACTCCAACCTAACTACACTGCAGATTGACACACATATCTAGCGGCTTTTATTTACAGGCATCTTGATGTTGAAAAAATGTGCAAAGCTTTGTATTTAAAAAAATGTTACAAATACTTTGGGGGGACTAACTTTAAATGGGTTGCACTCCTCATATAATAATATAACATAACAAATACAACAATATTAAAACCAATTTATTTGTTAATTTATTAAATAATTTCGTTATCAACTGTTATTTCAGAATATCAACCTTCCATATCTTTCTACGATTGGACTAATAACTTTTGTGACGTGCCATCTTTCGCTGGGTTCGACAAATTAATAGTAACATGTGGAAAAATAAGATTCTAGTCGATCAAGTCTTCGATGGAGGAAATACTTTCACCATAGATGTCACTTCACTTTAATGACCTATTCAAATTACCACCTAAATTGGCCTTTCCGCCGATAGGTGGCTCTCTGGGAAAATATACCAATTTGGTAAATAGATATGTATATCATAAAAATATTACATGTAAACTATTATTATAATTAGTGCATAAAGACTGCATATAAACTAATAGTATAAAAATAGTAATGGCCGATAAATCCATAACCATAGATTTAGTTTTTAAAATTTATACTTAAAACTTGGTATGGCTGTTGACTGGCAAACTGTCAGTTTAGGTCATATCCTCTTTTGTTTTTGTAAGTTAGAATGGTTATATAAATATCAGTCAAGTTCCTCCAAACTTATTTTTTCGATCAAGAAATTAAGCTGAAACCTTCGCTAAGTAATAAATTTGGTTTAAAAGGCCCGTAGATGCTACTCGGTTTGGTACCGGATCATAAACTAGATTTCACATATTTTCAATTAATATACATCGATAATGTATGAGATAATTTTATGACAATCGAAAGCACGTTGCTTGGTAATTACCAAGCAACGCGCTTGAGAAATTTGTCATAAAATTGTGAGGCATTTGTCAATGTCAGAGGGATATAGACCATTCCAGAATGACGTCATTGACAGTTCGGCCATATTTGCTGGGTGGCATACAAAACCATTTGCGAATGTAAACATTGCAAGTATTTCATCATTAAATTGTTTAATCTTGGTTTAATTGATAGAAAATGCCACATTTTTGTATTGCATCGTTTTTCCGATTTCACGCTATTTTAACCAATAGGGGGATCATCTTAATACATTGTCTATAGAAAGAAGAAATGCTCGGATTAAGGCTTTGGAACGGGGGCCACTGAGTAAAAGCCACCTAAAACACGGTCATATTTGTTCAAAACATTTTATAACTGGTAAGTACTTAATTTTTGTACAAAAACTCTTAGGTTTTATAAGGTTAGAATTAAATGATGTAAGTGTGATTTTAGAAAAACTAGCTGCTTTAGAGGCTAAAACTACAAATACCCTCCTTTACAGAAGGCCAAACTCAGTTGTATCCTATACATTTGGAAAACACACGAAACATTGCATGTTCATGTAGAAAGAATTATAGGTTTGCTCAAAAGAAAATTTAAGATTTTTCATGAAACAATACCCATAAGCGTGTTGTCAAAACGAAGAAATTGAGTGCATTGGATAAAATTGTGGTATGTAGTGCAATAATAAACATGTGCCTTCTCAAATACTAAATAATATAAATAATGAATTACCTATGTGTCTATTAATAAAAAATAATTTTAATTATATATACCTATTTATTTCAATATATTGCACATCAAGAATATATATTTTTTATCCACAGTAAAACAAATGTTATTTAATATTCACTTTATTCTAAAATATCCAAGTTCAGGTTCAGTCAAGCAAAAAAAATCATAAATTAGATACGGACATAAATAGGCGTAAGTTCATTTTTATCTATCAAAAGAAGGATGTTCCTAAGATAAACCTCTTGTTTCTACTTTTTTGGCCAATCCATATCCCGTATTCGCAACATTTCTGTATTTTTCATGGAAGGTACTGGCCATGGTGTAAATATACTACACCGTGGTACTGGCCAAATGGAAAGTTTCTCAGTGGACGCTGAACCTGGACCACTGTCTTCGATGGTATTTGGACTATCATGCAGGTACAGAATGGCTATATGACTGCATACTTCTGATAAACCAGCCATACACGTACAATGAACACTGGAAATGCTGGAATCCTTTAAAATAATAATCCTAACTTGAAGTAACTTTTCCCTCTTTCGTTGAGAGTGTTTAACCTACAACAAAGATTTAAAAGATGTTAATCAAGTTTAAAACCTCTGTGGCATATCACAGTTATATACATTAACATACAGAATGTAACTGTAATATAAAATTACGCAATAACATTGATTTCTTACCTTCCTAATGACAACAAATGTCTCATCGCTGATTTGTTTTGCCAAAATTCCTTGAACAGAGCCAGATTCGTAAAGCCTGTAGGCTTGCAAGCTTTTATGAGGCTAAAAATGTTGACCAGTATAATAAATATGAGTTAGTATTAAATAATTCACGTAGTCCATCATGGTAATATTATAAATTTCAAGCCTGCTCTCTTCAGGAAGAATTACATAGGGGTCAATATTGTCAATAATCTCAACTTTTTTAACATATCTGCACTTAACGTTACCTCTAAGGGTTACATAATATTCACTTCGAGACATCTTGGCGAAAAAATTTGCAAAAAATCACAATAAACCCAATACACAGCACCAAAAACGAATGTAAACACACGGATAATAATCGCTTTGTGTGCCACCCAGGCAAAATGGCGGATCTGTCAAAGTCACGTGTTCTGGAATGGTCTATTCGGTGAAAATGAAAAAACCATAAATATTCCCCATGTGTATTTGTGACTTTTTGTGGTATTTATTGGATTTTTTTCTTTGATTAGCGTTTATTGATTGAGAACTGGCATTGCAAAAACGTGACATTTTGAAATTTATTTGGAAGTTATTATGCAGTTGTCAGAGAACTGGCATTGCAAAAACGTGACATTTTGAAATTTATTTTTGGAAGTTATTATGCAGTTGTCAAAGTTAAATAATTTTGTTGTCATAGTGATTGAAAATTTCCCTGACTGGTGTTATCAGTGCAATATTAAAATGATTGGATGATTTGTGTTACATGATAAGAAATAACGAAATTTGTTGTTAGGACTGTAAGTTTTAATTTCTTTATTTATTGTAGACACGAGTTCACGCCAGAGGTTAATTTTGAGGTTAGTGTTGTAAATTTAATTGTAGACAATTTGGTATGGCTAAATTTCGATTTGGTACAGCTAGACTTTGAGCACAGTTAGAATTTACCAACTGTTCCATTTTTGATATTTGTGGACTTGGACTATTGGATAATTCTGCTATTTCTTCGTACACGATTTTTGGTATTCAAATTTGCCCTGATTTACACTTTACGATTGAGAAAAACTCTATTTGATTATTTGTGAAGATTTCTACAACCAACAAGGACCTCGATTAACAAGAGGAACCTACACGGCTGGAGCGCCTGGAAAATACCCAGTTTTGTCAAATTTAAATAATTCCTGTATATTATTTTTCTTGTAAAATTCTTTAAACTTCGAACTCTTTTCCTAGCGATAGCTGAAGAAAACCCTAGACCTAGATTATTGTAATATTTTTACCTTGAAATTTTCTTTGTACTGTACTTTGCATATTGTTATGATAAATTGTATTTTGTTCTTTTTATTCGCTCTTTTTATTGTTTTAATCTTACTATAAGGATTCATAATTTCTGGGACTTCGTTTTCTTGACCTGACTTTAGGTCGTAATACGTTATAATTATGTTTGAGCGGAGTCAATAATTGAATTCCATTACATCCCGCAATGTCACTTTCCAAATTATGAAAAATCATTCACAGTTAATGCTTGAAACACTTTCAAATATGGCAAAGGTACTGATATAAAATATGTATCAATGTAACGTGTAATAATGGGTGTTTCTCGAATAAATTATTTTTTACGCTACGATGGCCTTTCAGGTTTTGCTGTGAAAATGTAAATGTAATTTCAGTGTAAAGCTCTTTGACCGACCAGAATGAAATATTGTATTAGTTGCAATTACCAATAATCATCAATAATGGCTTTTTAAACCATCATAGCTTGTCGCTCTTAACACAGGAAATTATTAATTTAACGTGTAATCCTGAAATCATACATGAAGCACACTTTACCAACCCCTGACTCCACATATATAGCTATATCTGCTTGTGATGGCCATTGAATGTGAATTATTGGTGGAGATGCGATTCTCTATTGTCATTGACGTGTAGATCACTTGATCCTTATCAACAATCACTCAGACATGAATAGATTATTTAACAATAGACCACAAATAATTTATAATTAATGGTGTCGGTAATTATTGATAGGAGATTAAGAGATGTAAATTTTGTACATAAATGAATAAATCAAAAGATTATCGTTGCCGACATGTTTTTGTGTTTGAATGCCTGCATTATGTTACCTGTCTAGATCATGACTACGGAGATAAGACTTTAAAGATAATGAGGGAGCTAAATATATTAGTGGGGCGTCCTTGTCAACATGTGCCTTCTACACGAACAAACATAACCATAATTACATTAAAATACAGTAAAGAATTCAACAATATTATAATGCCCATTGACAAAATGCACTAAAAGGTAGAAAATAGTTTTTCGTCTATCGCAGTATTTTTATAGTGGAGTAAATATAGACTTGTAGAGAAAATTTTACATGGAGCAATGCGACATAGAAAAATAAGTTTGTTTTGATGAAACTAAGAATGCCCTAAGTTTTCTACTTCGAGTAGATCGGGAACCCTTTCTTTCGCGGAGAAGGGGTAAATTGGTAATTTTTAAGGGTGGTTTTTCAGTTTCAGCTGATTTTGGTCCCTTTAAAATGCTAGTCAAGAAACGAGAATGGTACCCCTCTTATTGTCGATGATCAAGGAATCTTCAGTTCAAATTTAGTAAAAATCGGTACACCGCCCCCCCGATACGTACTGAAAAAACGTAAAAAATTGAACTACTGCTAACTTGGTCAAAACTCAACAGAATTTGATGAAATTTTAGATGAAAGTAACTTATATAACCAGAAAACAGCCTGCCAAATTTTAGCAAAAAATATCCAATAATTTATTCACAATTCCGTTTTTAATCCAAATTCCAAATTTTCAAAACGTTCTCCAATTTGTCCAAATGGTCGTTACCAAAATGCAAGTTTTTTTATGTACTTTCACGTAATTAAAAATAACTTTTTTTGTAATTTGGTATGCGCGCACAATTATTGTAGAGGAAAACGATAAATGAAAACAATCACAGACGTAGTTGGAATAGTGGTTGGTAGTGGTCATGCATTATCACGTATTACGTCTTTTATGTCGCGTGCATTAAAATGAGAGAGAAGGTCAACCATGTGGTCCGCCTTCTTAGCGTCTCACCTCGCACCCCCTTCTCAATTTTAGGTTTCCCGCACTATATATGTGTAATTATTCATTACCAATATTTCAATATTAATAATAAAAATTGTGAGCAGCTTTTAAATATTTAGATTAAAAAACTTTCGAATGTAAGATATAGTTTTTCTTTCAGAAATATTTATTAAACTATTTACATATATTGAATGTTATTTTGTTTTATTCATGTTTTTTTTCCTAGTAGTTGTACTAGATGTGCTACTGCAAGAAGTATCTACTTCCGGAACGGTAACTGGAGTTTGGAATATTTCTTCACACTCGTCATCGCTAAAATCACATCTAACTATCAGCTTCTTCGAATTCTTCAATATCATAAATAGCCGGACAAGTTTCTAATTGATCAGGCTCTTCATCAACCACAGCTTCGTCAACAATATTTTCTGCGTTTTGACACAAAGTACTCCTTCCATTGCGTTGTTTGGTGCCATCTAAAATTGACAGGATTTTGGATGGCAGCAAACAACAGATAATAGGCTGATGCCGATAAGGACTGATAAAGCTCGTCTTCCTAATGAATTACTCAATATAATTGCTTGTGATTGTAAGGCCCTTAAAAATTTATTAATTTATCCCTTTTTCGCAAAAAGGGTTCCCCCACCTACTCAAAGTAGAAAACTAATTCTTAGTTTTACCAAAACAAACTTATTTTTCTATGTCGCGTTGTGTTAAAAAATTTTCTATCGCCTTATTTTTGGCTATTTTTACTCCACTATTTAAGCCTGTAGTATCACATTTCTCTCATATAATTTTTTGTATACAGATCAAAAAAATTGTAAAAACTTTTCTGATATTAACGTTCCAACTATTCCAAAACTCATTAGTTGCCATAAATATAAAAAATATTTGCTAAGTTATTTAGCTTTTGTCTCATCATGAGGTCCTCATCCATTTGTTTTTAGCCTTACATACCTAAAAATACCGTGATATTCGCAGAAAATATTTTTCCATTCTACTCTTTCTTTTAGACAAACCTCATGATAAAAAGAATAGCCTACATGGAGTTTTAATATAAATGCATTTTTATTTATTCACGTTTATTTATATGTTCGCAGTGAACTTTATTACTTGTAAAGCATTTTTAATTGAAACTTCAACTTGGTAGCATACAGAAAATAGAATACGTTTTAATTTTCTAGAAAATCTTGATTGGCACTTGCAACTTTATTCAATTACATTTAGGGATCTTCTTTACAGAATTGTTCCTGTTCTTTCAGATTTATCTAACATACTATAGTCGCTTTTCTTTATGGTAAGGGCTTGACAGTTCTACTTTCTATTTAATTACGAAAAAAATCGAGTGAAAAAAAAACAGTACATACACTATGAATCCAACGCTGGCTTATTAAAGAAATGCTAAAAATAAACAAAAACTCATTTCTTGTTATAGTTTAAATCACCAATGTTGTCCACATCATCCTTTGATTCTCGAATCAAATCGAAGGTCACGTCTTTGGCTATTGCATTCAGTATTTTACCGGGCATTTTGAGGTTAGTTTCTTTACAAACATTAAAACTCATAAACTATTTACACAACAATTTCTCTAGTTACAGGACACTTGAAATACCACAGTACAAAATACCACAAACTTCTGTCAAAAGCTCTGGATAAGTCTGCGTAAAGAACATCTACTTGATCATTTAGATCCATCCATACATTGAGCGATATACTACGTAACTCAAATTAAGTTTGAGACCATGGAAGCACACTAATCTACCCCTCTATATGAGGATAGAACACGTTATGTAGAGCAGCGGAGCAGAAGGCGTTTGGGAACCCAAGAAAAAATAGTAGGAATGTAAGAGAAATCATGGAAAGTGAAGTGAAGTTGGTAGGGAGATAACATGAAGATAGTGGGTACGTGGAAATTTGATGGAAGAATGGTACATGGTAGTAGGAAAGTAGGGGAGATAGTGGAAAGGTGAGGGAGATAGTGAAATAGTGAGGAAACAATGAGGAACGGGTAGCAGATTGGCGCCAAAATCACAAGATTTCTCTAAGTTGCGGGTGAAAAATCATTATTTTTAGGAATTTCATAAAGTTTTCGCTACCCCTGTAATACATGCCACATTCTGAATTGATTCGTGTAATAAAACTGTACAGGACATAGGACCCGTATCGCACTCTAGTATTGAAATACTGCTTACGAACCATTTAAGCAAGTCTTTACGTATATTTGGATCAGCCATATAAATGCGTTGATTCTATATAGTGGAAAGAGTTTAGAAAAAAAATGTCAATTTTGGATTTTTGAATGGATATTTGCAAGGCGCTTGTTGTAGATATAACAGAAGTACCCAGACCGCGAATGCCCAAAGAGAATCCACACGTTTTTTTGATTTTCTAGAAATACATGCTTTTTTGAGATATAAAATAGGTGCAATCGCAAAGATATTAATGGCCTACTTTAGAACCTCCTAGAATATCATTTTAAAACCATATGTATCAATTTTCTTTGAGATTAATTTTTCAAATTAAAACTTTCTAAAAAGTTATAGAGGGGTTTACGAGACATGTGTGTCCCATACAACACCAGCGAGAAGTCACGAACGGGATATATGTCCCGTATCGCAAACTAGCGAGTCTCAATAAAAATATTGCAGCCCTCAACGTGTTAATAAAGTATATGCTTAAAAAATTATTGCACATATTTATGCAACTTTAAAATTATTTATTGTGGAGGAGGTCTACTACTTTGCTCTAGCAGTTACATTGAGTTACCGGGAATTCCTTGGTTATGAAGTTATTCACAATATATTGTCTTAAAATGCAACGTCCCCCTCGCTGGATCTTCACCTTGTCGTAGTGAGGGGGCTTGAGTGCTTCGATGAACCGAGAGCTATGCCGGCGGTAGCTCAGCTACCAGTAGGGTCACCCTAGCTTCGAGGCAGGACCCTGGATTGGGATCGTGTTTGGAGAGGTCGCAGTGAAAATCTCGGGTCACACAGTAGTGCTAGGTGACAGTGAATAGGTCCCTGCTGATTGACTCAGGGGGCTTCACTAGCAGCTGCCAACCTTTTGGGAAAAGTCAAGCCACGGACCGCTGCTAGAAGGAGAAGGAGGATTGAGGGCTCCGACAGTTCAGGCACATATCGAGTTACACATCCACACACACACTCACCATTACACCCACTCACACACACATTTAAACACACGTCCCCCCCCCCCCCAAATATGATGAACAAAATAAGGTCTAGTAGGAATGAACAGTTGAGAGGACGACAGGGGGTAGGTAAAAAGGGCCCATTTGTGGCCTACTTGCCAGGCACCAGGCCTCCCCCAATAATTACTACTACTACTAGAATGCAACGTCATATGTTGGTCAGACTAAACTTTTGAAGATTGCTGATATTCTGGCATGGCACGATCTGACATTATCACTTGAGCTCATTCCGTTTCAAAATATGTAATAAGTCACAAAGCACTCGGATTAGCGATCCTACATTCAAATTCAAATAAATATCCAGCCATTGTTTTTCAGATTTTGGCAAATATATTGAGATCTATTAACAATATCATTGAAAATATGCACAAAGCTCTTATTTATATGTTATTTTTGTGGATATTAAATTCACATCAGAAGGGACACTAAGAATTTTGCGTAAAATATTTTTTAACAACATAAATACACCACATTTAGTAAACAACCCCCAAATACAAAGCCAAAGGCTGTCTGGAAGGTTACACATTTGAAAAAAAGGAGACAACATCCATTACCCACCGACATTGCCAGTGTCCGTTCCAGGGATTGAACCCAGAACACAACAGAGTCACACCAAAACAAATTTTCCACAGCGGGCTCTAGCCGACTGAGCTATCGTGCCGGTATATTTGCACATCATTCTTAACATACCTATAATTTTTAAATAAGTTTACGGGCATATTAGTGGAAGAAGAAGAGTAATATCAAAAGAAAATGTAAACAATTGGAATATACAATACTTGAAGAAATTTAACTTTAACACCCTGCAGGATATTAACCAATTAATTATGTTTAATGAGTTTTCAATGTAGTAGCTTCCGTAAGAACTTCTAGGTATAATATAAAATGTGAGTGGTTTAAACGGGAAGAGCTCGAGGAAGACTAAAATCTGAGAGAAATTGGGGTCAAATCAAACTGATTGATATGCCTAAATCGACTCGTGAAAATTAGCATATTATTGGGAGACGCAGCTGCAGACGCAAATATTGAGATTCTGAATCAACGAAATTTAGAAATTATTTTACTTTGCAAATACAATCAAAATATTTTTCGTTTTAATTTAGATATTTGCTAAAATTTACCATATTTATTTCCTTTCATTAACTTGACTATCTCATTCCCTTTTCAGCATAGCGGTATCAAACTTTTCATTGATTACATCCATTTATATGTTTAGAGTAAAGTTTTTTTTTATTAACTCTTAAGATTAAGTACTTCAATTAAAACAATATCTTTAAACGCGTCAAAATAAATTTAGAGGTAGTAGTTTATTTTTAACTTAAGAATTAGGATATAAAGTGGTAATCAGATACTCAAATTTCCCAACTGCCTGAATAAAACGTACATTTGAAAAATAAACTATATTACAATGCACATACATTGTATAAAACCTTCATCCTATTTTTAACAGAAGTCTAAAAGTGTTACTTAAATAATACATTATGGGAGTAATAAATCGAGTTAAACAATTATGCAGGCGCTGAAAAGATCACCGCGCAATAAACAAAGAAAGTCGTTAATTATATTCAAATAGAAATCCCTTAATCAAATTTAATCAAGAGTTTATGTGTGGTGTAGCTTAGAAAGAAAGGAAAATGAAAAAGAGGAACAAAAGAAAGAATATCCACTAGCAGAATTCAATCAAGGGCAACGATCTGTCTAAGAGTTGATGGTAAAGCTATTTAATCCTTGAATTGCCAGCGTCCTGAATTCTATTTCAGGATGGTAATTAGGTTCTCCACAAAACCAAGTTTGTTGTTCAAGATCTAGTCAAGTTTACTCGATGTGTCCTTGCAACTGCTATGACCATTATTAGCTCACCATTGTGTAACTATTGTTACGATTTCGTAAATTAGAAATTTTCTAGTATATATATATATATATATTAATATGTTTACTTTCTACTATTCAAAGTTCAATATTATTTGATATCTTCAATAATTGATACTTGCCTCTTTATTTTGCTGAGCTCAGTAGACTCTCTCTCTCTCTCAGGGTTCATGGTGAGTTGCTGTAATTCGTTTGTAACTTGTAAAATGGGTTATTTTGCTCTGAATAAAATTAATATTTCCAAATGAATAATTTTTTTATTTTCAGATTTCAACTAATTTGACTTTGACGTCTCAAAATTGACATCACTATCTTAAACTACCCTATTTCCCTCTTTTCAGCTAATTTCTATAATCTATAACACCAATTTGTCAACAACACAACAATACAAAAATTCTTATAACTAAAAATTGTCAGTATTTTCACTAAATTTTATGGCACAAATGTACGGCGGGTTAAAATGTTTTAAAAAACGCACCTGATGTCCATTAAAATAGTTACTGCTTCAAACCTCTCATCTGGTCCATTAGTATAAGATTTTTGAGACCTGCTCGTCTTATTCTTTGATTCCACATACAAAATTTCTTAATTTTCTCGATATTTCTTTCCTGTTTTATCTTTTTCAGTCTTATACTTCCAAATCTGACGTCCGTTATTTTTTTTTTATTCTTCTCCTCGTTTATTTTCAGGTTGCCAAGGAGATGCATTTTCACACCCCTCTCCCTGCTTTTTATGACCAACTGGATATTATGTTGCTTACAGCAGTAAAATTCTAAGCTTATTCACTACCCCGCTGAAGATTTTTAAGACACTTTGTTTTAACACTGTAAAGTTTAAAAAAAAACTGCTTGCCTTCTATTATCGGTTATTGTACACAGTCCTTCCTTAACCTTTCTTAACTAAACTAAATCTATTTAACAAATCCTACATACTAATTTATTCTAATCAAAATTCTTGTTATTTTTTCTTTTTCAGAGTATTTACCTCTTTGTCTTGAATGGTTTGGCAGCATATTGTCTAAATTGAAGTTTGCAACTAGTCTTGTTATTTATTGAAAATTAAAGTTATTTTTAAGAGAGAGTGTTTTCTGAGCTGTCGCAGCTACTGATTATTGTTTTTTAAAATTTATTGAAGGTAAATGTTAATAAATAAATGAGATAAATACTTCCTTTTGTTATTTTTTTGTTGTTTTATGATATTTTATGTTGAACAATTAATATTTGTGCCTTGCACTTAATTTGTTATATTAATTTTTCTTTCCTTTTTTAACTAAGTCTTTTATATTTTATATAGGTATAGAAAACATTACATGTCAATATATATATATATATATATATATATATATATGAGTAGTGGTGAGAGGTAAGTGAAACCTCTCAAATGGTCAATTGCTACTATACACCATAGATGTCTCTATGGGCGTATAGCGACTTGCGATTCTGCAAGTACCTGAGAGCGGCGACCTTTCAGTCCTAGGTGGACTTAACCTACTGTTATAATATATGATTTGCAGGAAACAACTACTCAGCGGGCAAATACCCCAACCTGCATTGAATTACACCTTACAAATCATTAAAGAATGGTAACCAATATCATTTGTCAACTCCCTGACCAGACATAGACCGGTTTCGAACTTATTAGTTCTCATCAGTATGCCAAAGGTCATGGAGCAGACAAATGATAGTGGCCAACCTGCTAGTTTTATACAAACTATAGTAAATTGAGTAGTGGTGAGAGGTAAGTGAAACCTCTCAAATGGTCAATTGCTACTATACACCATAGATGTCTCTATGGGCGTATAGCGACTTGCGATTCTGCAAGTACCTGAGAGCGGCGACCTTTCAGTCCTAGCTGGACTTAACCTACTGTTATAATATATGGTTTGCAGGAAACAACTACTCAGCGGGCAAATACGGTGTATAGTAGCAATTGACCATTTGAGAGGTTTCACTTACCTCTCACCACTACTCAATTTACTATAGTTTGTATAAAACTAGCAGGTTGGCCACTATCATTTGTCTGCTCCATGACCTATGGCATACTGATGAGAACTATTAAGTTCGAAACCGATCTATGTCTGGTCAGGGAGTTGACAAATGATATTGGTTACCATTCTTTAATGATTTGTAAGGTGTAATTCAATGCAGGTCGGGGTATTTGGGTAGTATAGGAACTTTGCTTTCAACTGTCTCTGGAAATGACAACATTCATTATGTTTTTGGATACCACTCAATATTACAAATTTGTTTGATGTTCATTTCTTCTTGATATGATTCACCATACAATCGACGCACAAGCTATTGTTACGTGTTTACACCCTTTAGTAAACAACCCGAACGTAGCTTCAATAATTGCAACACGAATTGTCACTGAGCACTGACATATTTATCACTAAATTCCCTACAATATTCTTTGTAATAACACATTAATTATAACTTTCATCTACTACAAACTTATCACTGCTCTTGATATGAACTCTTCATTCCCTCAGAACTGTACTGAACTGACTCCAGCGCGTTGGCTCTGCTACTTATATACTCCATGACCCTTATGCTAGAGTTTTCTCTTTTATTCCAGTTTGTCATCAGAGACAGAGTTTATCCATGGTAGAACCAAGGTGCCATCTCTGAGCAGATGAACTATTATCCTATGGCTAGCTTCTTCCTATTACGAGATTAAACCTCTCCGTAAGAGGGCTTGAGCACGCACATAACACTATCTAATACTTAATTGTTTTCTTTTTAGAATTAAGTAATAAAATTAGGTTAAGATAGAACCAAGATATATGAAACGTTATAAATTTAACTTTTGAGAAACCTGTTGTGTATTGTGTTCAATAAGTTTTTATTAGTGGAGAAATTTGGTGACAAGTTTCATTAGTTGTTCATAATATTGATATACTGGCATTGAACAAAAACACAATTAACAGAATTTTCGAAATCTCCAAAGTTTCTAGAGGCTCCAAAGCTTCCAGAATATTAAATATTTTCTGAGGCAAAAATTAAATTTCATAAGTTGATCGGGAATAAAAATTGAATCGAATTAAAGAAAAATTAGAAAACAAATTTGTTAATTTTAACTTTAACTCTAAAAGCTCAATGATCGTTTCAACATTACAGACCAAGAGCTACTGAATATTTGAATTTGTATAATGCATTGTCCTCTTGGAGACAACCTTACGCTGGGTCGGATTCTAGATGTTTTCGTATGAGAGTTATTTTTAACAGGTCAATATCTTTGATGTCTAGATGCCACTTTTACAATACACCAACATATTTGAACACTACACTAGAATACTCTACTCGACGCGCGTTTAGCTAACCATGCCAATATCATCGGGAGATGAATGGTTTGCAGTTTTACCCATTTGCCGATGATTCTAACATGGTTAGCAAAACGCGCGTCAAATAGTGTATTCGAGTGTAGTATTTTGTAAAAGTAGTTTATATACCTCAGCAGTCAATTTGATTTGAAAGTCACTGCGTGTTGGGCAGGCCTATTAGGACCCTAGCATTAACTGTATATAAAGCAATAGGTTCAAGCCAATGCTAATGTCATCTCGAGTGTCTTCTTCAATGTCCACAAACAGAATAAGTTCACCGTTGGTTCCACAGTATTCACTTGGGCCACACACTGGACTTGGACAATACAGGACTTAGTTGTGTTTTCATACTACTCTAAAATTCAGTTGCCTTATTCGTAATTCTCAAGACCAAATAGGACTATTATGACGTCAAAGGCAGATACGTGATTAACTAAACATTTTTCTTGGTTAACGGTGCCCTAAAACTGGGTGGAACTCACCCGCTAGATAAAAGTAAATCCCAAAATAGGGTAGTAAAGTTTCTAGAACCCATTGACTACCAACTGATAAGAAAAAAAAACTAAATCTGTACATGTTCTTTTTCACGAAATATCGCATGTTTTCAACTGCGAGATGCTGTTTGCAACAAAAAACTTACTATTAAAAACTAAAACATAAAAAATTTTATAAACTATAAGAACTTTTATAAACTATTTAAACCAGACTCTTGGATATTATAAGAATTGAAAAATAAACACTTGGCTGGCTTAGAAGGGATCGCCAGTGTTTATTTTAAGTTATTTCGTCAAATATTGCAGATCAGTTCTTGTATTACATTAACTAATTAATTGCTGAAAGTTCCTTCCCCCTCAAAGTTTAAAAATGTCTCTGTAATAGAGGTATTCGAGGAGGTATTCAAAAAGGGGATGAAAAAAATATTGCAAATTATCATCAAATTACTTTGATGTAGGGAGTGGTTTTTACTTGAGCTATTCTAATATGTGGAAAAAAGAGCTGATAGTTGATAGCCTTAACGCCCGGAATTCCACTCCAAATTAGTAATTTTTCCAAAAATTAAAAAAATAAATACAAATATCATTTACTGACTATTTTATAAAGAATCCGAACTATCTTTCTCAATCTGCCGAGTATAATTTGCCGTTCAAACTTGTTCAAATACTTCCGAGAATACTTCAGATACGCTGTACAAGTAGCACTGCGATTTTTATTACCATTAACATATAAAGTGCACTTGATCTGAATCACTTATCTAATTAATCGATACATATAAAAATTCGTTCATAAACATAATTAAGCGTCACTTACTTACTCATTAAATAGTGAAAGAAACCCTTTAATGGAAGATACTGACCTGAAAATAAAAAGAGAAAACCACATTAGGAGATCGTTAAAAGGATATTAATATTTAATAACAAAAACCAAACACAAATAATTGTACGTATACGTTACGGTTTTAATGATAATATAATGTAACGACAACATTGTAACAATGTATATTTAAATGAAGCAAATAAACTATTTGCTTTATTTGACAGCGTACACGAAAACACATCTGGCACCACCGAGGGACAAATTATAACAACAGATGTATGGAGTTTTAATTTTAATTCGAACAACCGATATAGGTAGGATTTATTACATCGAAATGAACGTCCCCAAAAAGAGAAACATGATTGATTGATATCATTCTTCTCGAGATTTTAATTTTCTCTTGAACAGATTCTTCCACTTCAAGTATTCTATTATTAACAATTGTTTAGCATTATTGAATTGAGGAGTAACAATGCAATAGTTTTATACGCCCTAATATGCAGCATAGTAAACATATATAAAGTATGTTCTCAGGTGGGGTATTGCAATTTTATAAATACAGTTGCCAAACCGAAGACAAATTATATGGCGTATTCGAAAAATTCGAAAATGTGAAATCGACTATAAGCAAACTACCCTTCTTTACATTTTTAATGAAAATTTCATTTAATTTTTTTTTTTTTCAGTTATGAAGAAAATCTTAAATACGAAGTTTAGTTACAAATAAGGAAAACCTCTTTAAAAAAATAATATTTGATACATCTAAGTTGTCCAACTATTCTACAATTCTACATCTAAACCTCCTACTAGCACATACTTTTCTAATCATATCTATGCATGAACAATTAAGAAAAATATTCGAAACAAGATATTTTATTGTTAAATTCGTTATTAATTTAGCATATAAAGTGTAAATGATTTACAGATGGCAAATAATATTCGTCTAGAGAGGCGAAGATATTAACAGATATATCATAATGATAGTTGTTTTATGACCCTTTCTAAAGCCGGGATTCTCAATAAGATAATATGTCGTTATTTTTTATGATAGAGTCGTTAGTAACAAGTGGTCTCGTTCGGGTGGTCGAAAAATTCGGATACCTGTACAATACGTTAAGAATACTAGGTCTATATTTTGGGAGTATTGGGAATACTAGAAAAAATACGAGGTACATTTCGTTAAAATTTGGAAGCCATCGGGTGACGAGCTTCCTTCCTCCGTTTTTCTGCACCAAGTGTATGTATATAGGTTTTACTATTGAAAATTTCCAATTTTCCGGAAAATATCCCACATTCAAAAGGTAGTGAAATTATGTGAAAAATATGCTTACGGGTGACCGGAAAACAAAATATTAGTATTTAGTTTATTGAAAGATCGGAAGTAAATTATTATTGTGACCGAAAAATATCGATCTGACTTTATTTTGTTACTACGAGCATCAATTCTGAAATTAACAGGAATTATTAATGGATGTATTAGTGAAGAAACGAGTTAGCATAAAACATAATACAGGTACACAAAAAGGGTTTTATATTAAGGAATAGACTAGAATCTGTGTTCGCTATGTATTTTGACAAACATAAACTGAATCTGACATCCAAATTGGCTCATCACGTCCCAATTTCTTTCTAAAGTTATAAAAATTAAAATATTAGTCCAATTTCGAGCTATCTCGTCGACAAAACAATATATTACTCCAATATTGAGCTCCTGTTTGAGGTTAAAAACAAATGGGGGTATGGTGGGCCAATTTGGACGTCAGAATTAGTTTCAGTACATTAAAATACATAGGGAGAACTGGGCCTAATTTAGTATAATATACCGTCTGTCTATTTTACGAGGGCCACACCAAATATCTTACTTAATATCTATTGTAGAATAATAAAGTTCTAGAAACAGTTATCTCATTTTTGTAAGCTATATTTAAGCATTTTTTATATTTAGGGTTAAGTGTAAGAACAGATAATGAGAAGACAAAAAGAATAATAGTGTGTATCAAAAAATTCGAAAAACGCAATTGGCTTTGACATACGCTTTCGTGAAAAAAGAAAAGACAAATCTCAAAGTAAACCATGACACCATTAATTCCGTTTATTTTTTTTCTTTCCAACGATATAAAATATGTCACAAAAATTTTAATTGATAGTGTCAATATTTAATATTTTACGAAAACCACAATTCATATCACTCAGCTATGCCATAATAGCAAAAATTCACTTTATAGTAATTATAGTTCAGTAATTATTTATTACAATTTAATACAAACAAACAAATATGTCATAAATAAAAATACAAGTACAAAATCAACATAAAAAAACGAAAAACTATGTATAACACTACTACCTACTACCATATTGAAAAGAAAATGTCTGTTATGTTAAATAACTACAAATGCTTCAATTGTGCACCATGCATTCTAATACATAAACGTGCTTCTACGAGACACATCACGCATTATGGAGCATTTCAGGAGTAATTGCCTCACATGCGTTTCTAGTTTTGGTTTTGATGTCCTCAACATTTTCAGGGGCAATTTGAAATACCTTGTCTTTAATGTAGCCCCAGACGAAAAAAATCAAAGGAATAATATCTGGTGATCGAGCTGGCCATAGAATGGGTCCATAGGTGCCTATCCAGCTATCTGGCATAACTTTATTTAAATAAGTTGTACATATTACAGCAGTGTGAGGTGGAGCCCCAACTTGTTGAAAAAATTAATAATTTAATCTTTTAGCCACAGTTAACTGACAAAGAAAATTTTTAAATTTGTTTTGCAGGAAATTAAGGTATCTACGAGCGGTTAATTTGCCATCGTAAAAATAAGGTCAAATTACTTTAGTCCCACCAGAGACCCACCCAAACATCCGTAGAAAGCCTTTTTTGGAAAGCAGTGTCTCTGCACCAATGTGTATTTTCTCGTGCCCACCTATAATGCATATTTCTATTGAAAAATCTATTATTAGAAAAATTTGATTCGTCCGACCAAAGAATTTCGCTACATATCAGCGGGTCATTCCTTTTTTTATTTAATGACCATCTACAAAATCTTACTCTCCTTGGCTTATCTCCCTCATTTAAATGTTGAACTTTCTACATTTTGTAGGATTGAATATTTTTCTTGCACTGTCTTTTTTATGCGACAGTTTCTCTGAATTTTTCTCAAAGACGTTTCTTCATCTTGGTTAATATAATTCAATACTATTCACTTTTCTTACATTATCCGCAACATGCCCTCACCTTACTACTTTTTTTGAAAATGAACCGTGCGTTTTTAGATTTTGAATTAACTTCCCAAACATAGTTCGATTTGGCTGCGGAACATCTGGAAATCTATCTCCGTAAACCGTGACTGCCATCTCAGCGTCAAAATTGCACTGACAATAAATGCTAATCATATCGAATTTGTTATTATTGGTGTACACCATAATTACTGATATAAAGCTTATCTTAGAATTCGACAAAGCAACATACAACAGTGACAATCTCTGAAATTGTTAATGACTTTTAAAATGTTTTCTTAACCGTCTCTCAAGTTACTAAAGTAACCCCTGGAAGATCTCAAGGACCTTGTGCTAGGTAAGAAGAGACGAGGCCCTACAGTTTAATGCGGACTCCGAACCATTCTTGGGACAATTTTTTTAATGAAAAATTGTTTCGCCTTGCAGGAATTGAACCCCCCAATTGTATACATTGTTTTCGTAAAATATTAAATATTGACACTATCAATTAATTAACATTTTTGAGACATGTTTTATACCGCTGGAAAGAGAAAAAATATACAGAATTAATGGTGTCATGGCCTACTTTGAGATTTGTCATTTATGCTTAAGAACGAATGTCACAGCCAACTGCGTTTTTCGAAATTTTTGATACACATCATTATTCTTATTGTCTTTGCAGTCAACTCTCATCTCTTTAACTTTTTTCGTATCTTCTCAAATAAGGAAGCTATAACCGTTTACGGTTTTCCTATTTTTCAGGTTTTTGTAACATATCTCAAAAAGTCGGCTATGGATTTCAAATTTCCTTTTACTGAAATATAGCCCACAAAAAATAGGATAACTGTTTCTAAAATTTTATTTTTCTACAATAGATATTAAGCGAGATATTTGGTGTCCTCGTAAAATAGACAGACGGTATAATAATGATTTTACTGACAAGCGACATTGTAACAGCAATATTTATAAAAATAAAGAAGTAAATACAATTAAAAGGATCGTTAATCCGTTAAGAAGGACATTTTGAAATTTGTGTGTTCTGGGGAGGGCATCTCATATATTTTTCTTATTTTATTAACATAACAACTTCCCTTAACTAGATACTTACCAAGATTATTTTATATACTTATACCCTCCTTATTTTAAAAAAGAAAAATGGTCACTCCATAATATTTCTGGCAGATTACGAAAGCCTGCGCAGAAATAGCACTAACATTTATATCATTTATATTTTCTGTTATCTGTTAATTTTTTTTTTCGGTTCCCCATGTATGCGTATAAACTGGATTCAGTATCATATAAATTTATGACGAATGATATCATTTTGCAGTATTATTTAACTATGTATTTCATTGCGAATGGTGAAAATAATTTGATCAAATAATATTTAATAAAGCCGTTTTAATAGTATTCATGTAATTGAGGACGTACATACATATATATTATTTACTAATGCATATACACAAATGATATTAATTTGAAAATTAAATTTGAACGTTAATTTGGATACAAGTTTTATTTGCTAAAAGTTTTAATTTAAAGTAATTAACTCAGCTAACTAAAATAAATTATATATTCGAATAGACAAAATGTCAGCGAGATATAAACTATCATTTTACGACTTTGAATGATATGAATTATTGCTGAAAATCTGACAAACTTTATTCAATTTCCCTGCATATTAAGTCATTTACAAAACTATTAAGCTAATTAATTAAATAATATAGTTACATATATATTACGTGGTAAAAACCCACGTTAAAAATAATAGAAGGATATAATTTTAAGTAATATTAATTCTTTTTATTAATAATTTGCTAGATTAGTTAATCAAAGGAGTTATTTATTATTGTGGATGTAGTATTCAATTGACTAATGGAAACAAATTATAAATACCTTGGGTTTCAGCGAAAGATAGGTACAAATCTCATCTGCATCGAACAGCCACTCAATAGAAAATACAAACACAGAAATATCAAAACAATCAACATATTGCCCTGCGGAATAATCACAATTAAAAGAAACGAAGAAAATCAACTAATAGACGTATAAATGCTACACGTTATAAAAAAGCTACTTACTGTCAAAGGAAAATCGCATTCCACAAAGCTGTCGTCATAACAGATAAACAACGCTCACCACTCAAGATAAAGAATCACACTAGTAGACAAACACACACACATAGAATGGCAGAAAAAATACCATAATATAGTAACTACTACCATCTTATGCAAAAACAATTTTCATACAAATGTTTCACTACTCGACAACTCTTTCCAGATTCTTTTGGAAATACAGGATAATGCAATAGCTGCAGGAAATTACAAGAAATACAATCCTTTGTAAAGGATGTCATCAACAGAGGAATAAATAAGACATAACAGGATGACATATGTGGGCAAATGATACGAAACACGAATTTTACATTGAGCCACTCTTATTTCACACAGCTTCTACTTCTGATTGCTAAATTAGACCAAGGCCAATCCTGTTTAAGGCAATAAAAATTCTTAGCAGTATACGAATGGTCGGAAAATGTAGTTAATGGTGTAAATAATTAAGGAAAAATAGTCCAGACTGAGTAAAAGTTCGGGAAGGGGGGTTGGGGTGGTAATATATACATTTTTAGGGGTTGGTACTCGTTTTTTGCGATTTGCGGCTAAACTATGCATCCTATCGAAAAGTGTTGAATGCAAAAGTTGTAGATAATGAAAAAATATAAAACTTTCTAATTGATCATTATTGACCATAACCTCAAAATTATCAAGAAAAATGCAAAAAACCGTTTTTTCGGTTTTTAATTTATAACTATCGCAAAAATGTTTATATTTTCATGAAAATTGGTGAAAATGTTCTCTTTTGTGTTTCAAACAAGCCCAAATTTTTTCAAAGCGAAATATTTAATTTTCGATGTTTAATGAAGAAAATAAAGAAAAAAACCTAATTTTCAATCGAAAAATTTGGTTAGCAAATTTTCGATTAATGAACTTTACTAGTGCTCATTTTGTTTGTTAAAATCTCAACTTTAATATAGAATTAAAATATGATATTGTTTATATAAAAAATATCGTTAAAAAAGCAAAAAACTGAAAAACTACTTTTTAAAAATAGAGTTTTCGGTGAAAATCATGAATTTCTTTTTTTTTTATTGTAAATAAACGTTTACATTCATAAAAAACGTTAATTCTCAAACAATACTATGTTATACAAGTAATATACATGTACCTAACTATTCTCGGCTTTCAAAGTCCCGAAAACATTATTTAAACTGCAATTAAATAGGTAAAAATTCAAAAAACACAAAAATTAAAAGTAAAATAATTTTACTGAAATCTTTTTTTCTTCGTGGGCAATTCTTCATCGCCAGAATTCAGTATCATTATTTTTATTTTTATTTTTTAGACAGTGGGTACTGTCTTCGTCTTCGATGTCCTCAAGACTACAATTTTATTCGTACAACGATTTTTCCGCACTAGAGCTATTACCGCATCCTGTTTCGCAGCTGCAGCAGATAATTTTCAATAAATGTTCAGGAATTAATTTTTGTTCTGTAAATATAGGTACGATGCCATTAACGTAATGTTTCCATCCCCAATCTGTAGCTGTTAATTGATTACCAAGCCAACTTTGTATTTGAAAATACACCCTGTAACAATGTTGCTTAGCTCTGCCCCTTCAGTTGGAGGTAATTTTTTCAAATGAAATGAGGATTTAACAGTAGCCGTTCGGTAAAGTTCAAATCTTTTGTAAATAGAAGCTATTATTTTTAATCCATTTTCGGTAATCGTTTGTTTGTCTGCATTTGTATTGTAAAAAAATTCTGCAAGATTAGGTAAATGTTTATCGGCCAATAATGATTTTATAATTGTTTTTTTTCCTTTCCCAGCAAAAGTGGAAGTTGTATCGCAGCCAGAAAAACAATGCAAAAATGCTACAACATGTTTATGTGATTTATGTTTAAAACTATTAGAGGTGTAATAAGTATCATATTACGACCTATAGTCGGGATACGTATACGAGGTCCCAGATCTTACTAATCCTTGTAGTGAGAGCAACGAAATAAAAGAACAAGTAAAAACAAATACAATTTATTATAAAAAGAATTAGTAACAGTACAAAAAAAATTAAACAATAAAATATTACGATAAAATAATACAGACAAGTCTAGGGTTTAGGGTTAACGCTATGAAAAAAAAAAAGATTAATAAGTTGAAACAATTGACAATAAGTATGAGATATAAGGGTTACTTAACTTTTACACACAAAATTGGAGAGTTTCCTGGCGCTCCAGACGTGAGGGTTGGTCGAGGTGAAGTCTTCACAACACAATTTGATAGGGTTCATAAAATTCTTCACAATAGTTAGATGTTTCTCTTAATCGAAATGTATGAATTAAATTGCAGGGCCAAATCGTTTACCAAAATTCGTGTACCAAAGAATAGCAATGATCCAAAGTCCAAAAATCCAACAATCCAAAAAAATAACCGAACAGTAGCCAAGTTCTGCGGTCAAAATCTGGCCTATCCCAAATCGTCTACAATTAAATTGCAAAATTATTCTCAAGTTTATCTTCTAACGTGAGCACGTGTCTTTAATAAATCAAAGAAATTCAAACTTACCTAGAATATTACTTCTAGACGATAACTTGCTTAATTATCCGAATAATTCGAAAATTCAATTTAACAAACCAAAATATAAATTGAAATATTAGGTTAAATTTAGTTATTAATCCGGTATTAAACCGATTAGCAACCACGTGCCTTTTAACTAAATAAATCCGTAGCGAAGTTTTCAGTTCAAATTCTTGATTTAAAAGAGGAAGTTTTAGGCAATTTCAGAGATTTATAACCTTTGATCACTCACAAAAACAAAAGGAAATGACAACAGCTGACAGTTCGACAGTCAGGGTACCAACTTGTGAAATGGAAATACTGAATCGATTTTTATGGACTTTCGATCATTAACCATCTTTACTCTATTACTTTGTAAACAACTTTTATACGCTAATTATTGCAATAATCTATATTGTAAATTCTCTTAAAATATACACAATAATATACCATTATTTAATAAATTTATATATTCTCTACGGAGAGCCATCTGTTGGAGAAAAGCTTAAGTGGTAATTTGCACCCAATATTTAGCGTGGTGACATTTATCGCTAAAGGTAATTTCTACTATAGGAAATTTTGATGAATTTATGTACATATGATCTTGCGGACACCGGCGGAAGATGGCACGTTACAACTCCATCCTACCAAAATAATAAAAAAAATATTCTGAAGGAATTTTTTTTTTACAACAACCAAAGTATTTAAAGGTGATAAATATACCAATAAACTCTTCTCAAAA
Source organism: Leptura quadrifasciata (assembly GCA_963675555.1). Taxonomy (NCBI): domain Eukaryota; kingdom Metazoa; phylum Arthropoda; class Insecta; order Coleoptera; family Cerambycidae; genus Leptura; species Leptura quadrifasciata. Next base: position 88,396,743 of record OY776675.1, read on the forward strand.
GAGAAAGATATCTACATATACATGGCTAAATATAATATTACCAAAAAAAGTTTTCCCAAGAATAAACAAAATAATTAAAGCGCAAAAATTGTGTCAAAAATAAATAGGTTTTTATTGGTACTAGTTGGTGACAAGTAACTCAGATCTCAAATTTAGAATAACAGCCCCAAAATGCAAAATGTGTGAAATCTCAAGAAATTCTTGTTTAAGAAAAGAAAAATTTTGAAAAATACCTAATTAAAGTGTTAAACAAATTAAAATATCTATATTAGAATGCAAGTAAAATGTTGTACAAACTTTACCGTGAAGCTGAGAGATACACAACAAAATATCTCAGTACATTGTAGTATGTACCAAACTAAAATAATGTTAAACTTGTCGTGAAGCAACAAGAAAAAAAAATCAAACACCAGAAGGATGGTAGCAAAAGTAGACAACGGACAAGGTTCAAAAATTCTTACGATATACTATGCATCAAGACAATTACTAAAACATTTAAACAAAAGACTATCTTAAAACTACAGTATATTATAGCATATACTAGCTAAAACTAAGAATTTAAGATTCTTAGGGGCCAAGTTATGGTACTTGCAAAACCAAAATTGTCGTGAAGCGACAAGAAAAAAATCAAACACCAGAAGAGTGGTAGCAAAAGTAGACAACGGACAAGGTTCAAAAATTCTTAGGTTAGACTATGCACCAACTCACACTGAGCGTAGTTTCCTGTGGGTAGCAGCCACTTGCATAGAACGTCCAGAAACTTACACCCTGTACATTCTAGGCAACCAGCTCCGTCACACTCCACTATCTCCACATTCACACTCCCATTTACCTACCACATATAACACAAAGGACAACAAAAAAAAACTATACAATAACGCCAAAAAAGAAAAATTAAAAATTTTGGTCAGTTTTTGGCCTTCAGTAACGAGAGTTCAAGTTGTTCGGTCACTCGATCGCTAACTGGAATTTAGGAGACGTTGTTCGTCCTTTTACATAAAAAGATCCCACCCAAGAAAATTACAAAATGCAAGATTTTCTCTTCTCCCGAAATACCAAGTAGCGGTGAACTAAATGGTAAATCGCCAAACTAAACATCCAACAAATATCCAAAATAAATATCCAAAATAAACAATGAAAATCTTGACCAAAACTAATTTTTCAAAAAAAAATTATCTCCCAAAAATTCAAAATTAATCAGAGGCCAATGTGAAGTCGGGTTTTAAATCTTTCACATGATATTGACCAATCAATTCTTTGGCGTCATTTTCTAGTTCATACACATTCAAACCAATTTTCTTTTTCACGCGATAGGGACCACTAAACTTAGGTGCTAACTTTGCTGAGAAATGTTTAGAAGCATCGGATAGAGGAAAATCTCTTTTCCACACATAATCGTTTACCTGAAAGCTAACCGGACGTCTTCTAAGATCATATCTCATCTTAGTTTTCTCATAAGCTTTTTGCAAGTTTGCTTTAATAGTTTTATGCAGTTTAGCAATCCCTTTATTTTTCCATTCTATGTTTTCCTTAAGATCTTCTGTACCAAATTTACCTTTGTCCCGCAAAATTTTATACTCTTCGCCATTTACAATCATTTCTCGGCCAAAATTGGCAAAATATGGAGTATAACGTATTGTTTCATGTTTGGCAGTTCTTATAGCACATGCAAGGTGTGGAAGATTATCACTCCAGTTTTCTTTGTTGCTCATCAATGTATGATGAGAGTAGGGTTTTTAACACCCGATTAACCCTCTCAGTGGGGTTATTCTGTGGATGATAATAGGCATTATATAAAGGTTTAACTCCATATTTTTCCAAAAATGCTGGAAATTCCTTACTTCTACCATACTGCGTCCCATTGTCCACGATAATGAACTCTGGAACACCGAATAGCAAGAAGACATGCTGTTCAATGGCTTTAATGACATTTTGAGCAGTAGCCGAACGAAGAGGTACAAAAATTACAAATTTACTGAAGTAGTCAGTAACAACTAGGACATATTTATAACCAGAACTACTGCGAGGTAGTGGGCCAAAAAGATCACTACTTATCAATTGCCAACAACGAGTTATATCTGGTCTACTACCCATTTCACCGGCAGGTATCTTTTGTATCGGTTTCTGACTACAGCAAATTTGGCACTTTTTGATATATCGATACACATCAGCTTTCATACAGGGCCAGAAGTACTTTTGAATTAAACGATTGTAACTTTTATATACACCCATGTGGGCACCGGTTAATATATCAGCATGATATTTTTCTAAAAGTTTACGTCGTTCTGGCTTAGGTACTACTTCCTTCCATGTATCGATATCGGAGAGAAGATCTTTAAAACCACATTCAACCTTTTTGTACAATTTCCCATTCATTTCACGCCACCTATCATATTGTAACGGACTATCTCTCACTCGTCGTAGCATTTTATCATACCACGGATCGCCAGAGGGTACTATCGGTTCATTTTCAGTAGTTACGGTATCTATGGCAGGTGGTACTGCTCTCGATAAGCAATCAGGAACTACGTTATAACGACCCTTTCGGTGTATAACCTCAAAATCAAAACTTTGGAGACGCAAACACCATCTGCCAAGTCTACCTTTAGGATCTTTTAAATTATTTAACCACTTAAGAGCATAACAATCTGTTACTACAATGAACTTAGTCATCTCGATGTACCCACGAAGTTTTTCTATGGCATAAATGACCGAAAGAATTTCTAATTGGGTGGCCCCATATTTAGCTTCTGTCTTGGTTAGTGCTCGTGACAGATAGCATATCACGTGTTCTCTATTGTCATAAAATTGTGACAAGACGCAACTAATACCGACCTGTGACGCATCGGTCTGTAAAATAAACGGATAGTCCCAATTTGGACGTGACAAAATGGGAGCACTAATCAAAACACTTTTAATATTTAGAAAAGCTTCATCACATTCTTTCGACCATTCCCATTTAACCTTCTTACGAGTGAGATTAGTTAAAGGTGCAACAATTGTAGAAAAATCTGGAATAAATCGGCGGTACCACGATAGCATCCCGATAATTCGCCTCACCTCTTGAGGATTTTTAGGTTTAGGCATATCAACTATTGCGCTAACCTTCTTAGGGTTAACACCAAGACCATCACGATTTACTTTATAGCCTAAATATTCCAGTTCTTCTCTACAAAATTGACACTTTTCTCGTTTTAGCGTTAAGCCAGCAGACTTCAGACGGTTAAAAACCTCTTTTAGTACATGGATATGAGTGTCAAAATCACTTGTTACAATTATTAGATCATCTAGGTAAGCAAACACATATGGCTTTAACTCTGGCCCAAATAAGCGATCTACCAATGCTTGAAAAGTACCTGGGGCCCCATGGAGACCAAATGGCAAACGTTTAAATTGAAAATGACCCCTGCCGGGTATAGTAAAAGCTGTGTATTGCTTACTATCTTCTTCTAATTTGACTTGCCAATAAGCCGATCTGATATCTAAACTTGAGAGATAACGAGCTGTTCCCAGTTGATCTAATATCTCATGTACAAAAGGCAATGGATAAGCTGGTCTTTTAGAGACACTATTAACCTTTCTAAAATCTACTACAAAACGATAAGTCCCGTCATCTTTATTTACCATTAAGATAGGTGAACTCCATTCACTCTGACTACGTTCGACAACACCTAACCTCAACATTTCATCAAGTTCCTCATTAATCTTTTGCTGCATGGGTGGACTTACACGATAATACCTCTGTTTAATGGGCAAAACACCTTCATTAACCTCTATTTTATGTTCCACCACATTAGTGCAGCCTAATTTGATGTCCTTGATGCTGTCAAAGTAGTCGCTCACAACCTCATTCAATCGTACTCTCTGTTCGCCTGTCAAATCGATAGCACCTTCCAGAGAGGCATTATTCTCCCGTACTATATCGCTTATGACAGGTTCACTAGAGAAATACCATTCACCCTTTCGCAAATCAGGAACGATACCCATCGTTATCCAAAAATTTGTACCTAAAACTAGAGTATGACGCAACTCGGGCACAATCATAACCTCAAAAAGATGGACTTTGTCTTTGAGTTTAATAGGCACAGTTACTTGTCCTAAACACTGCATGTGGTCATTATTTGCAACTTTGCACGATGTTACAAGACATTTTTCAAGTTTTAGGCCAAAAGTTTCCAAAATTTTCCATCCTTTTGAGTTCATAAATATACCATTTGCACCACTATCTAGCAAAGCCAAAATCTGAACATCAAAAACACTAACTTTAACGTATGGACATTCGTTCCCATTTACTTGTGACAAAATGTAATCTAAAACAATCTTCACCCGTTCACTATCAAACAAACTAAGAGACATGTTAGGAGTGTTAACATTATCAGTCGGTTTTCTACAAGGCTGACTTAATCCCCGACTACTGACTAAGTCCTTGCCCCGTTTCCCTGATTGCAACAGGTAGGACAGGTACGAATCGTATACCCTGTTAGGCCACAACGATAGCATTTTATTATTTTTGTTGAGCAGTCACGGGCTAAATGTTGTGTGCTATTGCATTTGAAACATCGCAAACTATTTACTTGCCTTGAGTTATGTTTTTCCCTACTTGAAGATCGATTACGTGACCTCTCTTGACTACTCGATCTATTCCTACCAGCAGAATTCTCACGGCTATTGTAAGAATATGTATTAGTGAGGTTTCGATCCCGACTACTTGATCGATTTCTACCACGAACGTAATTCCTATCAATGCTATCGCGGTGCCTAAAGGTACGTTCCCTACTTGTTGAACGATTAACATTCCCACTATATCTCCTATGCCCCTGGTCTAGATTGTTATTTGCATGATGGGAATTATTACTTCTCATTTCTGATCTACTGTCTCTACAAACACGATATTCACTTTCAAAATTTTGCTCAAAATTACTACCAAAAATACCATTACAAAAAGAGACCCTAGTATTAGCTTGATGATTACTAGGTCTATCACGTCGCATGTTTAGTCTACGTTCCTCAATTTTATTTACCAATTCCATCAATCGTTCCTCCGAGTGAATGTCTTCTAAAAGTAATCGTTCCTGATATTCAGGTAACATGTTTTGTTTTATGATTTTTAATCTTTTCTCTTTCGAGAGTGGAATTGACAAATAATTTGACAGGTCCGAAATGTGGGCGATGAAAGTTCCTATACTTTCATCGCTCTGCTGATATCTAGTTTTGATCAGATTTTTTACATGCTTTTCAAAATTGAAAGGTAAAAATTCCCTTTTGAGTCGTGTGCAGAGGTCTGACCACGACTCAATCTCATGTTCGATAGAGCGATAGAATACATCAGCCCTATCCTCAAATAAACAACCTATGCCATCGAGCAATTTAGATTCGGATACTTTTCTGGTTTTACAAAACTGATTAACTTTTCTTATAAAGTCTAACACGTCTAAACTATTTCTAAATTTTCCTTTAAATGTAAAATTCCACTGTGACACTGGAACGTAATCTGGATCTGTCAGAACAAGTGTCTGCAGATTAGCTAGAGCAGTGGATTGATCAATTGGAATTTCTACTGCTGGTGTACCGACCAAAAATTTCTTCCTATCAACAAAATCCTCATAAATTTTACTATAATTCTTAAGTAAACCAGCAAGTTGTTCCCTTTGGTCATCATTTTCACAAGGTGTGCGAGCCATTCTACCTTTTAGATGCCAAAATAACGCATCTAGCCTTTCTATCAAATTAAGTGTCAAAATACCTTTAGAGGCTTTTGTAACTAAATTCAAAATTGTTGTACAGTTTTGTAATTCAGAAATAGCATCCAAATCTCTAACCATTTCAAATGTTTTACCCTGATTTTCTTGTCTTAAAAATGATGTTAAATTATGGGCTAGATCTTTAGTCTTGTCACCAGACTTTACATCTATACCTCGTATAAGTAATTCATAAATGAGAAACTCCCTATCTAACAGTGAAGTATTTATGTCAACCATTTTGTAATAAATTATTTGATGAAACTGTGTTTTATTTCAAGATAAAAATTCAGTAAATAAAAAAAATGCTCAGGAATTTCAGAAAAAAAACAGATACAAAAACTAAAACTATACAATTTTTACCAAGTTCCTGAGATTTCTCTTTCAAGGTGACTCCTTTTAGATCACAAAAATTTCAGCAATACCTCGACCAGCAAATTTGTCCCTTCCAGTCTTTCGCTCCAGGTTCTCCGATAGTGCAAAAGCGTACCTAGGAAATTCAAAATTAAATTAGTATATTTCTTATTAGGTGAAATTGATTGTTCTTTTATTGTTACTCTCACAAAGATCCCGGCTGAGCCCCCAAAATTATTACGACCTATAGTCGGGATACGTATACGAGGTCCCAGATCTTACTAATCCTTGTAGTGAGAGCAACGAAATAAAAGAACAAGTAAAAACAAATACAATTTATTATAAAAAGAATTAGTAACAGTACAAAAAAAATTAAACAATAAAATATTACGATAAAATAATACAGACAAGTCTAGGGTTTAGGGTTAACGCTATGAAAAAAAAAAATGATTAATAAGTTGAAACAATTGACAATAAGTATGAGATATAAGGGTTACTTAACTTTTACACACAAAATTGGAGAGTTTCCTGGCGCTCCAGACGTGAGGGTTGGTCGAGGTGAAGTCTTCACAACACAATTTGATAGGGTTCATAAAATTCTTCACAATAGTTAGATGTTTCTCTTAATCGAAATGTATGAATTAAATTGCAGGGCCAAATCGTTTACCAAAATTCGTGTACCAAAGAATAGCAATGATCCAAAGTCCAAAAATCCAACAATCCAAAAAAATAACCGAACAGTAGCCAAGTTCTGCGGTCAAAATCTGGCCTATCCCAAATCGTCTACAATTAAATTGCAAAATTATTCTCAAGTTTATCTTCTAACGTGAGCACGTGTCTTTAATAAATCAAAGAAATTCAAACTTACCTAGAATATTACTTCTAGACGATAACTTGCTTAATTATCCGAATAATTCGAAAATTCAATTTAACAAACCAAAATATAAATTGAAATATTAGGTTAAATTTAGTTATTAATCCGGTATTAAACCGATTAGCAACCACGTGCCTTTTAACTAAATAAATCCGTAGCGAAGTTTTCAGTTCAAATTCTTGATTTAAAAGAGGAAGTTTTAGGCAATTTCAGAGATTTATAACCTTTGATCACTCACAAAAACAAAAGGAAATGACAACAGCTGACAGTTCGACAGTCAGGGTACCAACTTGTGAAATGGAAATACTGAATCGATTTTTATGGACTTTCGATCATTAACCATCTTTACTCTATTACTTTGTAAACAACTTTTATACGCTAATTATTGCAATAATCTATATTGTAAATTCTCTTAAAATATACACAATAATATACCATTATTTAATAAATTTATATATTCTCTACGGAGAGCCATCTGTTGGAGAAAAGCTTAAGTGGTAATTTGCACCCAATATTTAGCGTGGTGACATTTATCGCTAAAGGTAATTTCTACTATAGGAAATTTTGATGAATTTATGTACATATGATCTTGCGGACACCGGCGGAAGATGGCACGTTACAATCATTAATATTTCCTGCATCAGGTTTGTGGAAATAGATATTCAATTCATGTGAACTGAATTGATTTAAAAGAACTAAAAGATCTATGTCTTGACCAACAACTACCACTATTTTATCGGAGTTTTTTGCTACTTCAAGGGATGTATTGATAATTAGGGAATCTGCATCTTCTTCATATAACTATTTTTTGCGTAGTTGTTTTGCACGTAATGTAAATATTTTTGTGTTATTTCATTAATTGTATCGTTTTTTTGCTAGATTACTTTGTGTAAGAGAAACCCGCCGTCAACAACGTGTACAATATTGCTCGAAGTTGGTAACGAATCGATGCTGGCAAATTCTGTATATAAATGTGACTTAACATTTTTTCTGAAGCCATTCTCTGTAAACAACGACACAGGAAATGGAGCAAGCTCGTACTGTAAATAATTCTTCATATCATCTGTGCTGCTGATATTTCGTGAAATTCTCTGAAATAATAGTAATGGATCAATTGTAACAGTCTCGCCTCAGTTAGGTACATGTACATTACTTGTATAACATACTATTGTATGAGAATTAACGCTTTTTACGAATGTAAACGTTTATTTACAATAAAGAAAAAGAAATTCATGATTTTGACCGAAAACTCGATTTTTAAAAAGTAGTTTTTCAGTTTTTCGCTTTTTTAACGATATTTTTGTATATAAACAATATTATATTTTAATTCTATATTAAAGTTGAGATTTCAACGAAAAAATGAGCACTAGTAAAGTTCATTAATCGAAAATTTGCTAACCAAATTTTTCGATTCTTTATTTTCTTCATAAAATATCGAAAATTAAATATTTCGCTTCGAAAAAATTTGGGCTTGTTTGAAACACAAAAGAGAACATTTTCACCAATTTTCATGAAAATATAAACATTTTTGCGAGTTATAAATTAAAAACCGAAAAAACGGTTTTTTGCATTTTTCTCGATAATTTTGAGGTTATGGTCAATAATGATCAATTAGAAAGTTTTAGATTTTTTCATTATCTACAACTTTTGCATTCAACATTTTTCGATAAGATGCATAGTTTAGCCGCAAATCGCAAAAAACGAGTACCAACCCCTAAAAATGTATATATTACCACCCCAACCCCCCTTCCCGAACTTTTACTCAGTCTGGACTATTTTTCCTTAATTATTTACACCATTAACTACATTTTCCGACCATTCGTATACTGCTAAGAATTTATCGTCTATTACGATATTTTAAACGGTTTGGCCCTGGTCTAAATTGAGATATGGGAAATAAGACTCTGATAGCGGTGGAACATTACTGGAACACACAAAAGATGGAAATGGGTATGAGCAATTATTTCCCCTAGTGCCATGGTGATTTTGTCAAAGGTAGGATCTTTAACGTATCTAAACTCTTCACACATGAAATCAGCAAAACATCTCATCGAAGAAATTTTGCGTAACTGTAACGAAATCCGGGAATATTTTGCATGACCCGCGTGCGACACGTAAAAACGCCGTCGGAAGATATTTTTAGAAGTACAAGGAAAAAGGACTATTATAAAAATCAGTTCCACGAGGGCGTAACTGCAATAAATGACGTCTCGTGGATGAAAGTTTCTCAATTGACACAAAATATTTGTTTTGCGGAATTGCGATGAAAATTTCAATTTTGTACACACACATATATACGAGGCGTAAACTAATTGGACTTAAAAAACAGGGAAATACGGAGCTAAGACGTTCAAGGGTATTGCATAAATCGTTCAATTGGTCATTTAACATGAGAAAACCGCATGCTATTAAATTAAAGGGTGCAAATTGGAGATATGGGTGAAAATGCAACTCTCAGTTTATTTAATATAACTCGGGAACGAAGCAAAAGTCAGGTAGGTATAGTTAATCGGAAACTTTTTATAGAGAATCAAATTTTCCATCGAAATGGCTTATTTTAAAGGATAAAAAATATTTTTTTGTGCGAAAAGTATCCAAGAAAATATTTTAAAAAATAAAAAAAATCCAATTTTTCGTTTCTATAGCAACGCAAATTTTTGTTGTTGTTGAAATATGCTTAAAATGGCATGAAACGTCGAGATTTTTTTTGTGCGCACGTTTAATCTGAAACCGTTTGTGATATTGACTTGAAATTTGGTACACTTATGTATTATAATGAGATCTGGAACTAGATTATATTTTGATCTAATCCCATTGAAGAGTTCGGGGGTAAATGGGGTAAATAAGGATAAATAGGCAAAGTAAGCAGGTAAGAGTCCATAAAATTGCAATTTAGGACATGTGCGAAAAGTCAAAGTGTCAAATTTTTTTTGGCATCAGCCACCCCCCACTATTACCCCCAATACCACCCCCACAATATTATGAAAAAGAGTAAAAAAAATAAAATGTGATTTAGGGTGTATACAAGAATGAAACGTCTCAAAAAATTCTTTTGGCGTTAGCTACCCCTCTACCACCCCCATCCTATTACTAAAAGGAGTAAAAATTAAGATTTAGTGTGTATACGAGAACCAAGAGACTCTAAAATTTTTTTGGCATTAGCCGCCTCGCCCCTCTACCACCCCCATTGCCACCTCCACGCTATTATTAAAGGAAGTAAAATATTACATATTAATGAAATTTAGTGATCCAAAATTTATAATTGTTTGACGAATTTGGTGGGTGTTGGGATCAACGTTTTGTCAACAAACACAAATCTTAATTTATCGACGTTTCGTTTATTATTATCAACATCCTCAGGACCATTTAATTTGTGTTTTGATGTCGTATAAAGTACATAACTTCTGGGACACATTAGAGTTCTTAAAAACATTCAATATTGTAAACGAAAAGTATAATAGTAAAAATGGCCCTATACATATACGTTTAACTGAATATTCAAGTTAAAATGTAGTAGTTTCTTAATTATTACTGATAAGCAGATGGTGCTTAATTCATAGATTTTCACCATTGAACGTTGGTAGAATACTATTTTACATGACCCGTTACATGATGTGTATGCTATTAAGATACAATATGAGCTTGCATTTGTAGTATCCAACTAAAAACTCGCACTTCATAAAATAATACTGCAATATACATAAAAGATATTAAGTCCTGAAAAAGCACAACTAAATATAAAAGTATACATAAACGAATGAAGTTATATCGTACTTCATTGATACATAAAGCACCATTATCTTGCATTATATAGAATGCTATTGAAAACCGTCTTATGTACTGGAGAAACATTGAATTTCATTGCATAAAAAAATCTAATAAAGAAGTAACATGTGTGTGAGAGATAAATTTTAATAAAGACCCCATTTTCTTACAAAAAAGTTTAGCAAATATTCTGAGGCGTTCCCGTCTGTTTTCTCGCAAAGAAATCTCTGTAATCAGATAAAAATATAATCACGAAGTACCCTATGCTTTGTCAACTCGTAACAAAAAAACAATCTAACGTCGCTAACCCAATATAAAAGTTATCTGGAGAGACAAAATCAGACGGGGTCCACACAGCTGATTAGGTTATTCAAATTTTATATCTAGTTTGGATTATTGCATTTTTTATTGTTCCTTGGATTGTATCACAATCCTACAAAATGAAATTCTCATAATGATGGACTGACACAATAATGAAACGACTGGAATATTAAAGTTTATTTCTTATAGCTGTAGATAAAATTTTAATACCTACAATAAGGAATTAATTGACAAGTCAATTTTTGTCTAGAGAAAATAGACAGATTTGAAGTAAAACAATATTAAATATTTATTGAGACCTTATCTGCATTATGTGGATGCAGGTGGTCTATTCCGTTCTACAGAGTACATTTTTCACTCATTATAAATATTTGTCTGTTTTTTTTCTTTTCTTTTTTCAAATTGTATATATAAGTTTGTGATATGCCATTTTTCGCTGGTTTCCACAAAGTAATAATAACAGATATTATTAGTCGATAAATTCACTCATCTATAGTAAATAATAAATTACATTTTCAGCGATAGATGTCACCACGCTCTAATTTCTTATCCAAATTACCACCTAAATTTTAAGCTTTCAGCCAACAGATGGCGTCCACTAGGACATATACCGATTTATTAAATAGATGCGTATATCATAGAAAATTTAAAACATAAACTATTATCATAATGATTACAAAATAATAGTGTAAATATACTTAACGATAGAAAAAGTCCATATCAATCGATTTAGTTTTGTAATTTCTCAAGTTGATACTCTGACAGCCGAATTGTCGAACTGTCAGTTTAAGTCATTTCCCCTTGGTTTTTTTGTGAGTTAAAGTGATTATAAATATCAGCCAAGTTCCTTCAAACTTCCCTTTTAAATCGGTAACCACACTGGCTACATGTAGATGATTATATGGTAAAACATGGGGGCTCGAGCCTGGTATGGTGTATTGGCTCTATACCAGTGTAATAAGACATACATACATACGCCTGATTTAGTTTGGTGGCCCAAAACCACTCAAACAACAGCAGCTAACACGTTAAGCTAGCTACCGAGACTGGTTTGCTTGGGAATCACTGGTGCTATGAAAAGTATTCCCGCAGCAGCCATGGACACCTTATTGGACCTCCCCCCACTCAGCGTGGTTATTCAAGGAGAGGTAAGAATGGGGGCATACAGGGTACAAAACTCACATGGCCTAATTAGCTCTCCATGCAGGGGAGTTGGGACATATGAGGATAATCAACACTGTAGTAGATCCTTTATTAAGTATAAGGTCAGACTACATGGTCCCAAAAATTACATTTAGCAAGCCTTCAGTGTCTCTATTGGAGAGAGAGGGGACTGGTCAACAGGAACTTCTGAGATATTACGCAAAGGCCTGGCTGGCCTGGTATACGACGGGTCTAGGATGGAATCAGGAGCTGCAGCAGGAATACATGGAGTGAGACCGAGGGCAAATAAGCCTTTCTCTTGGACTTCACGCCACTGTATTTCAAACTGAAATTCTGGCTATAATTGAGTGAATATGTGAGAAAGTTAAACGACTATATGTGAACCAGTAGATCTCCATCGCATCGGACAATCAGGCGGCACTAAAAGTATTAGCCTCTAACAAAGTGTCTTCCAGACTGGTGTGGGACTGCCACAAAGGGCTCGAAGTTCTGGGTGAGCAGAACAGAGTTAAACTGCTCTGGGTGTCGGGACACACCAGAATAGATGGCAACGAAAAAGCTGATGAACTTGCTAGACAAGGAGCAGCTAATACATTCTATGGCCCAGAGCCTGTGCTGGGCATTACCATAGGTTCAGCTAGGGGGGTAATTAAAGACTGAGTTAGAAATAAACACAATCATTACTGGAGGAACACATCAGGTAATCGACATGGTAATCAACACTCATTAAAGGACCATGCCCAAAACAAATCGTAGAACTGCTCTCAAAGAACAGGTTACAGTCGAGAATTGTGACAAATCTCTTGATGGGACAGTTTCCTGTTAAGAAGCACCTGCACAGAATTGGCAAGTTCGATGGTTACTCTGACTGAAGATTACGTGGCAAGGCACGAGAGACAGTAGACCATATTACATATGAATGTGAGGCACTGGCCCGCAAAAGATATAATATTTATAGGTAAACACAAACAGGCCCGGAAAGCATTAAAACTCGCCCATTCTCAGACCTGTATCACCTCATCGGTGGCACAGTATGAAAAGTGTAGATCGGAACAGGGAGTGTACAATAAGCCCAAGAGGCTCCAGTGCCCTCGGAGTGTTTACAGACGACCCTGTGAGGAGAAGTTTTAGCAAGTAAGGGTCTCACCCCTCCTCGTCAAAAAAAGTGCTGTTTATCAACGTAAGATCCAAATGGTCGAGAATAACAGATACCCATTAGTGCTATCAGCTCCTGAAATAAAATCTGTTGCCGCTCCACTTCGCAAAACGAACGTGTGGGCAAACAAGTAGCAACCTTGAGAATTGCCTTTGGTCCTGTTTTCAGTGTATGAACCTCAAGAAGAACGATTTTTTTTTCGGCTTTTTCATATTCGTAATTTCTTTACACTTCTGAACTCTGTCCAACATATACTGTCCTATCAAAGGTCATAAAAATCAAAACTGCTTAATACATGTACCTTAGAAGGTGGTTTTGGGGTAGTATTTGAATAAATTCGCGTTGGCCCTCACTCTGGAATTATTTTGAATCCTCAAGTAAACTTGTAACACGCGCTGTAACTTACAACTCAGGATTATATGATAATGGCATCACCAGTAACAATTGATTTTTTTCATATGAAAATATATCTTATTATTACTATTATTTACAGTTATTAACTTTATACAAACTTGTATACGCACTAATGATCACAATCAGTCGATGCATGTAAAGTTGAAAATAATAATAAATAATGTTTTAAATTATTGTGAGTTAGTTTACTGATATCGTCATTTAATAAAATTTTATTTGTATTAGCTTGATATTTCGAATAAAGATTATGTCATTAACGTTTTAATTTTAAAATAGTTCATCTAAATTCAACCAGTTTAGTTTACCGAGGCGGCTACAGTGAAGAAATATGTGAATATTTCCAACTTATTTTTGGCGAAAATTTGGATTTAATAAAACAGTACCAACTTTGTACACTTGTCTTTTGTCTATAATAGTTACAAGATGTTTTTAGTGTATTATGTATTGAATAATTAATATGTACTATCTGCAAACTAGTTTCTAGTTTTTGCCTGTCGCATAACTCTCCCATTAATTTTATTTACACAAAAAAATATGAAAAGTAGTGGTAGTGACAAAGGACTTAATATTAACTAGATATTATCCTAATCAAGGTAAATTTTATTATTTATTATATAATTTTAATTCTTTTAATTATACTTCGCATCATACCCGAAACATATTCTCTTGGTAGTCCCCGCATGTGATGGAAACATTTGTTTTAATGAATCCTCGCGGTCATTTTGAGGTGGAGAGTGATCAAAAAGTAATTAACCACATATATGAGCAACTCATGCCGCTTTTATATGTTAGTAATCAGTTTGGAGGCTCCTCTTCCCAGTTGCTTAATCTTGATTAGTGCAAACTCATCGAATTCAATGAGCTTCGATCCTAAATTACCGGCCGGCATCACCATACAGTATTATGTTCACATTAGGTTCTTTTATTAATTCACATGAGAATTACGCCTCTCTTTGATCAATCATTTTTTCCTCTCATGTACCATAATCGTGTTTAAAAAATGTAATGTCATATTTAATCTTGAGATGATTGCTATATTATTTGTAATTTTACACAGATTTAGCACGAATTAAATTTAATATATTTGTAAAAATGATGGGTTTGAATCCCTGTGACAGATTTGACCATTTTCAATTGTAATTATAACAATAGTAATAATTATTATATAACTAGGGAAGTGAAGGTACTCGGTGAAAAATATTTCAGAAAGTAAATAGTAGATAAATAGCGGTAAGGAAGGAGGGCCAGGAGAGGGACATTCTTAAAACCTACAACATCTCTTCTGAATGTGGCTAGTGATATCTTGCAAATAGAGCCATATGCCACAACTTATTACAATCAAGGATGCTAAGAATGAAGAAGACGTTATATAAATAGAGCTTTATTCAACACACAATTGTTGGAAATCCCTTGAGGGTTCTATACATATATCATATAAAAAATATATGTTCATGTTCAGGTCTAAATATCCTTTTCATAAAAATAAGAAATAACATGCGGTTTCTAAGTGAACATTTAAGTATTTAACATTATGTAAAAATATTCGAATATTATTTAAAAGTATCCAATCAATACAAAACAAATTGATTGCAATAAATACTTATCTTGTAATTCCCTAAACAAGGTGTACAAAATAAACTTCATTTTTTAAATTTCCTTTTTAACAGTCCGAGTAAAGGACATAATAGGGGTAGAAGACATTTATAGTTATGTTTTGAGATAAAGAACTCGGAAACTTTTAGTGGAGTAAGAATAGCCCTAAATAAGGCGATAGAGAAAATTTTACATGGAACAACGCGACATAAAAAAATAAGTTTGTTTTTGTGAAACTAAGAATACCCTGAGTTTTCCGCTTCGAGTAGGTGGGGAACCATTTTTTCGCGAAAAAGGGGCAAGTTAGTCATTTTTAAGGGTGGCTTCTCAGTTCTAATTTATTTTGGACCCTTTAAAATTCTAGTTAAGAAATGAGAATGGCGCCTTTTTATTGTCGATGGTCAAGGAACCTTCAGTTCAAATTTCGTGAAAATCGGTGTCCCGCCTCCCACAATATGTGTATAAATATACTGAAGAAACGCTAAAAATTTAATTAGGACTAACTTGGCCAAAATTAAACCGAATTTGATGGAGTTTTAGATGAAAGTAACCTATATGACCTAGAAGTAGCGCTCCAAATTTTAGCAAAAAATATCTAACAGGTATTCTTATGTACTTCCACATGATTTACTAAAAATAACTTTTTTTAATTTAGCCGATTTTTTGTCATTTTTGGTAGACATATGCGCGCGGTGATTTCCCGTCATTTTCGGTATTATACGTATGCGCGCATAACTATACGTGTCATTATTCATTATAAAAATTACAATATTAATAATAAAAAGTGATTGTGAACAAGTTTTAAATATTTAGATTAAAAGAAACTCTCGTAAGTAAGATATATTTTTTTCGAAAATTCACTTGATTTTTATTAAACTTTTTACGTATATTGATTATTATTTTATTTTATTCATGTTTTCTTTTTCTAGTAGTTGTATTAGATGCGCTACTGCAAGAAGTGTCTAGTTCCGAATCGGTACTGAAGTTTGGAATATTTCTTCACCCTCGCCATCGCTAAAGTCGTATACATCTGAGATATTCTCTGAAGTACCAAAATTTACAGGATTTTGGATGGCAGCAAACAGCAGATAATGAACTGATGCCGATAAGGACTGATAAAGCTCATCTGCCTAATGAATTACTCAATATAATTGCTTGTGATTGTAAGATCGTTTGCAAAACTAAACATTGCTCATGCAAAACTATTGGCGTCACATGCAGCAATTTGAGCAACAATGAAAGGAATATTTTGTGCCAAAATGCAGATAATATTGTTGACGAGCAATTAAAAATTAGTCCAGATATTTATGATATTGAAGAATTCGAAGATGATAATAATTATGAAGGAGATGTTTGTACTTCAGAGAATATCTCAGATGTATACGGTTTTAGCGATGACGGGGGTGAAGAATATTCTAAACTCCAGTTACCGATTCGGAAGTAGACACTTCTTGTAGTAGCGCATCTAGTACAACTACTAAAAAAAGAAAATATGAATAAAATAAAATAATAATCAATATATGTAAGAAGTTTAATAAAGGTCAAGTGAGTTTTCGAGAAAAAAATAATTATATCTTACCTTCGAGAGTTTTTTTTAATATAAATATTTAAAACCTGGTCACAAACACTTTTTATCGTTAATATTGAAATTTTTATATGAATGAATAATTACACGTATACTTACTTGTGCGCGCATACGTATAATACCGAAAATGACAGGAAATCGCCGCGCGCATGTATATTCCAAAAATGGCAAAAAATTGGCTAAAT
Organism: Leptura quadrifasciata; assembly: GCA_963675555.1. Classification (NCBI taxonomy): domain Eukaryota; kingdom Metazoa; phylum Arthropoda; class Insecta; order Coleoptera; family Cerambycidae; genus Leptura; species Leptura quadrifasciata. Next base: position 88,413,892 of record OY776675.1, read on the forward strand.
TAAAAAGTTATTTTTTAGTTACATCACGTGAAAGTACATAAGAATGCCTTCATATTGGTACAATAAAAATTCCGTTCGATCATTTGGGCAAATTGGGGAACGTTTTCAAAATGTTGTGAAATTTAGACTAGAAATGGAATTACGACCAAACTATTGGATATTTTTTGTTAAAATTTGTCGGACTATTTCTTGGTTATATAGATTACTCTCGTCTAAAGTTTTATCAAACTCGGTTTAATTTTGGGTAAGCTGGCCGTAATTCAATTATTGACGTTTTTTCAGTATATTTATGTACATATCGTGGGAGGGGAATAGTAGCTCAGTGTGTTAAAGCGACTGGCTAGCAAACTGAGTTGTCTAGCGAAGTGGGTTCGATTCCCGCAAGGCGAAACAATTTTTCATTAAAAAAATTGCCCCAAGAGTGGCTCGGAGTCCACATTAAACTGTAGGGCCTCGTCTCTCTTTGCCTAGCACAAGATCCTTGAGATCTTCCAGGGGGTTACTTCGGTAACTTGAGAGGCGGTTAAGAAAACATTTTTTTTAAGGCGGTGAACCGATTTTCACGAAATTTGAACTAAAGGTTCCTTGACCATCGACAATAAAAGGGCACCATTCTCGTTTCTTAACTAGCATTTTAAAGAGTCCAAAATAAATTAAATCTGAAAAACCACCCTTCAAAATGACCAATTTACCCCTTTTTTGCGAAAAAAAGGGTTCCCCCACCTACTCGAAGTGGAAAACTCAAAAGTATTCTTAGTTCCACTAAAACAAACCTATTTTTTATGTCGCGTTGCTCCATGTAAAACTTTCTCTGAAAATCTAATTTTACTCCACTATTTTACGATATACTATGTGTACATAGAAAAGTACCTGTAACAACGAAGTAAGTCTTTGCTTTAGCCTGGAATTCAGGTACACTGAAAGATATTCATACAATTTCAACAATTGGCGGTAAGTATTATGTGTATCTCATGCAGACACAGATACATTGAACTCGTTACTTCAAGTCAGATTTATTAGCTTTTAGAATTCCTCGTAGAGGTAACTTATTATAACAAATGAATAACTACATTTTAAGGATCATACATACGTAATTACTAAGTTCAATCCCACCACCAATTTGCCATAAGAATGAGGTAATTGAAATAAATAAAATAACTTATGATTTTCCCTTGTTAAATGTATATTATAATTTATCAGACTTCAGAAGTACTAATTATTATAAACTACCATCGTACAGTACAGCGCTTCCTTGCAGATAAAAGCATATAAAAAGCGAAATGAAACCATCATGAGCTCACTATTACCAACAAAAAAAGCCGACGCACATTAAAAACCTATAAAGAGGAAGTCAATTTGCGAACGAAATAGTACAGAGTCGTACTTAAAATTCATATGTAATAGAATGTACATATGTAAATATTTCAAGTGCGGACCTGAGCGCAATTACTTTTGCGACTAGTTTAATGGTACTTTAATGAGGTCGTAAAGCTTTTGTTGCCTTTTTACGTTCAGTGTAAATCTCAGTTCGACTTTACCTTTGCCACTTTCCGTTACTTCAAATTTTGAAATTCCTGACCTTGATATTTTTCATCTCATTACGGTACTGAATTAGCATTCTGGAGATTGCTCCAATGTCAAATTCAAATTTGTTTTCTTAATTTGTCAATTACGAAGCGCTGTTAACCTTTGGCAAGTATATTGCAGAAGTCGCATAAGGTAAAGTCACCAAATGTCGACACTACCCCAATAGCTGACATGTTCTGTTAAATTAGTGTCTTAAGATTAAAACTTACAAAACTCCATTATGAATGCTAGCTAACTAGTTACGACCTCTAGTAGTATATAGCAATGTTGAACCATAAAAGCTTCATTAGATCCAATATGGTGGTTATTGTTGTATAGCCTAGCTATGTCATTTCTGCAACTGTTTTCTTAAAATTGTTAAATGTTAAGAAAGTAATAAAAGTAATTTGTTTGTTGATCATTTTATGTGAGCTTTGGCAGATTTTCTATAAAAATACCAGAAACACTTTCTAACGGTTTTATTGCGGATGTTAACTAGTGATCCATAGATTTTTACACTTTACCAATAGTCGACACTCGTTTCAACCTGTAAAAATAAAAGAACATATTTCCTTTTTCTTAATACTTTAATAACAAGAACTACCTTTTGATACGCATCAGCCTCTACTAATTGTTGACATCCATGGCAACTATTGACATTCATGTCTACTATTGGGTCTTTATAGATTTCAACAAAGATGCCACTACTTAAACTAAGAGAGATTATAAATTAGACTGAGGTACAGCTGTTGTCTGCAGTTGAGGGTGTTCAAAGAGGATGGATGTGGCAACAGCTACTAAGAAACAGTGTTCCTAGAATAATCTCGCTCCATAAGATAATACGAAAAACCTGATTGAGTCGGTAAATGGAAAGAGACCTAACAAAAAATGTAGAAAATCCTCTTGGGACGTGGGTAGTTAATATGGCGACGGCCTCTCTTATAGGAAAAACACAACTTTTGGACAAGGTCCAACACATTATGATTGAATTAGCAGTTTCTTTGAAAAGAAATAAAAATATTTCTCTTCTACTTCCCAAAATTTGACTGCCTCCAGAGTTTCTGTTACCAAAAAATATAACAAATGGGTTTCTGAAGTTTCTGAGTATCTCAAAACAGAGATATGGCCAAATATTAGAATATCCCAGTAGAGTTTTCAATGCTGATGAAGCAGTTTTTTCCTTAAATACAAAAGGGGACGTGGTTTTAGCCACATGGGTGATAAAAATATTTATCAAAAGCTGAACGCCAACGATGAAAAATATCTAACTGTGCTAATGACAGAAAACGTTGCGGGACCTCCCATGATAATTTCCAAAATATGAGAGAAGGCCAAGAGATTTGGCTTTAATTGTACCTATTCATAGGGAATAGGCAAATCAGAATCGGGATGGAGCATAGCTAAACATTTCTTGAATATGTTACAAATATCTTCAATATATGGCTAACAGAACAACATAATGAACTACAGATTATATTTTTTATCCTTAAACTTACACACTAGTAACTTTTGCGAATGAAACGGTATGATTCTCGTAGCATTATACCCGAATGATACACATAAGACTCAACCTATGGAACATTTAAAGCGGGTTGGAAAAAAGGCGTGAGCTAGTAGCGATTAGAAAATATTAGTCAGCCCATTTTAAAGAAAAATCATTTCAGTCCGCTTTTACAAAAGTTTAAAAAAACACAGAAATATAGATGTTAAGTTGTCTAAATTTAAATAAATTGATGAGTGAATGGGAGATCTGCAGGACGAATCTGTTCAAATTATATAAAAAGTGTTACAATGAAATTATTAAAATTTATTTATTTACCACGTAAAACATGGTCCACCCTTAACAGAATCAGAACCCAACATGGCAGGTGTGCACACAGTTTATACTCTCTCTGTGACTTCGGAGAAATCCAAACCATTAGACATATCACAGAAGAATGTGCCACACGATCATATAATGGCAGACCAGAAGACTTCCTGATAGCGACCTCAGAGTCGATAGACTACATAGACAGACTAGATGTTCGTTTGTAACCTTTTAAATTTTTTTTTAATATACTACTCTATATTCTATGTTGCATTGAAATTCTTTATACTAGCAATGTTCTTTATTCTCTTTTAATGCGCCTACTAGCCATACGATAAATAAATATTAAAATTTAAAAAATCTGGAATCAGAAATCGCAAAAGAAGGAAATGTTGAAGATAGAAGACACGAAGATATACATATATATACAACAAACTAAGAACAATTTTGAAAACAGTCATGAAAGGTCACAATCCCAAAACAGCGAAGAAAGAAACGGAAACGATAGAACTAATAATTATGTTGAAACTAATGAAAACAGCACCAGCAAGTAGTTGTTCAAGAAATCATCTCAGCAAATCCTGAAAAGTAATCACACCAGCGCCAGCGTCTAAAATGTAAATGAACGTCTTGCCTAGCAATAATTTAAAAGAAGAGCAAAACAGTTTCAGGTAAAATTCGTACGTTTTTGCTGCTTCTCCTCGTTTTGAGGTTGTTTTAAAGGAAGATACCGATAGTGATTTTAATCTAGGGGGAGGGCATTGTAAAGTTTAGCAGAACAATAAGTAGAACAGTTTTGAAAAGCAGCAGTGGAATGCCTCTGGATATGATACAAATGTATTATATACTACAGACCTAGCACTGAGCCTACAGAAGAGATAAGATGGCGCCGATGTTGATATAATGTGATGAATGAAGACCAAAAAGTGTAGTTTCCTCCGAAATTGCATACTCAACCAGTTTAAACCAGAAAAAGAGTGTGATATGTGATCATATCTTCTTAAACTGAATATGAAACGACAACAGGAGTTTTGCACTCTTTGTATCCTTCTTCTTCTATGGTATCGATAAACTTACTATATACATCACAATAGTTAAAGTGAGATTAAACCAGTGATTCATATATTTTTCTCAAATTCTCAAGACCGAGCCTGAGGCATACCAGATAGAACTTTCACAGGGGTTAAGATAGGTATCATTAAATAGTACCTTTTGTGATCTATTGTTTAAATATGAGTTAAAGACAGCAATACTTTTATGACCATGACAAAATCATTAAGTTTTGCGTACATTAGTTCATGACTAATCGTGTCAAAAGCTTTGGAAAAGTACTGCAGCAGTTACCTCCTTTTTATCAGTGCTCATTGTGATGCCACCGACAATTCTAGTGAGGGCCGCTGAAGTACTGTGTCCTTTTCTAAATCCTGGCTGATTTTTATGCAAGATATTATTTTCATTTACAGGCCCAAAAAGCTGCTTATGCACGATTTTTGCCAATATCTTCGATAAGATAGGCAAACTACTATGGTACTAATTTTTTTCATGTGTGTCAAGCATTGGAGTAAAGCAAGTGTCAAACAATGGGAATCTCAAAATTGGTAATGTCAACTGTCAAGTGTTTTGTAAAAACAGAAATAAAAATAGGCAGAACAAATATTTCAAACAACAAATATTATAACATCACTTTAACTTTTTCAACAGACTATAAAAACTGATGCAGTTAAATTAGAGTTTGGGTAGGACGAAAAATCGATTTTATAATATTAAATGAATGACGTAAACTTTCTTAGATTGTCAACTATTTAAAAGCTTTTATTAAACTTGCAATGTTTGTTTGTTTGTTAATTAGTTAGTTAGTTTGTTTAGGTCAAATCTTGCAATCAAAATTTCGATTAGTTCCAATTAAGCTAGAGCTTTGAAATTTTGCACATGTGTATAAGTCCGGTGACATTACACTTTAACATTTTCGGGAAGAACATCACCATGGTGCTCCTCGATATTGAGAAGGCGTTCGACACCGTCTGGATCCCGGGATTACTCTACAAACTTCACAATCATAACTTCCCGACTCGTCTAACAAAACTTATTCACTCGTTCCTGACGGACAGAACCCTGCAAGTCCGGGTGAATAACAAACTCTCAACACGGCGAGACATTTGCGCGGGAGTCCCGCAAGGATAGTGCCTGTCACCGAAGTTGTACAACTTGTACGTCTCTGATTTTCTAAGTTCCCAAATACGAAGCTGGATAAGTACGCCGATGGCACGGCTATGTACGCACATTCGCACAACGCACAAGCAGCGAATATGCTGCTGAAAGCGCACATGGCTCGTGCCACGGCTTATTACGACCAGTGGAAGATTCGGGTGAACGCTGAGAAGTCCGAGGCGATAGTCTTCACGCGTCGCTTTACTGAGAATAAAATTATTACTCCAATTTTGATCAGGGGAAGCAAAATTCCAACCAAAAGATGCGTGAAGTACTTGGGGGGTGAGACTTGACCAAAGACTGACGTTCAATACGCACATAAATGAGACAGTACGGATGGTCTACTCCCTGTCCAGGAGTCCATATCCGCTCATGGTCAGGGGTAGCAGACTTAACAGACATAATAAAAAACTGTTGTACACGATGGTGGTCAGGCCGTCCATCACATACGCGGCGCCGGTGTGGTACAGCATACCGGCCACGACAATGAAAAAGCTTAAAGTGCTAGAACACAAATTTATGCGTCTCATTTCAAATTCTGGAAGGTACACATCCCTCAGAGACCGATATGCACGTTGCAATGACATAACCCCGATAGCGGATTACGTCCAGAAGATCTCACAAAACTTCTACTCGTTTAAACTGGACGATAGTCCGCTAACAAGACACATAACATAAATTAGACAGCATAATGCCCCATTTCGGATTAAACACTCTCTACCATACCAGACGTTACCGATTTTCCGGCAGGCAAATTTCAACAACTATACCTTTCTCTAACCCTATCCACCTTTTCCTAGTATTTCATACCTTTCGCTCATCTTTACTCCTTTTCTGTCAACCTCTTCCATTTTGTTTGCGTATTTTTGTTGCGTTTGTTTGTTTTTATTCGTTTCTTCTTGTACATTTTTGTTTCTAAATTCATTTCACGTCACCAATCTTTTTCAGAAAGCAAACCTTTTCGAAATCAAAATTTTTAAAATCAAAGTTTAGGCCAGCCCTGCGCAGCCTCGCATTGCAGTATCTCGCGGAAGGTACCTCATTTGAGTTGTGGTGTAAGTGTAGTTTTAAGTTTTGTTAAGCTTGTTTTTCAAGTATGGTTCAATGTTGTTACGGACCTCTAGCGTATGCGACCCACCATACGCTTTAGCGTTTTGTGGGCCGCATTATAACAACTGCTACACGTCCGAAACACATTTCGCTATTCTCCACGGGAGGGCGATATATTTGTGACACGTGATCAGCAGAGGAAACGGAAGCAACCATTGTTTTTGGCATGGTTGGTGTTAATTAGTTGGTAATTCTTCCAACCTCGGTTTTATCCAAGGCATCCTGGTGGATTTTAGAATTATCAACACAAGAAAATTTCCTCAATCTGTTGTTGTTCCGTTTAGCGGAATATTTTGTGTTTGTGAGTAAATTTTATCTGCGGAAGCAGGATATTTAATTACATAAGGTAAGCTAACCTCTTCACGCCATCTTGCCCGTTCTCTACCCACGTGTTTCGCAAATTTGCAGGCTTTCCTTTGGAAATACCGTGTCAACCTGAAAGGCGGACTCGACCCCATTTATCCGACTGTGGCTTCCAGGAGTTTTGGTGGATTGTTCCCTCATCAGTGAGGTAAATTATGTTTCATTTGTAGGTTATGTCAGAATTGCTCACATTAAGCACGCTTCACGTGCATTTCTGACTTTGTAAATTTAAATCGTGATATCTTTAGGGTTCTACGGACAGGGCTTCTACACACTTCAGTGAGAGTTCCACGGACGGGGCATCCACACACAGTGGAAAGTGCCAGGGCTGGTGAGGTTACCATCAACCCCATCCTTGGGTCCATTTCTTGTGTCCCGAAGACATCTCTGTAGGGCTACAGTTCTTCCACGTCCGGACTCGGTATCGTACCACCTTGAATAAGTGTGTTGTGTTTATTTATTATTTTTACTTACCGGGGACCACCTTCAGTGGTTCGGCTGGATTTAAATTCATACGTTTGCATTTTTAACTTGTACATATTTAAGGATTTTATGCATTTACATATATTTAAGGAGGTTCTTTAAATCAAACCTTTGTGGCAGAATCTATGACAATTTTTGAGGATGTTGTAAACCGATGTGTAGCTACACGAGGCATTTTTATGAATGTTATAACTTATTAATCGTGAAATTGACCACAACTTTGAACATCGCCAGGTTACATGATAGAGAACCAATATCTGTAAATTGAATAAAATAGTGCATTTCATTTTTAAAGAAAGTGTCATTATTTCGTCTGCGACCACTACATATGGAAAAACTCAGTGATTTGTTAAGTAAGTAAACTAATAATAACTAATTTTATCGTAGGCACGTACATCACTTTCCGGGTAAGTCAGTGCCTACGATATCTGCTACGCTACAGTAGCCCAAGTGATTTCGTTACGTAATATCTGATAATCATTAAGATCCAACATATCTATTTGTTTATGTACGTGTAACCCGTAGCAATGTTTACTACCTATTATAATACTATATTTTTGTAAAAAGGAGTTTAGGTTTAGTTGTTTCTACACTTTTTACTTGTCGTTTTCGCCGATCCAGACCAGCTCCGCCCGATCCTGCAATCCTCCACCGCGTCATCTCACGATCGGTTGCGGGGCAAGTCATGGAGAGGCAACTGTTTCTATATGTTAATATGAATAAATATCTTTTGAATTGAATTTGTGCGAGGTGGCAATCGCGATTAATCACACGCGTATCGCGCCACCGAGTTCGAATCCTGACTCCGGCACTGTCGGAGGAAATGGTTGTATGTCTGCGTTGTTTCAATGTGTAACCCCCTTCCGCACAAATCTCTGACTTCTGGAATTGGGGGTTGTCTAATTTCTGTGGTGTTTATTTATTATTTATTGTTATTTATATAATGTCTATTTTTGGAACTGTTATTGTAAAATACCATACGAAAACAGAATGGACGTACTCCGTAATAATATTCATTTATGATAATTTTGGATTCTTTGTATACAAAATTAATAACTCGCTGTGCCTAGAACATGTTAAAGGAACAAATACAAATTTAATTCTAACGGATTCACAGTTTGCCCAATAAAAAAAAATAAAGCGAACACAGTACACAATATTTTCTGAGAGCAAACATACAAGTTTAATTTCAGTGCTCCATAACGAATTCTGACATTTATTTGTATTTCAAACGAAACATTTCTGACGCTATATCCGAAATCAAATACACCTGATGCCTGAAAATGGGCAGTTCCGCTTTGACACTACACTTGTCCTCGTTGAAAATTGAATTTGTAATTGCTATAGACAGTGGATTATCTCATTGCGGATAAAATGTGCTATGTACCACAGATCTGAAGTAAAGCGTTAAATTACACATCGCATTCAATGGGATAAAAATCCAAGAGGATTTGTTTTAGGGGATTTGACTGAAATTAACATAATGCAAATAGATTTTTTCCATAGTGCCGCTTTAATTCCATCGGTTTTGAAACCACCTCGGTTCTGTATTTATTTAAAACGCAGAATATACCCAGATAATGCTAGGGGATTATTTTTTAAATTGAAGCTCTGGTTCGAAATTAACACGACTTGTTTCAGGCTGTATAAGTTCTTCATGTCTCTAACTTCACGTTTATAACTTCCGCGCTTCCTTCTTGGAGTTTTTTGTGAACGTAGTTTCTTTTCCTAGGCAGCAAATTGAAAATATCAAATATTCTGAATTAAACACGTTCACAGTGATCTCTACGAAAATAAATAAGTTGTAGCCTGAGTCGAGTGTTTATAAAGACATATTTTTTATAATGAAATTGGAAAGAATTTGGTGAAATTTGCTTAATAATGAATAAATACCACAGAAATTAGACAACCCCCAATTCCAGAAGCCAGGGCTTGTGCAGAACACATTGAAAAAACGCGGACATACAACCATTTCCTCCGACAGTGCCAGTGCCAGAGCCAGAATTCGAACCCGATGGTGCGATGTCCGTGTGATTAATAGCGATTTCACCTCCCGCGTCTTAACCCACTCGGCTATCGACCAGACAAGGTTAATAGGAATTGATTAATCTGGATGTAGAGAATGTGGCAAATTTTTTTAACTATCGTATGGTGAGAATTGTTAAATTTTCGGTATACCTAAGAACTAAGGATCTGAGAATCAAAAATTGTTTTAGATATAAGCATTTACTTGGCCGAAATACGGACCATATACAATATCGTATAGTTAAAGAAGATAAAACTAGGAAATGTTCTCAATTTTTCATTTGAAATACGACATATATATTATATTCAATGGACATTAAGATTTCATTTATAATATTACTATGTGTTGTTGAAATTTTAAATTACGGTAAAATAATAAAAATGCAAGAAAGCAAGGCGTACGCACTTTGTATGATTGTACGCATGATGCGCACGCCTTTCTTTTCTTTCAATTATTTTTTACTTTTTTATACGACTTTAAGAAAAACAAGTATTTAAAAATTTTATATATTTTTTATTTTCTACTTTTTAGTCATACTTCAATTTTTTATAAATTCATTCATTGGAGCTGGGTTTCGAGGTATAAACCTAACGGCATTCCATTATGTCACCGGAACTAATATCGTACCATTTGTACGGGGAAAACGGACGTAGAAGTATCTGATCAAGCGAGAAATCTTTTGTATTCTACATTTTGCTGGAATGTGCCGGTTGGATAGTGTATTTAATCAATATCTACCCCCGCGCCCCCACGTTCGGATATTTGCAAAACTAACGGTAGAGTACTATATTGTCAGCCGATCTTAGTAACTGCGCAAAATTTCATCAATTGATTATGTCAGGAAGTGTGTTAAATAAAGGATGCAAGATTTGAACACAAACATAAAAAACTATATTGAGAGTTAAAGAAAAGCAAGTAAAAATATGTCCAAATTTTTTAAGCAATTCAATTCACGAAAGTTATTTTCTGATCGTCCACGCAAATATTGGTGTTTAAAGCCTAATAAATTGTCTATTGTTTGTTTCTCTTTCCAAATAATATAACAGTAAGTTTAGCTGCACTGGTTTTTAAACAGTATCAAAATCCCAATTTATATTTCCAATGGAATGTATAATTTTAGATGAGCCAAATGTGCTATAAATCTGGGTATCGTCAGCATAGAAACGCGATTTACTGGTTCCTAAGGCATTAAAAAAATCATTAATATACAATATTTAGCGGCCCCAAAATAGATCCTTGCTGTACACCTGATTTTCGAGTCAAATAATATGTAATCCTAGGGTTAATTATTAATTTCGTTGTTGATGATTTAAATGAATGAGAAAATGTTTCGGTAAGTTTTCTGAACATTAATTTAGATATTTTTGTGCTTCAAAATGATATGAATTCTATTATTGTAACGGTATATGATTTAGGATAAAGTTAATTTTCATTTTTTATCTATTTATCTGTCGCTCGTTGGTGCAAAAGCACTACTACTAGTATCTGCCAAAGTTTGATCATCAACTATTTCGAATTGCATTATTTAATACAATCAGGTAATGTTTAATTTCATGGCTATTTTTTATCTAGTAAAATGTGTGTTATTTTAATTGTGAAAGATAATAGTATATTGTTTTATATTCATGGAGTAAAAGTGACATTTCCTGTGTTGAGGATGTACTTGAAGAACGAGCGAAGTGAGAGTCCGGTAACAACAGCCGACACACAAAAAATCACTTTACTCCTAATAAAAAGTGCTATTATCTTCTTCAAATGTCGAATATGACTGATCTAAATTATTTTTCTTCTACTACTTTAGTGACGCAGTAAAATACATCTTATATACCGGGTGTAACATGATCATGGTATACCCCCTTTTCTCCTTTAGTTTTAATGATAGTTGATTGATATTTAGGATATACTACATACATAATAAGCGGCACTTTTTGACATACAATAGATTTTTTTTCACTTCCAATTTCGCCGAAAGTGACACCAACTTTCGATTTTTAAATGGATCACCCTGTATATTATTGCATTTTTTGAATACTGCATAATTTTCTGAATCCAACAATGCCAAATAAGTGATATTTCAAACATCAATTTTTTTCATAATATAATTTTTAGTTTTCCATTTAAGTGTGCCATGATGGTTCCGATTTATTCTAAATGATCCATGTAATGGTATAAAAATCGAAATTCCGTTAAAAACACTAAATTACGTGATTTATAAGCAACTACAATTCACCAAAATTGTTCTTGGGGCAATACTCAATTTTTTCAAATGGAACCATATCGGTACCGTGGTACCATTTATTAGTACTATTAATAAGGAATTTATTCATATGTCGCATTAAAATGTGCGATAAATACAAATAAAATTACAGCTGAAAGAAAATAAGAAAATACAATTTTATTATAATTACCTTGTTACACATAAGGTGGTTTTGGAATATAAAAAATTAACACAAAACATTACAACAATTGTTCAAAATGCTGTCAACATCAATGTACTTCTGAACTCGCATAGCTGTTTCTCGAAGAACGTTCGCCAATTGCTGGACCGTTATGCTATTAATTACTCGTCTTACTCGTAGCTGCAGGTCTTCACGGGTTGTAACAGCGGTTGCATAGACAATATTTTATAAATTACCCCCAAACAAAGAAATCAAGGGGTGTTAAATCAGGTGACCTTGGAGACCACATCACAGGACCATTAGTCGAAATTACGTTTTCTCCGAACCTCCGTTGAAGATAATCAATTACTATCCTTTAATTATGGGGAGGGGCGCCATTTCGTTCCCTGTCCTAAATCGCGATAAATGGAAACTTAAGACAGTTGTCAAAGCGCTTGCAAGAAATTTTTTTATTTATTAATCACCACCCCACAGGAATGATGTGTCCAGTTACAAAGTTGTATGCACATACCCATAGATAATTATAAACGACCATTCCCTACGCTATTGCCATCCTGTCGCAACTGAGACTCAAACTCCGAAGTGGTACAGCGAGACGTGTTGCCTCTCACACAACCTCGTGTAGTCCACTGCTACCAACTCGGTAGCACATGGAAAATACCACTATGCCACAAATGTCAGTATGGTTGTGAATATGTTGGTCAAAGATTCAATGTCCTTTTGCGGTTGAAGCTCACTTAAAGAAGAGAGAGAGAGAGGATTAATTTTTGAATAAAATTTTAACCATAACAAGTAAAAACTACTAAATTTAAAATGGATACTTCATTCTGAAGGGCCCGTTATGACCTAGGACAAGGATATGATATACTCCAATCTGATGAAAAAAAACCATTGGAATGGGTGTCCTCCAGGGCTCTGTTCTGGGACCACTTTTCTGTATTATATTTATCAATATGATGTACTCTTGCACTAGTAACTGAAAAATAATTATGTATGCAGATGACACTAATATTCTGATAGCTGAAAATGACCTCGCAAATGCTATAAATAAAGCCAACATCGCCTCCAGTGAATTTCATGAGCGGTGTCTGCATAATAGACTATTGGTAAATTGGACTAAAATATATTGTCTGTCATTTTTACCAAAGAATGTAAACCATAATTCTAATCTCTAATCTCTTAAGAGTGAACCACAAGACCATTGACCATTCAGCAAACAAATTGTATGAAATTTTTTGGCATTGCAGTAGATCAAATTTACTTGGGAACAACATATTGACACATTTTCAAAAAAAATAAGTACTACTTGTGTCGTGTCGAGGAAAGCTATTAAATTGGCATATTATGTATTAGTGCAGTCTGCTTATATGTTATGGTTTAATGCATTGGGGTAAATCAGCCCATAGTAATAAAATATTTATAATATAGAAAAGGACTGTTAGACGTATGGTTGGCGCTCATTCAAGGACGACATCTTGTAGACAGATATTTTCTGAATTATCTATCCTAACGCTTCCTTCTCTTTATATTGTTCTTATCGTAATGAATATAAAAAAGCAAGAACAGTATTTAGTAAAAAATAATACACTGCATGGCCATAAGACAAAAAATTGTGAAAACCTATATTAACCATTCTCAAGATTAAGTGTTGGCCATAACTCAAATCTTTATTTAGGTGTTGTATATTTCAATAGATTCAGTATATTATTTGGTACTACCAAAAGTTTTAACAAATTTAATATTTAAAAAAATACACTATATACTTATCTAGCTGATAAGGTATTTTATTCTATGGAAGGGTTTCTATGTATGTACTTAATTATTAGTTGTTACACTATTTTATTTTACATTATTCAATATGTTTTTACCACTTGTAGGAAAGCCTGTATGAATGTACGATATCTTAGTGTGGACGAATTTGTCTCTTTGCTAAGTTATGTGTGTGCGCGTCTAGAACTGTTATCGACAAGTTCGACAAGTATTGTACTTTTGTATAAAACTTCATTTGATGAATAAAGCTGTATTGTATTGAATTGTATTGTGTTTCTATACACTTTCAGATAGCCAGGCAGCATTAAAGGCTCTAAGGTGATACCTTCGAGTCTAAAATTGTCTGGGAATGTAGACAATTCCTGAAGCAACTGGATAATAACAGCAAGGTTACCTTGATGTGGGTGCCAGGGCATGAGGAAATACGAGGTAATCAATTAGCTGATAGCCTTGCAAAACAGGAGCTGAAGCGCTATTTTTCGAACCTAAACCGTTTTGTGGTCTATCCAAGGGACACATAATGGAGAAGATGCAAAAATGGGAAAAGGAACAGAAATAGTCCTACTGGAGAAATATTCCAGGCCAAAAAACAAGCGAAAACTTTATAACTTATTCGGCAAAGAATGCCACAAGGCTTCTCGAACTCGAAAAGTCTGAACCAAGGATGATAAGAGGCCTTATAACTACCCACCGCCCCTTGAGATACCATCTCAAGAACATGGGCAAAGCTGTAGACAATAAATGCAGATATTGCAACGCTGCAACTGAAACTGCGGAACATATACTTTGTGAATGTAAGGTGTTAATTCGCATTAGGCTAAAGTACCTAGGCGGAATTAACGCCTGAAAACATAGGGAAACTAGCCCTTCAGAAAATCACAAGCTTTGTAAAAAGTTTTGGAATCCTGGACAACAATTAGTTGTAGGGTAATTCATAAAAGATGTTTTAGGTCGAAGTGACGTAAGAAGGCTACTCAGAGTCAAGCGACCCTTGAAACAATCTACAATCTAATAGTTTGTGTGAGTTAATAATGATTCCTATACTGCTATATGGTATATTCAAATGGAAGAACATCGATATAAACATAAATATTAGATAGTTTCTTATGGGTGTGCAAGTTTTGCTCTAATACTTCCTAAATCATGTATTTTTATAGTACACCTATGAAATAGAAGCACATTTCAACTTAGTGGAGTTGTTACCAGCCAAAGAGGATATGACTACTTTTTCAAAACTTTAAAACGGCAGCAGTTCATGAATGCAAATCTCATTTGCGTACATCATGCTGTTTATGCAATATTCCATGGCATTGTGTCTGTCGCTGTCAGATATGTTTAAATGCAAAACTGACGTTGCGACCTAGTAAATAGGAACAAGTTAACATTCGTTGAGGCTTTGACATCGGCGTAGTTGGTACTTTGATTGAATGGTCTAGGCTGGAGAAGGCAAGACCGAGCCCTCACACGTCACTCACTTTCTGACATGAATGGCCATTGTATGCACATCCTAATCTCCCACCAGCAAATCATTCTATTGTAAGCAGCTAAGGTAAGCTAAAAGCAACGCGGATTGCAGAAAACGCTACATTGCTGCATGAATTTTTACTTGTAAATGGGTGTTGATCCTATTGTAGACATATCACTTACTCAAGGGGAATACTTACGGATATTGTTATCCTGTGCAATTTTAGGGTCGATATGAGTAACGATTTTTAATGTTATAATGTTATTTATAGTTATTATTTCCAAACAATACATTTCTTTCTTTGTTTCTAATTCAAAATGAAAATGGTTTAATTTACAACATGCATAAAATGAAAACTCGTTTCTATTGTAAAGACATGCCTTAGTATGTTTGTTATTCGATAAGTTTAAGATGAAATAATAAAAAACAATCTGCCGGTAACAGTCGCGAGAAACAGTAGATTTCGTGTGTGCAATGTGTGCAACATGTGCAATACGGTAAAGCACATTACTCTTCTTAATACCAACAAATCTGAGTCATTTTAAATAAATTCAAATAGCAGACGAAATTTCGATCTGAATCCAAATCACATTTTGTATCTTAAAGCACACGAATATTTTCAATTTCCATGAATTGGAAGTTAATCTATAGATATTGACCTCATAAATGTGTATACAAAATATAATAGAAATCTGTTAGGAACTACAGAAGTTATCGTACAACGGAGGATAATTTGATTGGAGAAATGACAACGTGCGATTATATTATATTTTTGTACCTTAAATTTGAACAACGTGTCCCTTATATTACAATCTATATATTTATTATGAAAGGGGGGAAAATTATATACGACTATTTCATTTGACTAGATATTTTATTATGGGTAATATTTGATCGAATAATAAATTATCATTATTTCTAGTTTTTAGTGTAGCAACCAAAATACAGATTAAGAATCATGCAAAAACAGACATCCGTTATGGTATTTTACATTACAAGCAAGGTAAAACAGTTTTTACTGGTGATAAGAGGAAATGACTGGCTAGCCTGTCACCTCCTAGAGTCAGTAAAAATATTATTACCTTGCGTGTGATGTACAATATTTTACTTGTTGTTCATATGTACATATTTTTTAAATAAAAATTATAACCAAATCCTAACAGTTTCAACAAGCGTGACTTGTCAATGACAGAAATATTAAAGACCGAACATTGATATCTAAAATCTTTGAATACGCAAACGAACAGGGTTTTCGATGAATTGTTATGACATTTCGCACTTTTACTTCAAGTAGTGTCCAATTTTTATATAAAAAAAACTTTTCCAAGTACCTACTACTTTTGTAAGGCTTATCGTTATTAAATTGTGCTGATATAAATGTACCAGATGCTATTTTGGATGAAGCCGTGAGCGTGGCTCTTAAGTTTATAAAACGCAATTTTAAATGTCGACAATACTTAGCTTGGAAAATTGTCAGCTGCCAGTGTAACAATTTTACACTGTCAGTAGGCAGTGATTTTCAATGTTTATTTATTGTTTTAAGAAATATCGTTTTACAAGTCAATAACAAATATAATTTTATGTTTCACTTGTATATTATTTGTTACACCTCGGATGCGAATTCACATACTCATTATACCCCAGGGTATAATGAGCGAGCGTTAGACACATAACGCCTTGTTCTATGAGAAAAAAGTATATATTATAGAACGAAAT
Organism: Leptura quadrifasciata; assembly: GCA_963675555.1. Taxonomy (NCBI): domain Eukaryota; kingdom Metazoa; phylum Arthropoda; class Insecta; order Coleoptera; family Cerambycidae; genus Leptura; species Leptura quadrifasciata. The sequence continues at coordinate 88,430,805 of OY776675.1, forward strand.
CATCAGCTCTATTTATCATTACTCAGTTTATGTAAATTCTATATGCAACAAAAATAATGTATATAACACTTTGATGTAGCTTTTGCCGTTCTTCCTATGTAAAGAGAAAAATCAAATCCACGTCAAATTATCTGATATTAAGACACTGCAGACTATACAGTGAAAGAAAATCGTGTAATTTCATGATTAACAGCTGTCATGATAATTTTCTGTTCTATTTTCTACTTTGTAGTAAAAGAAAAATGTCGTTTCTGAATGTCTTGTATAAACTTCACAACTATAGAATTTTGTTTTTTGTTATTTCATAATATTGCATCATCTAATGTAAAAATGGGAAATTCTAATATGAAAATTATACGACCGTCTCGGTATTGAAACGGAGAACTTTGCGATATAAGAATTAATCTTGAATCGGCTTTTATTCTGAAGTTCTTAACGAAAATAAGTCGAAGGAATTAATTAAATTTGAAATGACCCCGTAAAGTCGTCACGAAGGTCCTGCACTTAAGAGTTGAATATGATATGAAATTCTGCCGATACGTTCGCGGTGAATGAAAGGAAGTAAGTTGTGATGACAAAAGGTGACCGAATAGAAATAAATTTTGATATTAATGGGGGACGGTAGTACCGGCTCTTTATTGAATCCTATGAATGGAAAACGGATTGTATTTCGATGAAACGGATTGAGAGTCGAACTTGAAGGGAAGAATATTCGATAGAAAATTAACGGGAGTGAATTGAAATGTCTTAATCGAAGTGCGGAAAGTATTTTGGGCCCGGTATTTTTAGGACGATATTTTGTATTGTTGTTGCTGTAAAATTTGAATAATTTACGCTATTTGCTGAGGGATTGAGGCTATTTATGAATTATCGATGAATCGTGAATTATTTTAGAATTCGCTTACGAAATTTGTAGTTTCTTGATCAAATGTGTAAAATCTTTATCGTATTTTGACAATTTTAAATGACAGATTGAATTATTTTGCAAATTTTAAGATTTTTGAAATTTTATCTATACGTCGTACTATATGGAACGTACTAACAAGCATTGCCAATTTTCCTTTAACCATTGTCTTTGTCACCGTTATACTTCTCTAAGAAAATATTGTAGAAATCCTGTCTTTGATTAACATTATAAATCTTTATTAACCGCTTTCCAAGCCACTTTAGTGACCCTCAAGTCTAGGAGATCTAGATTTGTCTGAGTACCGGAGATGGGGCCCTACAGTTTATAGTAGGATCCGAACCACTTCTTGACGATAATTCATATTGAAAATTTCTTCGCAGTAGGTGAGCCTCGAACCCACCTCTCGCTAGGGATGCACACAGAGAAAGCTAGACATACTAATCCACTAACCTGGCCAACCAGTTATGGTATTAGGGACAAAGTTTTTTCCACAAGCATAAAGAGTTGTAATGAATTTTAGTAAATTCAAACATTGCGGGAGATGTGCTTTCGACCAGGATATCACGAAAACAAATAAAATATTAGCATGTAATTTCTCTATTTCAACTGGCCCAATGACTGGCCTATTAGAGAAATTAATGGAATTACATCACGCATTCTATTTTGACATTAAAAAATGGTAATCTTTTTTATCCACATTTTTCTAATAATAAAACGGAGATACATAATTAATTTGTGAACCGGTTACACATTAATTAAAAATACAAGACGCGACAAACACGAGAGCGACAAATAATTGCGGTCGATATAATAAACACACAAATTGTAGTAAATTGTTTTCGTGGCATTGGATCGTAAATACAAAATATCAATTGGGTTACATAAACATTCCACAATCAATTTTTGTTTCCAGCAAATAAATTTTCGTTGTTATACACGAAGGTAAAGAAGAGTCAATACAACATACCTTCCACTTGTACTTATGGAAATAAATAACAGAGTAGGCGGCGGAGATGTTAAACGTTGATAGAACTTTCATACAAATCCGCTGGAATGGAGACGGATAGCGTCGGTAAGTCAGCATGATGCAGTGTGCAACTGTGTTACGCAGATAACGTGTAGATGGATTTACATTCTTCTACAATCCACTACAAGTCACAAATATAAAACTATATAATGTACAATATAGGTAGTAAAAGCCATGGGTGTTTTTATTTCTTGCACGTATAGGTGACAAGGGAGACGTCGTTACGTTTTATGCGGGTTACATTGTTAGAAAAATATTCAAATCTAAACAAAATGTTATGGTTTGAGATACAGTACTTTAAGTTGCTGAATATAAACACGAGAAGGGCATAACAAGCAGGTGCAAAAGATATTGTTACTATTTATGTAACATATCCAGTCAGTAGACGATATATACAGGGTGTTACAAGAAAATTTGCTAATATATTTTCAGCCTCGCCTTTAAATGAGACTATTTCTTCATAGTAACATTTATCTCATTTGACTTTACTTTTAAGATACAGGTTGTCAAAGTTGGCCAATAGGTGTCGCCAGTAGTTGCACTTTTCACCAAGAGATGGCACTACTTTCATTTCGAGAAACTTAGAAATTAATAATATAAAACCAAATTGCTTTCAGTCATTCTGAAATAGTTGACACTTTCATATTATTCATACTTGTATTTGTTGGTTGTTAGTGATTTTAATAGGATTACGCTTTTAGAGTATCTAAGATTTCTCATCTTAACCTGTACCGATTTATTTCTGAAAACATTAATTACCAAAAATAGTGTGGCGCGAAGGGCATGCCAAAACAATGGAAACCATATGGCGCGTTTTAACGTACAAAGATCTTCAGCAAACAAGAATTAATTTTTATTTATTGAAATTCTGGGTAGGAATTATTTGATGTTTCGATGTAGTGATCGCAATTGAAAACGTGAAGGGTGTAAAACTAAATGGATGAATTGGATAATTTAAACTATCCAGTTTAAAGGGACTAGAGCGTATTGAGGAGCCCACTTTCAAGGTCTGAGTGCAACCCCCCCCCCCCCCCCCCCAACAATTCGTGAGCTGTTCTGAGGAAAGCTACGGTTTTACCTGATAAAATTTGTCAAATAATAAATTCACTGCATTTATAAAGTGTGTGATGTGCCATAATTAGTGCATAAAAATTGTATATAAATTAATAGTATGAATATCGAAAAGTCCATAACAGTCGATTTAGTTTTAAAATTTTTCAGGTTGGTACTCTATGACGCCAGATTTTCTAACTGTCAGTTTAAGTCATATCCTCTTTTGTTTTTGCGAGTTAAAATGGTTATAAATATCACTCAAGTTCCTTCAAACTCCCTTCTTCGATTAAGAAATTGAGCTAAAAAATTTTGCTAAGAGATTATATATTTTGTATATTCATGTTTGAATTTCCTCATTTTTTCTTTGCTTTCACTGTATTTGTATATATATTTGTGTATTTCCTGTTTTATTGTAGTTTTTAAAAATAAAAAAAAAATTATGTATTTTTGACAATGCCAATGTCTTTTTATGAAAGATTTACGGCAATAAAGAATAAATGATTAATTTAGTTAAAAGGCACGTGGTTGCTACTCGGTTTGATACCGGATCAAAAACTAGATTTCACATATTTTCCATTAATATGTTGGATTATTTTAATTGAAATTTCGATTAATTCGGATTTAATTAGCGAGTATCATCCAGAAGTATTCTAGGTTAATTTAAATTTCTTAGATTTATTATAGACACGTGCTCACGTTAGAGGTTAATTTTGAGACTAATTTTGTAAGTTTAAAAACGACGATTTGGTACGGCTAGATTTCGATTTGGTACTGCTAGATTTTGAGCACAATCAGAACTTACCAACTGATCTATTTTTGACTATTTTGGATTTGTTATTCGATTTTAGGTATTCGAATTTGCCCTAATTTACAGTTTACAATTGAGAAAAATGCTATTTAATTATTTGTGAAGAGCTCTACAATCAGCAGACCTCGATCAACAAGAGAAATATTCAGTCTGGAGCACCGAGAAGATCACCTATTAGAGTACATACGTCATACGTGCTTTTTTTCTTGTAAAACTTGTTTAAGTTGCTAATTCTCTTCCCTAGCGTTAGTTTAGAAAACCCTAGACTTTGATGTAGCTGATATATATTTTTTGTAAGATTTTTACCCTTAAATATTTTTCTGTTTTGTATTGTACTTTGCTTATTGTTATAATAAATTGTATTTTCTTACTCGTTCTTTTATTGTGAAAACTTTCAATATAAGGGTTTGTAATATCTGGGAACTCGTTATCTTTACCTGACTAGGTTGTAATAAATATCTGACCTTACAGAATATTTCAAAAATGTTTTTGCAATCTTTCGCTGGATTTTGCAAAGGCATTTTCCACTGAATTCATCATTGTCTAGGGTAGGTACGAAATTTTATAAAATTTGATGTCATATTTCTTAGAATATAAAAAAAATATATCTTGCATTTCAAAAATGCACTGAACCTCGTTTCGAAGTAGTTACTTGCACTTTTTTTAAATGTTATACAAGTAAAACATGTCCGCAACAGAGCTTTAACGTGGACAGTGTATTGCCTACGGCGAGACACGCATTTTTTTGTATAAAATTATTTAACATATTGTGGAGAGATCAATACCGGCACCGGCAACGTAGAACTTCCGAACGCCACGACATTTTGTTATTTCTATTTCGTTTTCTAAGTCTTTTTCTAATAATGATCAGTCGTTAAATTAGAGGCTGCAATTTATATTAAATTGAGTTACAAAGTTATCTGACATGCTGGGTGAAGATTACAAATGAGGTTCTTTACCCCTGCTGGGTATAAACAGGTGGCGGCACCCGCTGTTTGAGGTCTATAGCATGGCAGATATTAATCTGGACCACATGAAATGCTAACAATATAATGAAGACATAGTCGAAGACACAACGGGCGAAAATTTTAGAAAAAATGGACTTGTTGCGAATAATAAAGTTTAGCAACTTGCTACCAAACCAATAGTATTGTATGGTTGCAGTCAGTAGCCAGTGAAAAAGAATTTAGGTGATATTTTCATTGTTTCAGATTATCATAATAAGTCATAGTCACAATATTTGTTAAATCGGCGCAATTCTTGTGTTATTAAAAAAGGAACAAAAAAATTGTTGTTAGAAATTAATAATTAAGTAATATCCTATACTATATCCTTTTCATAGATACCCATAGTGTGTGGATTTTATAACCAAAAAAATCTAATGTGGGAAGAGGTGTCACAACTGCGTATTCCTATCGAAACTACATGTGAGCAAAATTTCAAATCGGATAAGTGGAAATGGGTAAAAATTAGATTGCAAAATTTGATACAAAATAACCGACAAATAACAGTAGTTTGTGCAACAAGAGTGGATATGATAGCCACATGGCACGAGAAAGAAGATTGAGCACGACACCGCGCCGTAGGTGGAGTGCCTCGATCTTTCGAGTGCGATATGGATAATCCACTCGAGTTGTACCTGTTCTATGACGGGCTTAAGAAAAAACTACAAATAACTAGTTTTAATCAAATTTTAATATACGAACATAATGTCTGCTTAATCTTATACTCTAGGTGAAAATATTTTGTAAAAGCGGCAATAGCCTAGGTTGCATTTACGCTTCGAATGCAAGAGGTTGTAGGTTCAACCACCCCCTCCCCGACATAACTACTTTCTTTTTTGCCATATACCTTAAAATTTTTCTGTATATAATAATTTTAGTAATATTAAATTTTCGGTTGTATACCCTTTATCGATTCTTCACTGGAATTATTAATTTTAATTCAACTGTACGAATACACACTGACAATTACTTTGACAGCTTATGCACTAACTTGAATTTTTTTAAAACGAATAGTTGCCTATGTCTAACTGTGATTGGTCGGTTTCATGTTCATCCTAGAACTTAAATGAAATATATCCGTTCAGTTAACTGGAATGGCTCACTTATCCATTCTACAGACTGTACAGAAAACAGCAAATTTACAAAAGGGTGTGAAAAAATAAACAAACATACTAACAAATGAAACTGAATAAAAATTTACAAAAAAAATTTGTAATAAAAATTTTTTGCGAACAATTTAACCGTTTAAAAAAAATTACTAAAAGTTATGAAATAAAATTACATGCAGTTGTTCAGTTAATTTTGCTTTGCTATGCTACCTACAATACTGAAATTAAGTCGATTAAAAATACGTTCCGCTTCAAAATCAGTTGAACTAAGAAGTCCAAAGATACAATTGCTACAACAATAGAATCCTTATATTTTAAACCAAATTTAACTGACCTTTGGCTGATCCACATTTATACAAGTGGGCCTGAGTGCCATTTTTGAAGGCAGTCCTATCGTTCTTTTTAGTGGTCTCTTATTTATTCTCTACATAGCTGAATCAACAAAAACTGCAATAGTATTCTATAGTTTGGTTACAAATCGACAACTAGCTTTTTGAGAGGCTTCACACCAGCGCACCGTCAAGTTTTCGAATACATAAAAGGTCAGAAACAGTTTTCTTTTGCCGTAACTTCGAAACTACTCAAGCGACTGAAAATTTCAATTTACTTATTTATTCTTTTCGTTCTTTAAGTTGAAGAAGTAGAGTACCATGCAACCAGTTTCACGAAACTAGGATAGAGAAGCTCAAGGGCAAAGGTACACATGTTTCGCGTAAATATTTCGGATTAACTACCTATATTGATAAATTTTGAGTGGACTCTGCCTGGTGGTGCTGCCTAGTGTCTAAATAAATAAACAGTTTTCATATTTACAACAAAAATAAGGGGAAAAACATCTGTGGCTACGATATATGGTGATGGTGACAAAGGTCTATCAAAAGTGTGGTATTACAATAAATAAACGTGGCTTAAGGATAATGCTTCAAACAAAAGCCATATAGCAGATTCGAAAACCAGGTAAAATGTCTTGAAAAATTCTAGGATCAAACTCTCAATCCGAAGAGAACAGAACGCTACAACCTCATCAACACCGACAGCTGTTAACAAAAATAAACCCATAGTTGTTCTAAACTGTGAAAATTTTACCATAAATTATAAGTTGTGCACAAAAAATTATAAGAATAGTGCATAATTTGAGTTTAAAAAGTTCATTGTCAATTATTGTTTTTAATAAAATTAAATAATATGATTATTTTCACTTCAATAATATATTCATTCGCCCAAAAAACAGTTCGTATGTAAATTTCGATGGTTGCTGCTTTCGGCTATGCCTTACGCAGCAATATTCATGCACAAGCGGCAAGAATACACTATCGGGCGCTCCCTGACTGGTCGGTACGATATCGGTACAACATTGATATGGTAAGCGCTTGGTATATATGCAGAGCCGATGTCGATTCCATATATTTCAATAGCTCCCATCACACGGGTCGGTACGATGCGATATGTACGAGGTATGGATTCCACGTTTTTCGGAATGCAGACAATCGGCAAATTTCCCAGTTGACTGTCGACTGGCTGTATTTATCGAGAGCAGTTGGTGCTTGCTATACAATTACTGAGTGCGAAACGAAACTTTGCAGGACCGTGAGGGTATCCAGTGCAATAAAACATATGTTGTACCATGTTGCACCGATGCCGATACCATTCCAGTCCATCAGGGAAGGCCCTTCAGCTCTTAACATACACTATTTTATAGTATGTAATTTTATCTATATAAAAAAAAATGAAATGCTGTTCGTTGTTATAGTGTATACGACCAGAATTGAAACCGCATAAAAACTAAAAGCCGGCAAAAACAGTCAGCTTCTCTTTATTGGTTTTCTTATGACAAGCATTTCTATTTACCTCCGCAAGAGATGCCGACTGTTTTTGCCGGCTTTTAGTTTTTATACGGTTTCAATTCTGATCGTATATACTATAGGCGCATCGCTTTTTTCAATGTTCGTAATAGTCTGAATAAAGTATAGGGAAAGAAAAATTGGGAAAGTTGCCCGGAAAATTGGAAAATTCTGAAAAAACTGACAGTGCCTTTGTGACAGGGATGTTCGTAATACTCCGAAGAAGAACTTTAGGGAAAGAAAAATTGAAAAAGTTGCCAAGAAAATTGGAAAATTCTGGAAAAACTTAAAGTGCTTTTTGTGACAGAGATGTTCGTTGTGACAGGACAACGTCCGTCGGGTCAGCTAGTTTTATATAAAAAATTGTTTACAGGATGTCTTTGCATGAAACATTTAGAGCGTCTTGTATAGTTATTAATTTATCTACAAACTATAGCAGGTCTATTAAAATGATATTTAAAAGGCTTTGTTTATATATCTCATTAAATAACTCATTATCATGCAACGATTTGGAAATAATCCGTATATAGTAAACATGAAAATCGTTACAGTTGAAATGGAACGTTCCAGAAAAGAACCTTTTTCTTAATCATTCCAGCTTTGTGTTCGGTGAAATCCGATATTCGCGGTAAGGCTTTAATCTTTAATGATTCGTAGGGGAAACAACGGAAGATGAACAGCCCGTCATTGCTGAACATAGTTGTAAAGGTAGGTAATGCCCGGTAGGGGCCGATGAAATTAAGCTGGGACTGCTTGTACTGACCGCTATAATGATGGCCGCGGTCACAGCAGATCGACCCTTGCAAAATGCCTTACGACTTGAGGGCAGTGAGGAACCTGTGATCTCCAGCGAAACATGACGGTGCAAACACCATTCAATAGACACCGCTTACTGCGGACAGAACAGGATTCACTATATCATGTTTAACTTATAAGTCTCTGTAGTCTTCGTAATCCTGTGGTATTCAGTTACAAGTGTACTTCAATATGCTTTCTAATGAAGATCTCGAGGATATGTCAGCCGGAAAGACATCATCCTGAAACACGAGGCGTATTTTACCTGATCATTATTTACCGTTTAGACGTACGCGCTTAACATGTGAATCCTTTACACGACGTCTTTGGAGGTTTATAAGAAAATGTAATTTACATTCGGCATTACATCTTTTGGAGCGTCGGTATATCTAAATATTATAATGTTTTAGTTTGGGTATTTATTACATAAGATATAAAGTAATTGTTTTTTTTTTATAACTTTTATAGGACAATATCATCGATTCAATTATTTAACAGACTAGTAGATTATGCTTCTAAAATCATACACATAAAATATATATTTCCTTGTCGCAATCATTATATTTTATATAACAACGATGTGCGTCGAATAACTATGGCATATCATGAAAACCATTGTCACACTGTTGTCCTACGACAGTTCTACATGCGTGGGTTGTATTTTATTATTACTGGCAGACAATGGAAATTTAGAAAAACGTAATATACAGAAATTTATTACCAATTTTAATATATTAAATGTATCGGCTCTATGTAAATCATGGCATAAATCACAGTTTTTTAAAATAAATTATTTAAATTAACTTCATCCTCAATTTCCACAGGCTTTAGATTGCGTCTTTCACAACAAATGCTCTTTTAAACGCTGAATGATTTCTTGCATCTCTCACTGCATATTTTACAAATTATCCCACTTTTCCATTTACTCTTATCACTATTTCAATATGATCCCATTTTTTTCCAGCAATTGAAAAGGGGCCACTTGCCACTTTGAACTAGAAAAAACGTAATACTTACATGAATAATTCTGAGTGTTTCATTTTATCATTAGTTGTAATGCAGACAAGTTGCTTATCATAATTTTTATCACATCTTTGAGCTAGGCGGTTACCATTTTTATCTTTCCTTTAACGGATACTCAAACTATGGAAACCACTGAAGGAATTCCTCGCTGCCGAGATTTTTTTTTTAATTCTGAAAACAAATTGTTGGAAAATCCAACATTGCCATAATTGAAATAAAGCTATCGCTAAGAGACGTAGAAAATTATATCTGAAAGAAAACATAGTTCTCTAAATGAGACATATTTTAAACATGTTTAAAAGAGCGATCAAAGACTAAGCCTACGTCAAAAACTTTGAAAAATGCCCACACTCATTCCAAAATTTTAATTGTTTTCAATTGGATATACTTTAACCTTGTCCGAAAATGGGAAGGAATTGAAAAGTCGCTTATCTAACTACATGAAAAGAAGATCATCATGGAATATATGAATATACCGTCTGTCTATTTTACGAGGGTACACCAAATGTCTAGCTTAATATCTATTGTAGAAGAATAAAGTTTTAGAAACAGTTATCTCATTTTTTGTGAGCTATATTTTAGTAAAAAGAAATTTGAAATTCATAGCCTACTTACTGAGATATATTACAAAAACCTGAAAGATAGGAAAACCACAAACGGTTATAACTTTCTTATTTGAGGAGATATAAAAAAAGTTAAAGGAATGAAAATTAACGGCAAAGACAATAAGAATAATGATGTGTATAAAAAAATTCGAAAAACGCAGTTTATCTTTGACATACGCTCTTGTGCGAAAATGAAAAGAACCAATCTCAAAGTAGGCCATGACACCATTAATTCCGTTTATTTTTTCTCTTTCCAACGATACAAAACATGTCACAAAAATTTTAATTGATGGTATCAATATTTAATATTAACCACAATTCATATCATTGAATCGTAAAAATCAGCTATGCCATGATTAGTGAAAAACAATGTATACATTTATTAATACATTCGACAGATTGTCATTGTTGTATGTTGCTTGTTGCGTTGTCGAGTTCTAAGACAAGTTTTATCAGTAATTATGATGTACTCCTATAATAGCACATTCGATGTGATTAACATTTATTGTCAGTGCAATTTTGACGCTGATATGGCAGTCGCGGTTTACAGAGATAGATTTTCAGATGCTCCGCAGCCAAATAGAATTAACTAGGTTTAGAAAGTTAGTTCAAAATCTAAAAACGCACGGTTCATTTTAAAAACAATAGTAAGGGCATGTTGCGAATAATGTAAGGAAAGTGAATAAAGTGTTGAATTATGTTAACCAAAATGAAGAAACCTCTTTGGGACAAATTCAGAGAAACTGTCGCGTAAAAAATGACTGCAAGAAAAATATTTTAGAAAAAACGGAGTTCGATGCTACAAAATGCGCAAAGTTCAATATTTAAATTAGGGAGAGTAAGTTTTTGTATGTGGATGTTAAGTAAAAAAGGGAGCGACCCGCTGATATGTAGCAAAATTCTTTGGTCGGACGAATCAAATTTTTCTAATAATGTTTTTTTCAATAGAAATATCCATTATAAGTGGACACGAGAAAATTACACATTGGTGCAGAGAGACTGCCTTCCAAGAAAGGTTTTCTACGAATGTTTGGGTGGGTCTTTGGGACTAAATTAATTGGACCTTAATTTTATGATGGCAAATTTACCGCCCGTAGATACTTTAATTTCCTGCAAAACGAATTTCAAGATTTTCTTTATGAATTAACAGTGGTAGAAAGATTAAATTATTCATATTTTCAACAAGATGGGACTCCAATTTACACTGCTGTAATATGTACAATTTTTTTAAATCAAGTTATGCCAGATAGCTGGATAGGCACCGACGGACCCATTCTATGGCCAACTCGATCACCAGATATTACTCCCTTGGATTATCTCGTCTGGGGTTACATTAAAGACAAGGTATTTCAAACTGCCCCTGAAAATATTGAGGACATCAAAACCAGAATTAGAAACGCATGTGAGGCAATTACTCCTGAAATGCTCCAAAATGTAACGCGTGAGGTGTCTCGTAGAGCACGTCTATGTATTAGAATGCATGGTGCACAATTTGAGCATTTGTAGTTAAAAAAATAAATACGCACATTTTCTCTTCAGTATGGTAGTAGGTAGTATGTACTGTTATACATAGTTTTAATTTTTGTTTATGTTCATTTTGCACTTGCATTTTTATTTATGAGATGTTTGTTTGTATTAAATTATAATAAATAATTACTAAATTATAATTATTATAAAACGAATTTTTACTATTATGGCATAGCTGATTTTTACGATTCAATGATATGAATTGTGGTTTTTGTAAAATATTAAATATTGACACTATCTTTTAAAATTGTTGTGACATGTTTTATATAGTTGAAAAGAGAAAAAAATAAACGGAATTAGTGGTGTCCTGGCCTATTTTGATATTTGTTCTTTTCATTTTTGCACAAGACCGTATGTCAAAGCCAACTGTGTATTTCGAATTTTTTTATACACATTATTCTTATTGTCTTTGCCGTCAACTTTCAGCCCTTTAACTTTTTTCGTATCTCCTCAAATAAGGAAGCTATAACCGTTTGTAGTTTTCTTATTTTTCAGGTTTTTGCAATATATCTCACAAAGTAGGCTATGGATTTCAAATTTCTATTTACTGAAATATAGCTCACAAAAAATGGGATAATTGTTTCTAAAACTTTATTCTTCTAGAATATTAAGCGAGATATTTGGTGTGGCCCTCGTAAAATAGACATACGGTGTGTTTGGGTGTAAAAAATTTGATAAAAAAAAAATTTGAATGGTTACAATTCTTCGTTTGATATTTTTGGGAATCTTATGTGCAAATTAAATTATAGAAAAGTATGGAACTTTTTTTTATACATTTATTTAACGTCGGCCTATTTCCGCTACTGAGGCCTGTAGACGAGCTACTCCCAAAAAGGAATTTTGCCGAAACTCTTCCCTTAAGAAGAGTAGGGATCTTTTACTTGCCTAACATTTAATAGACAAAGGACCGACGGCTTTACATCCCCTCCGAAGGATGGTATATCCCCTATACAACCCTCGCCTAAAGTTGTATAGCTTCTGCGCATACACTGGTATACAAGCCGCTGGAAGATGTGTGAGGCGAGAACGCGGCCTCCGTTGGAACGGTCACCCATCCAACTACTAACCGCGCCTTACGTTGCTCTACATCGCATATCGCCCCAAGTATGGAATTCGTTAAGTAAAACGTTCATTGTAATTTCATTTTATAAATTGTTGATTATCCGAAAATACGAGGTACAACAGCAATTCCAGATTACCAGTAGGATTAAAGAAAATAACTAATTTTCGCTTAACAATGATTGAAATTTAGTTTATTTTATCCTTAGTAGAAAATCGGCCATATAGCTTTAAATTAAGGTTAATTACATAATTACAATAACTAATATTATTAACCCAATATCTCAAATCAATTTATAAAATAGAATCTAATTATTAAAATGCTTTCAATTTAGTTAGTTTGCAAATTATTTATTTTATGGTTATAGAAAATATAATACGATAATATTCTGATAATAATAGCTCAGTAAATTATTAATTAAGTTTTGACCTTGCCGGTACCTTCCAAATTTCAAAATTAAACAGTTCGATACCTATTATTTTATGAACAATATTTGTTATAAAGCGCCTTAATATCGATAACCAATTAAAGTATTACGCTGATCGATACCTGAAGTCAGAACAGAATAATAGGAACGCGTAAAATTTGTAGTCCGGTGCTAAACGCACTTGAATATAGTATACTCATATCAGTTGTTTTTGAGATTACGAATACACAGCCTTTAGCCATTTCAGTATCCCTGAAATACCTGTCGTTAGCGTGTCGTTTAGATGATAATATTTGCAAAAGTATGAAGAAAAATTCCTATAGACATATTTTCGGAATTGTTTTTTAAGGGAGCTAGGGTTGTTTGAGTGGTTTCCTAGAGTAGGTTATCATTTAATATTTCAGAAATCCTTTATACTACAGTGTTGTTTGATTTCTACTTTCAAAGTTCCTATAATATTAAATGTAAACCTATATTAGGACACCACCTTCAAAGGCTACCTTGGGAGGCATGTCGTAACCTTTTTTCAAGTTCTTGCAAGTATTGTCGAGTTCACATTTACTGGGCACTCAAAAAATGCAACAAAAACTTTACGACCTCATTAAAATACCGTTAAACTAGTCGGAAAAGTAGTTGCGCCCAGGCACCCACTTGAAATATTTAATTCAACAACTAAGTCGGCCAATTCTAACAGCGCGTTAGGATCTAGTATTATTAACATGTACATTCTAATACATACGAATTTTAAGTTGGGCTCTGACTATTTAATTCGCAAATTGACTCGCTTAGGTTTATAGGTTTTTAATATACGTCGGTTTGTTCAATGACACCAGGCCGCATGGTCCTACTGCGATAATAATGAGGTCGTAAAATGTTTGTTGCGTTTTTTGAATGTCCAGTAAATGTGTACTCGACTATACTATCGTTACCTAAAACTAAGCATAGGTATTTGCGGGCAATCAAATGGCGCATAGAAATGAAATATTTAGTATTACTGTATCAAAATGTTCTATATATTTCTGTCGAGCTAAGCTAACATTTTATTTAAATATCGCTAATAGTTTAAATAAATTAAATAAATCCCTTTCAAATGTATTATAATAAAAAATATGTGATAGTTATAATCGGAACTATCTTTAGATTAAAACAACCACTATGCGTTTCTTGAGTTTAATAACAGCTTATTGCTAGATAGAGAAAAACTAATTTTATTTTATAAGAATAAGATAACATTAGAATCGAGCATTATTTTACTTAAGGAATTGTGATACTAACATATTTTTGTAGCTTTAATGAGAAAAGGACTTAAATACTGATATAATAATTGATTTGAAATATAGGGTTTTGATATTCTTGGACTATGATTTAAAAAATCCAGTTCATCAGAACACGGAGGGACTGTTCTAATATATCTATTAAAATAGATTTTCAGACATAATATCCAACTGAAAACTACTAATATTTTAAAAGTTAGATTTACACATTCGGTTCAATTCTTGTTGTATAAGTTCTGTGAAACTTCCCCATTACAGATCATTAAGTATTTATTTCTTGACGTATCGAATTGGATTCACCGCAGACTTGTGCATAATAAAAGCGTCTCTGATCATTTAGGACAGTACATTTGCGAAACAATTGTACCCAATTTTGATTTAGAACCGTTGACTCGGTGGTAATTTATCTTTTGTTATGACGCCAACTGGCAGAAGTCATTTCAGGGTTGTGCAGTCAACCCTTCATTCGTTGCCACCCCTATGTCAGCGTTTTTAAAGCCCTTTTGGTCCGCAGGCGGCCCTGACTGGTTGACTAATGCGCACTTGTATAACGTTTACCGTGATTTCATGCAACACGTTTCCGTCATACAACTAAGAAATAAACACTACTTTTTAAACAGGTTGTCAAATTTATTCGTGCAATTTGATGCGTGACAGTGAGTTTATGCTTGTTTTGTTACGTTCATTGATACAAAAATGCACAACAATGATATGTGCATGTAACGTTTTGCGACAGTATTCAAAGATACCTACTGAAACCTTACTGATTTTTATTTTCCATATCTGTGATACCATATCAGGATGGAAATAATAATTTGTAATACGACAAAATAAAGCCAGAATCTGTCATGGTTTGTGAACATACCAATTCATTTTGAATAGCTAAAATGGCAATTAGATTGAGAACATTTGTATGGATATATAAAATTTTAGAGAATTGCAAAAGCGTGTCTAAGGTAGGAACTGTTTACAGTGCCTAAGGAATTATAATTGCTATTATGCCTGAATATTTGCCGTCAGAAAATTTACTCGTATCAATAGCATGAGAAAAGCAACAAAGAATTATTTGCAAACATTGCTCATACACACAGGATTAGTGTTTAGTGTTAGTTTCCTTCACCTCAAGACGATGTTTATCATGGGGACGGTGGCTCAGCGGTTACCGCATCTAGTTTGCTTTAGATTACATTGCATAAGTCCAACTTTCAGTTATTGTAATCTTCAGGTACTCTATCTCCCTTTTTGAAATTTCCTATCTATAGTTCTTTAACTCTTTCCTGTCCCCGTTCTTTTCAGTTTTTTTATTTCGTCTTTGAAATTGTATTTACTCTTTTCTTCTCAGTCCATCATCAAAACCAAGACATCTTTGCAACAAAAACATCCAAAAATCAACAGATTAGGCAGCCTAACCGTAGCCTGTCATTGGCCGTCTCGTTAACGGGTTCTCTAGTTAAGGTTGAGGTTCCCACATCAGCTACCAAAATTAGCGGGCGCACCATTAGTCTTTTGTGTTTAGAACTAAGTATTTCAAACTTAGATATTTATGTATTATGTTGTATAGCCGATAGCGGTGTTCGTTAAGGCAATCGCGATTAATCACACAGGTATCGCGCCACTGTATGAAAGAAAAATTTAAAAAGTTGCCCGGAAAATTGGAAAGTTCTGGAAAAACTGAAAGTGCTTTTTGTGACAGGGATGTTCGTGATAGTCCAAAAAAGGTTTTTAGCGAAAGAAAAATTGAAAAAGTTGCCAGGAAAATGAGAAAATTCTGGAAAATCTGAAAGGGCTTTTTTGTGACAGGACGTCTGTCGGGCCAGCTCGTTGTATATGTAAAAATAATAAAGCCCTGTTGAATTGAATAAGTTTATTCTCTGGCCACATCTAACGAAGTGGGTTCGAGCCTCCCCTATTGCGAAGTAATTTATAATTACAAATTATCCTCAAAAAAACTAATTTAGATTTCTAAAATAGGGCCCTGACTCCTTCGCCCAGACAAATATAGATTTCCAAGACTTAAGCAGGTAATTCAGGTGATCTGGAAGACGGTTAAAGAAATTTAAAAAAAAAACAAATAAAACTAAACATCTCAACGCAACATTCGACAATATTTCGCTTTGATAATTGAGAATTGTTTGACATTTGAAAATAGACCATAACAAGATCTGTCAAGATTTAATGAGGTGATGGATACAAAGGAATGAAAATTGGCCAGAATTGTACCAGATGAACCCAAACGAAATTCCTCCGTGGAAACCGAAAAAAGATGAGGTTCATGAAGTCACTTTTATTCACTTTTTACTCTGTGGTCAAGTTATATTCTAATGGCCATAAACTATATACTGATGGTTCTAAATCCGGTAAAGGAGTGGGAAATGCTTTTTCAGATGACTTTAACACAGTACCTATACCGTAGAACTTAACGCTATCTGGCAGATCTTAAGATATTTGAAGATAAGTGGCTACAATCTCATACCCTTATCTGAATGGATTTAGAGCAATAGAAGATTATCTAATACATTTATGACAGATCCACAGGTGCGTCCCATTCTAGCACTTATCCAATGGTTAAGGGTTCGTAGAAGGAAAGAATGTTTTATCTTTACACCAGGTCATGAAGACATCCGCGGTAATGAACTCGCAGATATTGCAGCCAAATAAGCAGCAATATTAATACTTAGTAATTACATGAAAATATATTTAAAAACCAAACGTAGATTGGCGGGGTTATGGCAAGAAGAGTGGGATAGTATCACAACGAAATTAAAAGAGGTGAAAAAGTGCGTAAGTAAATGGAGAGTTCGACCCTCATTTGCCAGGAGAGAGGAAACTGCTATAACGAGATTGAGGATTCATTATCCCTACTTAGTATGGAGGTATTTATTAATGGGGTCTCAACCGCCAAGACACGAGCATTGTGACTCGGTATTAACAGTCAAACTTATCCCACTCGAATGTCCAATTTACGAACATTATAAGGCAATTAAACATGCCAGGTTAACTACATCTATGTTTAAGGGAATCTTATCAAAACCTAAATATTATCACGGAATTCTTGAAAGCGCAAAGCTATTATGATTATTAGTCATTCTATGTATCTTTTTTATATGTGACATATCCAATCCAGTAATATTCTCCATATTATTTACCTCATACGGCTAATAACCGCATCAGCTGATGCTGCTACAAAAAATACTGAAGATATTTCTGTATTTAAAAGTATTGAAATGTTGGAAATATACTCCAGCATAATAAATTCAATTTCAGACAACTGAAAGGTAATAATTATTAGATAATTACTCATGTTGTGTAAGTGATTAATTACTGAAGGAGCTTTATGTAGCCTTTTTGAAGACGTATGAAGCATTAAATTAATCGGTATAATACGTATGTGGCTTCTTGCAATTTCTGTGTAATAATGTGCCTAGTATTTATTTCTGTGTCGGGTTGATCATAGATGCAAGTGTGCGATATCGGCATCGTTCTTATTATATAATAAATATCTAATACATAATTTGTAAACCAATTAAATATCTACTTTTAAAACTTACGTGTGGGGGCGAGCGTCTTTACTATATACATATTTCGGATGTAAAGCAACGTATGGCGCGGTTAGTAATTGGATGGGTGACCGTTCCAACGAAAATCACGTCCTCGCCTCACACATCTTCCAGCGGCTTGTATATCAGTGTATGCGCGGAAGCTATACAACCTTTGGCGAGGGTTGCATAGGGGATATACCATCCTCCGGGAGGGGATGTAAAGCCGTCGGTCCCTTGTCTATTAAATGTTAGACAAGTAAAAGATCCCTACTCTTCTTAAGGGAAGAGGTTAGGCAAAATTCCTGGTTGGGGGTAGGTCGTCTACAGGCGTCGGTGTTAGGCCACAGTGGCGGAAATAGACCGACGTTAAATAAATATATAAAAAAAAATTACGTGTAAAATTTTATGTATTTATAACAGAAAATTAAAGTGTGGGCTGGCTCTTAACAAAATATTACTTTTCCCTAATGTATTTTTTTCAATAGACAGCAAAGAATAAAAACTCCTGATATCAATGCACTACCTAACCAAATTTTGGATGGGTAGTTAGCTTTTCCGCAAAATTGGGGATTAAATTGAGTAGTATATAAACTTGAATTGTTGCAGTTCCTGTTTTATTCTGATGTCTTGTATTGTTACATATTTTAGGAGGGTTGTGAGGGCTGTTTGTATTGGGGAGTATTTGAGTATTGAATAAAGCTGGTGTAGTCTGGTATTTAGTTTAATTTTAACTTTATGTGTGTGTTTGTTAATATTTAGTCTATTGTACTATTGTAGAATGTTACGCCTAAATAGTGCAGCTCGTGGGACCAAGGGATGCGATGAGTTGATTATTTATTTGTAGGTGTGTCCTTGGAATTTTAACCATTTTGTTTATGTTGATACATATTGCTCTTGTTTTCGTGGTGTTAACGTTTAATCCATGTTTTCGAAGTACTGTGTTATTAGGTCTGCGTTTCGTGATGTGATTATTCTGGTTGTGTCGTCGGCGTAAATCGAGTCTATGGTCTATTGGCGTCGGGATGTCATTCATATATAGAACGAATAGGATGGGGCCCAGGGCTGAACCTTGCGGGACACCAAATGATATTGGATTTAGGAATGAGCATTCCTCGTTAACTGTAACTCGGAAATGGCGATTTGAAGATATGATTGTATTATTTTCATAATACGAATTGAAATTTTCGTAAGACTAAGCTTGCACAGCAGCCCGCGATGCCAGTTTTTATTTACTCATTTATACATTAAATTTACCGATGACGGCATCATCTATTAATGGATAGTATACGACAGGAACAGCTGGCGCTAAGTCTTCCGTTCGTTTTCAAACGGCTGATATATAATAAGACTTAAATATTATTAGTATATTAATTAATTAATCAGTAAAACTAATGACTGATTATTGTATTGTCATAGAGCATATGCCAGAAAAAACGTGTAAAAATTTATAACTTGTTTTTTTCCAATTCCATTTAAGTTATCTAAAAGAAAATATGGAATCACTGAAAGAGCTTCCTTTCTTAAACGAAGAAAAGAAAAGAATTATAAAAACCGGACAACCTGATATAAAGTTATATCAGTCCAAACATAAAAACACTGCATTGGTTCAAATTTATAACCTCCTTGTCTTTGAAGTCGGTCAAAAATAAATCAAATAGTACTCCCAGTAACATGTGTACTGTACATGTCCTAGGTAAGAAAACACAAAAATTAGTACAAAAACTCAATATTGTTGGCAGTGAACCTAGCAAGACGAATGTGGTTCGTAAAATACTACATCCAATCTGTAATGAAATATATATTGGCCAAATTGGTCCGTCTTACAGAACATGAAAGAGATACAAACAGCAAAGATAACAGAACCATTTATTTTAGTAAGATATGGTCATTCTATTTCCTTGAAAAAGAATAGACGTTTAAAAAAACTAATGTTCATAAGTTGACGGCTAGCGCCGAAATGAAAATATCTCGCGCGACTGACTTTCTTGCGTAATTTACACAGAAACATGTTTGTTCACATTTTTTTCTAAATATATTGTTTAGAGTTTAAGAGCGATATAGAATTAAAATCAAAATTGTTTCGGACGATTCCAATACTTTCTTCATCCTTAGTGCCGCTAGAAAGTAAAAATGTAAATTTGTCAACACCATTGTAGTCAAAGAATCCGACCGTTGATTTCTGCAGGTACTGTTTTTTTACCGAAAATTAATTCAAATGAATGATTAATTGCAAGGTAATATATCACTGCCAGGTAACCTATCAATAATTAGCCGCTATTACCTTTAATTACATTTATTGCAATTAATTTATTGATAATGAATTCCAACTACATGTTTTTTAAGTGAATTAAACGTCCTCTAGGTTGCCAGGTGTAAACGGGTATGTTATTGTTAATTATCTGTTATAGTGTTTTTCAACACAATTTTATACTAAATTGAAGTTTAATTTTTGTTGTACACGATAGTACATGATTGCCTGTAAAAAAATGGCCGGAAGTAGTGGTTGCCATGATATGTTATTGTTAATTATTTACGGTCATAACGTTTTCAAGAAAATTTTATACTAAATTAAAGTTTAATTTTTACTGTACACGATAGTATACTTTATACGAGTACAATTGAAACTGGTCAGTGTTAAAGCATAGGACCGTGCGCACTGAACTTGATATTTTGTCCTATATATTTAACAATGGTATCGAGATTCGAATGGTAGTTGAAACTGTGCAGGCGAGTCTGAGACTGGCAATGTAATCAGCCTGAATGAACTGGTTTAAAGATAATAAAACGGACAGGCCTACTAGCATAAAAAAACTCGTAAATTGTTTCTCAGAAGTCAACGTGGACTTGTGAGATGTGCTGTCAATGTGCCAGTGCAGTGCATATATACCTATTATAATATCAAGCGTAGGAGTTTAGTTAGTTATTATTCATATTTATAAATATTTACTACTATATAAAAGGTAAAATATTTTAATTATTCACTAATTTACCATGGCTTTCTGGCGACCATTTGAAACAGAGGATAATATAATAACGCCCTTAAAATCTTATCATTTTCTTACGACAAGCATTTCTATTTACCTCCGCCCATGTACAATAAAGAAATGCCGACTGTTTTTGCCGGCTTTCAGTTTTTATACGGTTTCAATTAAGTTCGTATGTACGTTACATGGTTGCCTGTAAAAAACTGGCCGCAAGAAGTGGTTGACATGATTTGATAAATGCCTGTCCAGACAGCCTAGAGGTTGCGGCTGACTGGGAGCTGGCAACAATTTTTCTTTCATTCTTCGTATCATTTTCTATCAAATGACGTTTAATTCACTTAAAAAACATGTAGTTGGAATTCATTGCAATAAATTAATTACAATAAATTTAATTACCTAAAGGTAATCGCGCCTAGTTTTTGATAGGCTACGCCGCCAGTAATATATTACATTGCCATTAATCATTCGTTTGAATTAAGTTTCTCTAAAAAAACAGATACCTGCAGAAATTAGCGGCCGGATCTTAAACTATTAGCAAAAATGAAAAATGGCGACTTTTCACTATTTTCAGGATATTCTCTGAAAATACTGAAAATGGCATTTTAACGGACTTCAAATCGCATAATTTCTCTCTCATTTATCCGACCTTCTGTCTCTTTTTAGAATTACCAACACAGAGAGACCGATTGAAAAGGTGGAGACCCTGTATATTTATTTTCTGCTGCAATCCAATAAACGCATATCACCTAAAGGGGTGCATGGAACATTAGCAAATCTCTCTAATATTGATAGCGATTCATCAGCGAGTACAGTCTTGTCCCAAAAGGGGTGAGAAGCTGCATCGGAGAGTATACCAGCCGCGAACACATGCATACATCAACCCGCGCCACAGCTCTGTGACAGATGGCTGCCGCAGTTCTACTCCACCGCAACCCTATCACGGTGAACGTTAAATATGTCCCATACGACGTCCATAAACATACTGCACCATACAGATTTACTCATTAAATAGGCCGTCAGTACCTGATGCGTCAGCTAAATTAATACCTATACTACGAATGTTCGTACCTGATGACGATCGTTTCGGTGATAAATCGAGTCCATGTTGTCAGACAAATTTACATCGAAATTAAAAATTATTAATTATAGTGTTGTACATCGTGCTTTCATTATAATACACATAATGAACGTGCAAGATATCTCAAAAATTTTAAATTGAAAACACTCACTGTGTCACTGTAGTAGTAGTAGTAGTAGTAGTAGTAGTAGTAGTAGTAGTAGTTCACATCATTTAATGTCATGTCACAAACTCGTACAAACAAAATAAAAAAATCAGCATGTAAATGTGTATGTAAAATGTAAATGAAAACATTTTTAAGTATTTACATTTTCATTTTCAAAACAGTAATTAAATTCAAGACAGTTTCGTGAATTTTAAACAAGTATAAATTATTATTTAATTATTTGTACGACATAACAAGGTATATTAATTAACATATATTAACATGCACGGTTTTACAATAAAAAAAGCACTGGAAGGGCCATTACCTCTCACACAAGCCTGGCTACATCTATGTAGGATAATAATTAACAGCAACATGCAATGTTTCAAATCGATAGATGCTTTAAATAAATGATATTGTCCGTCGGAACATCTCAAAGAGGTGCTCTCATTTTAATAACAGAACTTAAACAATTTTACATTTAATTTTCATTACCAATAATAACTGCACTTATTGTTTCCTATAGAGTATAGGTATAAAAACTCGATAAATAGAAACCAAATACGTAACACTAAAATATAACTCAGCTCAACAGGTGTTGCAAGAGAACTGAAACTACAGTAAACCACTACATGTAGTAGGTAGTAGTAAGAATTTATAAAAATGAATAGCTTTGTCACCAGAAATATACCAGAATATGTAACTAGATTTTATGATCATTTGGGTTACCGACTAGCGCAGAAAGAAGAACTTTTCAAATATTTGACGTAAATCTTTCTTCAAGTTAAATTGTATTTCGGGATAAAATTATTTATTACCTAGATCCGGCACTAAATTTTCTGTATAATATCTTGAAAGTATTGAGACAATCAATCAATCATATGTCCTCTTAAGTTACCCCAAGATTATACAATTTCATCGAAGGTGTGAGTTTATAGTGTGGTTATCCACTTACTTCTTCAATTCCATTAAGTTCCTATTACCGGAAAATATTTTAAACAAATATTTATTGTAATTTTTTTCTCATACGTAAGGACTGTATTTTTGGTACTATTCAGATATTAATACGGATACAGCCTCCCTTTCCCTCGCACTCTGTAGTCGCTTTTGTTTTAGAATGGCTTGACATCAACTCTTGCTATGCCTCCTGGTCTTCTGCCTTGCTGCTGATTTTTGGGGTAGTTAGGCTGTTGATGTCCTTAATCCGATCAGTAAAACCAGCATCTGCTATTGTCCCTTGTGCCTTTTGCATTGCCTTAACTATATAGTCAATATTTCCATACCCATCCTTCCATTAAATATGACCAAGGGACTTTAGTATTCGCCGGTGAATTATTGATAAGGGGGATTTCATAGTTGGACTTTCAGTTCTCAAATGATGGAAGCATTCCTTCTTCTTGTTACCGCTGATATTCGTAACATCATCCTGTAGCAGGTAATTTCGAAGGTTCCTATCCATCTACAGCATGCAACATGTAGAGAGAAGTCATATCTGTACAAATAATTGAGAAAATAAGGCACTGGATCAATTTCATTTTTGTTCCACCATTTATGCTGCGATCTTTCCATAAACATGGCTAATTTGATGTTTTTGTCCCATCATCGGGGATGCTTCATCTCCAATCTTCCGTGGAGTAGAGAGGATACAACCTTGTTCTACACTAGACTTTTGCCGACGAAAAATTCGCATGGCGAGTCATTTTCTATTCGTGCTTTAGCATTAATGAAGGTATAGATCGCATCAGATTTATCGGGTGTTCTGGAATCGCCATTTATCTTAGTGTCTTCCATAGTTAGCTACTCTGGACTACAGAAGTTTAAACAGCAGTCGCTTGGTATAATTACCAATACACCATTTATTAATGAAAGTAGCGTGTTCGAATACTGGCTGAAAAATCATTATTGCAAGTATATCTAAAGTCGAGGCAAGAATTCAAGCGATGCACGTCACGAGTGATCTCATTAAAGAAATTTTAATACTAACACAATTTTTAATCATTAATTACGTTAAAAAGAGTAATTCTTGACACCCAGTTATTAAGCTTTTTTCAGAAATAGGTACAGTTTAATGGGGCTTCATGATTCTTAGCAGTATTGACTTATTTATAGAATCGATCTGTGACGTGCATCGCTTGAATTCTTGCCTCGACTATACACATATTTTTACATGCATTATGTATGTCCTATATTCTAAAATCGTTCATATATTTTTGGTAATATCTAATGGTTTTTATTTGTTATACGATGTCGGCATGCCTGTTTTAGTTCTTAATGTTGGCCATATTATATGTATGTTACGTCATTCCATTCATTACTCAGCGTATCTGCTAAGTTCTTGTATTCTGTATATTTTGCATCACAATGCTTATTAAAATCTACTCTAAAATGAGTCGTTCTTTCAATAATCAATAAAATAATAGCTTTAGTGTGGGAGACACAAAATATTTAAAATATTAGGTTAACTATTCAAATTTCCAATTTATTATTTTTTTAAATTAGATTAGCCCATATAAATATTGTGTAGAAATATGGCGTGATTATTGAGAGTGAATTTATGTCATCTGTTGACATGTAGAAATTGGTGTCATTCAGAACGACACAACCCGTAAACAACACAATACGGATAGTAAGTAACTTAATACAAAATGAAAAATAATAATTTATAAAATATAAAATAAATATGGGCCCATACGAAGAATTTATCTCGACATCTAGAGCTGAAATTGGAAATGCTGAAAATACCACACAATATAAATATTCGGTGAAGTTATTATTCAGTTTTGACATAAACAATATATTTATTAAAACCTAAAAAAAAACTGGCAAATTAACTACAGATAGAGCTGACAAATTTACGAGTATAACTATATAGCCGCTTAAAATTCAACACAAAGAAAGTGGCATCATCGTAGTTTAAATTGAAGCCACTGAGAACAAGAGAAAAAATAACCCATTGTTGTCTGCAAAATTCATGCGAACTTTGCCACTTGAAAAGCTTCCGGTAGCGCCTCGACGCTGCCTCTATCGGCGTCACTTCTTAAGAGTTCCAAGCATTGAAGACTTCGTTAGAGATGGAAGAATACCCAAGTCATTTGCCAATTCGCAATTCCGAATCATTCACTATGGTTTATAACTTTTACAAGAATAGTCGGCGTTCTCAATACTCCGTCTCTTTCCTTCTAATAATAGCTTAGCTTGAATAGCGGCCATTGTTTGAGCAATCGGCGAGACGAAATCGTCCGGACGTAAGTCGTATTGCAGAAGGAAAATTGAGAATTATTGATAAAAGTCTTTATAATTTACATTCAGAAACTTTCTTGTAATTTTTAAAACTATTCGTGCCTTTTATAAGCGTGTCCTGTTCCAAATTCAAAGCGTACAAAGACTTTACAGGATACAACAGTATAAAGGCTCTTTATACACTTTGACATCAAAGTAAATTTTATTGAAGAAGTTTATTGTTTAAAATTTTGCCGGGTCAGTTAATACTGACAACAAAATAATGTTAAATCCTTATGAAACTTTCTCTATTGACAAGTTATGTAAAATACATGGATACGGTTATTTTAGGAAGGTGGAGCCAACGGTTTATTTTTATTTGATATTGAAATAAGTGTTAATACTGTGTATTATTATTAGGCACACATTACTAATCATTAATCACTTATTAATTCGGAATATAATGAATAATTCTTCGCCCCGCCTGTGTTATAAAATATTTAAAAAAATAAATGAACTAAAAACGAACATCGAAAAACAAGTTAGGTAATAGGGAGAACAATTTATTCTTGCGGAATGTTGTGAAAAATTTGTAAGCGATATCTAGTTTTTGGATTTACTGTATCAATTCAGATGTTTTCTCTGTTCATCTCTTAATACACTGTTACTTGTCAATATCTGTTCCTTTTCTCATTCTATTTCAAACTAAATTTTTAACCTTGGCGAATGAGAATGGTGCATGCATTAATTTGCCTGTGTTTTTGTGCATTTCTCCATTAGTAATTACAAGTCTTTTTCTACTCATGTCCAGTCTCTGTTTTCTTTCAACATTATTATAGCATTTCAAAAATATTGCAAGTGAGCCCTGTTAGGACGATCCTCAATTTCTAAAGAAGCTGGTTTGCATAGTTTGCCTATAAATTACGGACAAGACAGTATTTTCCTAAAACTAAGGTAACATTGAATAAATTAATAGAAAAAAAATATTTTTAAAACAAGTTTTTATTTAAATGGTCTAAATAAAGCAAATCAAACCCATCATTTTGTTACATTATATAATTTTTTTTATGATAAGCTTGTCGCGAGATTTTCCTGTGTAAAGGAGATTGCCCAAATTTGTATGGAGGAAAGACCCCCAATTTTTTCATTTGTCCATTGAGGAAATACAATAATATTTACATGAATGATAAAAGAAACCAAATAAGAATTACTTAGATTTATCGCGGCAGCTATAATTTTTTTTTCAAATCACCTGATTTGGTTGATTTTCTGAACAAAGTGCCATTTTTGAATAAAATTGATAACATAGCTTTCTTTTGGACCTTCTACTTTTTTATAATACTATTAATTTCAAGATATTGCGATTTCATCTACTTTTAAATAGAATATAAGTAATTAAAAAAATTGTTGTATTATAGCGGATTTATTTTGGGCAATCTCCTTTCTTTTATTAATTACTTGTGCCAAGATATATTCTTGCGACAAGCTTTGATTTACTTCAAAGTTTATTTTCTTCTTTTTAAGGCATTTAAATAAAAGCTTGTTTTTAAAAATGTTTTTTACTATTAATTTATTTATTAATTTTTTAGTTTTCGCTGGACACATCATTTCAATGAATGCGTCATTGTTGCACGGTCGCTTGCCTGTTAATTTACTACAGTCTAGTTCTTCAATAAGGATACCTTCTAGTGACTTGACCCTACTTAAAGCCAACATATTCTTGGCCAGCAGCGAAGAGCTTTGATCCTAAATGGACAACGGTCTGGTCGACAGTACTACCCTGCATTTTGTGTACTATGCAAGTCCAGCATAATATAATTGGCAACATTCTTCGTTCAGCAGTGATGTGACTATATTTTGCCGGACCGTTGAGCAGTTCCTTCCTCGGAAGCCAATCCTGAGTGCAACAGCCATGTCATGGTGGCACTTAGAATGGGCTATCACAATTGAATACGTATACAAAATTTCGTGTCTGTGCTGTTAACCGTTGAGGAGGTCAAGGGGGTTGGAAAGAAAATGTAATCCGCCATCTTGGAGCGGCGGCCATATTGAATTTAGTGTGATGTCACTCACTTTATCGTTTTCTACTCTTGAACCCCTTTCATTTGATATCCATATTAATTTGATACCTATATTATGGCGGTTGACAAAAAAAAATGTAATCCGCCATCTTGTGGCGCCGGCCATTTTGAAAATATTACAATATTGAGTATTGCACATTGCATTGTCACCAGAACTAAAGGTGTATGCCAAATTTCAGCAAAATCGGTTAGGAGGAACTGGTTCTAATTCAGCTTGCAAGATTTGACCTAAACAAACCAACAAATATTGCAAGTTAAATAAAAAATAAAAGCTTGTAAAAAGATTGTAAAAATGGGCAGTTTTAATTACTCAGTCCTCGTAGCCCTGCATTTTTACACAGCCTTTGTAGCGCAAGGTTTTCGTCTAAGTAGATTTCCTGTAAGTGGATATTTTATTTGGAAATTCTGTCGCCATAGAAGTGATCTGGCAGTAATGGAACTGAAGATGTAACTTTGATAGTTGAATACCGCTCCGAAGTTGTATTCATAATTCTCACTGTTCCATTTCATATATATATATGAGATTTTTTAACTACGTAGTTATCTACTTTACTAAAATAACCTGCAGGTTTTCCATTAAACTTACTAGCATACTTATCCAGACTTTTCTACAGTGTTTAGATTAAATTCTGTGCCAGTGGTTTTTAAAATATATAATATTACTTCTTTATAAGATTTTTTAAAATATAATATAAATAAATAAATAAACACCACAGAAATAAGCTATTAAAAATGAATGTTTTCTTTGTAGTTGCAAATACGTACTTTACTTGCCTCACACTGTAGATCAGATCAATGAGAGATTAACTTTCGAACGGTTTTATTTCGTTTTTTTTATTGGGTACTTAGAAAAATAAACCGATGAAAGAGAGAGAAATGTTAGAGTTTTTATTGGTATGTAAATCATCCACCGCAATTTGCTTATCAGGAAAACTCCTTTATTGTTGTTGTAGTTGTCATTCTGCAATTTGCGTGTGTGATATTCGGGCTCACCTCCATTATTTTATGATTGAGTGCGTGGTGATAGACCGTGATGGTCTAAATGTTCCCGTGGCATGCTCTTCATATGCGTAGACACCGGGCAAAATAGTAGGATTTCCCTGTTATTTTTTGGTTCAAGTTTTAACTACATGTCGGCACGACATCTCAAGATATAATTTATTCCGGTTTATGGATGTCATAAAGAAAAGCAATTCAAACTCTTATCAAACACTACACCTGCAAATTGTAAATAATCAAAGTTTTAGTGCAATTACATACGTTGATTTCGTGATGAGTGTTAATTGTAAGATAAAATTGGAAGTATAAATTTTCTGTGGCCTTTATTGCATATACAGAGAGGCAATGAAAAAGAGACATGCTATTATATGATCTAGAAGACTGAAAACTAGGTATATTTTTAGTTCATATTATGATGCAGTTTGTTACATATTTCACTACTATCGCCAATAATTTTGCTCGAATTTATTATACAGCTTAAGCATCATGTAACACTGCCACGTAGACCGTATCTAGACAAATGCAAGCATATTTGTCTTTTAAGTACGGAAATTGAGTTTTCCTTAAAGGTAGTGTGACAAGGGCATATAGTAGCTGCAGTGAGGGTAAGTGAATGGCAATTTGCCAGGGGTCGAAACGTTTTGGCAGTAGTTTTCGTTAAAATATATAGATTTTAAAATAGTTGTAAAATTATTTAACGAGATAACTATTACGAGAGAGTGGGGGGGGGGGGGTAGAGAGAGATGGGAGGAGAGAGAGTTACAAGGTAGTCAAAAGCAAGCTGTTCTTTGTAGAGGGTGTAATGTCAGAACAAATAGTCTAAATAAGATTTTCTTACTATAAAAATGTTTGTATGACTCTTCAGTAAAACAAAAAATATTTGACAGCAATTTTGCATGCGTTGAAAGCTAATTAAGATTATGATTTAGTTATTTTGAAATTTTTTAATTAAAAGACAGGGTCAATATAGAGGCGAATGTAATGGTTAATGGGATAAAATCGCAATATGGAAAATTGCCCTTTAGGCGATAAAAAAAATTGCTGCCAATAGCATTTAGCGTCATAGAAGCCATGTTTAAGCAATATCTTAATTATTGACAAAAAAGCTTCTCTTACGATCGTGGCACCAGAACCCGTTTATTCAGAATCTTCGGAAGTTGGACCTGGGAGCCAGACATCACTATCAGAACTGCTGTCAAGTATATTATTGGAATTTTCAAGACATTTGAAAACATATATCGCATAGAAAGCAAAAAAAACCCTTTAAACGTCCAATGTTAAATTTCAATTAGGATTTAATAAGAAACATGACAACTTTTATCGCCCCCAGCTATGACCATTATTTTCCCCCTCCCCCTGTACTTACTGGCAAATATCCTGCAGAAAAGCTAGTAAGAGACAGTTGTATCACGGCTTATTAAATTGTATTCAAACAATATCTAAGTTAAATAACAAAATTAAATTATATTATATTAAATTAAACTATATGAAAATAATTCAGTTGAATTAAATTAAAGGAAAGTTACGTTAAATTAACCAATTATAGGTACAATTACTTAAATAAGTTAAATGAGATTGATATTGCCAAGGATAATATAACAAGACCTTGATAAATAGTCGGCTATTAT
Organism: Leptura quadrifasciata; assembly: GCA_963675555.1. Lineage (NCBI taxonomy): Eukaryota > Metazoa > Arthropoda > Insecta > Coleoptera > Cerambycidae > Leptura > Leptura quadrifasciata. The sequence continues at coordinate 88,460,938 of OY776675.1, forward strand.
ATTGTCATCAATTTTTCGAGAGTGCGATGGTTGTCAATTTGACGAGATCATATTTGGCGTTAATAATCTGACTAAAGTTCGAGAGCTTTTGCTCGAGGGATTTAGTCTTTGAATATTAACGCCAAATGTGGTCGAGGCAAATTGGAGAGCACTCGAGAAAAATTGTGACAATATAATAGCCGCTAATTTATCAAGGTTGAGTTATATTTTATTAGATTATTTCTTGAATGAGTTAATAATTGGAAATATATAAATATCTACATTTTTAATGAACATAAGAAACAGCTATATAATATGTGCTTATTAAATCAAATTAACAATTAGAGGTAAACAAAAACAAATTTAATATCAGCTAATCATTACCAAATCGGTTCATTTTGACACTAATCAACTAATGCGACGTTTGAAAATATTTCTACGACAGCAGTATGCCTACTTGTTATAAGTTAATAAATTAAATATCAGAGACTATTTTCAGCCAATGCCATGGCAACCTGAAATAGTCGCTGATATTTCCTGTTGCTATGTAGAGTTCAAAATAGCCACTGATATTCCTCGTTTCTAAGGAATTTCAAATATTGTGATTGGTTAAAAAATTCAATTTGACAAATGAAAGAAATAATCATTGAAAATCTTGGTTAATTCCTTTAAGATGTTATAATCCACGTAACAAATCATGTCAATGTCCTTCACAATAGTACACGTAAGATTACCGTGATAATATAGTTCTAATTGCAAGTACATAAAAAGTCGTTAAAACTTTTGTGGAAAATCTGGGAAAATAAAGTACTTTTAATACCGTGAAATCATGACAGTTACGCCAGTTTCAAATAAGACACAACATTTTTAATGAGTTATGTATTGATCTCGATACTGATTAACATGCTTGTTGAAGGACAGAAACCTTAAAAATAGTTAAAGACAGGTTACTAAATGATAATAATTTGGAAACTAGAACTAAATTAAGTGCAAATGGCATAATGGAACTCTTAACCTATTTTCAATTGGACAATGAGTTCTATCAGCAGGATTTTGGTATGGCTATGGGGTCTGCATTATCACCAATTTTAAGCAACATATTTATGGAGAACTTTGAGAACACGCATGTTCAAAATTGTATAAACAAACCGGTTGTCTGGTGGAGATATGTTGACGACATCTTTGCAACTTGGCCTTATGGTGTCGATTTATTAGATAGTTTTTTAGAAAATATAAATAGTAAGGAACCGTCTATTAAATTCACATTAGAAGTAGAAAGTAGGAATGAATTACCGTTTTTAGATGTTTTAATTAGAAGGGTAAATAATACAATTGGAACAAGCGTTTATAGAAAACCAACACATACTAATAGATATCTAAATTTTAACTCCAATCAATCAATCAATCAATAAATGTTAAAAGAGGTGTTGTAAAATGTTTATACAATAGGGCCAAAATAATTTCATCTAATAATGAAATATTAAATAAGGACAAAAAATTTATCAAAGAGGTTCTAGTACAAAATCAATATCCTGAAGCCTTTGTTGATAGAGTTTTCATAAATGTTGAAAATAGGGACAATCAGGTACGACAAAAACCTGAACGTCATTATACAGCAATAATTCCTTATGTATACGGACTATCGGAAAAGCTACGCCGTATAGGTGACAAATTTGATGTTAGGACGATATTTCAAACGGGGAACACTTTAAGATCTATTTTAACAAAAACAAAACCGATAAACAGGGAGCAGAATTCAAAAAACTGTATTTACAATATCCCGTGCGAATGTGATAAATGTTATGTGGGTGAGTCATCCAGACCTTTCAGTGTGAGATTGGATGAGCACAAGAATTACATTAGAAAGAATGAAATTCAGAAATGAAAGATTTGTGAACATCAACATGCTTGGGAAAACGGACATAGAATAAACTGGGACTCGGCAAAAATTTTAACAAAAGAAACGGATACCAAAAAAAGAAAAATTAAAGAATCAGCAATAATCTTATTAAATGAAGATAAGTGCGTATCGAATTGTTCTGTAGATATTTGTACAACCTGGTTACCAATGTTAAAAGAAGAACTTAACAAACTCAACATTATTTAAAAGAAAATATCATCAGTTCTATGCTCTGTATAAGTAGTAAGTATCTATGGAAATAACATAAACAGAATCTTAAAGCTGTGTATTTGACATACACAGCAAAATAAGAGTTCTTCCAAAAAATAGCTTTGAAAACAGAAAGAGATTACTTTCCGAAACGTCAGCAAAATACATTATTTCTGTGTTTATTCCGATTTATATTATTTGCAAAATATAACCTCTGACTTTTCCTTTGGCGTAAACGTCACGGGCGCAGAGGTTTTTTCCAATAATTCTATTATTTTGTAGATCGGTGATTTGTTTTGAAGAGGATAATAATATATGTGGTAGAAAACCCAAATAATAGGAAAGAATAGACAGTTCTATGTCAAACACTATATTATGATCTTTTATAGATTCGCAACGATTTAAATCTACAAACTAATTGATGGTTAAAATGACAAAACTCGAAAGGGTATTAACTTTAATAACTTTTACATTGAAGAAATTCAGTGTAAAAGTCAAGAATTTGTGGATTTCGTTTTTGTCACACCAGACTACGATCTTTTTCAGTCGATTTATTTTCAAACTCAATAATCTGTACCAAGCCATTAATGGAAATTAGGAAGTGTAACGGATCAGGATTTGACTCTTGGGGCACTTCAGAAGTAGATATGCACTGTTTAGAATCAAACGGATTTGTTTTCAAATCTTATAACTTAAAACGCATAATGTTCTCGTGTAAAAGCGATTTTTACAGATACAAAATTCAAAATTTTAAGAAATGTAGTATTGATTTAAACAAATATCAGCCACGTATCACATGAAACATACGAAATTTGCTGTTCTATAGAACAGATAAACGCATGAAACAGGAATCTATACTTTCACGTGAAAAGCCTACTTCTAAATTCCCAATTCTATTGAAAAAAAAAATAGATGAAATAAAATATATTTAGAACAAATCAAAGAAAATTGCAATATTTCATTACTTTCTACTTTAATCTTCGGCATTCAGAAACAGCAAAAAAATAGATGAAAAACGAACAAATAAACAATTTTAAAATAAAAAAATAAATATGCATCATAAAAATCACATAACAGAATAATGGCGCTCCTAAACTTAATTTATTATCTCACAATTAATGTCATGCTCTCCTCTTCTTCTTCTATATGATTAGAAATATTTATCGTTGTCCTTGCTTTTACACATTTATATGCAGTGCAAACCATTTATACATACAGCATTTACAAGGAAAGCGGTTTTAGTAAATATAAAGAAACATAATTTCAAACTGGTAAATTTAAAAAGGTATAATTCAAAGCGCTTCAAACGAAATATTCTAAAATGCCGACATTATTCTTCTCTTTGATCTATTTCATAAAAGAAATTTTATTGTTTACCTATAACGACTATCTATTATCTAAGGACTTCACTTAAATACCAATAAATAATTTTGTTTTGTAAATTTCCACGTATAAGCAGGCGTATAAAATCAAACGTTACTATAATGTTTCTAGAGACATAAGCGAGTAAGAATACGAACGCCATATAAAATATTCCGAGGCACTTGGAGCCCCAGATTTGCCTATTATAATAGCTTTACGGATTTTTTATTTTGTTTTCATAAAATCGTGAAAAAATTAATGCTTCAAGTTTTTACTTCGAGTTAGTTAAAATATCGATTGATTCATGTCCATATCGGAATTATGAATGTGGACCACATGGTCGCAAGTATTTAATTTGTGAAATAAAATTGGATAAATGCATGTATTTATATCAAGCAAATCAATATGAATAACAATTAGACATATCCAAGTTACAGCACAAGTATGTTTACCACGAATAAATCTTTTATATACTTTGATTAACGTAGTAAAGTCATATCTGATTCTTCTAATTCGAGATTGCCCACAACGATTAAATCAATTCGTAAAAAAGTAAATTCTTGATAATGAAGATAAATGGTTGGAGCTAAGAGTCAGTTATTACGCACTATAAAAACGTTGTTTTTGTTTTATGAAGCCTATTCCCCAGGCATTAAAATGCAGCAAGCCACGACATAATGAACCAAATATCTTGAATAAGTAATGGAGACGATCGCATGTCGATTTCGTCCCTACAAACAGAATGTTACGAGTACGATACTAATATTAAAATAGGGGAAGATATAATACAAAATATCCTTCGAGTTGAATGCGCTGTGTATATACGTATATTAATATGGATTGTGCAATCATAGAATGTAATAAGATGATTTTTAATTTAAAACAATATATTAATATTTTGATACTGTGAATTGGATTGACATAATATATAGAAAATATAGGTTATGGGCAAATGTGTCGGAACACCTAAATAATTAATAGGTTCATTAGAAAATAACCTTAATACAAGTTGTACAGTTTTTAACATATTCCGGGAGAACCAGAATATGTGGACCCTAGGTAAATTATATCCGATCAATATTATCCTTCGTCGAGATTTGAAAAACAAAAATTGGATGTTTGCGAAGCTCCCAACGAAGATTCGGCAAACGTTGTCTTCACCTATAGCCTCTGCATGCAAGACCAGACATTCGAAAACTGGGGTTTGGTAGGTACATTGATTATTAATACACTGAAACGTTTTGCTAGTTATAATCACATTCATTAAAAAAAGTGTTTCGATGGCATTTGAAAGATTCTAGCTAATTTCTCGCGACTTACCATCTGACTTATGGGTCATTTTCAGTGCGACGGCATAAACCATGTCACAACCTATTTTAATTTTATTAATCTTCTCAGGCCATGATTTTTTATCGTTAACGCATAGTATACATGATAAGTAAGCCTTTCATAATAAGAAAAACAAAAAATAATATTAATATTTATTAATTATCCTGTCCACAGAGCGTGACAAATCACGTCCGTGACAAGTCACAGGTGTAATGTGTGATACTTGGGACAAATTATTTAAAAAAAATATTTTATAAGTCAACCTAATATCTTTTACAATCCGTTTAGGCAAAACCAATAAAATTAATGATATACGAAATGGTGTGAATTTATTACAAACTATATCCATTTTCTTCATTGTATGTGTTGTCACTGGTTAATGCGTCATGTCTGTGGATAATCCGAATAAGCCGCGTAAAATTGCCTAACGGTGACAAAATGCGCTACCATTTGCTAGTGGTAACATAGGGAACCATAACGATTTGCCGCCATAAAAACGTTGTTGATTGTGCAGTGATTGTGTCGTGTAAATTTTATGAAAACAAAACTATTTCTAATTTCGTCAAGAAGGCTACATCACATCTGTGGACCTACTAAAAGGTAAACCAAAAAATATTTAATTGTATGTTTTGTTGTATGTTTTAAAATAGTAGCTTGGCTATTACTTCATTGACCAAATTAAATTTTCCTAACCTCAAATATGCATGTGTTATAACAAATAACAGAGAGGTTTCGTCACGTCCGTGGATATCACATCCGTGGACAATTGGAGTCCACGGACATGATGAACTGGTCACGGACGTGACTATGAATAAGAAATTTATATTAAATCAGTTGTGTCTGCCCAACTTTAATCCTGTTTTCTAAATTATTTATCATTTTATTTTTAAATAATATTTTTTTAGGTTGGATTTTGAATTAAAAAATGGGTAAAGCAAAAAAGACGGACAGGGAAATACAAAGACGAAGAGAAATGAAGAAATTGAGCATGAGGCGTGTAAGAGAAAAACTGAGAAATGAAACTGAGAAATGAATCTGAGAAATATGAAGAAGCTAGGCGAAAAGATAGAGAACGAAAGAAAAACAGTAGGGTTTCAATAGAAGATCTTAGTGACAGAGAACAAAGAAAAGTTAGAAGCATGTGGAGGGAGCGTTCAAGACGGTATAGAGCTAATAAGAAAAGGAGAGAAAATGCAATAGAGAACGAAAATAATTTTCTACAGTCCATAATTCCACCAGACAGTCCATTGGTCGTTGGGCAGCCACTGGAAGAACTGAATGAGTGCTCGGGAACGTGAAAAAAAAATATCCAGAAAAAAACAGGGAGAAAATGAGAAAAACATTAAATGACCAACAGAAAAAGATTAATGCACTTGAAAAAACCGTTAATAAATATAGGAAACGGAGTAGTCGATCACAACAGAAAGCAAGACAAGTAAACTATAGTCCAAGGACAAAAGTAAACAATATGTTAGGGAAACAAAAAGTTTCTGTGGATGTTAAAAGGACATTGCTATTTGCAGAAGTTTTAGGAAAGCAAGTGAAACAGAACTAGTCTCGGGAAAAAAATCTCAAAAGAAAAAGATGTTTTCTATCACTGCTTTCAGGTGAGATGATACGAAAATATAAATATATGAGTTATATCGGCTCCCTGACATCCTTAAAATCTTTACATCATAAAACAAAATATAAATCATAGAGTATTGAACAAAGAATATTAACAGCACGGAAACATGTAAAGGAGTTTTTGGAAAAGGACGAAAATAGTAGACTGACAGCTGGAAAAAAAAGAGACAATAACAAGATATAAGAAAAAACGACGAAGAAGGCTACTTAATGACACATTACTAAATTTGCACAAGAAGTTTATTTCTGCCTATCCACAACATAAAAAAATGAGCTATGCTCCATTTTGCAAATTTCACTTTCGGTTCAACCGGAAGTGATATTTTAATTCCTGTTGGTCTAAAAGTAGCCCATTATTGTCTAATTTATGTGTACCAAAAACCAAATTTTTAAATACAAAAACAACCAAAATACTGAGGGCGTACATTGACTCGTGGCCACCCGGTAAAAACCATTGAAAAATTCTTCGCCATTTTTGCAAGGTCCAGTGCACTGTATGACTGGGCTACAAGAAAAAATATCGAGAACATGTTAAGAGACAAATTCTTTCAAAAATTTCTCCTTGTTATGTAAACATTATAACGGAAATAGCTGTTCGAAGTTAAAAAATTGAACAGTAATTAATAATGAAGTAGACGATGATAGTGACCATCGATATACAATGTGTAGTTGAATATTCAGATGTACATTCTGAATCTTTAAATATCGAAGACATTGCAATAGTGAAACATTTTCTATAATTTATATCAAAATATTCATATTTATATCGTTATCGTGCGAGTGATGATATATAATAATATGGTTTATCTGAAGTCAAGTAGGTATATAATCTAATATACAAATCGTGTAAAACATATATTACAAATAAATAAACAAGGAACTCACGGAAGTCATATACTGTCAGTGAGGAAAACTGTAGTATATGATAATGAATACATTATATCTGTACATGAAATATTTGGACATTTAGATTGCAAAAAAAATAATATTAATCCTCACTTTGCTTAACCAGGTGGTATAATGTTAAAAAATCGCACGTTCCTGAATTCAATATAGACCATAAGACCCTGCCTGTAATAACATAACACTTAAAACAGAACAACAGTTAGAACAATAAATAAATATATATAAAAAAAAAATTACAAACAAAAAGTAGATTTGATAAAAAAAAATTATAACCAAAAAATTCTTAACATCGATGATAAATATGGTGTTAAAAGAAAAAAAGTACGGAACTTAATACTGAAGAAAACTGGGAAAATTAAACCTAAAGTGATCCCAGAAATTACAGTTCAAAATAATCTCACTTCTGTTAAATATATTGTAAATAATTACTTTGGCGAATTCTTTTTAATAGTAGCTGATAATTCCGTTCAAAATCATTTTGGTGCTAATATATCTACCGAGTGTATACCGAGTGTACTACTATGATCATAAATTCAAATTCCTTCTTTTTTACAGCGGCAACTGATGAAGATATAATCGCTGCAATAGACAATTTAAAAAATACTGATTCTTACGGCATTGACTACATACCTACAAAAATAATAAAAACTGTAAAATATTATATAGCGGGACCTTTAGCATATATAGTTAATCGCTTTATTGAGCTTGGAGTCTATAAGAAACACGATTCCATCTGTGTAGAAAATTATCGTTCTGGATATATTATGTAAAGTTATCGAAAGAGTATAGATTACTCTTATCGAAAGAGTAATCTATAATAAAATAATGCCATTCTTAAATAAATATAATATAAGAACTAAGTGTCAAAATGGACTTTATCCTGGCAGATCTACTGAGACAGCTATCTACGTTTTTTTCTGAATATGTACCTACAACATAAATGCATTGAAAATAGGAAATCAGTTAGTGCGCTCTTTTTTGACATGTCAAGAGCTTTTAAACTATCTTGATTTTGAATTTATTGAACAAAACTATATACTATAGGTTTTAGAGACAAATTCATGGATAGTTTCATATCTAAAGTACCGAAAAGTATCAGTTAAAATTGGAAATATTTGTTCTGACAAATTTGAAATTCAACTTGATGTTTCACAGAGATCTGTGCTGGGTCCTCTCATATTTTTATTTTTCATTAATGACCTACCAACACATGTTTCTGCAAATTGTGTTATTGTATGCAGATGACAATATTTATTTCGCAAAAAAGAATTATAAGGCCCATTATTTCACTAAAACTTACAGATTCGTGCCAACCATTATTTCCGTGTCTTTACGTTTATAGTTATATTCTGTTTGTAAAAAAGAACATTGGGAAGTATCAAGATAATACAGCTAATCATAATTATGTTACGAGACATTGTTCTCTTATAAAACTACCTAAACATCACTCTTATTTATATACGAAAAAACCCCATCTTACGCTGGAAGCAAATTATATAATCATTTGTCTGAAGATATAAAGTTTGCAGTATTACTTTGACTTGTTCGATATCATGTATTTATCAAAAGGATCAATAAATTATTATTGTTATTATTTTTTATTATTATTACAAAAGGAAAGTATTGAATAAGTAGGCTAACATTGGTACACAGCAGAAGTTCTTGCCTTAGATTAATTTGATATAAAAACCTAAACAATTGTTTATATTGGGTATTTGCAAGAAATAAATATTAAAGCAATTAAAAGAAAAAATGTGTTAGTTCATAGTTAACATGCTACTAGCTATTAGATAATTATTTCTGTGTTAGTACCAAGTAATGATTGTATAGTGACTTTTAATGCCAGTTAAAAGTATGAAAACTGTATTCAGTTCAATAAAGGAGAAATCTGCATAATTATTCAATAGGTTATGGGTACGATTGCTTGAAAAGTTTTATTATTGGTCTTGTGAAAAATCGCCTAAATCATAGGATGGATTTAGCGAAGCATATCAAACCTTTGATGGGGATCAGGTTGAGCCGTATGGAAACGTAAAACTTGAGACAGGATTGATTATCATGAAGGAGCATTAGACCACATTGATAACGAGTTAATAAAATCAGACCGCTTAGGAGAAAAATGCTGGAGTCTCAAATAAAACAATGTAAAGACAAGAATGATCTGTACCGTAAAGCAAATAATTACGCTCGATGATTACCAGTTCAGTTACTGACGCAGTTTATCAGAAAACCATGGACAAAGAGACGGCGCATGGCATTGCATTTCGTGGGAGGCAGTAAGCAATATCTAAAGATCAGCTTTTTAAATTTTTAAGACATTTAGCTGGATGTCACAAAACTAAGGAGCATGTAGAACGAATTAAACAACGGTTTAGTTGGATGTTACTGACCAAGAACGAAGAGAAAACGTTTGACGAATTAACAGTGCAGCTGTGCATGTTTGAAAGAAATTTCAGAAAATTTGTAGATAGTGAAAAGTTCATTCAAGAGCCGCTAGTGACAAAAACAGTCAAACGCATTATAATAGCCCCCATATTATTTCTATTGAAATAGATTTTTGTTAATACAATCCATATGGACGAAAAAAAGCAAAATTTATAAATTAAAAAACACTTTTAGCATTTGCTCCAGAAAGCTTACAATTGTTTTAATATTACCATGTTTGTAAAAGTTAGATTTCTTTCACCTGTCCTCTTACACTCATTTGGCACTACATTTTAATTACGTTAAGTAATTTTTACATAATAATATCTTGGATTAATTTCTAAATTTTGTATTTAACGGTTAATGTCCTGTTGTTCCTGTTTTTGTCCCATTTAAAGTTGTTCTCCTGCAACTTTTGGCACTGTATATTGATACAATTAGAGGTATGTTACAAAGTGGGGTTTAGTATAAGTTATCGTAGTTTTTAAATAGTTCTTTTGGTTTGCAAACTAGCATTGTAGTTTGAAACACAAAGCTTTGAAGGGTTACTACAGAAAATTAAGTTATATCTTTATCTTCTTTACATTTAATACGGAAAATTCATAAGAGCATTTTATAACACGATTCCATTTAAATTCGTATTACATGTCGCTGGTCTTAATAAACGCTGTGAAGTATCTAGTTTGTATAACTTCTAGTCTAAATTAAATTGCGGTCACTACACAACGTAATTTGCAAACAAGCATACGATATATGTTTCTACATAGTATGTATAATTGTATACTTTGTAATTCACTTTTAAATTCATAAATTGTATTTACAGGTACACGCGTGCTTACAAGGGTATTAATTCAATTACACTAATAACTGGTTTAAACCGGAAAACAAATACAGGATATAAAATAGGTAATTGTAGCCGCTTATCTATAATTAAACATATACACAATTTTTAATACAGGTATTTTACATTTTAAAAAGAAAATAACGCAGTTGTCCGTCATTTAGCCAAACAAAATAAAAAATATTGGCTTTTGAACACAAGTAAAGCACGGCGACGCGCGACGGCGGACATGATAAGTGCGACAGGTATTGAGCACGGATATGGCCTATGTACAGGTCAGCACTTTTACAGGCGCAGCTTTTTGATATGTAGACACATAGGAAAGCAGTATTTTATGTCCCACATCAGTAAAGTAGTTCTTCTAGGGGTCCGTAGAGAATGTACGCTATATTCCACTATACACGGTGGGGCAATAGTACGTCGGAGTTCTACGATAGCTAGAAATTGCAAGTAAACTAGAATAAACTATAACTGGAAATTATTTTCGTACATACAGGGCGAGTCAAGACGAAATTATAGGACCAAGTGCCTTTTTTATAATGGAATGCTATGTATATCAGTACATTTTTTGAAGCCTTGAATATTAGCATTGAATATCTCCCAACCACTTGGATGTAATGAATTTTTTTGTTGAAATAATGCAATCTGCAGATGGATATTTAAAAAATCGCCAAAGTCACAATTATGGGTTTTAAGAAAAACTTATGTGAATACCAGTTACGAGATATCTAATTAATGGTTCTGAATCGTTTTTATTTCCTCAAAATGTACAGGGTGGCCAAAAATTATTTTTCAATTAAGAACATTTTAAATTGACTTTTCTCAATTTTTTTCAAATGTAACATCCTGCATATTTTCCGACGATGTGACGTAGAAATGAAAGGCGAACATTATTTGTAAGTACACCTTACTATTTACTGATAACCAAGTTGATATTGCTCAAAATATTAATGATATGAGACATATGGCATGAATTATTGAAGGATTGTGAAAAATAGGGCTTAGAGGTTGTAACGAAGTGTTTTTCGTTACCCAGATATGCCCAAGTTTTATTTTATTTAATCTCTTAAATATGTTATAGAAATTATTTTGCCGTGTTATATTTAATTTCGATTATTCCGTATAAATTGTACCGCTAACAGCGAATTAGTTAGAAAATAATTAATATTTGTGATTGTCAATACGGCGTAAAAATATTTCACTTGTAAAGGTACAGATGAACTCAGGTGGGGAAGCGACGAGAAGAGTTTCTACATTTCAGACACGCCAAGCCACGCACGAGGCAGTGCCTTCCCAGCGACCGACCACGTTAGACGTGCAGAGCTCTCCGTCCTGTAGTACCAGAGTAAGGTAAATTTGCTAAGTCCACAAATTCATCGTGGCGTTATTTTTCTAAGTCCGAAAATATTTTACAAGTCCGTTCGACGTCACTCATATGACGTCACTCCTTCAGTACACGGGAATAATTTAATTATAATTTAGTCTTCTGGCTGCCGTCCCACGAGGTACACGTGTCCGCTGTTTGCTCTGGTGCTGTAGCGAAAATATCACAAGTCCCGAATTCAGGTAACATTTATTTTTCTAAGTCCGTAAAATCTATATTTGAATTATTTTTCCAAGTCCACAAATCCATCGTGGAGTTATTTTTCTAAGTCCCCAAAGACATTTCAAAGATTTTTACAAGTCCAGCTGACGTCACAGTGATACACCGCGCACCTATTTTCCGCTGTTTCTCCCACTCCTTCATCTCTGAAGGCAGTAATTAGATTCACACCGATCAGTTAGTCCTCCCGATCGACTCAGATCCAGCAGACGTGTTCACGCTAAATATTTAAAACCTAAAGGTACCGTTAATTGTTCTAAGTTCACAAATCTGTATTTGAATTATTTTTCAAAGTCCACAAATCCGTAGTGGCCTTATTTTTCTAAGTCCATAAGAGACCAGTAGCGCATCCGTCTAGCGCCTACTCCCACTCCCATGGTAAGAGGTTTCGCTGCTAGAAGAGGACCTGTGCAGCCAAGAAGTCAGTCAGCCCAGGCGACTCATTGGGATCAGACGTGTCCACTCCGAGAAGCGAACCTAGGTGCCATCTGTCATATTCGAGGTGTAGGATTTTGGCAAAGTCCAGTCGACCAGCAGCGCATCCATCAGGCGTCTACTCCCACTCTTATCGTAAGTTGTTTCATTTTCAGAAAAGGATCTGAGGAGCTCTGCAGAGAGGGATTCCACTACGATCGCTCCACCGAAGCAGACATGCCCGACCGTACGCACAGGGAGTAAGTAAGTCCACAAGAGGAGTAGGTAAACTGATGTACTAGCAAGTACTGGATAACTGTTTCACTGTGGTTTTTATATATTTGTGTCTTGCTTTACTCGTCTGGTGTCCGTAACTATTCTGCACCCTGTTTATTCTTGCTAATCGTATATTCTGTGTGTTGCAGCCTGCTAATCTGATCACCTGAGTCATCTGGTACTATTGGGGTTTTGCGTTGCTACGCGTGCTCCTCCTGGTATTTGATAAATTATAGATTTTTCATAATAAATATTTAGCTTTGTACATATAGGTCTATCGTAATATACTGATTTTATTGAAAACTCTGAGTTTTACTGTCTGTGTGTGAACGTCTAATTTCCCATATATTGACCCACTGGAATAAACTTTCTCCACTTGAGCTGCTCAGCCTCGCATACTCGGCTTGAGGGTAGTGTGTCCTATCACTTAAACTAGGACTGGCGCCCGAGTAATTCGAAAACTTGTTTCCGAAGCTCGTGTGTCAAAGAGTGGCCGCGCCTTTTCTCCACGTCAACGTGCGAGGTGGAGAAAAACGCGTCACAAACTTGATGGTGGTGACAGAATACATATACATGTGTTATTGAAAGACAACATCAAGATCTACTTCTGTCAACTGGGCAGAACATCATACGCTGTAGTGTATATAAATATTGACACACCTGATAAAAAGTTCTTTATATTGAACAGCATTATATATAGTATGAACATGTAGAAAAAAAATAGAAGTATATATAATTCAATAATAAACAATATAGTAACATACGGTGCTGAAGTATGGCCAATAAAAGAAAGGACAGAAATAATGTTAAGAGCGACATAATAAATTTCTGAAGGAGAGCAGCTGAAAAATCTAAAAGAAAAAGGGTTGCAAATGAGAGAATTATGAATATGATGGGAATAACATATGATTTTATAGAGAACCAAACAACTCGTAAACCATATAGCATTTTTTTTTTTATACATTTATTTAACGTCGGCCTATTTCCGCTACTGAGGCCTAACACCAACGCCTGTAGACGAGCTACCCCCAACCAGGAATTTTGCCGAACCTCTTCCCTTAAGAAGAGTAGGGATCTTTTACTTGCCTAACATTTAATAGACAAGGGACCGACGGCTTTACATCCCCTCCGAAGGACGGTATATCTCCTATACAACCCTCGCCTAAGGTTGTACAGCTTCCGCGCATACACTGATATACAAGCCGCTGGAAGATGTGTGAGGCGAGAACGCGGTTTCCGTTGGAATGGTCACCCATCCAAGTACTAACTGCGCCTGTCGTTGCTTTACATCGCATACCGAAGTATGTACATAGTAAAGACGCACCTACGCTCGCCCCCAACCATATAGTAAAAAATTAAGATTACGGACTCCGTATCATTGAAACTGTTAGGTTAGACCGTATGACTAACAGCATAGCGTCCATAGTGTTACGATAAATTTTGTACAGCAAATGAGACCAACTGCAACTAAGCACACGTCATAACACCTACCAAGATATGAATAAGATTACTTTTATTACCATCATTTTATTATTTAAAATTATTTTTCGATTTAAAAAATCATTATGATTTTATAGATTTATTTTACCCAGTTGGTTAATTTATAATAAGGCAACTTAGTTGTAATAATTGACAAATTTTGTAAAAATTATAGCTACAAAATCACATCAGTTTAGTGTAATTTAAGTTACTTAAACAAAGATTTTATATTCATCGAGCACAGTTAAGGCTACAAGAAAATTTTGTAGTGACATGATAAATCACAGGGGTTCTTCAAGAGTAGCTGTAGTCCGCACTCCGCAAATCGAGCCGCAAATGTTGTTTTAGGTCAGACAATTTATTTATTACAAAAAATTTATTGAGTAAAACTTTTTGTTGTTGCTTTTTGATTTAGAGTAATTTTACAAACCGAACCAATAAATAACAGAGCACGTAGCTGGCCACTGTAACTTGATAAAACAAACTGCCACCGAAATTCTTTATTTATTTTGACAGTTTACAATAGCATAGTGGCCATAGAAAACAATTTTCGCGAAATAAAAGTTTTATAAATGTACTGGAAGTAAACAGCAAGGAATCGACTCACAAGCGAAAGAAGAAATAATGCACTGAGACGTAGGTTACCCATCAGTGTCCTAAACTTGAGATTTACTGGCAGCAACTTTTAATACAATTTCATGAGAGATTGCAATGTTTAGGAAGTTTTAGTTCCACAGTGTCCGACAGTCGATTTTTACGATGGCTATTCCCCCTTCCACAATGCTATTATGCCCTTAGGTTGACAAAGCGAAAGAAATGTACCAAAGGTTCACTTTATTCGATTTTATCGACTATCGAGATAAAAAACACCTATATGGGAAAACAGCCGTTAAAAATAAACAGGCTGGAGCACGACATTAATAGTGAATTAATTTATTTAATGGGTTTATATTTTACCGATTTTACGTATTAAAAGGTGATTTGACTTTACCTGAATCACAGTTGTAAACATTGTTTTGTTACCCATACATAAGAAGAGGATGTTGGGGACATTCATGTGCAAAATTAAAAATATTGGGAAACTTGTTTTGGAACACAGAAATTTTAATTTTTAGTTCTTCGAAATTCGTTCGAAATTATACACTTTAAATAATAATGCAGGATTAAGTAAATATTTTCTATAAATTGTAAACTATTCTGGATATATATAAAACAAAAAGGGTTTAGAAAAATCAATTACCAGCCATGGTGTAGCATAATTGGCTACAGGAAGCAATCACTTCGACACCTAGTTCTGGCCTATATTGGTAGCGAATATTGAATCTGTCTACTTTTATTCAAATCTAATCCCTATTTTTGAAGATATTTTAATTCACAAATAATTTTAGGGAACACTCTGTATTAGAAGAAATATGTATAAGGTAACATAGGGGAAAATACATTCAAGAAAGAGGGCTAGTTCTGGCCTATATTGGTAGCGAATATTGAATCTGTCTACTTTTATTCAAATCTAATCCCTATTTTTGAAGATATTTTAATTCACAAATAATTTTAGGGAACACTCTGTATTAGAAGAAATATGTATAAGGTAACATAGGGGAAAATACATTCAAGAAAGAGGGAATGTCTAAATTAGTGCGAAATTTCTTACCGAAAAATGCACAGGATATTTATACCCACTATATGATTATCCTTCTATATTTATTATTCTATTTATATTGTATCGCCTTAAACAAATTAAGTTTGAGAATTAATGAAAGTATGAATTCATAGATACACCAAATAACGCTACCAATTGCCAGTACAGATGAACTCAGGTAAAGGGAGAGCGACGAGAGTAAATTATATATTCGCGCGAACCTAGCAACACGAACACATATTTCAGTATGTTCTCAGCCACTATGCGAGTTAGATGTTAGTACCTGCCGTCCTGAATAAGCCGACCACGAAATATTCTGAGTGTCAAAGCAAGGTAATGAAAATATTTCCTAAGTCAATCTGACGTCAGTCATTTAACGTCATCCTTCCGTTACAAGAGAATAATTGAAAATATTTAAGTCAGTTCACGAGTAACCGTTGCCAGCATTAGATGTGTTGAGCTCTCCGTCCTGTGTACCGACCTGCGAAGAAAATATTCCGAAATATTTTCCAAGTCCGTTTGACGTCACGTCGATCAACCGCGCTTCTACTACCGCCGTTTCTCCCACTTGTAATTTTTGGAAGGAAATCATTAAATTTATCCCGTTGGCAGTCAACCCTGGTACCGTTGGTGTAATATATCATCGATAAGCAGCAGAAGTTTGACCAAGTCCGTACTACGTCATCGACCAGCAGCGCATCCGTCACTCCCGCTGATATAGTAAGTTGTTTCATTTCACAAAAGGACCTGAAAAGCCCTGCAGGATTCATTCCGTAACCGACCGTAACCACAGGAATAAGTAAGTCCATGGAGGAGTAAGTAAACTGAGGTCCAAGTATTGTATATAACATCTCTATAATCTTGCCGCTTGCTATCCTTGTCATTTGAGTCATCTGGTGCTACTAATTTTCGTTGCACCACTTACCCTTACAATGGCACTTAGTAAACAAGTAGATTTGTATATAGTAGGTTTCGTTGAATAAACTAACATTATCAAATTCTGAGTTTTATTGTTTGTGTGTGAACGTCTGATTTCCCAAAATTGACCCACTGGAGTACCGTTTCTCCACTTAAGCTACTCAGCATCCCGTATCCGGTTTGTGGGTAGTGTGTTCTATCGCTTATCGGACTGGCGCCCGAGCTTAAACCGAAAACGCGTTTCCGGGTGTCGAGTGTCAGAGTGGCCTTCTTCTCCTCAGCACCGGCTGAGATGGAGAAAAACGCGTCACAATTTTTTTCATGTCATTTTATAGTTGGATTTTGTGCTTTTTGTATTAACATTTTTATATAAAGCCGTATAATATAAGAATAAAATAAAAAAACTTTTGAAAACACATGGCTTTTGTCTGCTACATGGTGTTTCTGAATGATTCATGATATATTGAGAAAAATACAACCTGTATTGCACGTAGACCTTCTACGTGCAATACAGAAACCAGAAACGACTAGGATAACAAAAACTATCACTTGGTGGAGATGTAAATATCTGAGACCAGTGCTCGACGAATGCTTTTTTAATAGATTTCGGTCAAGGATCATACTGCCAGCAGCAATTTGTTTAAATACAAATTAATATGACAAAAATATATTAATTCATTTGTCCTCCATTTAACTTTCGCATTATGTCATCAAAATGTCATGCACCTAAATCTAACCTAAAAACCAGAGATAACAAAAAAGGACATAACAGGGTCACACGCTACTCGTCCTGGGGTCTGTCAGGATATTTTAGAGCAGACAATACAAGGAGAACCACAGTTCATAGGGGAAAAACACGGCAAATAAATACAACCTATAGCTTAATTCCTGTCTCCTCTAAGAAATCAAAAACATATGTGTAAATTTTTTAGATCCTAAGGCGAATAAATTGAGCATATTAAAGGGAGCCAATACATTGCAATTTTTTACAATGCTAATTAATACACAAGAGGCGTTTTGGAATTTAAAGCATCTGAAAAAGATACGGTTCAGGTTCGCAGTAATGTCACATTGATTACAATTTGGTAATGTACAAACACCAAGTATGCAGGGTAACATGTATGGCTAAATTTTAGACGAATAAGAGATGTTTAGAGATATTTCCTCGAAGGGTTCCTATGACACTTTGCCTAAAAGCCGACAAAAGCTTAAATGTCTTTCAATGGAAGCGTTGGGCCCTCAGTATTTGACACTCGACATTTTTACAACTACACTACATATCAAACCACTACCATCACGGTAGCTCAGTCCGCTAGAGCGTGTTATGTGGCAAATTCGCTTTGGCCAGACTCTGTTGTGTTATGGGTTCAATCCCCGGCATCAACACTGACTATGTCGGTGGGTAATGGATGTTGTCTGCGTTTTATTAAATCTGTAATCCCATTCCGAACAGCTCTTGGCTTTAAATCTGGGGGTTGCCTACTATATGTGGTGTGGTATGTGTCTGTTCATTAAAAGACCCTGGAAGGCATTTATTCTATGGTGTAGTCTCGGCTAAAATAGCAATGGAACATAAATTAACAGATCGTCACCAAGATCGTACTGAATTTAGTTATATTCTGCAGTTTGTGATGAAAGACTGTCCAGCACTCCTTCTAATAGTGTAGTTAGAACAAGAGGGCGACTGGATCGATACCATTTTTCATCAGTAAGTCTCCCATTATTAATCTATAAGAGATACTTTCATTAATTGCGTAAATTTCAGAAAATATGTACAACTTTATTACAAGTTTTTAGTCTTCAAATATATTTCAATAATAACTTACTTCTAAATCTTTCTGTAGCACTATATCAAATTCTGCTTTTATGCGTTGCCTTAAACCTCCCACCTGATTTGTGAGAAAAAGAAGAGGTATAATAAAACGTATTTTTTCATATTCCTATGTTTCCTTTATTTACTACCCCGTAATGTCACATAAAACGTAAAGAATTACAACAAAACGTGCAGCTTTGCCAGACTGCCTTAACGATTTCTATATTCACAGCGCCCAAGCATTTAATAAGGCATACATTTTTATCAGAACAATCTAAACTATTATTTGTTTATTCGAAATTACACTCAATTAAGGCTGACGCGCCGTACTAAATTAATTAATCTTTGACTGTTTAATATACATTTTACGAGGTCTGTATTTTCTAATTTATCAATTAAACCGAAGGAAGGACAAATGGCAAACGTTGTTTGATAATTTAGAAAGTGTAACAAAAATTACAGCAGTATTAAAAAATAAAAGAATTTTCCACATTCCGTTTAACAAAATAAATGCACCAAAATGCAACTTTGAAGAATTATAATTTCTATATAAAATTTCCTTTTTACTTGGAAACAATTTAAGACTACTTAATTCAATATTAAACGACGTAAAACTAATGAAACATATTAAATTATATTTTGTGCACACCATTTTTTAAATTTTACTATTTATTTCTTATTTTAAGTCGTTGATTTACATCCTTGTTGTTGAGCAGGTAATGGAGGTACAAGCACGAACAAAAATTTAAACAACATGTAGAATGATGACACACTGAACATTTTTAAAAAGCAATATTCAAAAAGCAGTATTCCACGTCAGTTTCAAGTAATAAATTCTTGTATTTTATTTTTTGTTATATTTTAAGTTAAAACTTACAGAGTTATTGAAGTTTGAGAATACAAGTATCTTGTTTTCGTAGGACAGAAGTGATTGTTTCTTACAATATGTGGAACATCACATCATTACTCTTTTGATGTTACTTGACAGCGTTATAATAAATTTTATTACTTTTATTAATGCAATGGCAGATATTTTTGTAATTTTATTCTACTTTAGAATTGTAGATATTTTCTAGTAGAAGAAAGTGATGGGTGGGAATGTGGGAGAATGTATTAGGAAAGTGGAAGGAGGTGAGGGATGATGCTAGTGGAAAAATGGGTGGAATGCTTTGATAGTGGGAAGGACGAAACACTAAAAGAAAATGGTGGGATGTGAGATAACGGGAAGATTGAGGTAATGGGAAGATAGAGGCAGATAATTGGATAGTTAGTATGGGAAGCGGCAGAGAATAATGGGCGAAATTCATACTAGCGTGGCCGCAAACATGAGATAGTTACTAATAGAAGTTCACATTATAAAATGCAATTTTCGCATTTTCAGAAAATGGACTTTCTGATATAATTTCTAACAACTATGTAATTATTATTATTTTTTTATTTATTAATACTGCAACATCTTTTACAATTTTACATTTTCACAATTGTTTATACTCTATATACTTATTATTACATTATAATTGCATATATTATTTGTATAGGTTATGACACCTGAGGAGACCTCGTGTTGTGTCTAGCAGTATAACATTTTTGCTCACATAATTTTATATTTAACTATATCTAATTTATTGCATTTATACTTAATATTACAATACTTATAATTACGTTTACTAAAGCTAGAAAGGTAGGAAGACAGGAGACAGATAATAATAAAAAGAAACACAAATAAGATAAGATAAAACGAGTTTGACTAATACTTATTTACATATTTACAAATTTACAAAGGGCGGATAGTTAAGTTTTTAATGTAACTACTTGCTTAATTAGGCTAAAAGTTGAAGACATATGGTATAATTTTTTACTAGATATTTTTTTCATTATTTTTTGAATTTCTTTTTATTCTGGGCTTTTATATGTTCTGGTAGCTGGTTGTATAGTTTGATTCCATTGTATTTGATTTGTTTCTGGCAGACTGCTTTGCTATATTTTGGAGTTTGATATTTGTTTTTGGTGTTATTTCTTGTTTCATGTCGGTGATTAATACTCGAACCAAATATATGTTTCTTGTTGTGTGTATAAACTACAGCAGCGTGCATATACAGACCTCTCACATTCAGTATTTCATTTTCTACAAATATATTTCGGCAGCTATCTCTACTTTTCTTATTAAAAATTGTCCTTAATATATAATTTTGTGTAATTTGGAGACATTGGAGGGTTGTATTATATGCTGATCCCCAAACACTAATGCCATACCTAATTATGGATTCTGCTAGGCTGTTATACGTCACTAAAAGAGTTTTTCTATTTAGGACACTTTTCAGGTTGTAAAATTTATAAACTAGTTTCCTTAACTTCTCATTTAAGTGTTTGATTTGCTTTTCCCATTTTAAATTATTTAATAGTAGTGGTGTTGTGTATGTAACTCTTTGTTTCTTCGTCAGTCAGCATAGATTCCATTGTTTGTGGCATTCCTGCCTTTGTTGGGGAGAATGTCATGAAATTAGTTTTCGCAATATTTAGTTTTAGAGAGTTTATACCTAGCCATGTTTTAACTTTACTTATTGCGGCAGTCGCTTTTTGTCTCGCTAGACTCCAGGTTTCACCCGAACAGATTAGTGCGGTGTCATCTGCATATGATATGATTTTGCAACCAAAGTTTTTCTCAAGCAAATCATTTATGAACAGCAGAAATAGGGTCGGTCCTAAAACGGTGCCCTGTGGCACACCCGTTTTTATTGTTTTCCTTGTGCTAAAAGCGTTGTCTATTTTTACTTGCTGGGGGTCTATTTGATAGGTAACGTTTCAGAAGATCATGTACATTTCCCCTAATATCCACTTTGTTTAGTTTGTCTAGTAGTTGGCTATGTGAGACTGTGTCAAACGCTTTTTGTAGGTCTTGAAAAATAGCTATCACTTTTTCGCTCCTTTCAAAATTTGTTATAATGGTGTCTGTTAATAGTTGAAGAGGATCTTCTGTACTTCGATATTTTTGGAACCCGTATTGATTTTTTGAGAGAATTTTATTTTCTTCCAGAAATGCACGGAGTCTGTAGTTTAAGCATTTTTCGAATATTTTTGCAACATTGTTTATCAGTGATATTGGGCGGTAGTTAGTCATGTGCTGTTTATTGCCGTTTTTGTATATTGGGACAACTATACTTTCTTTGAAAACTTCAGGAATGTCTGCATTTTAGAAAATGAGATTAATTATATGAGCAATCGGCTTACTGATGTGACTAGATATTAGTTTTAGCGTTTTTACTGTTATTCCATCCTTTCCTGGAGATGAGTTATTTTTTAGGCAGCATATAATGTTATTTATTTCAGTATCAGTGACGTCTTCTAAGAACATGGAATTTAGATTTTGGCTTGTGTTGCTGTATTCTAATAGGTTTTGCGTATGTTTCGGGATTTCTCTAGAAATGTTTTCTCCTATCTCAATAAAAAAATCGTTAAAGGCACTTGCTATTTCTTCTTTGTTTGTGATTTGTGTATTATTAGCTAATATTATTTGCTCTATGTTATCTTTGCGGTTTTTATTGTGATTTGTGACTTCAGTGTACAATCCCAAATTTTTTTATAATTGCTTCCAGCCGACTGGATTTTTTCTTTATAGAAGTTGTTTTTTGTCGTTTTAATTAATGTCGTTACTATATTCCTGTAGCTTTTATAATAATCTTTTAATTCCACGCTATGTTTATTTTTGAAGACTCTTTGTTTAAGTTTATCCCGTTTTCTTATGGCGTTAAGTATACCTATAGTCATCCATGGCTTGAGCTTATTGTTTTTATTTTTTAATTTAATTATATTAGTTGCCTCTCTTAACCTTGAATTAATATTTTCGTGGAATATAGTGATTGCAATATTGGGATTTTTTTCTTCATGCAGTTCATTCCATTTTATTGATGCAACTGATCTTAAAAGTTTGCCGTCGTCTATTTTTATTACGGTTTTCTCTTTTTCCAGTTTCTGCTGTGGGGTTTCGTTAAATTCTATATTAAATATTGTTGGATAATGGTCTGTTATGTTATTTTGAAGTACTATGGGTAAGCAGTTTATTTTTAGTTTTGCATTTATTTTAACAAAAATATGATCTATTATTGAAGAAGTAGTTTCATTTTCCCTTGTAGGTTGATTTATTTGCGAACGAAAGCCATTTTGTTCCAGCATATTTATGTAGGTTAAAGCATTGACGTCCGATAAATCTGCTATATTTATATGTTATGTAGGTTATGTATAATAATAATGAGGCAACCGAACCTTTCCAAACCCTCACTGGAGTTAGGCAAGGATGTGTTCTGGCACCCCAACTCTTTAATTTGTTTACCACTGCTCTAACAATTATTGTTGACAACAAACTGAGAGTCAGAGGAATAGGTCTCAGATACCGTTTTGATGGCGGTCTCTTTAACATAGGGCGCTTTAGAGCTTTCACGAAGACACGCACACGATTCATTTTTGATCTCCAGTATGCGGATGACTGTGCACTTTTAGCCTCTACACCGGAAGAGCTTCAAGAACTTTTAGATGTGTATGCCCAGAGCTATGATTCCTTGGGACTTAAAATCAACATTGGAAAGACTAAGATTATGTCAACTCCTCATCAAGTGAACCAAATAGACATTACACTTAACGGAAATTCTCTTGAAGTGGTGGATCAGTTCAATTACTTAGGCAACGTTGTTAATGACAAAGCAAACATGGACAGCGAGATTCGCAATAGAATTAACGCTGCATCTAGAGCACTCTGGGGACTTAGAGAGAGAGTATTTGACAACCACGACCTTGCTTTGTCAACGAAAATGGCTGTCTACAGAGCAGTTGTCATTCCAACACTGCTATATGGATGTGAAAGCTGGGTCACTTACCGTCGTCATGTGAAAGAATTAGAACATTTTCAGCAAAGACACCTCAGAAGTATGATGAAAATCCGTTGGTTCCATCACATATCAAACGTGGAAGTGCTCAGGAGAGCGAACAGCCTTCCAATTGAGGTGCTTATTTCAAGAGCACGCCTAAGATGGGCAGGTCACGTTCATCGTATGCATGATAACCGCCTTCCTAAATGTACACTTTATGGTGAATTGCTAAGCGGTAGAAGAAGGCGTGGCGGTCAACGAAAGAGGTTCAAAGACGCTCTCCATGAAAATCTAAAATCCTGCGGTATTGCAGACGAGCAATGGGAACAACTTGCAGCGGACAGAACCGAATGGCGAGGGGTTGTGGCCAGCTATCAAGGAAATGTTGCTGCAAGAAGGCCGAATCCAAGACCTAACCAGGTCTATGTTTGTCCTGACTGCGGTCGACATGTGCTCTCCCGAATTGGCCTCTATAGCCATAGTCGTGTGCACCGTAGATGAATGGGAATTACAATAGACTACAAGTTTTACTTGTTTTTTATTGTACACAATTTATCGACTGTAACATTTTTATACTCGGATTCGAGTAACGGCTAATAATAATAATAATAATAATATATTTATGTTCATGTCACCAACCAAATTCACCAAATTACTCTCATTTGTCGATTTTAAGTAGGTCTCAATATCATTAATAAAAATATGTGTATTTGTAGATGGAGGTCTGTATACGCCCACAACCGTACATTTAACATCTTTATAAATAATTTTACATTCTAATATTGTTACCTGTGTGAGCTTTATTGCTGCGATTTCCGGGTACAGGTCATTTCTTACAATACTTAATAAAATTAAAGATCCAACTCATATCCCACAGCAGAGGAAAAATAAAGTTTTCTTAAACATATCGTTGTCTGTCGTTTTATTAAAAAAAATATTAGAAAATAAAAAACGTTTTGAATTAAAGGTTGTTGAAATTAGATGTGCTTGATGTTGATATTTGCTTATGGAATACAAAAAACCTTTCAAATTTGATTCTTTTAATATTTCGTTTCCACTTTAAGCGTATACAAGTTTGATATTTATTATTTATGGTGTATATTTCTTCAAACACGACATGTAGACTTACCTAGATATGTCTTCCTTTTCTAAGTCACTATAAATATGTTTTTATTGAAAAAATTAAATAAACCAGGAGACAATTTGCTTTAATGTGATTAACTAGCCATGAATCCAGTTCAAGAAACTTAAGTCTAAAAATATAGTTTGACTTTTGCAAAAAGTTGTATTCTATAAAAGTGAATGAGCTTATACATGTTTGTATGTATGTTCAAAAGTTCTGGCCGTTTCCGGATCGTATTCAATCGAAAAGTCACAAAATATATTTTTTTTATTATGACTTACGTGTATACTGCAGCATGCCAGTATAACATAAAATTGTATATTTTAGCAAAAATCCCTGTAGCACTGGAGGTGTTTATAAATAATAATATAATAGCAACGAGTGTCAATAAGCCCGGTCTCTTGTATTTCTGGTATATCATATTATGACGCAAACAAAACATTTCTCATAAATTGTGGTACTCTGTGGTATTTTAACAGTAACGACGACATACATAAGACAAATATTAGAATTAGAGTTATGCAAACTTATGGGATGAGTAAAGCTGACAAATTCCGTATCTAATTAGAAAATAATGATAACATACAAATTACTACAGCAATTTCCAAAATAATTGTTCGGCATTAATCTAAGTCGTATTAAACTAGATCAGCCTGGTATAATAGCGACCAATTAAGAAAACATTTAACAAAACATTCATTATGGTGTCGGTGTTAATGTTGTGCGAACACATTTATTTTATCTCCCTTTGGGCCTAGAGCATTTCTGTGTTTTCGAGTAATTCTAAATATTTATATAAACCATTTCACACCGAATTGTTAGGCAATTTACTGAATACGTTTTATCTCGGAAATTTTACTTTTTGTGCGAGATAAATTTAAAATGTACGCTCAGGAAACTACGACAGTCCTGTAGACTAAACTGGAAATTTAGGGTATTTTATTAAAGCTACACGCAGATATTCTTTAAATATATATCCTTGATGATACCCGCAAGCTAAAAATGAAAAACTCTATGAGTGTGCGAGCGTGAAATGGACCACTGTTATTTAAAATTCTTGTTGTCATGCGGTTTGTGTTGTCGAAATAAATAAAATTATAAGGAATAATGCTATTAAGCTTAAATGAACAAGTCTTCTTTAAAATATTCTATGTTGATTGACAAGTTTTCAATTATCTGCCTCACATTATATTTGTTATGCATATGCGCGGTTTAAATGTGACCAATTGCCTTATCGATAGGCTTGGTGTAATAAAGTTATTAATTTCACACAATAGTTTGGGGTAATCGATGTGAGGATGAATTAAATTATGCATGTTAAGGTGAGCATATCCGAGAGAAGACTACCTAAATAGAACTATGACAGGTGTAGTGATATGAATTTGATTGAATTGATAATGAATTTTCACTCAATAATTTCAGTTGTCTGCAAAATTATTTAATTTAAAACTACAAGATATGTGGATTGGCACTATTTTTTAATTTAAATTAACTAATTTTGCAAACAATTGAAATTATTGAGTAAAAAATTATATCACTACATCTGTCACAGTTCTACTTAGGTAGTCTTATACTTTTTTTTTACCAATATATGTATTAAAAAAAAGCTATGGCCAAAAATAATAAATATTTCCTTATCAGATCTCTCTCTCTCTCTCTCGCTCTTGATATGCCCACCTAAAGAGATGTATTCATCCGCCAAGTACTTACAGGTAGTGGGTCAAATCTATTCAACATAGAAATGTGGTCAGTATCCTAAGATGGATATGCTGATCGACTCTCCAGGACAGAAACTTGGCTCGATTCTATTTTTGTGACGTTCATAGACTGTATGCCCGATTAATAAGCTATATTTGAACCTAGACCGAACATAGGCAAAATATAGTGTTTAAGACAATCAACAGTATTAAACGATTGAGAATTGCGTATTATGAATCCCAATATTTTTAATTCGGACGTTAACGATAGTGTTTTGATAAAAAAATAAGATTTTTATGGGATCAGAGGAAATGCCTTAAGTATATTTACATCCTATCTTGCAGACCGTTAACAATGTATTAAATTTAACAGTAAAGTGTCCAAACTTTCCAATATTAATTACGAGGTAAAGTCGAGTTCATCTGTTATTGGCACTGAAAAAAACACAACAAAAACTTTATGACGTCATTAAAATTCCAATACTCTCTGTACTAATTGTTCGCAAATCGACTCGCTTACCTTTATAGGTTTTTAATGTGCGTCGGCTATACCACAGGGGTCTATCCCAGGTCCTGTGATGTTTATCATCTATACTAATGATCTGTCATTCAATTTGACTCCTGATGTACTCCCAATAATATATGCCGACGATGCTACATTTTCGCTAAAAGACAACCTTTTTTCCAACTTGTTTGTTAGTAGTAAAAAATCTGATAATCGAGCAATCTTATTATAAATAATGATAAAACCAAACCTTCATAATTTTCAACAAAAAATATTGAAGTAAACACTAAACCAATTAAAATCCTCGGTGTGTATTTCGATACGTCATTAAATTTTCTATTACATATTCAAGATTTATCAAAACGGCTATCAACTTCCATTTACGTAATAAGGCAACTTAGCAATAAAACAACAAAAGATTGCTTAAGAGTGGTTTATTTTGATATTTTCCACAATATAATGGCATATGGATTGATAGTATGGAGATTGTCATGCCATTCAAATAAAATTTTTAAATTACAAAATCGTAAGAATAATAATGGTAGATGCTAAATATGACGACCATTGTAAACCGCTCTTCAAGTCTAAGATTACCAAAATATAGACTAAGCAAATCGCAAAACTCTTATGTCAATCATTTAACTTCCCGATACATAAAAAACGCAACAAAAACTTTACGACATAATTATTATCGCCGCGGGCCATGGGGGCATGCTGTACCAAACGACCCAACGCACATTAAAAACGTTGCTCGAACTGAACGAGGAGCAGCAGTAGGCAGCTTTCAGTGAGAACCTAAAGATGGCGGATGAGATTCTGCCGAAACGTCGTTTAGACGTTTAGTCAACCATCGACGCGGGAGAGCACCCGGAAGTACAATAACAATTCATTTAACACCCGCGAAAACTAAAAAAACAACATATATATATATATACGCAAGTTAATTAAACGAAAAATAAAGTTTAATTATCTGCGAGTAGCGCTAAGTTGACTTCTTAAACTTTAATCAGCATTTGGAGACATATGATTTCCAATTTCCTTCAAGTCTATTGCAAAAATACATTTTCTTCAAACGCCAAAAGAATATGATTTTAATGACAAATTTTATGAACTTAAACTGTCATCTTTCTGACACTATCTGAAAGGAAGTAGAAGTTTTTACTTCCGCTCTCATCGGTGTGAGTGGCAATAAAAGCGTTTAAAGAAAAAATAACAGTATTTATTTAATTCATATTTGACGTTTAAAGAAAAAATAGGATTGTTTGTGTCGACTGATCTTGCCAGACTCATCACAAAAAAAATGTCAGTTTTACTCCACATAGAACAATATAATATTTATGTTAAGATAATTGTACATATTTTGCATAATACAAAGATTTTACACTTTTTTACTTATTTGAATTCCACTGCTAATTAAATTTTGATCATTCAAACCACAATGTATGAAGGCCTTAAGGAATAAAACTTGTAAGTTCTGATAAGGGAGTTATTGCTGAAATGCAAAATAAGCATCTGTTCAATGGACATAATGTTTGTGAATATTATTAAGATAAGTAGATGGGCTTTTTAAAACAAAACTAAGAAGACTGAGTGGTAGTTGATTGGGATTAAACCTGTTCTACATGTTCATTAACTAGCGAGGCGTAAAAACTTAAGCCACCTAAACACGATTAATTAAGACTTAAATATAAGGCGACTATACCGATAAATTCTTAAATTAATTTGTCCCTATGTAATAAATTCAGATTTTACGATGTCTTATAATCCGAACAATATTAATTAAGCATTTTGTTATCGATAAGTTATATTTATTCTATAAGACATAAATCACCCTAAAAACTTATTAAATCATACTTTGCGTTCTTATTTCTCTCATAATCAGCAGTTCTACATAAGCAACAATCGGAAAATTTATGGTCTTACAGTTGCCATTACTTTGCACTGTTATAAATTAAAGAATGGAAAATATTACACAATACAAATTAATAATAGGTCTAGGGAGTACAACAACAATATACAGAAACAGAATGTGATTTTAGTTATATACTTACTCTATATTTTTGTATTTATTTTCTTTATTAATATATTAACGTATAATTTTTTATACCAAATAAAATATAAAAGATGCAGTCAAAAGAAAAGATTTGTACATAATGAAAGGAAAGATTAGTATAAGAAAGTTTAGTGCAAAGCACAAATATCAATTGTTTACGATAAAATATAATGAAATAACAAAAAAATTTCAAATAGGATTATGTTAATCATTTATTAACATTTAGTTATAGTGTATACGACCAGAATTGAAACCGTATAAAAACTAAAAGCCGGCAAAAACAGTCGGCATCTCTTGCGGAGGTAAATAGAAATGCATGTCAGTAGAAAAACAATAAAGAGATGTCGGCTGTTTTTGCCGGCCTTTAGTTTTTATACGGTTTCAATTCTGGTCGTATACACTTTACAATAAGTTTTGACAAATTTATAATTGATAATTGCGATAAGTCGGAGAACAATCTCTCTTGTAAACAACTTCAATTTTCAATATTATTTATCATTTTAAAATCACAAGAACTAGTTACGAACTTCAATTTAGATCAATCTGCTGCAAAACACTTCAAGTTCAATGGTTTAAATACTAATAGATATGCTAAAAAAGTAAAAAACAACATTAAAATTTCAATTATACTAATTTAGTATGTAAGATTTGTTAAAATAGATTTAATTTAGTCAAGAAAGGATAAGCAAGGACTCTAAAAAAAGGTGCTAATGAAAGTGAAAGGTAAAAATTGTTTAAATAAACTGCCATGGAGATTTTCAGTTATCAGTCTTAATCATCTCCTGATCATGGTAATATGATTAGCGATGATTAGCGTGGAGAAGTGTATTCGAGTATAGTGTTTAAATGTTTTATTGTTTTGTAAAAACTATTTCTATTTTTAGATACCAAAGATATTGATTTGTGAAAAATATGCCTCATACGAAAACGGCCCCACCGCCAGGACCCGAACCCAGAGTAGGGTTGTCTCCTTAAACAGTACTACGCACCATAAATGTTCAAAAATTCAGTAGCTGTTGGTCTATTAGTTTTGGTTTTATAAATAAATGAATTTTCAAATGTGGCTATACACTGCCACTGAGAAACTTACATTGTGTATCCACTACAGTGTGGTGTAAATGAAACTTCAGTTTTGAGTGGGATATCTTTCAATTTATAGCATGCCTCCGGATACGTCATATGCACGTTATAAATACATTGGTTCAACCATCGGAATAGGTATAGCTGAAATTAATAATGGCATAAAGGGGATTTAACGTTTTAGCATAACACCGATGG
Organism: Leptura quadrifasciata; assembly: GCA_963675555.1. NCBI lineage: Eukaryota > Metazoa > Arthropoda > Insecta > Coleoptera > Cerambycidae > Leptura > Leptura quadrifasciata. Next base: position 88,491,172 of record OY776675.1, read on the forward strand.
ATTTATAAATCATTTACGTGTAATTTCTTAACTAGTTTGAAAATAGAAGTGACAGAAGTTAGTTATACCACACGTAACAGACATTACCAACTGTTATAAATGGATGGCGTGTGGGCAGTTTTTTGACACACCGGATAATTGATCAATGATCAGGGTCAGGTAATTTAAAAATCTTTTTAACTTTACATTATCTTATGTTCCTTCTGAATGACTGGACTGTATCAATGTTTGATGAATTATGCTGTGTTTTGTTCCTAATGATGAGTAAATATCAAACTCAAGAGCTGTTATCTGCATATATACATAAAAAAATTTCTTAGTCGAACATCAATTAAACGGACAGGTTTCGGATTATTACAAATCTGATAATGGATATTAAACAATATGTATACTCTTAACTACCCGTTCATTAAAGGGAATATTTTTTAATAAAATAATGGATAATATTGATATCTTCATATTTCCACGGTTCAAGGCAGGTGAGAATTTTCATCTCATATCTAGTGTGTGATTAATTTAATAACCGTTTGAAAGTAACTTAACATGTTTAACAATTTATGTATGTGTGTCGTCATATAGGTGATTATCCTAAAAACGTGTAATTGATTGCATGTCGATATCAATACTTTTCTCTAATTATTTTCTATCAAATTATTATCAAACTTTAATTACCAATTCAAAATTTCTTTTATTCTTGTAAAAAGCAAATGATAAATAATCCCATATCATGTAGACTTAATTATACACAAGCAAATAGTTTTATAAAACAAAAAATGTCAAAATATCAACTATTACCTAATCGAGAAACCCGGTCGGGTTTCGCAACTAATTTTCTCTCTCTCCCCCATGCGAAAGCGAAACGAGACCGGGCTCCATATACAGCAAAATATTGCTTTCTGCGCCATTTGGATATTTCTTTTCTTTTATAAAAAAAAATTTAACATTGGTAATTACATGCGAAATTAGTTGTTTATTATTTCATCTTTCAAATAAATACCTCTTTAACTTGTCATCTTATTACACATTGGCTATTGATGTTTGAATTTTGAGATCTGTCATTCCGGTTATAAAAGTGTACTAGATCCAAGTAACGTCGGTCGACGGATACGGAACTTAAGTCGCTTAATTCAAACAGTGGATAAATTTCAGGATAAATAAATACAAGTGAATGTTTCTTTCATAAGAAAAACATAATCATTTAGTATTGGTAATTACATGCGAAATGAGTTGTTTATCGTTTCATCTTTCAAACAAATACCTGTCTTTAGCTTATCATCTTATTATGGCATTGCTCTTACTAATGATTGAATTTGGAGATCTGTCAAAATAATACGAAATATGAATAACATGTGTGCAGTTTTGATTTCTGATTTTTGGATCAAACAGCAAAATTCGAATTGTGTTAACTTTAAAAATATCCAAGATAACAAATTTGTAATTATCTGATGTAAAAGATGGAAATGTTGAATCGCAAAAATTACACATATTGTTTTACAGATTTTTAGGGGACCGTCGATAGAGTTTACGTTTGCACCGGACATTTACGTAAGTGTAATGGTTCAGTTTCTTTACATCCGGATTTATTTTTCATTGGCAATATAGATAAAGAATTTGTGTGCAGAGAATTAACGAAAACAGATGTCAAAATTATCAAAGGTCAGAGGCTAGAAGATTCTCACTTTTCTATTATTCGTACATTTTACATACAAATTATGTGGACAATGGGCAAGTAGACAATTTTTTTATTATTATTTTAATAACATCTACACATAAAAACAGTTGACCCGTATTTTTTATTTTATTTTTTTAATAATGCCTTATAGTAGAAAAAAAGTCATGAAGTTTAAACTATGTTTAAACGGTTAGATATTGCCGCAAATGTTCGGGCTATTCTATTGGCTATGACGTAATAGCGTAATCGGCAGAGAAACGAGCGCTAGTAGAAGGGCGGAGCCAACAAAGTTTTGCAAAGCGTATGAGTGGCTCTGTCGGCGTTATATTGAATGCGCACGCATATTACGCTATAGCGTCACGAGATAATCAGCAAACTGTCTTATTTTAAATCCACTCTAATCTTAAGCATATTCATTTTACAATAAAACCAATAATAGTGATAAAGTTACCTTGAAATTATTGTTTATAACATATTGAAGAGTCAACCTAAAATGCTATATTATTACTTTTGTCATTTACGATATTGTCTACTAGCCCATTATAATGTGATTCAACCTATCCCACCTGGAAAAGACCATATTCAACGTTTGCATCATTAAATCATTGGACGTGCACTTATTATGATGGTTGCAGTGTTTATATTTATGATTCCTTACATAATAAAGCTGCTTTAAAAGTCCCAGAATCCGTTTCAGTTGATCGTATGACATATAGGGTACCTAATGAGTGCAATATTTCACAGCGGCAAATATGTGCATAATAGTAAATACACAACTTTAATTCGAGATGAAAAAGCCGGTTGGCATTGTACAGATGACGGAAAAGTAACTAAAGTAAAATGATATAAAAATTCAAAAAATATGTATATTGCATTTATATATAGAGATAAATGAAACACGTTCTGAAAAAGGTAATTTAAAAATATAAATAAAATATTTTTTACTATATATGTTATAGCTCGCGTTTCGTAGCTAAGTTTTTAAAAACAATTTTATTTATTTGTAGAGAGTCAACGTTGACTCTTAGAAATAATACAGTAATAAAAATGTAAGTATTTAATTTGAAGTGAGTATGATAACTAGCTACAGAAATGTCTCGTGGTTCTATTTATGACATTTAGATGCAGTGTCATCTAAATGACGAACAAAGAAAAGCAAGCAAGCAATTCAGCATAATCATGATAAGTTAAAATGTAATATAATATAATATAATATGATACTTTGTAAGCGATAAATGATAGCGGGAATTTGTTATCTGCACGTAGCTGAAATATGATATTATAGGATAAACTGAAATGAAGCAAAAGTCACGTATCGTCTTGTATACAGTGGCTCAAATACTATATAACAACTTCCCCCTTAATGAAAAAGTTGCTGTTATACAGGAACTTTTTGAAATTGAAAGGATAATAAAATAGTGAATGAATACAATAAAAAATAATAAAAATAAAGGTAAAAATATACGAAGGTTAAGTTAATAATGTGAATGATAAATCACAAGTGAAAGTCTATGTTAACTCGATGTCATCTCCTTCTTGGGGTCTGATAACGGGTCGCTTTCTTGGAGGGATAAAACCGGGAAGTTTCATAAATGGTTTGCTTCGTCCTGGAGAGGGTGAAGGGGCGTCATCTGTAGAATGTTGGATTTTCAGCATTCCACGTCGTCTTTTCCTACACTTACAGAGTATGTAAAGTAGAATTAGGGAAACAACGAATGTGATGGTAAAATACGTGAACCAAGATACATGTTTGTTCACAAATGGTTCGTTTATAAGATCATCCAGGTCTTTCGAATATTGTTCCAATTTGGTTTTGGCGATGTCCAAATCTTCTACGTTTAGATTGTTTAATTTGAGAGGTTTTAATTTTGGTAATTTAATTTTGTCGGGCATTTGATTGCAGCACTCATAAGGAATTTGGATGGGATGAGAATTGTCTTTAATGTCTGAAAAGTCTTTGGCACTAGCTTGTATTCTGGTGATTCCTACAAAGGCGTAACATCCGGGTTGTAGTTTGACGATTGAATTTTTGTTGATTAATTCGGTTATTGAATCTTTTTTTGGACAATTGATGGTGATGTGAAGTGGTTCGGAGTTTATTATTAACCATGTGTTGTCTTCAAGTTCTTGAACGTTGTATCCTTGACCAATGATGAAGGATGTCTGGCAATTTTCGGGGAGTTTAGTCAACTGTTTCAGGATTCTGGCTTCACATATGGCATTTTGATCGATAGGGTATGCAAACAGGTTTGAGCATAGTTTCGTTCCAAAGTATAGTGGTTTGCATTCATTTAAATTTGAAATTGGTATGTACATCAAAGAATCATCGTCTCTCGCGATAAACTTTTGTGAAATAGATAAAATGTGCAGAAGGCCAGTTCTGTTATCAAGAATTGGGATCGGGTATAGGCGGAAGGTATTGTAATTTTGAGGTTCGACAAGGGGTATTTTTAGAACGAATACTAAGTTAGAATCTACTTGAAAAGCTTGTAACTCAATAATGTCTAAATACTGAGCGACTGCTGATAATTTAATTGGTAGAGGCAAATTGTTTCTTTGTAAACTCTGAGAAATCTCTTGTAATGCTGTTACTAAATGGTCAGGAGTTATTATTGACGAATGTATAATTTTTAGTCTAGCGAATGTTATGGCATTCAAAATATCGTTTAAATTGTCTTCAATGAATAAATAACTTGCCATGAGTTGTTCGCAAATTTCTAAGAATCTTAATTTTGTGTGGATATTTTCGATATCCTTAGTCATATCTAGAATTGAGGTTTCGATTTCTTTGATATCCTTATTGAAAGTTTCTTCGTCGATTTGTAGTTTTTGAATAGTTGAATTAAAATTTTTGATGACTGAAGTCGTGACAGATATTTGATTTTTGATTAAATTTTCGAGTTGGTGTTCGTCATTATTTAGCTTGTTGATGCAATCAGAATAGTACTGACCATCTTCTGCGTCTAGATTTCCAGTTATCGATTTGAAAATCGTTCCGATACCGTTTAGTATTCCTCGTCTGTATCTTTTTGTGTCTAGGTAAACTTCGTTAAATTTTGATTGTATCGATTGGGAGATTTGAGTTAATAAACTGAGATGCGTTTTTACATCGCCGAAAAAGACATTCATGTAATGGTATGTTGGGTCGAGTGTGTTGTAGAGGGTTTGTAAGATTTTGTCGTTTTTGTCAAATGCTGTTTTAAGAGTCGATATGTTTTTATGTACAAGTAGAGTCCATTTCTCGTTAGAGATTACTATGTCTGTGTCTCGGTGGTAGTACACTCCGATCGTGTTGTTGATCGATGTTATTTTATACTGGGCAAGTGCTGATCCGAGCAGCAGCAGAAACATGAAAATAAATTTAATTTTCAGTATATGGTTTCATTCGGTCAAAGTTTACTTTAGTTGTTTGGTTCGTTTCGAGATTTAGTAGCGTAGAGGAATTTTGAAAAATTTCTTTAATTTCGAACGGACCGTTGAATTTATCTTGTAATTTGTTCTTTATTTGAGATTCCTTAACGTATACTTTGTCGCCAACATTATATGTGGGGCGATTTTCGGGGACGTTTTTATCAAACCGAACTTTGGCTTTTTGTTTTTGAGTTTCAGTTCGACTTCGAGCTATTTTATAATAGTGAGAAATGCGATTGTTTAAATCTCGGACATATTTAGTGATTAACTCTTTTTGATTGTATAATGTTTCCGGTGAACGAACAGATGTATGACCAAAAACTAATTCGTATGGGGTAAATCCGTGAGTTTTATTTACAGAGTTATTATAACAGATTACTGCATACGGTAAAATGGTAAATGGGTGTTCATTCGGGTTTTCCGTTTTGTTAGCTCTTATCATTTCGGCCAAGGTGGCGTGAAATCGTTCAATTGAACCGTTTGACTGGGGATGTCCTACACTTGAAAAAGTTAATTTTATATCATATAATCTACACTAATCTCTTAATAAATTGTTATCGAATTCTCCTCCATAGTCGCAATGTATTCTTAATGGAGTACCATAATGTTGAAAATAAAGCAGTAGCGTATTTACTACAGATTTGGCGGATTTATCGGGGACTGCGTAAGCTTGTGTAAATTTAGTCAATTCATCGCGAATAGTCAATGCATAATTGCGCGTAGGGAATTCAAATAAGTCAATGTTAATTCTTTCGAACGGTGTCTTTGGTGTTTCTGTAATTACTAGTGGACTACTTAAATTTTTTCGACAAACTTTCGTTTTTTGACATGTTTCGCAGTTTTTGATAAAATTTTCGACATCTTTCGTTAACCCTTGCCAATTATACTTGTTTTTGATTCTGCGTATTGTCTCGTTTATTCCGCGGTGCAAATTATTTTTTCCGGTGTGATTTTGATCGAGGATTATCGGGCGTTGGTCTTCGTCGGGGCAATGCACTAGATTTTGACAAATGATTAATTTTAGGTCCTTGTCTGCAAAAATGAATGAGAGAATTTCGAGTATTGGGAGGTCCAGATTATTTTCGACATAGTAGGTCTTGGAAAGATCTAGTTTATTTTGATTTTTATATAACGTTAAAAACAAGTGTTCTATTACAGATTCGGGGTCGAAAGGTACAGCGATGATATAATAATTTCTATGTCGGGTTGATTTACTAGAGACAATATTGATTGTACTGTTGTCGAATTCGGGATTTTCTTCGAAAATATCTTCTATAATTTGGTGATGGAGATCTGTTAAGTTATTTTGCCGAAAGAACGTAATTATGTTTTTATTTTCTCGATCTAATAATTGTTTGTTTGAAATTTCGATTTTCGAGTAATCTATTAGGGATTTTGTCTTGTATAGTCTAGAAAATGTGTCAAATTCCTGAGCGATATGTTCGTTAGTTATTTCGTTTTCGTCATTTAGGCTTTCGTCATCGTCTGTGTTTTCGTTAGCTGCTAAAATTTTAGAATAGAATTTGGAACAATCGTTAAAGTGGTTTATTTTGATTCTGGACAAGGCGTCTGCGTTTTTGTTTATTTTGCCGGGTTTGTATATGACCTCGTAGTCATACTCTTCAAGTTTGAGGCGCCAACGGGCTAATCTGCTACCCGGGTCCTTTATTGAAAATAACCAGGTAAGTGGTCTGTGATCGGTGATTAGTTTAAACTTTCTGCCAAACAGGTATGGTCTAAAATGCTTTACTGACCACACGATAGCTAAGAGCTCTCTTTCTATCGTGGAGTACTTAGTTTCGGCATTGCATAAAACTCGGGAGGCATAAGCGATAGGTAAATCTTTACCAATGGGGCCCTGCGAAAGCACGGAGCCAATGGCGAATGCACTCGCGTCTGTGGTTAATAAGAAAGGCTCTTCGAAGTTCGGGTAAATTAGTATCGGAGTTGTTGTCAAGGTTTGTTTTAAGTTTTTGAATGAATTCGTACAATCATTGTCGAAATTAAAGGGTATGTCTTTTTGTAGTAATTTAGTCAGAGGTTTTGATATTTTAGAGAAATTGGGGATAAAACGTCTATAATAGCCTGCTAAACCCAGGAAAGATTTAATTTCCTTTTGGTTTTTGGGTTGAGGAAAGTTTAGGATTGCTTCAACCTTAGCAGGGTTTGGTTTTACACCGTCCTTGGTGATGAGGTGTCCTAGGTAGGCAACTTCTTTCCTAAGAAACTCACACTTGTCGGGCTGTATTTTAAGGTTAGCTTTCCTTAAACGTTGAAATATTTCGGTTAGTCGGGTAATATGTTCGTGAATCGTTGGGGAATAAATGATGATGTCGTCCATATAGACGAGGCAACGTTCGTTTTGGATACCTAGTAGGATATTGTCCATAACCCTTTGGAAAGTGGATGGGGCGTTTTTAAGACCGAATGGCATGCGAAGAAATTCATAGTGGCCATTCTCTACAGAGAAGGCAGTCTTTTGGACGTCTTCGGGATTAATTTCTATCTGGTGGAACCCAGAGGCCAAATCTAGGGTTGTGAAGTATTGGCATTTTCCTAGTTGGTCAAGAAGGTCAGATATGTTCGGAAGGGGATATTTGTCGTCAATAGTCAGTTCGTTAAGTTTTCTGTAGTCGACTACAACTCGCCATTTTTGTTTGCCAGAGGCGTCAAGTTTTTTTGGGACTACCCAAACTGGGGAGGACCAGGGAGAAATCGAAGGCTGGATTATGCCTTGGGCGAACATTTTTGAAACCTGTGACTTTACCTCTTGCTTATGAATTTGGGGGTAACGATAAGATTTTGTGAATATCGGTTTGGCATTGTTGGTGTCAATAGAATGTTTAATTTCGTTTGTGAATGACAAGTTATCTCCTTCTAGATAGAATATGTCCGAAAAATTTAGACAAAGTTGTGTTATTAAATCAGTTTCTTCTTCGTTCAAATGTTCTAAGCGTAATTGATTTTTAATTTCGAAATTCCTGTCTATTTGTTGTTGGTAGTCTGAGTTTTGACAATTTAGATTAAAGATTGCCCTAAATTTTTCTATTGGTTCGAGTTTAAGGTTTGACAGATCTACAGTTTTTGGAATAGCGTTTGCGTTTATTACAGATGTTAAAAATTCTCCGTTGTTGTCTATTTTGACGATAGCGTTGGGTAAGCGTACTTTTTCGTTTTCTTGGGCTACCAGTATAGCCTCGGTATTTCGTAGGTCACATTTTAATTTGAATATTTTTTCCGTGCGCGGTTCAATGGAAATTAAGTTTCGATTTTTTATGGTGTTTAAACCGCGGGTTACGCTTGGTTGCGATGGTAAAATATCAGTAACTTTGAATATCGGTACGGTTTTAAAATTCGTCACTAATTGTTTATTTTTAAAATCTATCCTGCATTCGTAATGTTCGAAAAAGTCCGCGCCTAAAAGTCCGTCAAAGTCTATGTCTAGATCGTGAATATAAACTTTATGAGGATCACTTGTGGTAAATGGTATGAGAACAGATTCAATTATATTAATCTTTTCGTTCGTTATACCTTGAACAATCACATTTTCAGGGGATCGGCGCCTGTAGTTTTCAGCTGTCCTAGGCTTAAAAACTGAAATACCGGCGCCTGTGTCTAGCAAAATTTTAAATTTACCGGTTATGTCTTTCATGTAATAGAGATTTTTTGAGTTGACAGTTAGCAATGCATGCGAAAGAATATTTACATGAATTTGTGTTCCGGGAAATTCAGGTATGGGTTGAAACTGTCTTTTAGAGTCATCGTTTGGATCTGAGTTTCCAATACTGCAATTGGTTCGGATTTCTGGTTGGGAGGATGAGTTAATTGGTTGGAACCTTGGTAAAAATCCTGAGGATTAGCGGTATAATCCTCATACTGTTCAGACTGAGAATTATAGTTCTCTGGGAAACTTTGATTGGTTTCGAAATTATAATTTTCACAATTGTCTTGTTGAAGTTGGTAATTTGGGGAGTAATCGGTAGAGTAGGTCTCATATTGATTGGAATTATCAATGTAACTATCATAAGGTTCATAGTTCAAATGATGGGCCTTTTGTTGATCGTAACGATTAAAGTTTGGATTTGGTTGGATTGCAGATGGTCTCTGCTGATTGAAATTCGGGTTTGGTCTGATGGCTGAAGGCCTATTTTGCTGTGGAAGATTAGATTGATTATTTTGTGGGAATTGCCTGTGAGTAAATTGATTATTTTGCGAAAAATTTTGGAAGTTTGAATTTCTTTGGAAGTTTGGTCTTTGAAAGTTTTGGGACGCTGATGGCATAAATTGTTGTTGTTGCCTAGTACGGCATTCACTTACAGTATGCCCAATGCGATTGCAAAATGAACACATTTTCTGTTGGAAAGTTGAAATTGGTCTCTTTTGTTGGGGAGGAATTGGGTTTTTAGCTTGGCTATTTCTCGAGAATTTTTGTGACTCAAAATAAGAGAGTTGTAGTTCTCTTTTAATTCGATTAATAGCCTCCAACATATTTTGTGGATTGCCAGCACGTATAATTTTGCCTAAATTTGGTTCTAAGCCTGTTAATAAATTATTTAGCGTCATAGTTTCGACTAAATCACTTTGAGATTTCTTCTGTTCTTTGGACAAAGCTTGTTTTTGGATTGCGGCATGCATTTTTGCATTGTGCGTTTGCAACCGTGATACAAAGGTTAACGCAGATTCGTTAGGTAATTGATGGATGCGTTGTAGGTCAGTGATTAGAGATGTTAGGTCTCTAGAATCTCCGAAGTGCGCTTCTAATAAGGATTTTATTTCTGCATATGTAGCTGGATTTCTAGAATTTATCAATTCGGCAGCTTTGCCACGCAATTTATTTTTGATATGAATAGTCAACAATAACAACTGGTCATTAATTGCCATTCCTTGAGCATATGTACAAGAATTTAAAAATGTTTGTAAGTTGATGGGGTTGCCATCGAACTCAGGTATTATGGAGAATATCTCTGAAAGTTTATAAGCCTCAATTTGTTCTTCGATTTGTACGGTGGCTTCTTGTTCTGACATTTTGTTGCTTTTAGTTACAAACTATTGAAGTTAAATTTGAAAGATTTTCTTGTCTGTTTGTGTATTAGCTGTATAATACACACAAGTACGTATTAGCAGTATAATACGCTTCGATGTCGCTTTAAAATAAAATGGAATTCGGTGAGTGTATTAGCTGTATAATACACACGATTACGTATTAACAGTATAATACGTATAAAGTAAAATTAATTATGTCGTTTGGGGAATAATATGGATAAAATTGATAGCAGAACTGTTTTGTTTTCGTTGAATGTATTAGCAGTATAATACACTTAAATAATTGCGAAATGTGAAAAATAAAAATAGCAATAATAAAACGTGATGATTCTTAAAAATGACTTACGTAAATATCTTCATAGGTAGGTTCTTTCCTCCGTCGAGGGATTGGGATCCGCCACCACTGGTGAGGAAGGTCTCCTTGTTCTTGTAGATCACTCGCACTAGTTAGGCACCCTTGTTGAGATGTTCTCCTTGTTCTCGAACGTTTCACTACAAGTTAGGCTTCTTGTTCCAGGGATGTTTAACGGATCCTACCGACTGCGCCAATGTTATAGCTCGCGTTTCGTAGCTAAGTTTTTAAAAACAATTTTATTTATTTGTAGAGAGTCAACGTTGACTCTTAGAAATAATACAGTAATAAAAATGTAAGTATTTAATTTGAAGTGAGTATGATAACTAGCTACAGAAATGTCTCGTGGTTCTATTTATGACATTTAGATGCAGTGTCATCTAAATGACGAACAAAGAAAAGCAAGCAAGCAATTCAGCATAATCATGATAAGTTAAAATGTAATATAATATAATATGATACTTTGTAAGCGATAAATGATAGCGGGAATTTGTTATCTGCACGTAGCTGAAATATGATATTATAGGATAAACTGAAATGAAGCAAAAGTCACGTATCGTCTTGTATACAGTGGCTCAAATACTATATAACATATATACATATGTCTAAAAATGAACTACTAACGTTGTTTGTTAAAAAACATGAAATATGTTTTGATAAGAAAAAATGTTCTAAGCATACCAGTCAGAAAGACATGACTGACAATCCTAGGTTTGCATCTGATCCAACTAGTGAAGACGAAGAGCACCCCCCCCCCCCACAGCACTACCAACCAAATAAATACCACAAGTTAATTTTCTACGTGACTTCCCCGTACCCCCTGACCATTCATCATGTTTATCTTTTTGACTTTACGATGAGTAACATAACCTTTGTTTAAACCAAACTGGAAGACAATAACAAAAGGCGCTTTACCGTTATCGTAGTCCCCTGCACCTTCTGACCAGCTTTACTTTCTGGTACAGCTTAAAAATTCATGAAATCTATTGATGGTAGAGAATAAAATATAACAAGAATTGCTTTACTGTTACCATAACAAAATACAGATCAGAAATTTATGAAATCGTGTAGAGCTAACTTTTACCCTTATTCATTTCAACAGACTCAGTTTTTTTTTCTATTTTTTCTATTAATAAACACTGATCGATGATAAGGAATAAAATATTACCAACCAGAAATTTCGTGTATAGCTTATTTTAAACCTGGATTATTGCGAAATACATTTTTTTAATACACAGTACAGTAAAAATGTACCAAAATGTCCCACGACCTGGAAAAAATTGCACACTCGAATTTGTAATGCTCAATGTTATCAGGACCACTTAGAAGGTCTAAAACCAAAAAGGTTATCTCCCCCCTTTTGCTTCTACCGCCATCTTGAAAAATGTTTGGACTGTTTTATCTCGTGTTCTATTGGTTGCACGGAAAAAGTTGAAGAAAAAATGTTGTAAATAAAATTCTACATATTTTTACTAATTGTTGCAATAACAGGATGTTAATATTTCGAGCGGTAGAGGGCGCCGAAGTTACCAAAAACATAGTTTTAACAGTTTTAAATTTAATTGGAAATCTGACATTAATGGAATCGAATTTACTTGGGTATGTGTGTATGGCTAATATTTTTACCTAAACAACTTTTACAATACTGCTTTCAAGAAACTGTTGTTTTCTGGTACTGGACTGAACTAAGATAATGATAGCCCAAAGCAAAATATTACAGGATATAAATTGTTGAAATCATGTACAGTTAATGTTTCAACATTGTTTTCATAACAATAATAATAATAATATAATAATAATAATAATAATTTATTTACTTAAATAAACTACATACATAGACAAATTACAAATTTAAACAGTTTTCAGACAGCATTTTTAATGTGATAAGTAAATAATAAAATATAAGCAAATAAACTAAGTTTACCTCAGTTAAAGTACTTGTGGTACTTGTTATGAGGGTATCCCAATTTACTTACATAAATAAGGAATATTCTATTTTACTAATAAGTAAAAACTAGTGCATTTTTTTGTTATATTCATTTTACAATTTATTATAAACTAAAAATGAAAACAAAACAATACAACCAAAAATCTTAAGCTGGATTCCACAGTTGGAATCTAACACGGGACTTGTTGGAGACAAACTTTATTTTCCAAATGTAGGAAAATAATTGATTACTTTACTTGATTTCTATTTTGTCTTTACTTCTAGTAGTACTACTTAGTACAGGTACCTTTTTTGCTGGCTGGGATACACACTGAATTATGCAAAAAAATGCAGCAGCGTAAAACACATTACATTTGTTTAATAGAAAAAATAAACGCTACTCATTTTTCCCCGTTCAAACAATTCCAAAGGGTTTCCTTTACATACGGGTATACATATAGTGTGATACATGTACAGTCTAGCGCGATAGGATGAAATATTAAGGTACCTATACATTATTCTGCGTATACACAGGACTAATTTGTATGTTCAAAATAAAATAGCACGTGAATCGATAATTTGTCTAGTATTCGATAATCAATCAAGAAACAAAAAATGTTCATCATTTCCGGTTCTATACCAATTTGCTCACTTAAATAAACACTATTCGTCAGGTAACTGAAGTAAAATACAAGCTGTATGTGCTAATCAAATTTTTAGTAGCGAATGCATACTAGAACCTCTTCGATATCACAATATCGTTCTAAATTTATTTTCAATAAATTATTAAGCAATACTGTAACCGAGGGATACCCTGAGCATACATAGTCAAGTATTTTTTATTAATTTGCTTCTACTACTTGGCTGCAATAATTAATAATCTAGTTTGATAATTAAAATTAATATTTAATAGGAATTTTTCATTATATTTCTGAATGTAGCCTGTATATTGAACACATATTTTAGATTTTTCAGAATATCCGGGTTAATTAAATATTTATTTATCTATTGCATACACTGTTCAACAGGTAAGGTACCCAATTACAGAACAGGGGTGACAGTAAAAAACATAATATAATACGAGCTATATATCACAGAAAACTCAGAAAGATAACAATAATATACATGTGACAAGTGTAAAGTAATAAAATTAAACAAAAACTAACTATTAAGAAAAAAACAAAAGTGTAGGTAATCAAACAACTACATATTTAATTTAAAATTTGAGATTTTATAGAGCAGACAGCAGTTGAAAGTATCAAGGGCACTGGACAATTTATTTGTATTATTGCAGAGGGTAAACAAAGGCGAGTTTTTTAAAATGTTGGTATGTTGGGTGGGCATATAGAAAATTTGGGCATTGCGAGAAGTCAATCTAGGGACTTGAAAATTTAATTTGTTGATTACTTCAGGTGCGTCAAAATCATTGTGTATCACTTCAAATAAGAATACTTGAGATAGATATAACCGACAAGTCTTTGTATGTACTTCATAGTTCGGACATCAGATAAGTGATGCATACTCAAGCTTCGATCTAACAAATGATTGGTAAAGAATTTTCAATGTATCCGTATCCGTCAATTCAGGACTAGTACAAACAATGAGTCCAAGGCTCTTAAAAGCTTCGGAGATAATGGTGTCGATATGAACAATAAAAGATAGCTTTTTGTCAAAATTTACATATAGGTCACAAAACGTTGAAGATCTCTGACGTGAGACGTTATCCAAATGTATTGAAAAGTATTGGTGATGTTTTTAAAGAAAACGACAATACGTCGCACTTACCGGCATTCAAGTATAATTTATTGGTTATACACTAGTTGTTTACTTTATTAAGACACGCTTGAAGTTGAAAACAATCATCAATATTATTTATAACAGTGAATACTTTTAGGTCATCAGCGTATAGCAGGCAAGGCAAATCAATTTCATGTGTTATGTCGTTAATAAATATATTGAATAATAAGAATCCCGGAATAGATCCCTGGGGAACTCCGGAGGTGGCAACAAATTCGATTGCTTTGAATCCATTGAGAACAACTTACCGAGTCATATTCCTTAAATAAGATTTAAATAAGCGGAGTAAAGAATATGAGAGACTAATTTTACTTAATTAATCGAGAAGCAGCCGGTGATCGAGTTTGTCAAATATATACATGACATCTATTTAACTATGCTGATCTAAGGGCTCAGAAATACACGGAGTGACACAGAAAAGATTTGTTGTAGTCGAACGCCCCTTCATATATCCAATAGAAATTTTGATGTTAATTCAATGATATATTTTGAAATATCTGATATTATATAGACATCCAATGACTGTTAACTACACGTTGCATTAGAACTTGGTTTGCAATATCCATATACAGTGCTATACCTATTTAATGTATATCTATTATGACAAACAAATAATAATTTGGAAGTAAACAGGTTTGTACTAGACACAATATAGTAATGGAAAATTATAAAAATATACACTGTAGTCCACACCCTGCGTACAGATACTATTCGATCAACAAAACTAAAACTACTTGACCAAATGTGAAACATGTTAACGAGTCGTATTTCCATGTTTGCAAGGAGAAGAAGAAAATAAATATTTTCAGGGGTTGACAATGGTCGATGCATGAGTCGCTAGAAGTCATGTAAATTGAAAGCATCCAATACAATAAAATAAAAATATGTTTTGCACGCATGAAATGTTTTCCAGAAATTGAATTGTTAAAAGAAACAATTCCATGCTGTCAGTTAATCATAACCGCTATATAACAGGTTGATTTAATTATAAATAAAACTGATCAAAGGGAATATTTACAGATCCTGGCAAATAAGAGATCAGTCAGTCGGCACACATCGAGAAAATGAAATTTTAATATTTGTAAAGTACTGTTTACAGAACGTAATAATGGAATAAAATGAATTTTCTGGATTTGCATGGATATGCGTGCGAGAATTTAAATATTCTCTCCTGGATATAGCAGCGGCCCAATACGAATCGCTTTCACGGTGATAATACTGAAACAAGACGAGCAAATATAAGTGAAATTGTATATTTACATTAGCTTTAATTGCGTAATGCCATGAGATTTCTTTTATCATAATTCACATGTAAACCAGCAAAGTAAATGTAAAGCAATGCAAGAATTTAATTTGCGCAAAGTTAAATAATGTATTCGCCACTTTAATAACTCCGGAGCTTTTTATATTTGCATATATCAAAATTAATAGAAAATTTAATACTCCGCGATACATTCATATCTTGAAAGGATGCGGAAAAATGTATAAATGTATGAAATTATTGGATTGTTTTCTTTATCCGTGACATGAATTTACATTGCATATTATGTATTCATTCCAGGCTTTATCTCGAATTTGCACATGATTATTATTAATCTAAAAACTGCGAGTTATAACAGACTAGAATTTAAGAGTTGAAAATACCTAGGTATAATTTTTTCTTAAGCGATCAAAATCATATCAAAAACATTGTTTACCCAATGTATCATAGATATATTTTAAATGTATTGATCAGTAATTTGTTATACTAACCATAAGTTGTTCATGATTCAAATTCAATTAAAAAAAATTAACTTTTGGCGTAAATTAATAATTTAGAAAATTTTGAACCTATTCAGGGGCAGTAATTATTTCAAATTAACATTCAAGTAGACTACTGTCGATGATGCGTCCAAGTTACTAAGGAACTGTTTACAAATTGTTTCTATCTATGTCTATATTTTGGTTAAAGTTTTCTTCTTATTCCAAAAAATAAGTGATGCAGAAAATAATTTATAAAAAACTTATGACCAGTACGAAAGTTAATGTAATAGTGTATTATGGTTTAAAAAATTTCTATTTTATGTTATTATTCGGTGACAACGAAAATGTTACCGATTAGAAAAAAACATTGATATTACCAAATATATCCAACTATAGTTGTTATTTAAAGCGAAACTCCACTGAATCCGCCTCCTATGTCTTATGTCTAGAATTTAAGATTTATGCGTTGAGCCATCGTCGAGAAAACGTATAAGACAGACAGACACGCTGACGGCGTACCGATTTGGATACATTTGCTATTTTTGGCTCCAAAGTGCCCATTTTCATCATATTTTAGAATTTGGAAAGTTTCATGCCTTTTTTAATTTATAGATGAGAAGGTAATACGACAATATTCCACACATATTAAACAACATTGAAAACGTTACATATATATTACATGCTATTGCACATGTGCTTGCCCTACGTATGCATAAGTGATTATCCCTCGCTAAATTGCTAAACGCACAAGTAAGCTAGCAGAGGGAAGTGGCTATGTGTGCTTTCGTAGATATCGAGGGTCCTTTCGACAACACCTCCTATGAATCCATACAAAAGCCGCCGAAAAAAGGGGAATACAGTCACCTACAATTAAACGGATACAATCCATACTCAGAAGCAGAATTGTCCACAAAGTGGAGTCCTATCACCTATGCTGTGGTCAATGGTGGTCGATGATCTCCTCCATAAAATGAGTAATTCAGGCTTTAACGTCCAGGACTATGCAGATGATCTAGTCTTTACTGTGAGAAGCAAAAATGAGGTCATGATCTCAAACCTCATGAAAATTGTCTTAAACATAATATCCAAATGGTGCTCGTCACAGGGGCTCAATGTCAATCCAAGTAAAACAATTATTGTTCCGTGCATTAAAAGGAGAAAACTCAATCTTAGAACTCCTATACTCAATAGAACGACGCCAAACTTTTCAAGTCAAGATTCTTACTAAAGCAACAGCGGCATTATGGACGTGCCGTAGGCTGTTTGGTAAGACTTGGGGTCTAAGTCCGAAAATGACGCATTGGTCTTATCTTTCGGTTGTCAGACCTACGGTCACCTACGCATCATGCGTATGGTGACCAGAAACAGGAAAAAATAGAACAAGGAAAGTTACAGAAACTGCAACGCCTTGCTTGTCTAGGAACTACAAGAGCAATGCACTCGTGTCCTTCAGCAGCTATGGAGTGGCTATGCTTGACATACTTGACCCTTGCACTTGCATGTAAGGAAGGAGGCAGCACCAGTGCCTTACAACTGCACCAGGCACATAAATTTAAGTCAAGCGGTCTGGTTGGTCACTTAAGGATTCTGGAGTTAAGCCATTTCAAGTCCATGACCAAACCCACCGACTCAATGCGAATCATACAAGATTTTGACTGCCCGTTTGACGTGCTAAATGGAAGTGGTCAGACGAGCAAGATAGAGGCACTGCGATTGGAACAAGGGCCACTCATCTGATATGCAGATGGATCTAAGACGACTGAAGGGGCTGGAGTGGGCGTAGCAGGGCCTAAATGTAGGCTATCCAAAGCCCTCGGTAACACTCCAACCATCTTCCAGGCAGAAATTTACGCTATAGATCTGTGTGCCCAATAATTTCTAGATAAAGGCAAAGTAATAAGGCAAAGGTCTATATACATCAGATAGCCAGGCAGCACCAAAGACTCTAAGGTCCTATATCTTTGAGTCTAAAATTGCCTGGGAATGTAGACAATCCCTGAAGTAACTGGCCAACAACAACAAGGTTACCTTGATGTGGGTGCCAGGGCATGAAACGAACTTGCTGACAGCCTTGCAAAAAAAGGAGCTGAAGCATCATTCATTCGACCCGAACTGTTTTGTGGCTTAGCCAACGGACACATATCGGAGGAGGTATAATAATGGAAAAAAGATCAGAAAAAGTCCTTCTAGAGGAATACTGCAGGCCAAAGACAAGCGAAAAATTTTACAACTTATTCGGCAAAGAATGCCACAAGGCTTCTCGAACTTAAAAAGTCCGAATTAAGGCTAATTACAGGCCTTCTAACTGGCCACTGCCCCTTGAGATATCATCTCAAGAATTTGGGCAAGGTGGTAGGCAACAAATGCCAGTATTGAGATACTGCAACTGAAACTGCGGAACACATACATCGTGAATGCAAGGTGTTAGTCCGCATTAAGCTAAAGTTCCTAGAACTGGCGGAATTAATGCCTGAAGACAGAGAAATTAGTCTCCAGGAAAATCACAGGTTTTGTAAAAATCTTGGAATCCTGGGCATCAGCCAGATACAGGGTAAATTAGAAAAGACCTTTTAGGTAGAAGTGAAGTAAGGCTGTTCGAGCCCAAACGACCCCGTAAAACAATCTACAAGCCACCAGAGGAGTGCTAATTCTAACAAAAACTTTGCGTTTGTGTTTCAACAGGAGGTTGAAAAACTCCACAATGTGTTTCTTCACGGCTAATTTACGACAAAAAAGCGATAATTAATCCAACAATTGACTCAATGTTACCATTCAATTCAATTGTATTTTATAAGTGGCAATGCTAACTTGATCGTTAAGCTAGCGTTAATAGAGCTTTTTTTTCTAAAATGGGACGCGACAATTATTTTCTTCACAACTAATTTACGACAAAAAAAGCGACAATTAATATAATTATTGTCGTTAATGTTATTGTTCATTTTAATTGTTTTTTACAAGCAGTAATGTTAACTTAATCGTCAAGTTAGTATTACTAGGGATTTAAGATTCAGTGTATCGTTGGATAGTTGGATATTATATGATCTTTGAAAATTTGCATGAGATTGATCAATGCGTTCCCTGTATGATGGACTTGAGTTTTCATTAAAACACTAATTCTGAAATTGGAACATTAATTAAGCTATAAGGAATTGTCTTTTACAAGATTAAAATTGTTTAAAACTTGGTTCGTCGCATACACTAATCACTAATAGATAGAGAGAGCAATAATATTCCGTATTTCATTTTTATTTATTTTTCAACGGCAGTTAAAATGTTTTTAAACTATTTTTCATTAATGAGTCTGCAGCAATTTAAGCTAACACTTTCATACGAATTTTTTACAACAAAGCCCAGATATGCATATCCCTGGCCTTAATTTACCCAAACCGCGAGTGTTGTGGAATAATTTTATAAAATATATCTGCTAGTTTGTGCATATAAGGCCAACGGTTGCTGCACTTGAGTTATAGAGGAAATTCGTACTCCGTGGAGTACTAATTGTTTTGTTTCTACAAAGTTTTGTAATTTGCCCCGTTCTTTATACGCTTTTCCAGTTCCGGCGGATTCTATGACTTCGGCTGTTCTCTGCTTCTTACAGTGTAAAACTGTTACTTTGTTATAAATTTATTAATTGAAAACAAAGAAATAATGGAACATATACTCAGTATTTGGAACATACACATTTTATTGTTAATGCGTGAAATGCTTAAAATAGCACGAACGGTTTATATCAGACTATGGAGTACTTCTGATATTTATAACCACTCAAAACTTATTTTCTTTATTGCCGCCAATCATTTTTAAATGTAAACATAAATTAAGAAGCAAACTGTGGCAATTGTGATAGCTAAAACAATAAACAAACAACACAAGGGAATGACTCGTAAATACAATAAATTTAAATCAATATTGAAAGTTTCTTACAGATACAATGTGAGAAACTTCCAACATTTTGCATAAATATGGAAGCAGTCGATTTATTTTTGTGTTTGTATTTTATACATCTGGCCATTTGTAAAATATCACTTAATGATGTAGTGTCAATATCAGAAAGAAAATGTATCTATTAAACTTATGGCTATATAGATATTCGGGACACACTGTTCTTAAATGATTTTCTTCTCAGGCAAAAATTATAAATATTGCCAATTTTATTCTAGAAAACTTGTAAGAAAGAATAAGAAAGAATAATGACGACTTCTGGGTCACAACAGTAAGAGAATACCGAGTAGAGTACGCTTCCTCTACCAGGAAGGGAACCTAGTAATCGTATAGGAGAATGCTTATTTGCGCAGTGTATTATTTCTAGTGCCTCCTAACCTTAGTCTTATATAATTTTTATTCAAATATATCAAAAATGCTCCTTTTGATAAAATAGTACCACCCATGTTCTTCGACGTTGCGGGTGCAATTCACAATGCGCATAAAATGACATCCTTCCTTTTTCCACTAGGATACCACACCGTGTTCTTTTCTCTTAATAGAAACATGGTCGGGGATGTGAATAGAACAGAATTTCGGCGAAGCCGACGCTAATGTTGACATTCGCTTAAGAGTTGTTCGGAGTGTATTAGTCAGCCGTGCTTCCAATTTTAATTGTAAATGACTTCACGTCAATAAAATGATGCAGCCTAATGTACGGTGTGCTTGGAAAGAGAGAGATAGAGATGTAATAGAATATGACATTGGACAAATTTATTATACCTAATCTTTAAATTTCTCGGTACATTTGAAGACATTAGGGCTAATTTTATTTTAGTTCTACAAAAGGGAAACTGTTTATTTTAATAATACCTATGTGGGATGATAAGAATTATTTTTGCAAATCGAAAATAGAAGAAAATTTTTTTTTTTTATATATATATCCTTTTTTTTCTCTTGTCATCCCCCATTGTAACATGTTTTTAATGTCTTTTAGTGAAAGCCGTTTTTTAAGATAATGATTTATATGAGAGTAAATTGAACCGTCTTTCCGGCTTATATCCAGAGCTATCTTAAGGTACGTATTCATCAGAGCACGAATGCGTACGAGGCAAAACGAATACCTCATGTAGGTGCGTATTACCTCCTCGCCCTAAGGACGAAATTTGGCCGAGGCAACAACCGCTGCAGTAATCCATACATGAGCGACATATGTTCTGACTGGTATAATAAGGCGGACGATGACGATTTGATAGTGTTTAGTGCTTAATTCATAGTAATAGCTGGTTTATTTAAAAAAGAAAAGAAAAACGCTGATGGACCAGTACAATATACCGAAATATTATAACATAATCAGATTATAATATAATCTGTGAGCATTTTTCCACAGAATGAGACGATCCTCAAATTCTTTAATAAAGTTTAAAGTTTTCTCGTTATCCTAACTCATATTTAAGCACTAATCCCTAACTTGAAAATAAACACTGACTATTTTAAACAAAGAAAATCGACAAATGAGGCATATGATGCACGTCCACACCAAATCAAATTCTTTTTGATGTGCTGACTCGCAATGGATGGCTTCCGAACTACCTCGGGCCGTTCGTCGAACGGATCGAAACGGATTTGCGCGCTTTGGTTGCACGTCAACATAGGGATGTTCGATCTGCCTCGTCTTGCCTCGCATGCGTTCGTGCTCTGATGAATATGCACCTTTTGAGGTCTGCTAGCTATCGCTACACTGTTAAATGCCAAACTTGTTTACAGAGTTGCCACCACATTCTTAGAATTCAAATCAATTACTTTTCATGGCTTTCCATGTCCAGAAAAAAAATCCATCACCAACCAAAATATCTTGAATCCATTTCATTTTTATCGTCATTGAAAAAAACGGACTACTAAGTCCATCTGTGCTTGTTGGGCAATCTTATTTAATGCCTCTTCAAAGCAAATTACCAAATATGAGGCATTTCATAAATTTTCTAAAAGAATGTCACTAAAGTAAATTGCTAAACCAAATACAGAAGTATATGATATTTTGGTAGACGCAAGTGTCATATTTTGTGCTATAGCAGAGTCTGGAAACATTTTCTTGAAAAGAGGTATACTTTTGTGCAACTGTTTGAAGAAAAGTGATGTTCTACAACATGCAATGTCCATAATAGGATTAATAGGTACAATTTACTACCATTCAATGTACAATAGGTACAATACGTCTACAATTTTAGTAACAGGCCCATCCTTTGTTCTAGATTTATTAATGACAATATTACTTATCTCTTGGTTATTTTTTATTAATGTACAATTTTTTAAATGACTAGGAGTTTTAAGATGAGTCCCTATCGCTGCGTGTTCCACATTACTGATGCTACATTGTTTACTGCAAATTTTACATAAAAATCGAGGGTTATCAGACAAAATTGAGATCTATTTAGTATTTATACTACTTATTTACATTATAAAAGCTTTAATTTATCTTACACTAATACATTCTGCTTAAGTTTGTTTTATTAAAACGCATCGCTTATGTTTCTTAAAAATACAGTATTTACATTTCCTGACAGACACCTCCAATCTTTCTTAGATTTTGCTTCCCGTTTTTTTCTCCCTACCACTTCTAGGAATATTTCTTAACTAGTAAATGATATTATTACCAACTTACAAGAGGCGCCAAATTTGAAAATAAATACTAGAGTATTATTGTTCTGCATATGCTATATAATTTTACCAGACAAAAAATTTTAATAAAACAAATTAAATTATTTGCAATCGACGCGAAGAGCCGCATAAAAAAAATAAACAAACATGCTGAAAAATTTAGATTTTTAGATGAAAAATCAAGACAATCTATCTCTTTTCACTAAAAATCGATCACTTCCAGGTCGAAATTTTAAATTCATGACTTTTCCATGACTTCTAATGTTTTCAGGTTTGGTCGGAACCCTGTGTTAAAAAATGACATCTATTACCTTTGTCTCTTAATTCACTGTGTTTATTAAATCGTATAATCCATAAAAAGACATAAGCAGAGATACGTAGTTCCGTATTAAACTAAATAGTTATTTGGAAACGCAGCGACAAGTGAGCTTGCTTGTGGATTTTTTTGATTCATGTAAATTTAAAATAATATGTTATTTCCATTATGAAAGATGAGCAAATCATATACCAAAAAAAATGTCACGAACACCCCAGGTACTAGAAATTTAAAATGCATAAAATAAATATTTTACTAAACTTATTCTTTCATCAAATACTGCAAATAGATTTAATTGATAAATATACGTAAAACAGAAAACCTCCTAAAGTAAAGTATAGTCGACTTCATCTGATTTCGGCACTCCAAAAATGCAACAAAAACTTTACGACGTCATTAGAACAGCGGCACGCTCTGTACTATTTCGTTCGCAAATTAACTCGCTTACCTTTATAAGTTTTTAATGTCCGTCGGTTTATTTTGACAGCATGCCGCTTGGCCTAACGCGGCAATAATAATAATGCCGTAAAGATTTTGTTACGTTTTTGAGTGCCGAGAACAGACGAACTCTACTTCTACTTTTTTTGGTTCTTGGCTTTCAGTTTATATAATGTCACTCAAAATGTTGTCAGAAACCTACAGTGTTAACGTGATTACAAACTACTAACCTGCAAACAAAGCCTTGATTATTTGATGTGAAATTAAAATTTTTCATTTTTGCAAACTATTTGCTTCAATGATTTTGTTGCGCACAGATAGTTGACTCCAATGCAAAAAATAGTACGTCTACATTTGTACAACTACTCGTGTAATATAGAAAATAATGTATTCATAAACTATATCAAATTAAGCAAATCAACGCATATTAGTTATAAACGAAAATAAGTTACAAAGAACGTCAGATGTTTTTAAATTCAGATACCTTTGAAGTTTAAATTGAAATTATAAATTTCTCTTTAAATATCCACATTATAAACACAACCACTGAATATTGCGAATAAATTCAGAATGTTTGATAAGATTAATAATTTAAGTGCAGAATACACAATATAATAATAATGTTTAAAATTCCAACACGCACACGTTAAGATTTAGCTACACGTAACTCTTTTATTGTAAGAGCAGCAAATATTTCAGCAGTCGTTTTGTATGTTAAAATATCATTGTTAATTTTTATTTTATGTTCTTATGTCGTGACGGAAACCGGAAAAATAATAAATAAAAAGTCTTTTTGTAACGCTAAAGTTTCTACCAAAACAGACCGATTTCTTAAATCTAAGGATAAATTATTAATGAAATTACCAGTCCACTTTAACACAGAGCTTTAGTAGATCGATTACATTTAGTTTTTAGTGAAATATTTTGGTTTGTTCTATTTCAATTTGAGAAAAAATAACTGAATAAATCAATATCAAAAATAACACTTGGTTGATTATCTCTAGGAGGAGAATAATAAATAGAGCCATCCATAAGACTCTCTCAATGATAAAAACATAAGATAACTGATTCTGTAGCTGGTCATGGATTTTAAGTAAATTATGATGAAGATACTGTTTTTTCGATGCTAGTCCGAACCATTTAGTAAAGTGTGTGAGTAGGACGAACTTGTAAATATTTTGCTCTGCAATGAGAGTACCTCCCCCCCATTTTAGAGGATGCTGAACACGATGGTTCTGATAGAATTTCTCTATGGAGTTGCGCAACCCCCCAAAAAGGCCAAAAATCACCCCCAAAAGGGGTTAAACACTTATCACATCTTTTCCGCCGGTGAAACTTAGCGTACCCCTCGTCTTCGAGGATCATGAACACGGTGGTGATGCTGAATATTTTTTTCTGACCCCCTCCAACCCCCTTAACGGCTAATAAATACTCCCTAAAGGGGCGAAAATCGTTTTTTTAATATATACCCGGCAAAATGTTTGTAACGCCCGTTTTCGAGGATGCTGAGCGACAGTTAACGAACATCCCCGAAACGGGCGTTACATGTATTTTGCCGTTGATATATATAAAAAATATTTTCACCCCTCTCGGGGGTGTTTATTACCGATAGAGGGTTTGGAGGAATCGGAAGAAACATTCAGGATCACCACCGTGTTCAACATTCAAATTCTACCAGCACCATCGGACTCAGCATCCTCGAAAACCGGGGGGGGGGGGTACTTTCATTGCATAGCAAAATACTTGCAATTTTCGGTTTTTTCCGATTCACACTCCACTAATTGGCTATAAGATCGTTATATTTCTGGAGCATTCCCCGACGAGAGTAGATCTAGATGGTCATCTCGATTATCAGACTTGACTCATCTGGACCCAACAAACAAAGTTGTTCTATACGTTTAAAATAATAGAATTATTTTATTTTATTACTATTGCATTACTATTCTGCAAAAGCTATTTTGTTTTATTAAAACCGCCAAGGTGATTATTTAGTCTTCACAACTAAATTATTATATAAATAAGTGCTAAGAATGTTCTTACAGATAAATTATAAAACATTTTGTAGAATTTGTTGATTTATAATAATGACCCCCAGCACTTATTGGCCAATTGACGAACGCCTATAAAACTACTCTGTAAAAGTTTAGCTAAGCAATAATAAAACAATTTTATTAGGATTCTTCATAACACATATTATTTCAAAGAACATATTGCATTCTGCTGTAACTGCTAAACAATTGTTATATAAAGGAAGTACGCATTGTTGTCATAAAACACTTATAAAATAATTGATAAACTAAACATTGTTTTTAAAGACTATAATATGTTCGTTACTATTTTTATAAAACATGGGTAGGTGTTTATGCGGCCATCGACGGATGTCTCATATCTAAAGTTAAAACTATATGCAGTTACACAATATTACATACCTAGATTAAAGACAAACACACAATTATTATATTTTTTTCCACTGTTAAGAAACAAGTGAATAAAAGATCCCTGAGATACAAATTTGCCGTCTATTTAGCTCGACTAAGAAGCGCTTCAGAATGTATTGCTCTATAACTGTTGCAAATAGAGTTTTTGTAAAACATTAAAAAAAACATGTTGCTGTATATTTGTTTTATAAGATGCTCCTTCGGAGCAAATATATTTTTTTTTCACATCCATAAGCACTGTGTGAGAGACCGTCAGTTTATTGACAAATAACAGTTCTTCGGAAAATATCTTTGTTCTATAAGTGTTTTTACGATTATAAATATGCTTTATAAGATGGACGCCATAATGTTATTATGTTTGAACTATTTGTCAAGCGGCCATTTTGGGACTTAGTTCAAAAATAAAAATTATTGTGATATAAGTATTTTAGCAATAATCTATTATTGTGAAATATGTTATCAGCGAAACACAATTGGTGCAACAAAACAAAAAGATAAAATAAAAAAATATTTTCACTTTATTTTTTTAAATTTTGATAAATATTCGTTTTTAGGGCGCTCAAAAATTTCATTATATATACATCACATATTTCACAGAAAAATTTTCTTCGCAATCCAAAATCGCTTTGCTGTTGGCGAAACGAAGTTTTAATCAGTTAACTTTTATCTCATGTTCCACTAAATATGTTGTTAGTTACGCCGCCATATATAGCCACATAGAATCTAGCTACCTTTGTAATCTTTTAAAACTGTTTTGAGAATTATCATTGTCTGCAAAAACATTTAAAATATAAATAACATCTGTTGTTGCTGCTGCACATAACAAAAAAGTAGCAATGAAGATAATAACACAATGCTTATAAAATTTTATAATTGATATATTACAAAAAGAGGTTTAAGTTTTATAACTGTTTCCTATAAAACTATTTTATAATTATCGTCTACCATTTTTTTAAATTCTATGTAGACGTTTATACAATTATTTTATAACACCTGTGAGAGCCATAATAAAATAAATTAAAGAACTACGTTGTTTTATAAACTGTGCCCATTTCGCGTCTATAAGCGTTATATAAACATTTTAGAAATGTTTATATCAACAATTTTGTTTTATAAAAAATGTTCCATAAACATTCTTTCAGCTTCTACAAAACATCAAATTGCTAGTTGGGGATTATCTTGTGTTTCAGGTTGCGTTTTTTGACATCATTTTGTGATAGAATTTTTTTTATTTTTATTAATTTATTTTTTCAGTACCTGCTGCTCCATTACAAATTATTTTTGTTATTACTATTATTATTATTATTTTTAACGCTTTCTTCTAATTTTAGTGATATTCATCGATAAGTTATTCATTACTAAAAAGATATAAACTGTTTACTTTAATAAAAGTTAGTGAAACTTAAGGACAATTTAATAATCTCTGACCTCTCACAATTCTCTTCAAATTTCAATGATGTTTCTTTAAGCACTAATCACGGTAAAAGTTCTTCAAAATCACGATATGTTAAATAATATCAATATTATTGATATGCTTTAATTAAGAATAAACGTAATCCTCATCACAGACAAATAGACAAAAGTAAAATGTCATATGGCTCATGGGTCTTTGTTCGCTTGGAAAATGTAATTTAAAGTAGGGGACCGGTGAGTTCTTTGTATTTAATGTATCAAGTTACGTGTGGTCAGAAGAGACCCGTCCTGATAAAATCATGTTACATGTTCAAAAAGAGGAATTATGCGTAATAAGATAGCTATTTCGTGTATATAAACGACTGTAATGTGTGCTTGGGGAGTCACAGCGTGTTCATAATAAAAATTTCATCGAATTCTTTTATTTAATAAAACGACGTGCAACTTCAACATGTCCGCAATTTGTATATTAAATATTTTGTACGGAATTATGCAAGAATTTTTTCATTTGTGCACAAAACAATTGCATGTTATCTTTATGTATACTAGCGGAGTACCCTCGTTTATAAAAGTCTCTTAGTTTTCGATACCGTTGGCACTTTTAGAGTAAAATGTATGACCTTGCGAAACATGGTGATTAGGACGCAAATCAAAATTTTCTAACTAATCACACCATGTGATAGAGCTAATCATGAATCATGTTGACCCAAAAATCATTATATTCTCTGTAGAATTTCTGTTTTTAAAATAAATATATAAGCGAACTTTTACATAGGCTTTATAATCCAGTCAGTAGGGGTCAAAAAAGGCCTTTGCCTTACAAAAGGTGGGGTAGTAATAATTTTGAAATATGTTGTTCAGATCCGGGCCTTGACAAAAATTCAAGTTCTCGACCTGGAAGGGGACCGCTCGAGTCGCCATCTTGAATAAAAAGTTCAAAAAATTAGTTTTTTTAAAATAACTCCGCAGTGGTTGATCCAACGATGAAAATGTTTTGAACAAAGTTAAAGAAGACAAAATTCCTTACATTTTCTAATATGTAACGAGTTACAGAGGCGGAAAAAATAGTAAAATCCCATTTTTAACGGTAAATTTAGTAAGAACAAATTACACTTATATTTAATCTGTTTCCACACTACAATAAGATTATACAGTGATATCTATTCAAATTACAGTGATTTTTTCTTGTTACATATAAATTTTCTTACCGCCGCATTGCAGTGCCGTAATTTGTTATTCTAGTTTTACTAGCAAACGAAATATAGAACATTTAAGAAGAAGAACAGAGAAAGGGGAGCAAACTGTATGCATTTCAGATGGATCGAATGCCTACCCATCGATTTATTCAGGCGTGTCTATTCTAGTTTTACTAGCAAACAAAATATAGAACATTTAAGAAGAAAAACAGAGAAAGGGGAGGAAACGTCGGATAGATCGAATGCCTGTCCATCGACTATTTTAGGTGTGTCTTCAGGTAAAACTACTTTTTTTAGAGAAATGTATTTTTTGTCAAAAAGCATCAACAATTAAAAACTTTCTAAAATAAATAAATAACGACCATGAATACAGAAAGAAAAACAAGGCTAATAGCCCACCAAAATCTCACAATTTTCGAAAGAATTAGTGCTGACGACTTAATAGCCTTGGAAACGAATATCATGTTGAGTAGCAATAGAAAATGCAAAGGTCTATCTAACAATGAAAATAAAGATGGAATAAGGACAGTCAAAGGAGATCTGGCATTTACTAAAGTATGTAAAATTCTTGGAAGATTTTTTTAAAACAAAAAAAGTATAGTATGTCGGCTAATTACCAGAAGTATTTAGAATTGGACGGATATAAACATAAACTCTCGGTTATTAGATTCTCAAAAAAAAAACTAACTCAAAAGCCTCCGTAATTTGAAATATATACTGCATACATATTATAAAGAATAATTTTTCTTGATAAATATAATACTTTGGGAGATATCATTCTGGGAAGCGAAACGTATACGAAAATTAATTAATTTTCAGCTGTAGCTGAACAGAGAAAATAAGAATTTTGATTTTTACTGTCGTTCGTTTATTCATTTATTTTAAAAATAGAAATTCTTCAGAGAATTTAATGACTTTTGGGTAAAAAAATACTTCATGATTAGATCTTATCATGTGCTGTACTTAGGTAGGAAGTTTTGATTTGTGCCCTTACTTACAAGACGATTTTAATGCGAGAAGTAGATTCGTAATCTGCAAGTCATAAGCAACATATCTGGAAAGTCATACATTTTACTGAAAGATCGACATTATATTGCACTCCACTAAAATTGCACATCAAACTTTGTTCTCTTGAGTTACTACCGCATGATATAAATTGTCAACCCTTATTCTTGTCTTAGAGGATACTAAATTGTGTCCACACAAACTCAATTTTCCCGTAAGGCATGCTTTGGTACCTATTGTATTAACAAAATTAACCAATTTAGATATCATATTATCTAATTCAATTAAATGCTTATAAATAACAACATTCAAAAAGTTCAAAACAGGTTAACTAAATTAATTGTTACCCATTCCTCCACTCCCACCGTCACGAAGTTTGCATGAGTTATTACCTGTAACAAAGAAAATATATTACATTAAGAGTCACATATTAATTGCTATATAAATTAGCATAAGTAACTAAAGGTGTTCAATACATTAGTTAATAATAAACAAATTACGTGCTTGGCTTATCTAATAATAAAGGTATTTATTTAAAAATATGTTCAATGTATATCTTTTGCAAATCGTTCATCATGTACTAATAAAAGCACTCGTAAATGAAACGATAAATATTTGCTTAAAGTTGCATTTTGAACTACACATAAAAAGACCATTTGTGGAAATCTAACTTCACCATAATACAAAATATATTTTTCGAACGCTGCATTATAGGGAATGAATCCTCTACATTTATTAATGATCATAAAATTACTCTACGTATTAAAAAATGTATCATCAAGAATTTTTAAAAATATTGGCAAAATTTAAAAAACCATACAGTGGTGCCGCAGAGGCCGACAGTTACACTATTTAGTGGGTGTCTACATACGGGGTGCGCAATGAAAGTTTTGCTCTAATCTAAAGTTAAAGAACCAAATCAACGTAAACTAAAACCGAAACTAAAACACACTAAATATATTTTTGTACAAAAAATTTGAACAAGCCATAGTGAGTGATTTATAGCCAAGAGCATATATTTTGAAAAAATTCATCTCAGAAAAAGTTTGCAGCCTGAACCATTTCAACTGGCTGGCGTGTGGGTAATATTTAATATTAGTTATGGCATTAAAAATATTTAAAATACCCATGTACAAGAAGAAGCTATATTTTTAACATCTTCAATGCAATCGAATTCGGAAATCATAGAAAAGGAATTTGAAATATTATTTTTTCATTTCAATTTAATTATTTTCAGTTAGTTGTGATTAGTTACATAGTGTGGCCTGGTATGTTATGGCATAGTATATGTATGATATGTGGATATATGCTACATAAATAATAATAAACGCCACATAAATTAGACAACTTCCAATTCGAGAATCCAGGGGCTTGAAGAGGTTTACACATTAAAAAATGCGGTCATACAACCATATCCTCCGTCGGTGCCAGTGCCGGAGCGGGGCTCGAACCCGGTAGCGCAATACCCGTTCGATTAATTGCGATTGTCACCTCGCGCCTTAACCAACGCGGCTATGATCTAGATAAATACTCTATGATATATGATATATGACGTATAATAATATGGTATATTATGATATATGGTATATTATGATATATAATATATGATATATGGTATATTATGATATATGATATACGATATATGATATGATTAATCATTCGAGCAATTTCAGCGTTGGGTATTATATTCATTAATGTTATACATTTTTTTAAATATTTTTGGATATACCAACGATCGCCCACAATATCGTTCTCGTGGAATTCCAGTATATACAGTGATATAATTCTGCACAACATTTTTAAGTGTAAAGGAACGGTACTCAAAGTAATACGCGTATGTTAATGCCAGCAGTCATCTCTTCCGCACAGCATCTCACAACATTGTTGCTTCTCTTTGAGTGCATTGTTCTCGATAAATCTCATCTTGTAACTTCGGAACTATTTAAGATTCCGAGACGAAATAAAACTAAATTGCTGCCAGCAAACTATAAACTGCAAATTTTATCAATATCGTCCAAACAGATCTTAAAATGGAACAAACAGACATGGAGACAGACACATACTTTTAATTTTATTTTCTGTTTTGTTGTCATGAAACCAGTTCGATACACCGGTCAAAATCACGGGATCGATGATAATATCTACTTGATTAAATCGGACAGATTTTAGCCTTGTCTAAATTCATCATTTTGTCAGTCAGTATTTGTTATCACAATTTTGTCACATATCCCAATATTTTCTCAATATATGCTTTCTATGATGACTTTGTGTATGACCCATTCCATTATTAAATATAATGTGAAACGTTATCAGTAAAAAAAAACTATAAATATATCCATTGTCTCTAACTTAGTTTCTCAAACACTAAAATACTTAACCCACTATTTTCGCTAAATCTAGTTTTAATCATCTAATATGGTTAGCGAAATGGGCTTCGATGTTCAAGTGTAGCTTGTCCTTGTTTGTTGCTTCAAAAAAGTTTTGTAGGTCAAACTGTCTTGCAAACCACAATTTTTTACTTTCAAGTCTTTGTCTGCATAGAAAACGTTCATACAAACAATTATTCGGTAACCTCCGTTTTGATCCAGTATAAGACATGAATTTGGCTCTTAAATAATGACTAATTAAGTAGTGTATCTTATCATCAGCATCGGTTTAATCAGTTCCATTCTAGATACTCCATCTTCCTAATGCACCTCCTAAAAGTCTATACATTTGTGTTATTTACTATTATTTCCATTGAAACAACATTCTGCAACATTTATTGAGGTTCGTGCCATTAAAAATACCCTAAGCTGTAATAGTCGTCCCAAAATTAGAGTAGTTTTTCGAGGCACGGGTTTTATTACACCTCTAACACATTAAGCCTATTAGAGTGGTGCGAACGCGGATTGTGTACGGCCGCGCCTAAATTAAAGGCCTACAAGTAAATTGTACACCCCAGGTAGGCCATTCTCTCTTTTAAAATTATCCTGTGTGCGTAGGAAAGTAGTTTTTAATGCAGTGACTGAGAATAATAGGGCTCATATGTTATTTAAATATATGTTCCATCACATCAGGTAAATGGAAAATATGTGTTAATCTCATTCAGGTAAATGGAATTATAATTTATTTATATAGCACTGTTTTACGTCGCTTATAACAGCTGCAATAGAAAAATATTATTTTATTATTACAAACAGGAGTCGGAATCAGTTGGAGAAAATGTTGAATAATCTTGAATAACTAATTCATGAAAATATCGGTAACGTAAATGGCGGTATAAAATTGTTTATAAACAGACAATATAGAGGTTCGTCGATCATAGGAAAGATGATCATATTTTGTAAATACTTAATCTCGATTTTTATAAATATTCAGTGTTGGCGGACCTACTTTATTCACACTTAAGAAGAATTATAGTGGCTATAGTGACCATTGGAAATTTTGTAGAATCCAATCTTTAATTGATTCAAATAATGCTTGTATTAAACAATTAAATTATTATTTTTTTGTTATTTTGCTTTGTTTGAATGATAAATAAAATAATCTGGAAACACTACTTCAGCGATAGGTTTGTTTTGTACTCAGTTAAGGAATTGCTTTACAAACGAAGTAAAGACATACAAATGTGAAATCGAATAAATTGTGTAAACAATTGATTTTAAGAACATTTAAATGTTTATTTTATGGAAAAATTCTATTATAATATGGAAACCAAAAAAGTAAAATCATTTAGTATAATATCATTCACTTATTATACCATTCATTGGGAACTGTAATATACCATCATTGGAAACTGTAAGTAAATTATTGTCCTTTTAAGTGCTCTACATGCCATATTTTCAAATTGTCACAAAAGTACGTACGGAGATATTCTCTCTACTGACAATAAATTCAGTTAATTTTGTATTCGGTATTGCAAAGAACTCTTTAAAGTCATATACATGGGTCGTAGATCTGAATCTTTTTCTCCGCTCAAGGTGGCGATAACATAATTATGGGAAGTTATAAGGAAATAATAATATAGCCGGATCAGCAAAAATGTCTCTAAGCCAAATTGGACTTTGCATACATGATTTGTTAGCTCTCCATAAGTAAACAATTTTTGTCGAGTTTCAACTCTGTATCCCTACTGCTGGGTAGATCGCAGAAAGAAATGTGATTTTCAGTTTTTATTTAATTTCACCTTTCCTGTTACATTTTAAATTTTGAAAAAAATCAGGACCTCAACGTTAAGGTTGCACGTCAGAATTTTGTTGAATTTTTTTGGCCCACACGCCAAAAAATTCTGGAAATCTTAAAACTTAAATTTTTTATGACTGTATGAAATAACTGTCTTTGCTAGTCTATAGATTTACCAGTTGCTTTTTTGTAGAAAAAATGCTAGTTGGCTGCACTTTTCCCAGGTCTTTAGAGTGATACATGATAGTGTAAAAAATGGTTGCTAACAACTCGCAAATGATTTAGGCGGTCAGGCGCTGCAATGAGCAATTTATTGTTGTATGGAAACCTACCTTCTCTTAGAGAAATTTAATGAGCCATTTTAGTGGTAACGTCAAGACTAGTTAAAAGCGTCCGAATGTACCTAACTATGGGATCACACGTTAGAGCAAGAATGTATACTGCTGTGAAAAATCTAAACAAATTCAACCTTATTAACGTGTAGTTAAGGTCGAATTGAAGACTATGAAATTATAGCTCAAAAGTTTATTGAAATGCGAACTTATTATATTATACTTAAATATTTCGTACTTCACGATGTTCTGAACAGATGTAGAATTCAAATTCATCATATGTAAGTCAAACCAAATCGAACACAAATTTATTAAATATTTAATTTAACTACATGATCCTCTCCGAGACCTGATCTGGAGTCAACCAAATATCCGTGGTGCACAGCGGTTCCGTGGCTATTGAATTTGTGAGTAGAAACCTTTAATTATTCCATATTAATATGAATTTATATGAAAGATAGGACGAGACGACTGGTTATGCGATTTAATTCTGATCTTTGTGTAATGCACATATACAAGTTCATTGAGCGCGCTATGACTCTATGTACTACAAGATTGCCTACTTTCAGGGACTTTAAACGTCGTGCTAGAATGGTTCAGTGGCAGCACCTCACTACCAAAGGGTAAAATTTCATTGTTAGCAAATCGTACATGTTGAAATATGACAACATTCATTTCTATTAGTTATTTACACTCACGCATTGAGACGTTGAGCGATTTGTGTTATTTTGAAAAACTGTATGTAAGGTTTCAGTTAAATTTTGTGGGAATTGTTCTCTTTTAGTTTAAATAAATAAAAAACTTATTTATTGTACAATTTTTTAAGCAAACCAAAACCACCTTGACTTTCTAGTTAAATCATGTGACACATTACTGATATTTGAAACGCTGAACAAGTTTCCCATAGAGGAAGAGCAGTTGATGATAAGATCATTTCCATGTTTAAAAATGACTTCTGGATTCATAGCATTGTTGGTGTGTTTTTATTTTTTGTCACAGAGTCTCTGGCGAAATATTTGTCATAATTTCTCTAAACACATTATAGAGTAGTAGCAATGACATCGCTTAATCGTGGGTCAAGTAATGGCTATGAAGTTAGCAGAAGGATTTCTCATGGAATAGTAAAAACAAATTCTATATTAGCTTTTCAAATTGCATGTATAATAGAGTAAGATTCCAAAGCCCTCAGACCTACGTCATTTTAGCAAAGCTAAGATTTTCACAGTAAATGTGTAATATGTAGGAAAAAACGTATTGCGTACTTGCTAGCTTGAAAGCGGGGCTCTTTTACAGATAATAGGTACTAAAGGTAAATAAAAAATGTTACTATTACGTTCATGTAGCAAAAAATATATCGATTCATTAACAGCCGTCCGTGGTGTGTTGGTTGAGTTGCCGCCGCGATCAACGCGCGGCGGCTGCATGATCGGTTCCGTGATGGGTTCTGAGGAGGCGCTATTATATTTTAATATGAATAAATCCTCATTATAGCCTTGAAGCACGATTTTCACGTGTCAGGTTGAGGGTTCGAATCACGTCTTTTGCATTTTTTTTTTCATTTTGTACGAGATGTATTTCGGCTCGATTAACAACTGAAATAACTATAATACGAACATAAATACGTAAAAGTAAGCACGCGTGCGTTTTTACCTACATATTACACAATTATTGTGATTCTCCAGCTTTAAAGCGTCTGGCGGAAATTAGGGCCCACGGAGAACGTCTGGCAATAATAAATGTTCGTTCTTAATAATATTGTGTAATACATATATAAAAAACAGCTATGCTACTTTAACGTAAAAGTAAGTACGCATGCGTTTTTACATAAATATTACACATGTATTGTGATTCTCCAGCTTTAAAACGTCTGGCGGAAGTTAGGGCTCAGGGAAAGCGTCTGGCAATAATAAATGTGCGTTCTTAATAATATTGTGTAAAACATATACAGTGCTCCTGCCGCAGTGCTCTATCTTGGGACCTCTGTTGTTGTAATTTATTAATAACATCGTGGTGGACCTGAATATCGATGTCTTACTATATGCGATGTCAAACTTTTTTCTGCTACAAATAATCCAGCTGACTGTAAAAAACTTCAGGATAACCTTTTAAAAATACAAACTTGGTACAATCATAATGATCTGTCTCTCAATGTCGACAAATGCAACCTAATATCTCTTTCTAGGAAAAAAAGAAACACTTCTCTATGACTATAAACTTGACTTCACATCACTAAAAAGAGTCGAAGTCTTCAAAGACCTAGGCGTCCTGTTTGACAACAAACTGACAGTTAATAGACACGTTGAAGACACAGTTCTGTCTGCAAACAAAAATCTCGGTTTTGTTATCAGAATCTCGTCAGGTTTTACGGACACTCATTTGTTAACCTATTATTTAACTCATTTGTTAATTCTAAATTAGAATATGCAGCATTAATATGGCACCCGGGATATGTCACATATAGCAATATGCTCGGGAATATCCAAAGACGCTTCTTGAATTCTGTCCTACAAGGTGGATGGTGTATATCTCTACATTGGATACCCCCATGATACACTTTTAGGTAGATTCTGAACACACGGAGGAAAAAACAGGCCATCATATTTTTACATAAATTAATAAATAATAAAATCAATTACCTGAAATAACCGAAAAACTGTTATTCCATGTACCACGTGCCAATACACGACATCATACAACATTTTTTCTCCCTTACATTTCATGCGTAACACCTACAACCACCTGCAAAATGAGCTCGATATTTTCCATAGTACTACTTCATCCATTAAACGCTTGAATTTGTAATTAGTTTCGTGTACACTCTGTAGTTTTAACTGTGCTTATTGTATTGTATTATTATTAGTTTGTATACATTTTGTAGTTTTTAACTGTGTTGTACTATCGTATTATATCATTGTTATTATCTTACATTTTCATTCTATTGTAAATATGTATTGTTCTCATCCTGTAAATGGTCTTACGACTGTTGGATGATGTATCTAAATAAATAAATAAATAAAACCAGCTATGCTACTTTAACGTAAAAGTAACTACGCATACGTTTCTACCTACATATTACACATTTATTGCGAAAATCTTAGCTTTGCTGAAATGACGTAGGTCTGGGGGCTCTGGTATCTTTATGAAGAAATGTTCGTATTAGTTATTTCGGTTGCTAATCGAGCCGAAATACATCTCGTACAATATTTTTTTAAAAATGCAAAAACGTGATTCGAACCCTCAATCTCGCGCGTGAGAATCAGGATTCAAGGCTTCAATAAGGCTTTATTCATGTTATAATACAATAACGCCTCCCCAGAACCCATCCCGGAATCGATCATGCAACCATTGCGTTGATCGAGGTGGCGTATTGCAGGATCGGATGGAATAGGCCTGGTTCAGTTAAACAAAAAGGGATAAAAATGTAAAACCTAAACAACTTTTATACGCAGATAAAAGAAGGCATTAAAATTACTAATATCTAATAACAAAAGATTCAACAAAACTAAAAACTACACTATATTTAGAACTCTCGCACAAAACACTTTTTAATTTGTATCTAACACAGGCACCTTAACACAAACGAGGTGCCTTCCACGAGATGCGTCAATGCTGGGCTGCGCAGGGCTGGCCTAAACTTTGATTTTAAAAATTTTGATTTCGAGAAGGTTTTGATTTGGCAAAAGATTTTAATGGTGAGAAATGAATTTAAAGATAAAAATGTACAAAAAGAAAACAGGAGAAAACAAACGCCACAAAAAGGTTACAAATAGAAAGGAAGAGGACAGGAAAGATTTAATCAGGCAACTTAACCACTACCCCACGAATGGCTGTTAATAAAACTACATACTTTTTGCTATGTGAACGTAATAGTAAGATTTTTTATTTATCTTTAGTACCTATTATCTGTAAAAGGGCCCCGCTTTCAAGCTAGCAAGTACGCAATACGTTTTTACCTACATATTACACGTTTACTGTGAAAATCTTAGCTTTGCTAAAATTCGTAGGTCTGGGGGCTCTGGGATCTTGGACTATAACTTCACGTTACATTTTCTGTAAATGAAAACGTTGCAATACAATTATATATAGTTTAGATTAACAGTTCCCGGCAGGCACATAAAAACCGCAACAAAATCTTTAGGACCTCATTAAAATACCATCACTATCTGTGCTGTCTCGGCCGCAAATTGACTCGCTTACCTTTACAGGTTTTTAATGCGCGTCGGGTTGTTTGATGACAGGCATACCGCATGGCCAGCAGCAATAAGTATGTCGTAAAATTTTTGTTGCGTTTTTGAGCGTCGGAAAGTGCTGATTTGGACTATACAATCCTACTCGCTAAAACTGACTTACCGGTTAACTTTTGACATACAAACAACATGCTGGTTGTAACATGCAAATAAAAAACTAAATTAAAGTTAGTCCAACAAATCATACATTTATGATAGACAAAAAATACCAATAATTAATTTTACAGAAGAAAAACCTTTAAAAAAGCACTTAGAACTGCTTAGGACACAGGATTCTTGAACATGAACTCAAATACAAAACAGGTACCTATAAGATGGCGACACCTGTTTGTGAAGTCAGCTGATGCCCGCCACATTATATTTTTTGTTCGGCATTACAAAATGTGTATAAAATGAAGTAGTCTCTTGTTCGGTACTTAGAGTTTGCGGAAGATCAAAAAATGTTTAAACGTTTAAAAACCGAATGCAATGCAAACATATATTCCAATAGGTCGTACGAAGTTAAAAAAAAACAAAACTGTGCGGATTTTTATTACCTATGATTTTCATGTGTACATGTTTTACAATAAGATTCAAAAATTTTAATTTGTGCAAAATCGTTCTTTTATCCCCATTTTCTACCCCCCTACCTCCCCTCCGCCGACGTCTACGGGTGAGGACTTTTGATATGTTAAAAAGTATCATAGAATAAGCTTGTTCCCAAAATCTCAGCCCGCTCAGAATCCAAATTTTCCCATTTTACCTGGCTATTAAGAGAATTCAAAAAGAGAGAATTTCAATATCATCTGTTTATTTATTTGTATGTGAATGTAATGTTTATTCATGCATACTGCATACGTGGAGAACTGCTGAACCAACTTCAATATAATATTAAAACTCTCTTAAACTAGGTCTTAGATTTACAGAAACTATTACATTTATTAAAAACTTAAAAATTAAAATAGATATTCTCCTAGAGACGGCTTCACTCGCATAGATGATAAATTTCGGTGAATGTTAATAGCCAACACAGGTAACACTGAACTTTGAAGAGGAATAAATGGCATCCATGTAGTGAATTTAGTTCAAGAGCTTAATGAAGATGATTTCGACCGCAGAGTAAAATTTTGTGAAACCATGATGGAATGATGTAATACCAATCCACATTTCCTAAGTCAAGTACTTTATCTGATGAGGCTGTAAATAGACAAAATTGTTGATATTTGTTACATGAAAGTCCACACTGGATGATGGAGGCACATACCAGTTTCCACAGAAAGTTAACGTGTGGGCTGGAATTGTTAGGGCTACAATTTTGAGTCCATTGAAGGTTAGTTAAAGGGTGAAAATATTTGGAGCTGCTTCAACAAAACATAATTCCAGGACTTGACGCACTGTACCGAAATTGCCAAAACACTATGTAATGTATTGGGAAAACTACGCATGGTTTTAGTAGGATGGTGCACCACCGCATTATTATTTAAGCGAAATTTTCCCACACAGATAGATTGGTAGGTGCAGATGAATAGAATGGTCAGTTAGATCTCCGGACCTAACCCCATTGGACATGACCTTAAATCTAAAGTTTATTTTAATAGACCGGACAATGTTGAGGACTTAAAAGACAGAATTTGTTACGAAATTGGAATAATTGAATCCGAAACAATTATTAACGTTTTCGATTTGACCATTGTCAAATGGCACTTTTTAAAATGTTTGTAGAAAAAAGTTACATAAAAAATTGAGAAATGCATTTTAAAATCGACGTGTCTGTGCGAATTTTTGTCACTTGCTTTCTACTGATTTTATAGAATTTGCCCACTGTATACCTTATGGTTTAGTTATAAATATAAGCAAGGAAACTGAAAATATAATTTATTTTATATCTATTCTATTTAGTACATACTTTAATTTGAAATTTATATAAAATGAACAAAACATAAAATGAGTAAAATGGACAAAAAACTAAATCGGCGGATTGGAACAATGAATAACCACCGAAGGTCAGTCGGTAAGCATCCGACACAATATCATCTTATGATGATCACGAAAAGCTTGTAATAATGAGCGATTCTTCGAACCAAATTACAATGATCTCACGCCGTGGTTGGGAGTGGCCGGTTGAGATATCTTCATTGTACAGTCGCTGGCGGCAGCTCACGGGAGGTCCAAGGTATTCGCAGCTGATGGATGCTGCCAGACGGACACTTGCTATTCCACCACCATTCTGTCATCGACCACAAAATACTTATCAGCGGGTGTAAATCACGATTTCATAGAATTACTTGGGGGTCGTGATGCTTAAACTATGATGTAGCAAGATTAATCCAAAGCCAGCGACAATATTCGGTGAAACAAAGGTTTATGAATGGGCTCTTCTATTAAATGTAAGCGCTTCCCAGCCAAGTTGATTTTAAAGATAGTACTGTTGCAATATCGACGAGTTAAAATAAACTGTCGGATTCTCTTTTATAAATCGAAGAATGAAGAATGAATTCGAATAAAATACATTTTGTCTGCTGCCTTGTAGTACAACTATTTAAATTATTTACACATTTTTAGTATACCTACAGCTGTCATAGTAGTTGGGATTTTGATTCACCGATTTACATAATAATTGTGCTTCTACGGAATACCAATGTATAGAAAAAGTATTGACATTCCTCTAACGTGTTCAGAGCGTGATTTGAACTTAAATAGAATCTTATAAAAACAAATAAACTAAATGTGAACTCACGTTTTTCCAATTTATTGAAATTTTATGTAACCGTTGAACATTCCATAGATTTCTCATCGCATTTTTTTAGCTTAATTACTATTTAAGTATAATTACTGTATCTACAATTGTTGTCATCTACCGATGGTATCAGCTTGATTGGCGAAACGCTCGCTAGTATATTATGCAATATTATTGTTGTTAGGTTGCAACAACAACTTTCCTCTATATCTTTTTTAAATTGTTTTTAACTTCTACATTTATTGATATTCTTGCTAGAACAAGAACTAAACATTAAGTTACCATTCAAATTTCATACAGCTGAATTTTTCCTTCTTAAGTTATCTTGCCTACAAAAATATAATGAATTTCATCTTTGCATTATACAGGCATGGTAATGAGTACGTCAGAGTACTTTTTCTCTGAGGCATTTTTTAGTTTAACTATGTATTGTATATTTATTATAGTTTATATTTGTGTTTATTATTATTATCTATATTAATTACACATTTTAATTCAGGTGTGAGTGGCCAGAGCGTTTTCAAAATTCTTCTTGAATATCATAAAACATAGGTACGTATTTCAGGCACCGAAAGTGTATCAACGACAACGAGCAATTTTCGACAATATCGGTAATAAAAGTGATGTTCGATGTTTAACTCATTCTTTTTTCGAAAGAAATGAAACACCAACTCCAGATAAAATGTTAGCGGCGGTGGATGAAAATGAGTATCTACCTCAATTTAACAAATTGATAAAAAAAATGGCTTTCGGTAAGTAAAAATAAATCTTATTTCTACACGTTGTAATATAATTGTGTTTTGGTTTTATAGTTTCTCAAAAAGGTCACGCAATAGTGTCCTTAGGGATAAAAAAGTCTCCTGGAGGCAACGTTTCCTGCGAGAGATCCGAAATTACTGCGAAGAAAGCAAGAAATTAACTTCTTAGATGAGATTTGAATGAACGCTAGCCATACTGTAACTAAAGTATGGAAGGACACAACAATCTTGAATCCGAGACAGGATTTCATCCACGGATTAAGGACAGGGTTAAAAGATCCATCAGGCCAAGGAGGTCGCCTTATAGTGCTTCATATAAGATCTGATGACGGTTTCGTTGAGGATGGTTTGCTCTGCATCCAAACGAAAAACAGGAGAGTAGCATGAAGTAATGAATGGTAAAGTGTTCGAAAATTGGTTTGCTCAAATTCTGGAACGCTTGGCCGAACATTCTGTGGTTGTGATGGACAACGCTTCAAATTATAGAAGACCAACGGAGACGATACCGAATTACGGCACGAAAAAAGCAGACATACAAGTCTGGATGACAAATAAGTCGATTATTTACGTAGGACGGACCACCACCACCAGAGACATGACGTTTTTCAACCCTAACCCAACCTCCTTGCGGGCGTCGGACAACATACCGTCCAACGCCCGTTGTCCCACCTGCTCCGTGGAGACCGAAAGTGCTAAAATAAGCACTTAGGTCTCCACACTCCCGAACTACACAGCTCATCCTTACCTTTCCGACGATCCGGGGTAGGATATCAATTGATGTCCTACGTACCGGCAGTCAGTCCCAGCCAAAACTTCCTAAACCCAACTCGACCGATGACTACCCCCGGGGGTGACAAGCTGGCGAAGAAAGAAAATATCAAGACAAGAAGAGCGCCAGAAGAGACCTCAGCCAGCGAGGTTCAACAGCCAGGACCAGGGGAAGTCCGCAGAAAATACCACGACACATCTCGCATTTGCGAACTGGGTCTGGTAGAAGTAAGCGGGCCCACCTATCACGAAGGCCGGTCCAGGTCTACAGAGATAATCTAGGAGCAAAGAGTAGTAGTCCTACTCGGCCCTAGATATCGAGACCGACATCCAGCCAATGGATATTGGCGCGTAGTAGATACGGTGAAAGCCGAACTCCTGCATCTCTAGTCTCTCATTGTACCAAAATATGAGTAGATGAATTGGAAAAAGAACAAGATCACATAGTTTTGCGATTGCCTCCATATCATTGTGAATTCAATATTATTGAATTAATATCTATAATATCTAGAGGCCGACGAGCACAACATTTATATGAATTTTTAGTTGGCGGTCAACAGCTGCACCCTGTATAAGTCCCTCTGGACCAGTTTTGCTCTGTATGTACTTAATTTTTAATTTAAAGAGTTCTTTTGTTGGTCAGGGCCTAAACTTCACCCTGTATATTATAGTTCTTGGAAATAAAACACTTTTGTTTAAATCGTAACTAAAGAGTAATTTATTTATGAATAGCAGAGTTCGTCAACGTTTTTGTTTCTTAAAATTAACAAGTGGCAGAAAGTAAAATTTCTCGACACAAAATTCCGACTTGGGAATAGTTAGTAAATGAATGAATAAGAGATAGAATAAAATAAATTGTTATAAATTGTTTGAAAAAATTCACTTAAAATCTAAACTTGGGCGGCGGCAGAAAAACTATATGTTTTATTTGGAGATGTCCAAGGAAGCAATTATGGGTATCTGGTTATTAAAATTTAAGCATATACCGGAGGAGAACTTAAACACTTGGAGTTTTTAGACTACACTCGCGGAACTCAGAAACTAACCCAAGAATACACCGAAGAACTGACTTAGCCTGAGCGTGTTGAGCTTGGACTTATCCGTCGATGGAGACTTGTGTACAGAGGTCTGGAAAGCTCTTGAGTTGGAGCCCGCCATTCAGTGCGGGCTTCGATTGCGCAATGATGTTTTTTCAATTTTGGGATAATATAAGAATTTGAAGTAGAAAAAGATATGATTGTTTGGTATTGAAATTAGGGATTTTTTGATAGTGAAACGAAGCTTAGATCAATATTGCTTTTTCAATTATTGAATAAAATTGTAGAAAATATTTTATTACATCTGGTTTGCCTGTTACGAAGTACCGAAGGTCCTGCACAAATAGTTGAAATGAAGTTGAGATTCTGCTACCTGGTCTCTGCAATTAATGACGACGTGTTTCAATTTACTTTGATACACAGGTTATATTTGGGAAGAAAGTTTTGATATCGAATTGGGAACGGTGAGTGGGCTTTTGATGTGCTTGAATATTTGAGTAGAAACGAATTTGAATTTGATATTAAAGAATTTAGATCGGATGAACGGTTGAACTTGAACACAAGACATCTTATGAAAAAAATACGGAAATGAAATAAAATATTTTAACTGGAGGAATGGAAAATTATTTTAATGTTGTTTGAAATGATGAAGGGGCTGTATTTTTTTAGGGCAATCTTTTGGAAAGTTCGAGTCGTAGAATGACTAGTTGGAATGTTTGAAATCTAGTAAGGGTGAATTTATGTTATTTGGGAATTGTCAAATCGGTGTGAATTTTTTCAGAAATTTGTACGAAAGCGTGTGATTTTCGAGTGAAAATTGTGTGAAAGCTACTTTTTTTTTAGTTTGACAGATTGCATCAAGTGAATGGATTATTTGAGTAATTTTAAAAATTTTCTTCTATCTCTTATGAATTAAATCTATAACAGGGGCCAAATAATTAGATGTCGCCAGGAACAACACCACGTTTAAAATTAAGATTTTCACCAATTATTTCAGCAAGTTATTGTAAATATTTCTTTCGAAATTGGAAAATCGACATTTGACATGC
This sequence comes from Leptura quadrifasciata, assembly GCA_963675555.1. Classification (NCBI taxonomy): domain Eukaryota; kingdom Metazoa; phylum Arthropoda; class Insecta; order Coleoptera; family Cerambycidae; genus Leptura; species Leptura quadrifasciata. The sequence goes on from OY776675.1 coordinate 88,535,573, forward strand.
GCAAAATGAAGTGAAAGAAATGTGGTGGTTGACATTACAATTGGCATTGTAATAGAGACACTGATAATTCATGTGGGAAGTGACTCTACTTCTTCGTCTGAATCAGATATGGTATAATTGTGAATAGTTGTGTAGAAATTGTATTAGTACATATTTTGGATAAAATAAATAAATAAAATAAATGTAAATTGTTTCACCCTATATCATACAAATGTATCATATCATTTTCTGTATAGAAATCCACAAATGAGGTATAACCATATATTTGTTTTTTGTTATAAATAATAAAGAATTTTAGAATTTTTTATATTTATTTAAAACTATACATTTTATCACCTTCATTCCTAAAAAAATATTAAGTACATCAAATTGCATCATTTTTGACGCTTTTATTAATTTGTCGAGTGTAAAACTGGTCATTGGATACATTGGTCAAAGCAAACACAAATTAATGGCGAGTGGCTTAATTATTTCTATTAAGTAAATAGAGTTATAGTACCATGATCAAATTTTTACCTACTAAAATGAAAAATGGATATCGTTTCCACATTTAAAACTTTTGTAATCATTTTATATCGTATAGCATTTTTATAAAATTAATTTTAAGATCGAGATAATACCTATCTAGTTATTTAACACGACACACTTTTAAGAGGGCCATTAAGTTGTTAGCAAAAATTTAAGACAAATATTCGCTATTTCAAAAATTAGTGCAATTATGTAATTTTAATTTTTGAACAAGTAAATACGCGAGCTGCCAAATAGTTGTGGTCTAGTTTACAAAAAATTGCCGTTTCTCTATTAATTCAAATACTTTTCCGAATTATCTAGCCCATATATCATCACCACTCGTTCGTTATTTTAAGAAAAATTAGTGTTGATAAAAATGTTGCGAAAAGCAAATGATTTGTTAAAAAGAAACTGAACCATTAATATACTGTTCTGTTCTGTACTGTTTTAATACTCTTAAGCATAAACGGCATAATGTGCATTTTATATTATGCTAAGTATATTTTAGTAAATACAATTGACAATGTTTTCCAAACCAAAAGTTAAAACCTGCTCTGCGGTATAAAGCGAGGATATATAATCACCTAATATAGGTAACGCGAGACCTGTTCTAAAGTATATATAGGTTTAATAAAACCAGTTTTTAGGTTACACCTGTTACCACTGTCATTCCATGTCCCATAACATCTCAACAAATATTTTAATTAAATTATCTCAAAAGGATTAAATACCGGCAATAAGCATTTTCGCTAGCAATAAACTTTTATAGTTGATACCTGAAGTAGATGTTAGGCCTATCATGTTTATAGTACCGTTTTCATTAGCGCTTGACGCATTATTACATTAAAATATAAATTATAAATTGACTTAACTGTTGTATTACTTTTATTTATTTTTCCTATTATGCCAATAAAGGCTAAACGTATAACTATTAACGCGTTCATATTAACAATAATTATGCTCTCAACGAGTTACATAATTTTAGAACGTTATAGCTGCTAACATCTACTTTTAGGTCTTAATTCTCATGTTTAATGAATTTCCACAAAACACAAAAAATTATAAATCCCTGTTAAAGATTTAGATATTAATGATGTTATTTAGTATAGGTTTATCAAGTTTCTCGTAACAACAAAGAAATATTTACTATAAACTTTAACTGTAATTATTTGCTAAATGAATTTTTTTTTTTCGTTTTCGATTAGTCTCTACAATACAAACTTTAGTAGCAACGTAAACTATCTTTTCCACTCTTTAGAATTGTCACAGAATGACACCGAGTCATTTGAAGCTTTCTGGGCAAGTCTAAAGGATTTTTTGTGAAAATTATTAAAAACTACTTATCTCTCATGCATCGTTTCGATATATTTTCTATTGAGATTTAGCAACACACCAAATTTTTTGTATATCAACTGCTATTTCTTCTGAGTTATTGCATGTTTTTGTTCACTGCTTAGCCCACTAAAGATAACGCGAATGTATATAATCGAACTAAGATTTATGGTGCACTCGAAAAAGGCAAGAAAGACTTCATGACCTCATTAAAATACCGTTACTCCCTGTACTATTCCGCCGGCAAATTGAACCACGTTTATAAAAAAATTTAATGGACATCGGCTTGTTTGATGACACCGTACCGACTGGTTCGCCGGTGTTAATAATTACCTCGTAAAGTTTTTGTTGCATTTTTTATTTGCAGTAAAGCATTGAACGATACTATATACACATAGTCGTTCTGAAGGAATAACTTATAAAATACAAACAGATAGACATAGCAATTTTCTTTCATAATGCATAGTGAAAGCAGTGCAAACGTCTTTTATAATGGATTTTTATAATTATTAATATAGAGGGTGGCTTGATAAACGCACGAATGAAGGGCATAAGTACAATCGAGGTATTAGAGATTTCCCACTGCTTAGATATCTTGACCAGTGTGCATTTTATGACGTTCAGGTGTTACTAAAATTTGGTCGATTGGTACCAATGCGTATTATTCGAAGTCCAGAGTCGGGGCTTGATGCCATGCCCATTTGCCCATGCCTGATGCCAGATTTGATGCGCTGTTCCACTATGTTCTAGTGTGCTTTCTTTTCCAAAACCACACAAAAATAATCTAAAGGATTTAAGCAAGATATGAGCGTGGTGGCCACCTTACTGGCCCATTGGCTTTCAAAGCACCCTAGAAGAAAAAGGTAAATACTATTGAGTTAACAGCAGGGATGGATTAACCATGTTACAAAAAGCATTTGAGACTTTTAAGCGATGATGCACAAATGCTTTAAACGGTTCAAATAAAAGACAGGTCCGTACTTAAAAAATTAAGTCGATGGTAGCCCAGAACAGATGAAACGTCATAATAAAAATTTGTAATACGAAGGAATGTACATAAGTTTCTGATATTGACTTTAATAGATGAAAACATAATAAGAAACGTGCCGCATATAGGTCATACAATAGCGTTGAGTTATGTTACGGAAGTGAAATTTTCGCAGATTGCGAAGAAAATGTTGCTATTAGGCAGTTTTCCGAAATTGTACCAATCGCTTGTAAGGAAAAAACTGTATACTATTGTGTTAGCCAATTTTGAATAGTTTTCGATGTCTCCGTTTGTCTGTCCGTTCGTCTCCCATGTTCTTTGTAAGCAGATAAGATGTAAAAGTTGAGTCGAAATTCGGACAATATCGATTAGTCGCTATTACAGTTACGAGATATTTTAAGAAAAAAACATACACGGAGAGTGTTGTAACCTTTAACAATATTCCACAGAAACAAATATACTGCATAAGATACCGACGCTCGTTTCACCAACCAAGCTGGCTTCATTACGAGATAATTAAAACTACTTACAAACATGGTTTTATATTAATAAATTGCAAAGAGTATCTTACACAATGTTTAACAATTATAGAAACTTCACAAAACTAGCGTCGAGTATAATGTCATGTCGATTTTTAAAATGTCAATATTTTAAATATGAGTATGCATGTACTAAAAAATGTAATTTGTCATCTCGTCTAAATGTATTCATACTTCTTATGCCTAGAGCGGCTCTCTTTTTAGAATTCAAATGTGAATACATTTTTATTGTCAGGTTGTTTCCTATATAACAAATTTCACCTGTAATTCGATTATTGGTACATGTCAAAAGAGTGTATGGCGTTTTTCGTGACTGAATATAAGCACACGTTCCACATTTTAAACCATTTAAAATCAATTTGAATGACGTACAATATAATGTGACATGAAGTGAGGCAAATAGAAAATCAATGTTGTAGATGGATGTTTATCAGCGACTATCGCAGTGTAACGTGTTTAATATTATACATATGCAAGTTTTGCACAGAATTGAATATTTTATCATATTGCTGTATGCTGTACCAGGCGAGTCTAGAACCTTGTACACATGATTTTTTTACATAATGTTTGCTGTGATCGTTGAAAACCAGGATAATTTATATAATCATAAAATCATATTATTCGTGATCTATGTCACTTCCGGCTTTTCCAAATATGACGTCACTTTTTAATTTTGTTATATACGGAGTATGTAGTGAAAGCAAAAACGAGCAAAATTCGATTTGAAAGATGGCAAACAGACATTTTTTAAGAGGCCGTATAAATCCATCAAATATTAAAAATCGATTTTTTTGAGTGATCACAATACTTTCTCTATATACTCTGTATATGGGTAAACGTAATCTGAACTATTGTATGAATTTTGAAAGAGTACCTACTTTAACATCATATCGATACCATTACATATTAACGCTATGAAGTTGGGGGCATCGTGGGGAAAGTCTTTAAATCCTATTTAACAAACAGAACTCAGTGTATTAAAACTTATTAAGTGATTAAACGAATTGATGTGCTGCAGGGTACAATATTAGGACCAGCATTTTTATATAAATGTATATCAACAAATATAAACAGCAATGGTAAATTCATTTCTTATGTTAACGATACTTTACTAAATTTTATTTGAAGTACCTGGGATAATACAAGGGATCGAGATCAGGGGTCAAAAAAGCAAAATACCCATAAATTTTCGTTAAGTATAAATAAAACAAATTATGTTACTTTTTCTATAATTTAACAAAAAAAACTAGGCGTATTTCTAACCTAAACTTTTGAAACATATGAGACATACAGGCAGTTAATATCTCATAATTACCTAAGTACCCAAATTGTTTCCTACCTTTTTTGAGTCAATTTTAATATATTTTGAGTATTCATGTCTCCACATTAGGGTGGTCGTTATTTGTGCTTCAATTTTTACTTACTTTACCGAAAGTACCGCCGCAATAAAGAAAACCTTATTATCAGCGAATTAATTAACGCATTTCCTATTTTCAAGATGAAACGATCAAGGTGCAAAGGGCGTCTTTTAGCGGCAAAAGCACGCCAGTCCCTTCAACTTCGGCTATGCAATTGGACGATCTTGGCCTGGACGTCCCAGAAAGACCTACATATTCCTAACCCGCGAAGGAACCTATGGCGGAACCTGGACCGTCAAAAATTAAGCAAGCGCGCCGGGAAATTTTAGCACCAAAGTTAGTAACAAAATTGGACAAGTGCAAAACAGCGATAGAGATGCCGTTAGGCTATTTTTTATCATTAGGGAAGCTCTTGGAGAAAACATTAATGATATTGTCTCAATAGAACCTAGATTTGCAGGAGACGTTTGAGCAAAGAACGAGCCAACAATCTAAAAGCGGCATTTAAAGACTGTGAACTGAAATCTGCCGTTATTCACTGGGATGAGAAATTACTCCCATCATTAACCGAAAAAGAAATTGTAGGTAGACTTCCTGTGGTCGTCACTAGAAAAGTTGTGGAACAAGTATTGATGGAGTCCCTGCATTCGAATCTGGAACCACAAGGGTGCAAGCAATGGTAGTATACGAAATCTTTTGCGATTGAAGTCTGCAGAATATTACGCAAGTTATATGTTTCGATACCACAGATACAAATACAGGAGTTTTCAATGGCATGTGTTCTACTAGAACAATTCCTGGAAAGATATCTGTTGTATCTGGCTTACCGACACCTCGTTTACGAGTTGGTCTTGGTCCTTAGAGCGGCATTTTAGGAAAAATTTGCAGTGACAAGCGATCTACTGGTTTCATTTTTTAAAAAGTTCCAATACGAATGAGCCCAAATTAATAACATATTTCAAGTCTGTGTTTGAAGACCCGTATGTCAGCGATCACCTACTAAGTACAGCAAAATTTCTCAGTTTGTACGGCGTACTCTTCAAGATTCAGAACATCAACTCCAAAAAAATTGTAGGGAGTTTCTGAATTAGTTAGTATTCATTGTGTTGGGAGAAGTTCTTGCGCGAGATATATCCTTTCTGACTCCAAGAGCGATGCATCATTCCCGGTGGAAGTCACTTACACTTTAAAGATTTTTTCGGGGTGAATTTCATTTAGAATTTAAAGCCTCAAAACTTAAAAATGTTTCAGATATTTCCATTGTATTATTAGAGTTTACCTAGTAGCTTGGTTGTTAGCACCCCTGCCAAGTTTCGCTCCATAATAAGCAATTTCTGGAAGTAGATTCCTGTCTATGGAGTATAAACAAAGTTATCTGAAATGTATTAATTGTATGCTCACTTGCACTGCACCAAGTGAATAGGTCGAAACCGGTCTACGGTTAGTGACATCCTCAGATGAAGAGGGCTTCGCATCTTCCTCGTAGCATTCGAGCAGTTTAGTCCTTATTATATATAAGGCACTTGCAGATAGGTTACAATATTATAATTCCTATTTTTATATTTTTATTTATTCTGGGGGTGTCACAAAAAAATCTAAACTGGAAAATGAAGGCCACTCTACCGCACATGTTTTTCTTATTCTTATTCTTCCAAATCAGTGCTTATATTAGGCAATAATAAACGTAAGTAATTTTGTAATAATTAGTGTTATTTTCTACCGTTTAAATACGTATAAATGGAGTGCTGTGAAAGCCCATTGAGCTGAGCGTCTTTTGATAGAAATTAAGATAGATTACACATCATTTCAGCGGCATCTAACTGAGCACAAACTTACAAACTCATTACTAAACACTTAATCTAGTTAGTATGGAAATTACTCGGATATTTTTTACTCTAAATTGTTACTATAATTTGTTTTAAAGAGTTTGCTCTGTTTTAATTGCTAAAGTAAAGTTCTTTAACTCTCAACAGACAGTTTTAAACTTGGAAAACTTAAGTTGTTCCCTTACATGCAGAAGGAAGTTGCCTATTTACGTTTATTATAATAAATCAAGTTAGCAAATATGTGTATAAATTAAATTAAATGTAGTGAAATGTACAAAGAACTAGAGAATTGCCGATTGTTTAACTCTGAAATTTCAAGTTGTCTTTATTTCGAATACAAATATCGACACTAAAATTTCATTTTCGTGTTACAGAAGTTTTCTTAGAACAAATTCTGATATATTGATTAAGGTCCATTCCCACTTATTAATCATAACACGTGATGGTATGATGAATAAATGAAGATAGAGACAAGGGCGGATTGAAAGATGCCGTCCGCCATATTTACCTACTGTTAAACTCAATCTTTGGTTTGTAGAATACTTTGACATTTGACCATAAAATATGATATGACGATTATGCACATGGAAATAGAAACTAGGGCTGATTGACAAATTGATAATGCGTATGGCACCGCTCGCCATTCTTTATAAATCATTTTTAATTTCGAATTCCCGGTAACCATGTCATGTTAAACTATTTTAATTTTGCTTAAATTGGCTCAGTTGATATGATAGACTATTTCGATCATTTCACGAGGACAGTCTTGAGTCAAATTCCAGGCTATTTCAGTAATTCATTCATGTAGTCTAGTATGCTTTAACTTAGCGTATGTATGAGTTGTTATTGAGCCCAAAATCTCATGCATACAAAGTTAAAGCAATAACCCAAAAACTTTGTTGATATTATGCTGTTAAAGTATATTTCATAAACAAGGAACAGAGAAAAATTGCAAGTCTCAACATTTGTCAAAAAATCAAACCTTTCATCTGACCTTGTCGAACTATAACAAAAAAGTCCTTAAGATGCTTAATTTTATAAAAAACTACGATTCTTTACGAAAAAATCTGGAAAAATTCACATAACATCGATAATTCACAAATAGTCCGAATTCATCAACACCATTCAAACATTCATATTAATCGAATTACAGCTCAAATGTTACAAACTACGGCCCTAAACAATACAGCCCCCGCATTATCTCGATTCACATCATAACCACTTTCCACACCCCCCCGCCAAAATGTTATATTTCATTTCTACAAATTTTCATTCATCATTTTTCTCTCAATTTCAACTTCCCATTCAAGTTCCAATTCGTACATCAAAATACACTTCATTCGCTTTCCCAATGTGCCAGGTAAGCATTCATCAAAACTTCTTCCCATTTCGTATGTTCCGATGTACATCAAAACTTATTTCTATTTCGTATGTTCCGCTCGCTGGATCATTAATATCAAAACTTACTTCCGAAAACATAAGTTACGTATCAAATTAAACTGAATACACGTCATTCATTCACCGTGAACGTATCGGCACAATTTCGTATAATATTCAACTATAAGTGGAAAGACCTTCGGAACGACTGACTCAACGGGGTTGTTTCAATTTAATAAATATTTTCAACTAATTTTCGTTAATAACTTCTGAATTCAACTTCGTTCATATATCAAAAAATTTCGCTTTTTAATGCCGAGACGGTCATATAATTTTTATGTTCGCAATTTTCATCTTCACCTTTTCTGATGCAATATTGCGCAATCGTGCCCGCACGGAATGGGCGGGGACATTTTCAGACCTCAGCACTCCGAGTCCCCGGTGAACCATATAAAAAGCCGAGCACGATGAGCTCAAACAATTCCAGTTCGATACGTGCGCCGCAAACGGGCCATTACACAGCTGCTTCCTTGACCCTCGCCCATCAACATAAAAGTGCAATTTTTTAGACTTTATACAAAAATCGTGTTAATACAGTTTTACATTTAAATCTTAATATTTCAAAAAACAGAATTTCAGTGTTCGAAAAGTTTAGTTACGTAATTTTGTGAATTAAATATTTAAGTGGTATTCATCAAATTTAGAGATCTGAAATTTATAATTGTTTGAAGAGTTTGGTGGTTGTTGGGATCAACGTTTTGTTAAAAAGCACAATTGTTAATTTGTCGACATTTCGTTTATTATTATAAACATCCTCAGGACACTAGAGATATACAGAATTCTATGGAATTATTCAAATCAAAATGAAAAGTTTAGGTTAAAATAATAAAATTTATTGCATAACACGTTAAAATTTCAGCTAAAACTTTTTCTTTAAGTGAATAGATACATTATTTTTTTTGTATATATCTATTCACTTTAAAAAAAAGTTTTAGCTGAAATTTTAACGTGCTATGCCACCAATTTTAATATTTTAACGCAAACTCTTAATTTTGATTTGAATATTTCTTAGAATTCTTTATATTTCTAGTGTCCCGAGGATGTTTATAATAATAAACGAAACGTCGACAAATTAAAAATTGTGTTTTTTGACAAAACGTTGATCCCAACACGCACCAAACTCGCCAAACAATTAAATATTTAAGTTCAACCGTTTTAAAGGATTGTTCAGTTATTAAATAAATCATTTCTTGTTCGTTTTAAAACAAAGTGTTTTAATTCAAGAAAAGCATATAGAGTGTGAACCTTTAAACCCTGCCATAGACAATAAAATAAATCCAAGCGATAATTAATCTATTACAAGTACATCAACCAACTCCAGGACTTATACAGGGTGTAGCATTTGACCCTATCCGACGTTTTACGAGTGACCCCCAATTCTTCTCAAATTAAAAAATCAAGTGCACCGAAGGCTCCCAAGGTGTCTATTAAGCTCTAAAGGCCAAACTTCTGCCGAAACCTATTTATTTTATCGAACGAGGGAGCATTTGTGTGTTCAGTGCCCATGCGTAATGCTTCAATAGTTTTATAAAATATTGGTAATGAGTTAAACAAGCTTAATCCTAAATATCCGGAATATAAAATTGTGATTTAGAGTGAGTATTGTACTTATGTATTGATTCATTGGTGGTAATGTTCAGTTTATTTTTAAAAACCTAATTAATAATTCCATGATATAAATCCAAGGGAGGGGTAATATTTATATAGTTTGAACAAATGTACTCAAGAGTGGGTGGCTAGAACACCTGCTGTACATCGTATGATTCTTATCTGGGCCACGAAAACATTGTTTGTTGCTGGATGACCACCCCAGATAGGAATACCATAAGCACATTGAATTTGACCATAATAAAAAATAATTAATTCTGAAATACTAAATACAAATACGGCTATTAAAGCTTTGATCTGGTAATATTTTGAGTTTACGGTTTTAACGGTTTTATATCACAATGTGAATTAAAGCTAAGTGTGCCTAAAGGCCTAAAAAATAATATTATAAAACCTCTTCCTGCAAAGTCACATCATTAATTGTAATTTGAGCCGATGACATATATTAAAATTTTGCCGTTTATGGAATCGTAAAACTTCAGTTTTTGACATATTAAGATGTAAAAAATGATTATTAAACCATGTCATTAAAGATTTCATATTTTCGTCAATAGTATTTTGCAGAAGTGCATCACATTTATTTCTAAACAAGAAAGTGGTATCCTCTGCATATAGATTAGTTAAACATTATTTAAATATAAAGGCAAATTATTAATATATATGATAATCAAAATTGACCCCAAGATGGATCCTTGAGGAATACCAATTTTGACAGATAATAAAAAACATTTATACACCCCTGGAGTATTCAATCTACTTGTTGCTTTCTGTCATTTAGGTCATTATATGCCTGTGTCTGTAATTATACAGTTTGCTTTGTGTTAGTTTATATTTAAAAGTGTTTTAGATGGTAGGTAAGTTATTTTTGGCATTACATTATTTAATACTGTTGTTTACATTACATATTTAAATACAAATTACAGTTTTACATACTTATTATAAAATGGTCTGTATTTTTTGTCTATAAGGTCCACTTAGTAATATCGGAAATGTAAATAGTTAAAAAATCGGATAAACATTTCCAACTTACACCGAATTAAAATAAAAATAAACGACAAAATTATGTTGGAGGAAGTTTTGAGGAAGTCTGGGGAAGTCTCGAGGAAATCCGAGGGGAAATCAGGGAAATTTCCTACGAAGAGGAAGTCTGATGTACAAAATTTTGACCGCGGTTGACCTTTCGATCTATACTAGACTTCACCAATAAAACTTTGCTGATAAAGTTCCTCTACAGTAATTGAAACACATGTCCAATTTATGTGGATAAATTATAAATTAAATATTCTCGATATCAAAGTTTAATAAAAAGACCCAAAATTTACATAACGAAAAATACAAAACAAAACATTTTCATCGCGAGTACAAATGAATAAGCATCTGCTATTGATTTATGGCTTTGAAAAATAGCGTTTTGAACGGCATTTTAGTATGCATAGGTTTTTATACCTCTAGTTTGCATATGAATATTTATTATAGATTACAGAATTTCGTTATTAAATTAAATTTATTTAAACAGATTCATGCGCCAAAAGCGAGTCTATTCGGTCTTTTGCTGTTTTAAATTAACAGTATATTTTATCGTATAACGAAATTATTTCCGAATCGTTGACTAAAACTGAAAATGACAATAAAATATCTTTTATTTCATGCATCAGTTAACAGCATGTTTGATTCATATTTAACCCGCGTATTAACCACAAACAGATAAATAATAATATAGTTGCATACCGACAGAAGATATTATTTATTTGACAAGTTACAATGCGTTACCATAAAATTCACTGGCTAATGAAGAGGTCATAATGGGCGAAAATAACATTGTTAATCACAATCGCTTAAAATGACAATGATAAATATACCTGCAGGATAGCCTTTCCTACATAACAATCATAAATAGCAAATAAAATACTTGGGCGCGTTAGTGAACCCTACGAAGTAGGTATCACGCTGTGTATTATTTATGCAGATTGAAAAAACTATGCTAAACAGACTTTTACACGCGAAATCTGAACACGTTCAGAAAAATGGGAACTGCAGAAAGAATAAATATTCATGCCTTGGCTGTGAAATCTTCAACCAATAAATAACTTAATCAAGTTTGCGTGATTGGTACCCAATTGCTAATAACCTTGAAATGGTCAAATAATCATTGGCGCACACCAAAACAGTTGGTAGCAGTTTTATCCGAACTTTATCTGATAAATTTATATAAAGGCAGAATTTGTTCAGCAACTGATAATGCCTATTATCAGTTGCTTCAATCACAACAACTTAGAAAAAAGTTAGAATTTATCATTGAATTATATTTTCAATAAAAGTTCAAGTTAATTAATAAAATGCTATTTCACCGACTTAAAGTCGGGTACAGTTTTGCTGCGCAGCCAAAACACGCAACAAAAACTTTACGAACTAATTATTAACGCCGGTGCACCTTCGACATGGTCTCACCAAACAAGACGACGTACATTAAACACCTATAACGATAAGTAATTCAACTTGCAGGCGAGATAGTACAGAGCGTAACGGTATTTTAATGAGGTCGTAAAGATTCTGTTGCGTTTTTTGACTGCCCAGCAAAACTGTACCCGACTATACCTACGAACACATATCAAGAAGTACAAAATGAAGAATTCACAAAACTAATTTTAATCGTACTGGTTTTTAAGGCTCAGAGAAAAAAAAACAGATGAGTCTGTCAACTTTGGAAGAAAAGCACTAAGGAAAATATTTGGAGCAATCAGAGAAAAAGAAGAATGGAGGAGCAGATACAAATTCCAGCTCTATAATACGTACAGACAATTAGAAAATAAAGATATACTGATAAAAATAACGATAAACAGGTTAAGATGGGCACGTTATCTTATCAGTAATGATGGTGTCAATCTTGTAAAAAGCTTTTAGTGCATAGCCAATAGAAACCCGAAGTTGAGGGAAGGTCAAATTAGGCTCGAAGAAAGGTGCGACAGAAAATGCAAAATAAGTACACCAAACTATATGACATAAGGTAAAAATTGAACCGATTGGCAAAACAAGCTGGAGAAGGTCGAGGCTCTCTTGCAGGGATATAGTATTACATTGATGATGATAATACCTAATTAAACAATATTTTATACACACATGTCTCTACTGTATTTTACGCCATCATACCACACCCCACACCTTGCCACCATCACCCCTAAATTTCCCACCACATTCTTACACTTTCTCACCAGTTTCCTCTGTACCCCACCCACCATTAGTTCTGTACATTCCCACTACTATATGCTGCTCATATACGATATTCCCGCAACTTCTTTCTATTTTCCTCTTCTTTCTCACTATCGGCTCTTACTTTCTCACTACGTGCGGCGACTTCCCACCAACTTCCCTCGCCTCTCTCTACAAAAGCTTCCTTTGATTAACGAAGAAGACAGATCAGACGAAATCGAAAAACATTCAAACAAATATTTCAGTCGCAAAACTCCTCTATAAAATCCTTATTTTATTATAAGGACCGTAACCGGACTGCAACCAACAGCTACTCTCCGGGCTATGTGCACCACCGAGCGCTGAGTTACAAGTTACAAGCCTGGTGCGTTAAGTGTAATAACTGTGTATTACCAACAAAACGCTAATGATTCGATTGCAACAACAAACACCAGCCGAAAGACTGATCTTACTTAAAGGAGAAAAATTTATTTTGGTATGGACGAAGACTTTCAATATGGACTTTCAATAAATTACTGCGAATAGTCGAACCAATTTTAATACGAAAAAAAATAATTATGCGGAGCAGTTTACCAGTTAATGAAAGACTTTAACTCTGAGATACCTAGCCACTGGAAGAAGCTCTGAAGATTTGAAATTTTCAGTTGCAATATTACCGGCTTCAATGAGTACAGCTGTTCTTGAAATCTGCGAAGTACTTATTATATCTGTGTTTCAAGATTAGTAATGACGAAATAACGATGCTCTCTTACTTTACACGATCATTATTAATGATAGTACCCCCTCCGCCTGCTAATAATGATGCTGGAAATATCCGCATATGTTTCATTACCGCTTCATTACTTGTTATCATTCTACTTTTATAACTTTACACGTTCATTAATAATGACATTATTTTCAGGTAATGATATTATTACTGAACGTGTAAGGTGGCCTTAGGAGTCTTAGATGCTAGTTGGCTACCGATCCATCAGGATTTGCAAATGTAATCCAATGCAGATTGAGATATTTGCTCGCTGAGTCTTTGTGCATGCAACTCCACCTTTGTGACAATTTATAAAACATATTCAAAGTAAGTGTGAATAACAACAACTGAAGGTACAAACTGTTTTAAAATTGTGAACCTCTAGAATCGAACTTTTATTAACCCATACATTGCTGACGTCCAAAGGGCCATTAACACCGGAATAAAAATATCTTTCAACATTTAGACCGGGCAAACCATATCTCACTTGTTTGAAATGTTTTTTAACCGTCTTCTAGGTCACTTGATCACCCCCTTAAGTCTAGGAGATCTAGCTTTGTCCAAGTTAAGAAGACGAGGCCCTACAGTGAAATCCGAACCACTTATTGGGTATAATCTATAATTGAATGAAAACTACTTCGCAGTAGTCTGCACAATGTTTTTTTTTATCATAAAAGGGTATCAGAAAATGGTACAACAGCAAATTCTTACTACATCTGCAATTTCATATCTCTAATTGTAATAATTTCAAAGTTAAGCCGCTGTGACTAATACACAGATGGATGAGTAATAAAGTCATTTTATAACGGTTCCAATTTTCACTTTTGGGTAAGAAACCTTAAAAATGCAATGAGAACGTCACGACTGATTACAATACGACTGAATATTACACATTAATTTACATAATAATTACTACCATCTAATTTTTAGAGACAATTTCGTGTCAGTGTAGACTTGCCTTCACCACTCCAAAACTCGAACGCCAGGCATTTCTTGAACCTTTAAGAGTATAACAGATCATGTCAGTTGAATAAACCTCGAGGACTATGAAGTTAATTTCTTATTCCACCACGAACACATGCCGGTTGGTGATTATAGCTCGAAATGAATTTCTTATGCATAATCTCAGACCCATTTAACTCCTGCAGTTGGATAAAGTACACTTATGTTTATTTTTGTTCGGGTCTTATTTTGAATTTGCCATTTCAGTTCACAGTATGTGGTGCTTAATTATACATGAGAAAAATTTTAATTAAGAACTTAAGGATATTAGTCTGGCGTGGATTTTATGCACCTCGTAATTTCCGTTTCATTCTTCAGATATTTATTTCTTTAGGAGCACAGTTTCCCTTGAAATCGTTAGTTAAATCTTAACTCTGGTAACAATATTTATCAAATTATTAATTTTCGACTACACAGATTTTTCAAAACTCACCAGACAATGAAAACATTATTTTTTTAGACAACTGTCAATAAAAATGGTGATTTTAATTCTGGTAGAATTGCTTGTTAAAAGTACTTTTAACATTAGTATTAAAATTTTCAAGGTATACCTAATCTATCACTTGGAACATCTCGAGCAATGGAAAACTTCCGCGGTTAAAATTATATACTTTGTAACTGCGTAGAAATTTTTAGTTATAAATTATCCCCAAGAAGTAATGCAGATCTCACTGTAAACTGTAGAGCCTCGTCTCCTTTACTCAGACAAATCTGATGACAAATCTAGATCTCCTATAGATTTGAGTTTCATTCAGGTGACTTGGAAGGCGATTAAGAAACATTTTAACATTTAAAAACATAAAAATCTTTTGATAGAAATTTATTCAATTTAATATCCATGGCCGAGTGCAGGATAGTGAGGGTCCTCTTTTATTAGAGCAGAATCGTCTCTAATTACATTATAAGGCATATTAGTAGGAAATTAAAAAGAATGCCATAGTAATTGATTTATACATAAAAGTAGAAAGAAGCTTCATTAATCCTGAAGAAGCTTGTCGAAACAGCGGAGGATATAAGTTTTGACTTCCACCAAATAACTAAATAGATTGCAGTTTTTTTTTATACATATATTAATATTCGCTATATTAAATAAATTATTCGAATGTTTTTTTCTCTTACAACTCGAGCCGTGTAATTGGGAGTATAATTACTCGTGGTGTTAAACAGCCATGTTCGGTGGCGGTTAGTTCTGTGAGATTAAATACGACCCTAATTAATGCGGCTCTCGCTGTAAAATACATATTCAAGAATTTAAGACTAAAACAAAAATTGATTCATAACAAAAGTAAATTCGATTTCTTCAGTACTGATCACCAGGTGTCATTTTGCAGAACCTGATTTACACAAAAATAAATTAAATACATACAATATACACATCTGTTCGTCATAAAATTAGGGCGTGAATATAAATTGTTTACTAGGTACACATTGCCTGTGATGTTTTACTTTACAAACGTCGTAAACTGGTAATTCATTAAAAGTAATCTTGACACATCAATCAACAATTCCTGCTGGGGTGTTCAAGGTAGCCATACAACTGATATTCCACAGGTTCTATGTGTCACTAGGTTAAATTACCAAACAAAAACAAACGTTGAAAGTCAGTTGAGGGCGTTGTTTGTTCATTCTCTTAGTCTTATTTATTTAAGGTGTCAATTCCCGACCAATCCAGTGAACCATGTAAAAGCACACTTCCGGTTCTACGATATTCCTGTACACAGTACGTGTTTCTTTTCGACATTTCGAAATTGTATAGGACATTGCTATTTTATTGCCACTGCTCTGAGCCCAGGATATAACTTTAATTGACAGAAGTTTTACAGCGTCGCCATAAAGTTCTTCTGATAAATCTAATTTATATGCTCCGTATCTCTAAATTAACTTTAAGATAACGTTTGCTCGTAAATTTAATGACATTTTATTTAATTTTGGAATTTTAATATTATCTTCGCAAGGTAATAAGAATCATTCCAATAATGCAGATTTCAGATTATTCCAGTGTAATTTAAAATTCATTAACATCACTTAATTTATTTAAAATCATATTTAAGTTCACTTAAAACGAAGAAAATGATTATAGTTCTACTGAGATGAGCTTCTTACTTATTTCCCAGGGGTTTATGATCCATATGTTTATGAATACTGTTCACCGCAAACTAGATTCAACGTTTTCTTTCACCAAGCAAATCTAAGTGTGGAGTTAGTTGTCATGATTAAGCAGATGTTTGCCTCATTTGGAGAGGTTTTTCCTATTAAACAGTTCAAATGTATCTCATGTGAAGAATTTTAATTAGTAGATAAGGGGAGTGGTGCATAATGGAATAATCTTAGTCACTAGACGTACTTTGAATATTATGTTGAACTTATACCTTTCACGAAAATCAGTCCTCTGATTCTAATAATTTCTGAGATATATTATTAGAAAGACTTCTACTACGAGCAAATTGTGTAAGATTGGAATTTGATTGGCTGTAGTCCTGCCTAGCTAGGTATTGGTATTGCGGATAAACTCCAAATTTATTTTTATAATAAAATTTACTACACTAAATAAAACTGACCCTGAGTTAAATACCTGTGATGCAAATAATTTGTTAGATGTCACTTTTGACAAATACTTGCAATGGACTCATCACACTGAAAATTTATGTATAAAGCTAGGAAAAGTTGTTAAGCTCTAAAACTTATGTCTAAACATTGTAGCCAGGATATCCTTAAAACCCTCTACTTTGCCAATTTTCATTCTTTTTTGAGGTATGGAATTGTAAACTGAGGCAATAGTACTAATGTGACTAGGATATTTTTACTGCAAAAATATGTAATTCGTACATTGCTAAATTTGAGTTACAGAGAAACTTGTAGAGATTCTTTAAAAGTTTTTAAAATTTTGATTGTTGCTGACCTATACATTCTGGAAGTATGTTCATATATCCACAAACACAAATCCACCCTTTTAAGTAATCAAGCTGGACATTCACATGATACTGGATCTAAACATCTTCTACTGCCTAACTGTCATAGAACTACTATGTATCAGAGAAGTTTTCTTCATCGAGGGTGTAAATTATATAATTCATTAGATGAAGATATGAAAACCTCTGGTAGTATATATGCTTTTAAAGGGAAACTTAAAAAATTATTGCTAAACAAAAACTGTTACACGGTCAATGAATTTTTTAATTAATTGTATTTTAATAATTAAATTTTCCATATTATTGTTTTTTTTTTCTCTTTTTAAATTCATATAACATAAATCTAATCTGTTTTTTTCAATGGAGAAATAAAGATTAATATTATTATTATTATTATTTCTTGAAAGCAGTATTGCCCATATTCATTCATTTATTAGCGTTGAAGAAATTTCGAAATATCGTCTTATTTCGAATTGTGATATGTGAAATGAATACTTGTTCTGATTTTTAAATGAGGGATCAAATAGAAGTAGTTTGAAAGGTTGAAGAAAATTATGATCGATATAGATTCGAAAGAACAATAACATCCCAGATAGATACTGGGTTGAGATATACAACAAGTAATATCAATTGATAAATATCTCATCATTATACAAAGTTTGGGGGATGCCTCACATGTAGATTATTCCACTGAAATATTTACATATGGGTTAATGTATTCTTCATATCAATGGTGCCAAAACTTTTATTTATGTTCTATTGTCATGTTCAATGTTCTATTGCGTCATTGTAAGTTTTCCTCATACTTCATGCTCCAAGGTCTACTTACTCTGCTTCATGATTGGCAACATATGCTTGGCAATCTTAAAAAACCAATCACAAGTCGGGACGCGATATCTGCATAAGAATTCGATAAGAAGGTCACGAGGTAATGTTGAGAATGATTAGTTACCTGAAGACCACTATGTTATTTTACAAATTATGAAATGATTGTATGCTAAATTATTTTAATTCTGTATGCAGTTTATATAAAACACTGTATATGTGTGAGTATATATCGTTTACAAACTCATTTTAGGCCCTTTACACCTACCATACCTATTAATATCACGTATTTTTAAATTAATAGGGTTGATGCAGCTAATGACCATAGAAGTTGCTGCTGCTATATACAAAAAAAAACAGAATCTAATTCACTAAATGAAGGGATCGATGAGCAAGCATCGCGAGAGTCAAAGTCATAACTGATCTTGCAAATGATGTTTATTAATAATATTAAGAGAGAACAAAAAATTATAACTTATATTATCCCACACATTACGCAGTATTCTTTTTTGTAAACACAATTAGAAGAAAAGTACTTTCAAAAACTTTTCACATTTTCAGTTTTTGGTCTATAATACCAAGAAATAATTATTATACGACTGTCTCTGTTTACAACGCCCCTTCATTTTAGTATACATAAAGTATATGAACCTGGAAATTGAAACACTCGAGATTATTCATTCTGCGAAAGATGTGCAAACGCTGCTGGACCGAAGGCGAATTATGTCTTTGACGAACTGCAGGAATAACCTTGCACGTTTGTGCACTATTTGTAGAGCCACTGATGAGTCGATGTAGTCGAATGTACTAAGTTCGAACATTAAACGTTTAACTTGTTTGCCACGTGATGTTTGCAGGTTTGTCTACTTTCTATGTTCCCCATCTCCCAAAGGATTGCTTGAAAATATAACAGTATATTTAAAATAAACCAGAAGTACTTACATTTCAAATAAAAAAATACAAACATACTCACTAAAGCTTTATAAATAGACCAAAACACATATTTCTAACTTAGACCACAATTAGAGTTTGGGGTGAAAGTAAACATTTTAAAATTTCGATATTCTCGCTCTACACTCATCTCCACAAAGAAGGGAAGGAGTAAACAGTAATCAAAACCTATAGAATACTTAAAATAAACGTAAAAATTCGAAATATGAGAGGGACAAGTAGGAACGAGAGTAAAGGAAAATCATCATAACCCAATATTCCCGCACCACACCCAGTAATCAGAGGAATAATAAGAAAAGCCCAATGAGCATTTGAAATGCTACAATACGTTTGGAGATTTCGTGCCATTTTTGCACCAAAATACGTCTCTTAGATATCAATGTAATATCTATTCTATTGCAAGGCTGTGAAATATAGGGGTCGATCAAGCATAGTACTAGCCAGTGGTAACTCTGTTAGCAGATGCCTGCGGAGGTACTAGCGATACTTTCGTCAAAGCAATCAACTAGTGTATGTG
Organism: Leptura quadrifasciata; assembly: GCA_963675555.1. Lineage (NCBI taxonomy): Eukaryota > Metazoa > Arthropoda > Insecta > Coleoptera > Cerambycidae > Leptura > Leptura quadrifasciata. Next base: position 88,555,327 of record OY776675.1, read on the forward strand.
GCAAGCTGTTGTACTCGATTCAGAAGTGGAACTGTCTGAGCCGTACGCCCCGAAAAACTACTACTGACATGAATCGAGTGACATTGGATTGGAAAAGAAGTCATAGAGGAGGAAGATCCCAGCAGGCATGAAAAAGACAGTGTTCCAAAAGCAAATGCAGCGAGGAAGTCGTGGAGGTAGCTGAAGATCCTCACCTGAAACAGTATCCGTTGGATCGATTTCACCAAGCTGGTATGTCCCGATTAGGAATGAGGAGAACTTTGATACCTAAAAATTAGGCATTAAACCAAATTAGCTCCCTCACAGATAAACGAATTTCTTCTAATAGTTTTAAATAATGTTCATTAAAGAAAGTTAAGATAGAGAGAAATTAGAAGGTTGATACAGGGAAGATTAAGGAATTTCTTTCTTAATTTCCTTATAAAATTAAGATTAGGATAGAAAATATTAGAGAGTTAACATTTAATATACTAGATAGAATCATCTTAAACGTTTTTATAAGTTGCCCTTCGTTCCGTTCTACACTGTGTTGTTACCTCAAAAGCGGGACTATTAATTTCTTTAATAAGAATCATGGTCATAAAATGCATTTTATCCAAAACTAGTCTTTTCGGTATCAAAATATATTTAAGAAACGGCAAAGCAGCGTACAAAATTCAATAAACGATTGATATCTGAGCTTTGAGATTAAAAATTTAAGAAAGGCAATTTCAGTAAAGTGTAAGAGGCAATAATCCTTAAAAATAATTAAATCAAGTGGAAAATGGCAGAAAGCAGTTGCGACAATTATATTAAGAATTGTAAGTAGTGCGCTCTCGACGCTATATTTGCTGTAAATGTCGTAAAATGCACCAGTACAATGCTGAAAATACGGTTGTTTTGTAATGCTAAAGGCCGTCTGGACGTTAAAGATATTGTCGTCGTAAAAATATGTATATACGAAGCCATTAATTATTCCAAAATCGCAGTTAACAAACTATATTTAGAAAATAGAATTACAATGTTGTCACGTTATCTACCATATAAAAATATAGTTCCGGTAGTTGGAGAGTAACATGGTTTTCATTCAGAAGAACAGGATTCTTCGTTGGTTAGTTAGTTATTCATTACTTGTGATCTACCTAGCACCAAAGACGCCAACACATCAATATCAAACTATTTAGCGTTAACTTAAAAACAGTATTAACAACCGAATTTTACTTGTAGAAGATAACATCCATTACCCACAGACATTCTAACTATGCATGTTTGCCGCACAATGTACTCTAGCTACCGTATCCAGATATTTCTGCGACATCTAATCTGTCATAACCCGCATTATCAAACGTATCCTCAATATTTCGTAAGACTGGTTTCCTCGGAAACTATCTGTTGTACGGTTAATTATTAAGAGGATTTTTTATGTTATATTAGTTGGGAATCGAGTAAAAAATTGAAAATATGAACTAAAATAGGAAAAAATGTAACTGTCTCTCCGTCTATGGATGAACATTTTTGTTAGTATTGTACAAAAATAAGCCTTAATGATGTAAAATTGTGAACCAAGTTCCTAAAGAGGAACTCGGGTATTTTGGGACGTCCTGTATAATAACTCTTTTATATTATGCAAGTTTAGTTGCAAAAGTGCGTATAGTATTAAATTTGACGGGCAAACAAAATTGCAAATGCTGAATTAAAAAATCGATAGCTACTGGAAGCGACTGGAACCTCCCCACTCGGTGGATCTTTGAAGCCGAAAAGAGCATTAAATTGTGTGACAAAACGGCACTAAACGTAATCCGATCTCATCCAAAACCTTTTCAGATCTTCTGGGGCACTAAAAAAACCCTCAACTTAATGAATTTACAATCATCTATGCGAGTTATTACCTACATTATCGCTCGTTGAATAATATACTATTAGGATATTAACAACTTTAACATTACTTGAACAACTAAGAAAGTCTAGTTATCCTAAATACTACAGATTTGTAAAGCAACAATTTGAAAATTGGTAAAGTGATAATCTATAATAAATTCACCAACGAAGGTACAGAAAGCATATGATATTGTTATATCTACCTTTAAAGTTTGTGACAATCCACTAAAAGTTACAAATATGCCGAAATTTTATTAACATGACATGAGACCAACGTTATCGGATGACAAACGATGACAATGACAATCGTCAAAATTTGCTCATTGCAATCCGATCGCTCGCGGTTGTCTTTGTTAAATGAAACATTAGCATTTCAGTAATTTTACTAGTATCATGCGAAATGCGATCTATGCCATATTTGCTTTGTTTTTAATTTTTTTCACGGAAACCAAATCGAAAGGGTGGAAGTGTGATATATCGTTGAAATCAGAATTTTAACTGCTTTTCAATGGCTCCATTGCAAATTGAAAGTAATTATAAAATAAACAACTTGTTGCGTCAAAATGGCACTAAACGTAATCCGATCTCAACCAAAACCTTTTCAGATCTTCTGGGGCACTAAAGAAACGCACACGCGAAGTATGATTCAAATCCGTTTGGTAGTTTCGGCTCTATCGTGCTAACACACATACACACACACACACACACACACACACACACACACACACACACACACACACACACACAGACATTTTTCAAAAATCACTTTTTTGGGTTCCTACTACCTCAAAACGTAAAGATTTGATGTTATCTCAATTTTCGTTTTTGAACCAATTTTAGTAACCTCTCACAATTTTATTGTGGAGAGGTTAAAATTGGTGCAATTTGGACGGTTCGATGAACAAATAGATAAATTATTAGAAATTTGTGAACAATATGAATGTTTAGATGTGGATTCTCGCATAATACCGTAAGTAGGGTTTCTGATTTCCCGACTTTTTTTCATTCTCAGGAATCGGGAAATAAAAATTGCCATTCCCGGAATACCGGGATTCCCGGGAAATAACGAATTTTTCATATATTTCTTGAATAAAAGAAATAACATAAAATAAAAAAATTTAGGAACCAAAGATACACTCTTAATCATAAAGAACACTTTTAAACTTGTACAAGAAATAAAATATACAATAACAAAACACGAAACAAAATAAAAACTCTTTAAGAAACGAAAATCATGCTTATTTTTTGTTTTTGCGGCAAATAATGCTTTTGAAAACGTAAATGCGAATGAGTGAGAGTACATCCGACGCGCACGTTCGATAAAACTTCGAGAACGCACCCACTCTTCCGCGTCTCTGGTGAATCGGTGATTTACTCGTTGCATAGTCGATTTACGTGATGAAGAGAGCACGAAATTTAATATTTTTAAAGCTTATTTTTATTTCCGTTAGAGGAAAATCCCGACTGTTATTTCCTGGGACGGGGGACGGGGACGGTAAAAAGTGGCATAATTCCCGGGAAATCCGAAATCCTGTCCTGGGATTCTTGGGACAGAAACCCTAATCGTAAGCCGAAGATTTGATACTCCTAAATATTGTTTCCAATTTACCCAAGGTTTTATCCATACTCCTGTTTTTAAATTTTTACGTTTTGCGATATAACGTAAATTTCCACGTAACGTTTGGCCTGTGGTTTACACCAACATTTACAATTTCGATTATCTCTATTGTTAACACTTTTTATGGATTAACTGCAATGTACATTTTACACAGATTACTTATACTAGCTGAAATGTGTAAGTTAAAAGCTTAAAAGCAATGGAATAAATACTACTTGCTGAGTACTGGTACAAGCAAAATTTGCATAATATACACGCTGCATAAAACTGATAACTATAGTACGAATCATGAATATTGTCATTCACGTCATCAGTTTTTAATTTCCGAATCGAATCATCTCAAGGCCACACAGAATGGCACGCATGGACGTATCAACGTATGCAAGAGACAAGCATTTTGTAATGAAAATACAATGAATTTTAACATCCGCCGCTGCCATTTTGAAGTTCATTTCTTTACAAATAGCAAAAGTAAAGCACTCCTACACTTTACCTAATTACAGGAAACTTAAAATATTACAGTGAGAAACACTAAAAATTTGTAGAAAATGAAAAGAAATAGACAATCAATAAATTTGAATTATGCGTCCATTGCATGCTACTGAGTTGACAGAGAACTGACAGAATGAAATGTTGGTTGCGGCTACGACTAGCGGTTGTATTATTCATTTGTAAAACGTATCGTTGCTCTTGGAACTTCTGTCGTAGCCTCAGCAGTCGTGACTTTCTGTTGTTTACATCCTATGGGCTTTGAATTTACAAAGATAGAAAAATCTGATGTCGTTGATAAGTACATAAATTGATGACGTGAATGACAACATTCGTGATTTCAATTATATTTGCGTATTAAACAATTGAACAAGTGTAACACAACGCAGAATTTGCTCCGTTTCTGGGTTCCTCTCCGGCTAGGCGAGGCGCGGTATCTTTGAAGTTTCTTGAGTGATTTCTTCAGCCCACCATATCGATAAGGTGAACTATACTGGTGTCTGTCTACCCATCTAGGTGCCTAACTAGAAAAGTAACCAGCGGCAAGTTGCCACACAACCTACCCTTCTTTATTGCGGTTATTTATTGTCGGCTGTTACATTAGGGATTTTCAACAGACGACCTAAAATGTCAATAAATACAAAATGTTTGCAAACTTAAATAAGAATTTATTTTTGTCAAAAGCCACATTTACAAATAATCTGTACGCTAAATATCGTTCTGTTTTCGACATTTAGCATAATTAATCTTTTTGCGTGGATTTAATAAATTACAAAATAAAATTGCTTAAATCCAAGAGAGAGAGAGAGAGAGATCCGATAAGGAAATATTTATTATTTTTGGCCATATCTTTGTTTTAATAGTAGTACTATGACAGGTGTAGTGACATGAATTTTCACTCAATAGTTTCAGTTGTTTGCAAAACAATTAGATTTAATTTTATAAATTATGTCGATTTTCGTATTTCTTAAATTTAAATCTACTTATTTCGCATATGTTTGAAATTATTGAGTGCAAATTTATAACATTACTCTTATTATACTTCTACTTAGGTAGTCTTACAGTTTGTTTGCAATATGTGTTACAGAATAAGAAGTTAAAGTCAAAAACAGTAAATATTTCCCAATCGGACCTCTCTCTCTTGGTTAACCCAACAGACCAACTTTTTATAATTATGCATTTGGCATTTAAACCGTTAACTAACAATGTTTTCACATGTATGGCACATATCACGCGTGTTTCCTAGAATTTATATTTGTTAGAAAAATGAGGCTAACGGCATCTTGTTTATTACGATAAGGAACCAATTACTGCAGTAACTAGAGATTTCAACATAAAGAAATTGTTACGTCTTTTTTTCTGATAAATTTAATAGTAAACGCACCAAAGAAGCGTTTCTATGTTACACTGGGACTTGTTCTTTAGTAGGGGGGATCTTCCCTTTCCAAGGAACGCCTGCGATAAAAAAATAACCATAATTGAAAGAAAAATATCACATTTAGCGAAGAAATGTTGGAGATCAAAAAGTATTAGTATAAACTGAGTATGAATTTGATTTTATTTTATATGGACGTTTAAAGACATCTCTTTAGCTAAACATTTGATATCATCAATCACAATATTTTACTGGCCATTCTGAAGTCATGCGGAATATGTATCGAGAGTGCAGAGTTAATAAAATCATATTTTACTCAATGTGTTAGGCTAAAAGGAGAACTTTCATGTTCTAGGTATGTACTAACAGGTGTTCCTCAAGGATTCGTCTTAGGACCTCTACTGTTCACAATCAATACTAGTCAGTTCACTAAATACCTTGAGCACTGCACTATGCACATGTATGCGGATGACACTTAGATATACCTATTCTTTTTTATGTAAAATATTATGCAACAGCAGAGCACAAGTTAAATACAAATTTAGAAGCATTATCTAGCATTTCTGTACATCATTCTCTAATTCGGAATCCAAATAAAGCGGTTCTTATTGCGTTTGGTAAAAAGGCGGACTATATGACATTATCGGAAATTTGTTAATATTAACAGAATTGGCATATCATTATCCACTAATACTAAAAATGCAGGTCTAATCATATCTATGATTGTTAATCTTAACAATTACGATTTCAAGATCAAACATCTAAAAATATCCAGAGAGCATTTAGGGCTCTAAGATTATTGTATCCGCATAGAACAAGTCTAAATCGGAAAATGCTTTGTGAAACGCTGGTTCTGTCATAGTACTCATTTTGTGCACCTGTCTATGGCCCTTGTCTTGATAAAGACTCAATAAATAGAATAAAATCATATTTGGCATAAGAAAATATGAGCACGTGTCACATAAATTAAAAGAGTTACGATAGCTTAATATGAAAGATCGCCGAAAAGTATATGCTCTCTGTCTGTATCATAAAAGAATCGGCAACCGTCATATCTGTATGGTTAAGGGCCGGTTTTTCAATACTCAGTTAAAAGTGTCTGTTAGGTAGCTAGTAGTTAAGATTAACTGTCAGTCAATGTTCTAGTTAACGTTGTGACCGTTTTTCCAACCAATATTTAGCTTCCAGCTGGCTAACTTTTGGCTAGCGAATTTATTACAACGATTGACAATCCTGAGAGCTGGAAAATCGAACTTACGCATGCGCTTATAGCTTATCAACATAAGTGTTGATGCCCAGCCCTATTCTATAACCTCTAAATACTGGCACGGTTTGGCGGGTGACAGACAGTGACCGTGTTTTTATGTAAATAAAAGATATTAATCGTTTTTATATAGTCATGTTTGTAGCAAAGCATAAGTTGAGTGAAATATGACATAAAAAATTATCAATTCCAAATAAATAACAAAATGTTCCTATTTGCTTGGTAATTATATAATACAAAATTTATATCCATAACACAAGAGATAAAACCGGTCTGTGATGGTCTCAATATTGTATGTTCTGTGTTCCAAAATTAATAAAACTGCCTCTTTTCTCAAACGAAATCTCATGAAGAAATCCACATCATCAAATTCCTCAAAGGGATTGTTTCGTTCCCTTACGACATACGGCCTTCTCTCATATTTTATAAATTCTATAAACTCTAGTTCATCATCGCTTACAAAATCAAATGCTTCCATATTATCACCGTTTACTATTTACTTCCAATAAAACTTAAAAACAAATATGTTGGGATAAAATCAAAGAACGTAAACAAATTAACCTCTCATTTTAATAAAAATGAAAGCATTACCGCGGTGTCACGCATGCGTTAAGTATATAGTCATCAGTTAGATTAGCAAACAGACACATTCAAGTGTCAACTACTTTAGCCGAGAATTTGACTGGTGGTTAGGTGAAACTGTGATTTGAAAAAATGGTTTGACTGGCGGTTAAGAGTGAGCTGTTGGTTAGATTAGCTTAACTGAGCATCAAAAAACCGGCCCTTAATCTCTCTTCGGACTAATGTTCATAACATTGACATTAGAAGAAGAGATTTGAGCGAAGTTTTAAATTCAATATTTACAAATTTTATAATGCTGTGCCGGCCCAGTACAGGAATTATAATTTAACTAAATTTAAAAAACATATTTCACCGTATACTCTAAGAAATTATGTATGTACATTTGCCTCAATTCTCTATCTATTTTTTCTACTTGTTATTTTCTTATTTTTTATTATTTTTATTCATATTTTATTTTTGTCAACTATGCTTATCATTACACTTGATTTAGATTATCTAGATATATATTATATATTCTCATTGTGCTATATATCTCACAAAGACAAGGATTGAGTGGAAGAGCACGTAAGTGAACTCCACTTTGAGATTTCTGGTATTAATCTTACATTATATAATAACGGTTTTTGTTATTGTTATAATCAGAAATAAAGGCATTTAGAGCTTAGAAATACTAATTGACCTACTAAGGTCAAAAGCTTTTGACAAGATATGATATGCTAGACAATTTTTTTCATTCAGTCATCAAAATAATATTCCATAAAGAACCTACTTACCCTTCAACTTTTCTCTTCAAAGATGTGACGTAATAGATATTAGGTTGCTGTATTTTTTCAGTGCGTACTTATATCACTGGCGATCAAATGTATAAACGTCTGATTTACAATAGACAAAGGAAATTGCAAATTGTAATGTAAGACTATCAAAAACCAAAATAACATGTGGATACAGAATAAATTTAATATTACTATTATTATTTTTATAGATTGTGGTTTGTGTAGGAATGGCTAACGTGTAAATGCTTATCTAAAGTGCGCGTATATTGCAGAATAAATTATACTCAAGCACAGCCGCTCTGTTGCACTTATATTGGGTCCTAGTCTATTGATTCTAGCTCGAAACTAACTGACATTGGCTGTAGACCTGGCTGTAGATGACAACCATATGACATTTTTCAATATTAGAATATACCATGATTGTAACAAGAATGAAAGTATTCAAGCAAATTAATAATTATTCAGATAGTTGGAAACAAACAGATTGTCAAATTATTAATTTACACTTATTTTTCAAACCATTTGGACGCTTATTTTGATTTGAGATTTTGCGTGTTACTTTAATGTTTAATGTGCACTTTGTTTCTTCAGAAACGATAAAACATATATATATATAAAGAAATATATCATCACATTATATTGTTTCTATTTGATGTTTTGAACAATTTATAATATTTTTTTTAACATTTATTTAACGCCTGTCTATTTCCGCTACTCAGGCCTAACACGTCGCCTGTAGACGAGCTACCCCCAACCAGGAGTTTTGCCGAACCTCTTCTCTTAAGATTAGTAGGGATTTTTTACTTACCTAACATTTAATAGACAAGGGACCGACGGCTTTACATCCCCTCCGAAGGATCCCCTATACAATCCTCCCCTAAGATTGTATAGCTTCCGCGCATACACTGATATACAAGCCGCTAGAAGATTCAAGCGAGGACGCGGTCTTCCTTGTGAACATGAAGGTGCCTCTTGTGGTTGGAAAATTAAAAAGTAGGTGTGGAGAGCTTATGTTGAGACTCAGGAGGCCTTCCGTGCACTTAATTTCGGTTTATTTGAAGTTGAGATGGTTAGTTCTTAAATGGTTGGAACGGGCCAAATGCTTCGCCCTCTATATGTTTAAAGCTGTAATTCACTTGTACTTATTATTTAGAGTCTGACTAGTACTTTATTTAATTTTTAATTTTATGGCAGTGTCAAGAGTACTTGAGCTTTTCTTGAAATTAAACACTTGGTTTGTAAACGAAAATTAAAATATTATTTATTAAGCGTAAAGAACAGAGTTGATTATTTTATTTCACTTAATTTAAAATTGGTTTACATGAATTATAATATTTAACTTATCGACACTTGAAATTTTACCTTATAGAAGAATTTTACTTAGTTTAGTTAATCTTCTAAAATCTGAGAAAATTCACCGTTTTATTTTATGCGCGACAGCAGTTTGATTAAATTAATATTTTTACTTGGGTTGTCCAAGGAAGTAGCACAGCGACTTAGTTACAGGGAAGTTCTTGATGTTACAGCAAATAAGTGAAACTAGACTGATATTTTAAAGCTTGAGACCGAAAGATTTACTAGTTACATTGCGTCGACTAAACAAACGGAACTACAATTTTTCCAGAATTTGCTGTACTTCCATTTTAGAACTCGAAAGCTTACTAGTGTACGACAACTAGAGAGACGATAATTTTTTTAATTTAGGTAAACCGAATGCATACACTAGTATACCTCTTACAACTAATAACTCGCGAATATATATAACTTGAATAAGACACTGGAACTGACTTGCTGATTTACACGGTACGATGGGGACGGGACTTGGCTTATCGAAGTCTGGATAGAGCTGGATACGTCCCCGGACAGTCTATGTGACTTGAAATTGTGAAATATTGCGCAATCGTTGAATTCAGGGCAGAAAAATATATCATAAATACGACATAAAAAATATTATTTTTCGATATGTAAATGAAAGTTGAATCTAAATTAGTGTTTGAAATATGAGCTATAACTGTCTGAATAATGTGTTAAAATTGAAATGGTCCTGTAAAGTATTGTTGAAAGTCGTAATTTAATCCATATTAATGCCATATTAAATGTCATATTGGGAATGTGTGGAAACGAAATAGAAGTAAGTTTTGATGACTGAAGTGAAGAGTTGCTGGCAACGCGTATGGAACATATGAGTGCGAATAAGTTTTGATGAATGCGATGATGGCGTATTGGAAATGCAAATGAAGTATGTTTTAGTTGCATAAATGAGAGATTGAATTGGAAGTTGTTTTGAAGAGAAATTTGGTTGTAGAAAATTTTCGGAAGTGAATTAAAATATTTTGATTTGGGGTCTGGAGAGTGATTTTGAAGTGATTCGAGGTAATGAAGGGGCGGTAGTTGTTAGGGCAATCGTTTGTAATGTTTTGGCTATAAATTGGTTAAATTGGAGGTTTGGATGATTCTAGGTTAATTGTAAGTTATCGATATGGTATGAATGTTCTCAGAATTATTTTTGAAAATTTGTGGTTTTTGATAGTTTTAAGTGCCTGAAGGACTTTTTTATTGTGTTTTGATTATGTGGCCGTGAAGATCGATTTATTTTGCAAATTATAGTACTTTTGATCTTGATTATATCGTTAATATGTGAAACGTACTATAACACTTGAAACGGCCACCGATCTAAGTACCAACCGCATCTAACGTTGCTTTACATCGCATATCGAAATATGTACATAGCATCTATGCTTGCCCCCATAATAAAATTTAATTATACTAAATTTATTCAGAAATGTGATAAAGAATGATGATGAAATTGTGTCACATCAGACATTATAATTTTATGAAACCACAAAGAAATACTACCTCGTTGTAAACATAATTTTCATTTTAGCGGTGGTAAGGAATTATTAATTATTGAGGAATTGACTGGCCAAAGGAGAAGCAAAGAACCGATTGATTCAGATTTTAGGCTATTAATATTCGAATTCTATCCAGCTACGTAGTGTCTAAAGATCGACCAAGTCAGCATCACAGAAAGCCATTTATTTCCTAAATTAAAATAATAACCGTGGCGGTAAAGTAATAGTCAATTAAGCAACTGTCATTTTGTACGTACCATTAAACGTATGTGGGCATGATTTCACAGTTGTTCTGTAGCATTCTTCGTTTATATTCTTAATTATACATTTCATTGCGTTCATTGCAAAATTAACACCCACAATGAGGAAGAACAATTATTTCCATTATATGTATGTAAGAATAGAGGTTTGCCAAAGTGATTAAACTGTCTTTTTGATATACCTGTTCACCCACAATCTATCCTATTGTTATCTGTATTCATTGGTTCGATCGTTTAGCCGCTATTGACCCACCTTACCACCACATGACCGAAATGAATATAATCATTCACAACTTAATTTTCTATTTCCGCCAACATGTGGTGCAACCCGTAAAACTATTTTTAATTTGGCAACGCTTTTACGAATAATTTAATGTGCAACACACATATGCTGTGCACATTCAAATATATGTACGTGCTTGCTGACCTGTACGTATTTGCTGCTTGTTTTTCGTATATGGTTTTACCTAATTTTTAACTGGTAGTCCGGTCGTTGGCCTTTAGTTTTAATCCATTTTATAGATGTTTTTGGATTTTAGGCGAAAATAAACACCTATCAATCGATTCAACAAACTAAAGTAGTAGGTTTGTAATTACCTTCCGTTTAATTAGTTCTCAAGAGTATATTTTTATTGTTAATGAGCTCTTGCATCTTGTCACAAATGATACTAGTTCCTACATTCTGAACCTTTTATTTATTTCCGTTCTGTCAGTAAACTTGTCTTAGAACTGTGATAATTTTTGCATAGATAAGTCTTACCTATATGTTTATGTTATTAGTAGAGTAAAACGATATAAAAACCGCTGCCCAAGGAATCACTACTTCCACATCCAGATTTGTCAACCGAAGCTGTATATTTTGCACAATCGGCCAGTGGCGGACCGTCAGGGATGGCAGGGTAGGCAGTGCCCACCCAATTATATAAGGGGTAGTTATAAAGGTACATTTATATTTTTATATATTTTTTTACGGTTAATTAATTGTAATATCAAAATTACAAAATTAGTTTTATTTATAATATTATTTTTACTACATATTAATCTGTCTCATATACGTACACTTATGAATCTGTTTAGAAACCGGACATAATACTGTCGAAGGTGTCATGCGCCAAGCCAGGGCGGGCAAGCATCGCTCAGAAATCGTGAATTCAATCATAACGCGTCTACGCGCATGTTATGTTGGTTATTCGCTTCAATCTTACGCCTGTAATGCATTTCAAAACGAGACGTACGTCTTGCATGCTTAGGCTATTTACAACATAAAGTGGGCATGCCATCCCTGAGCAAAACTTGTAATAAACAGTGTGAATATTGAATAGAATATGTTCACAATTGAAAAGATATCAAACAGGAAAAATAACTAATGTCTTAAAATTGATTATTCAATCCCTTATGAATATCAAATATGATAGCAATTTCTAATTTGATAAATAAGGACAAAAATAAGTTAAAATACATATCAGCGTTGCCATATAGTTAAGTTACTTATAACTATAATATTATTTTTCTTTGTGTTTTAAGGTATAATATTAGAACACATATGCCTCTATATTATCCAAAAAGTACTAAAATAATGTTTAATTTTATTTTAGCAGTTTCAGATGAGAAATTAATATAATATGTAAATGAAATAAAATATGGGACTTCGCGGTCAGTGGGATGTGGACACTGCCACCCTCATCTCTTTCATTTTCTTTTACAGTGTCGTGATGTTTCGCCGAGAATCGTTTCATTTTCCGGCGTGTGGAGTCAAGTCAAGTCAGTATTCGCGAATCTCAAACGTTGGAAATTGTTGCTGCTGTTTTAGAATTGGAAGAATTTGGTTTTTGGTTAGATTTGTGTTATGTTTTATTTTCTCAATTTTATGATTTTTAATTTGTAATCTGTGATCTTTGTTGGTATTTACTAAATAGTAAGTGTCTACTTTAGCAGAAAAAAGTGTAGTGAATGGACAACTGACAAATCATCAATATTAAAATATTTGCCATGGCCGACGTAACACAAACGGTAAGCGATAATTCTGATATTATACATTTTTTATTAAAAAATAGTTTTGCGTTCCCAACATACGACGACAAAATTTTTGTAACTAAATTAGAGCGACCTCGCCCCGTTATGGGAAGTCTCATTAATGTAAATTCAAATTCGTCCAATAGAAAATTTTATGTCACAGGGTATCAGAAATATTTCTGGAAGTGAAATAAAAAATAAACTTTATTGCTGGCTTTGCATGTTATTCAGTAAAAAACAGTAAAAATCCTTGGAGTTCAACGAGGATAGATAATTTAAAAACGTTATACAAGGCGACAAAAATGGGCAGAGGCATCATTGAATGTTTTTTGCGTGATTTTTTTACCCACTAAATTTTTGTGGTGAAGTGTCATTATTATTTTATCACCCTTCCTGCCCACCCAGAGCTGAAAACCACGGGCCGCCACTGCAATCGGCAGCATTAATGATATCATACGTGATATTTAATAGAGAATTTGTACAACTATGTCCTGATCTGAATCCTGATTGTATGTCCGGTATAATATTATTAGCACTATGGCCGATAGCCGCGTTGGTTAAGGTGGGAGGTGGTATAGCGACACCGGGTGCGAATTCCGGCTCCGGCACTGTCGGAGGAAATGGTTGTATGTCCGTGTTTTTTGAATTTGTAACCCCCTTCCGCACAAGCCTCTGGCTTCTGGAATTGGGAGTTGTCTAATTTCTGTGGTGTTTATTATTATTATCATTATCTTGCTTACGAGTAAAGCTATGGCATCTTGGGTACTTTTTTTTTTATACATTTATTTAACGTCGGCCTATTTCCGCTACTGAGGCCTAACACCGACGCCTGTAGACGAGCTACCCCCAACCAGGAATTTTGTCGAACCTCTTCCCTTAAGAAGAGTAGGGATCTTTTACTTGCCTAACATTTAATAGACAAGGGACCGACGGCTTTACATCCCCTCCGAAGGATGGTATATCTCCTATACAACCCTCGCCTAAGGTTGTATAGCTTCCGCGCATACACTGATATACAAGCCGCTGGAAGATGTGTGAGGCGAGAACGCGGTTTCCGTTGGAATGGTCACCAATCCAAGTACTAACCGCGCCTGTCGTTGCTTTACATCGCATACCGAAGTATGTACATAGTAAAGACGCACCTACGCTCGCCCCTCTTGGGTACTTATACTTTTCTAAAACCAAATGAAAACTGGATTGATTATATTTTCCAAATAGATAATAATTAACGATTTTTTCGAAGATTTTATGAATGTTACTTATTAATCATATAATTTGTTACTAATTTGTTGTTTAACGATGGTTACTTTCCATTTCTCCATATATACGTTTATTTACTTATCATGTGAACTATTGATATTAGAAGTGAAAATAAACCTAGAAGGATGAAATATTTTAGGTGAATGATGTCAAAATATTATATGATATGGCGAAATCAATTTTTCATACAACAAATTTTGTAATACGAGTATTCACTACAAGTGGGTAAATCAAAACCGCTTACCGAAGTTTTCTGTAAACGTTTCAGAATGTATTCTAAATGCAAAAATCATTGTACCTTACTTTTGCAATGGATTTCCTGCAGAATGAGCAGGTGTACGACTTGTAGATAATCTACTTCTAACACAGAGAGACAATTTTATATATTTCCCAGGAGATAACGCTTCATAATTCAGCAATATGTAGACCATTCTTTGATAGAAAAAATTCTTGAAAGTTGGATAGGAACAAACAAGTGGTGCCAATCCAAACGCCCGGAAATCACGGAGTCGCCGAATCTCACTTAAAAGTCGATCTGGAAAGCTCCCGGGCCGATGGCTTTAATCTCGGACGAACAGTGAATAGGTATCGACACAAATATCAGAAATGTATAAAATTGTGTCAAAATGTTTCTTCGACTTTGGTTATTTGATAAAGATTTTGTAAATATTATTGGAACCATTTCATAACTAAAATCACCAAAATCAAAATAATATATATCTTTGTCAACTACGTCAAAGGCTCGTTCAAGGTCTAAGAACGAGTTACGTTAACAAGACCTTTTATCCATTTCGAATTTAAATTCACAAGTATGCCCATTCTTTACGATCTTTTTTCAGGCATCTTTAAGTTTCTTTAAGTAGCCCTTAATCTTAATTTTGTATTTCTATTCTATTCATATTATTAATATTATTATTTGGGGGAGATGGAGATCAGAAAATGATTTACTGTTTCCAAGTTTCAAATTACCTCTGGGTATATATAATAATTCGTGTACGACAACTTTACATTATTTCACGAGATTAACTTGAAAATTCTTGTAAATATTAAACATACCTCAATTCTTATCCTACACGAAATCATGATTAGCTTATTCTGAACAGGTAGCGGGTGGTCCATTAAAGTGAGAGTTTGTTTTTCTTAAAACTTGACGTGAACAGAATATATACTACAATGGGCTCCTAAATTATATGTTTTAAGAGTACCTATTACATGTTGTATAATTCCCTCTTAAAGCAAGGATGTTTCTATTTTCATATCGCACCCTCATCGTTGAGGTTATTTACTTTAAATTTTCTCTGCCTGCGGTTCTACTAAGTCGTAATAAAAATACTGTCAGATAAAATTAAATATTTACAATTTCCGAGGCAACTTCAATTTGATTTAAAATATATAGTTAGTCTGTAGTTGATCAGATTCTTTATAGTTAATGCTTGAGAAGTGCTCATGTAGATGAAAACACGTCCAGATAAATTGATTTCATGATAATAACAAAAAATGTATAGAGGATTATAATTCTCTATGCACTCAATTCAATTTAATGGGATTTTGATCATATCCAATTTTGAAAGAATAAAAAGTCCATAATGCTAATTTTAGTAATCTGAAATAGACCAAAAAAGAACCTTAATTTATTTACAGTTGTAATTAATGTTGATTGCCAGCAATCGGAGACCTATAAATACGTTGAATTTGGAACGTATTAGTGACCTTCTTCTGCTGGCAATCAGCGATATTTTAATAATTATAAATAAATGAAGGTAGTCTTGCTCGATTCAACTTAAGTTTGAAACTATTATTAACCGCCTTCCAAATAACCTGAATGACCTTCTTAAGTCTAGGAGATCTAGATTTGTCTAATTAAAGGTGATGGGGACCTACAGCTTATAGTGGGATCTGAACCACTTCTCGGGGATAATTTAAGTGAAAATTACTTCAAAGTAGGTGGAAGTTGAACCCACTTCGCTAGGTACTCTCAAAGAGAAAGTTAGACCCTCTATCCAGTTATGAAATTGTGCACAGTTACTAAGATCGGATGACAAAACAGTCCTCCACCGTTACTTTTGCAAATATCCGCAAGCAGCGGGCGCGGGATTGAAAATTGATTAAATATACTATCCACCCGGTACCTCCGGCAAAACGTATAATACAAACGGTTTTTTGCCTGAGAATTCTACGTCTATTTTTTCCCGTAAAAATGGTATTAGTTCCGGTGATGTAATGGAATGCCGTTAGGCTTATTCCTCGGTACCCAGCTCCAATGAATGAATTTATGTAAATTGGTTATATACGTTATAAACATTAAAATTTGACTAAAAAGTAGAAGATAAAAAAATATATTTTTTTAAAACTTGCTTTTCTTAAAGTCGTACTAAAAATGATTGCAAGAAAAGCAAGGCGTGCGATCATGCGTACAATCATAGTGCGCATGCCTTGCTTTTCTTACAATTATTTTTTACTTTTTAGTACTTTACTTTTTAAAAAAGCAAAAAAACATTTTTTAAATCTTCTTTTTAATTTTAGAATTTTTAGTTCTCTACGAAAAAATGATAGATCTCGCAGTTTGCTTAGTTCTTCTAAGGCACTTGGTTTCATGTGGGTTATTGGAAATATAGCTTTTCGGAATAATCGACATTGAAAAAATAAACAAATGAAATGGGATTATCGTTTCAAGACCTTTCACAGATTTTTATTTTGATTTTTAAGGTTAACGATGTTAATAGCCTTAATTCGCTACTTTGTATATATTTTTTAAATTTCATACATACACAGTGTCACTCATAGCGTCAAGATGAATCTAAAATCACTTTGTTTATCAAAATCAGTTGAGCCTTTTGCATGCTACAGCGCCGTTAATAAACATACACATATACAAACTTGACGGAACCAATATTCGGGTAAAAATATACCTGCACTTAAACTGAACCATCCGGTATACAGTCTCCTGCATGATACAGCATCTTTAAAAATGCAGCAGCAGTATGCACGCATAGAGAGAATTGTAAACATTCATTAACATAATTTAGGTTTATTTATTATGGAAGTATATGCGTGTACAACGTATGTTTGTTTTCGTTCTTCCGAACCTTTTATCCTGTCCATAAGTAATTACCACCTACCGGTAATTATACTGTTGTATATTATTGATTCATTTAACATTATTTTTAGAGCAACTGAGAGTAATCAAAGCATAGTTTTAATAGAAGCACCGAAAGAGACTGAAAGGATGTTCTGCGTACTGGTAAAAATATACAGCAAGCTTTTAAAATCACGTTTCAAGTTGTATATTATTATAATACAGATCATTAGACTAAGATATTGGTGTAAATATAGATTTTTTGTACTTTAATACAACTTGACAGTATACCTACCATACTATAAACTATTTTAGACTATTTCCTTAACAAAGACAGCTGGAATCTTTGATGTAGATCTGAAGTAATTTATAGGAACATAAATTAGTGATACCATATTGAACACGTGTTTCATTGGCCCCATTTGGAGTTGCTCAAAAATCATGGTGCTATGCTCTTCATAGTATTATCTCAAAAACTAAACTTAAGTTATGGTCTATTTATACATGAACACTTGTCACTAATAATCAAGAAGTTCTTTATAATACACAGAAAAATTGCATGCTGTCTAAGAAATCGTTGCATATTTAAGCACCAGAATTATTTAGTAGTTATATGTAAAAATTTATAACAACAAATTCTGCGAGCGTTTCTTGAAACTGAATCATTTATTTTTCGATACAGTCTCTGGAACTAATGTTTCTTTGTTCGAGGAAAAATTAAAAAAAATTTGTATGTAGCAAACTTTGCGTTTAATAATATACTTTTGTAGGAATAGATTAAGGGATGCATTATTCTTAAAAATATCGGGAGATGTAAAAAAGCACAATTTAGTTGCATAATTGATAAGTTTAGTTGAAATAAATGGGGGATGAAAATTGGGCACCACACTACCTGAATTTTGTATCCTGTATGTGATCTAGGCTCCCGCCAAAAATACCTAGGAAGGGTATAGGTAATTTAGGCACCGTGATGTTTTCGTGGAATATAAAAAAGTGTTAATGACAAACTGCTAGCAACCTACTAGATAAATTAAAATAAAAAATACTAAAAAATGCAAATAACAAAAGTAGTTTGGAAAATATGTAACAAATTTGTATGTCGTAAATTAAATTATAATAATATAACTGGCAATTCGATAAATTTTTCTGAAAGTGCAAATAAATAAAAATGTCGCAGTGCCAGTGTTTTGAAATACCTACTCTTTATTTTCTTGAAAATAAAAATAAATAAAACTATATGCTATATTCCCAACCTAACCTAACCTACACTTAGACTGCAATCCGTGCACGCCAATTCAATATCCGCTCAAAAATCTTGCCTGCATTTTATTACTTTATTACTAGAAGGTACATGGTGCCTAGATTACATGTCGGACTTAGCGATCCTCTTTTGCACAGCAGGTAAAACCAGAAAACTGGTGCCCAATTTGCACCCGCCAAAATAAATAAGACTATTTTGTCTTTCAATTAATTGGGAGAGATGTAAGAAATACAAGATTCATTTGCCTTTGTTAAATTTAGTTGAAATGGGCAAAACCGTTTTGTCTTTAATGAAATTGAAATGTAAAAAGTAGGATTGAGATGAACAAGACTGTTTTGTCTTTAATTGCACTTAAGTTGTTATCGATCAAAATGTGAAACACAAAACCTTGCCACCCGAAATTATTTATTATTGTGTTGCCTCCTAAAGAGGTCCTCACACACACTTTCAAAACGTTAGCTCTTAGTCTAAAACGATTATTATTATTATAAAACATTTTTTAACGAAAATTTGTATTTCATGATATCTGCAGAGTAACTTGAGGGCATGCACTTTTAATTTTAGTAACGAGTATATGTTGAAAATACATTTCACTATCCTCAGACATTCTCAGTAATGCATGCAACATGGATAATTAAGTTTTAACTGACATGTTATGGGAGCAGTTGGAACAGACAGTTACGTGGTTTTATTAAGTAACCGCCGTCGACGCACCTTGATTCGTCAGAATCGGAATAGGCCCCAGTAACTGAGAACATCCAGAACAGAGCGAAGAAACTTGCTCTTGCAGCTGAGCATGGGAACCCGTTAACCAGAGATGTGACTGACTACGATTCAGCCGACTACGTTCTGAGGCACAAACGGCAGAAGCTCCAGATTCTGGAGAATGGGTAAGTATAACGATTTCACTTCCTTTTAGCCAAATCAGGAACCACGCAAGAAGAGACATCACGACAAACCACCCCTCAAACTCAGACCCAGCTGATGCCGAGATGCCGAAATCTCAACGCCAGATTTCCCTAGCCTTATGCCGACACAAAACACTGCAGAAGCAGGTTGCGCACCTCCTGAGCTATACGGTTATTCTACCATACCGATGATTCAGATGGCAGGATGTACCTTAGCGTTATGTGTTCCGGCAGTCACTCCTATCCACAAAAAACGCCCCAGAACAACAGTGGCACCAGTCACCCACATTCGCGATAATTACGCTTTTTGGAGAAGACATGCCGGCGAAGAAAGAAGACAAGGCAGGAGAGCACCAGAAAAGGAGACACAGCCGGAAGGGCCTAGTAGCCAAGACCAGGAGAGGTCTGCTGATATCGCTCACACCAGCAGGCCCACTCCACGAGGCTAATCCGGGTCTACAGCGATAATCTAGGGTAAAGAGCAATAGACCCGCTCGGCCTCAGTCATCTTAGACCATTATCACAGCCAAGGATATTGACGCAGAATACGGCGGGATATTTAAAATCCCTCGCAAGTGACGAAGAAAACTAAATCCACGACGAAAAACAAGTGCCGCCATGTATAAACATTCTTCCTCATACCATGCGAAGGTCAGATTATGGAAAATATATAGAGACACTTAAATATTTCCTCGCTAAGAGCTGTTCAATCAGAATTCAGTGACCTATTTCTTATAACCTGTAAACGGCTGAAAGATTATTTAAAAAATCTCTCCCCAAATTTACATTATTAAATTTTAATTTGATTTAACTTCTTGTAAGATGTCTCGCGGCTATTTTTTAAATATCTTTAGTCAATTTCAGAGAAGTACTTGAAATGCCGAATGATTATCAGATGATTTCGCACAATCCCCCCGTTATTAACATATTGTACTAGAACCGAGTAAGTTCCTAGTCGAATACTTGTTCACAGTGGGCAACTTCCGAATGCAACATTAACACATTTTATTTATCAGTCAATATTTATTATTGACATGTAGAAATAAAAACATGTAATAAACATAAAATGACTTGTTTTTATCGAAAAAAAAAAAATACATTTAAACAAAACTAGACTAAATTACATTAAGATTAGTTTCTATTTAAAATGACTCATCTAAACAGGAATAACCGTTCCAAATGTATTAATGATTTGTTTTATGACTTATCTATTTGTAGATTGAAATTTATATTTTCCTACAACGGAGTTTATCGGCCAACATGATTGCCGCACTTAAATATTAATCACTGTATCGACAAGAATATTCAGATTAATTGTAGGGGTATTTTTTTCTTAAATATATTAATATCGACTTGAAGTGTTTATTTCTGGTTTCAGTAAGTCTTATCAACTCAACTTGTATAATTTATATAATTTGGTTTTTAGGCCACTTGAACATGCTTTATTTCAGTCTATAAGCTTAGCCCGTGTCATGATAAAAATAAATTATTGAAAGTCGCTGATGAAGTAATTGTGAACACGCATTTTATAAAATTTTACTCTTATATTGTGCCAGGTTTGATTTTAGCTGGAATCTACAGAGGCAAGAATCCTACACAAAAATTTTCGCTCCATTATTTAAAAATTGTTGATGTGGCAATGTTTAAAGTTGCCGTTGCTTCGATAGTCAGTGTGGAAGCGATGATGAGGGAGGTCAGCCACACACGGTCGAAAAATTTGCATTTTTTCGGCTAATATTGAACCTAGAAACCTTAAAATTCGCATTTTCGCTTTTTTAAATTCGGGAAAAAATGTCAGCTATCAGATGCTTTTGTCAGCATTTCGATGCCATGCATCGCCGAAGAGATATTCTATTTGTTTATAACGAAAAAATTAATTCTAACTTTGATAATTGTTTTCAACAATTTAAAACTAATTCTTCATTTGGTTCCATTTTGATATTGATATAGGTCTCATTTTGTAGGTTCTTTCAAGGCGCACAACTTTTAAGAAACACTTTTTTTTTCTAAAAATCGATAGCTCTTTCTGAAACTCGAAAATACCATTTTCTCACACCTTAATTGTCCAATAAAATTTTGCCACGCAAAAAAATAGAAGCATAAGAAACCCTACATACCTACCATTATTCTTAACATCCTGGATTCGGCTTATACCTGGAAACTTCTTTTTTATCAAAATGCTAATTCGACTGGAGTATATCTTATTACATGTGGACCTTGACTTCATGATTCATCAACGACTGTTCTTGTTATCATGTCAAGTTCTACTCTGATTGTAGTTATTTTCTAAATATGCTGATTTCAATTCGTTATTTTGCCTAATGTTCTGTTCTTCGTCCACTTGCTCTTCAAGTTTAGATAGTTTCGGACTCGGTTTCGGAACGGTATAAAACTTGTGCATTACCAGGGTTTCACGCTTGTCTTGATATTCAAGCTAATTGAGCTTGATTTGGCTTGAAATTAGGCGCAGTTCAAGTCAAGTAGTAGTATCCGAATGTCAAGTCAAGTCGAATAGTTATGTGTCAAGTACTTAAAAAATCTTCAAAACTACTTGAGTATTCAAAAATTAGCAGGACTTATTAATAAGTTTTCATAATTTGACATAACTTTTAATATTACGTTGCAGTCTACTATAGAATCTAATTCTAGAAGAAAAAGTTATCCATGCAATGAATATTTTTTATTTATAAAACCGATTGCTACAATCTACAATAATTATTGTTACATGTGGGATTTCAAAACGAGATGTAATAGAAAAATAAAACATACAAATAAACTATTTAAAACAAATAAAATCGATTTTCCCGTGCTCATCAGTAACAATACATTTAAAAGAAATCATTAATATCATCGTTCGCCATCCATAAGTTAAGGCACATGAGGCTACTAATGCATTTGTTACCTAACATGTTACGAGGTTTTGTAACAGTTAATACAGCCCTAGAAAATTGCCTTTCAACTGGAGCTGCAGTTGCTGGCGTTGATAAGAAATCTTTGGCCAGTACGGCTAAGTTTGGAAAAATATTTTCATGTCTTTTCCACCACTGTAAAATATCTTCTGAACTGTCAGCTCGTGTTTCAGTCAGGTATTTGTCTATTTCATAAATCCAAGCAAGTTTATCTTCCCAAATAACAGAAGACTTCCTAAATAAACTTAGTAGATCGATGTCAAACTCGCTACATCCACTGGATTGGAAATACTTTGTTTTGAAAATGTCTTCAAAATGCTTGACTGCATCTGTCTGCAACTCTTTCCCCCAAATTGTATGGAAAAATGTTTCCACTTTATGGTGTGGGTCTAAAATGAAAACAACACAATACATCCAGTTGCTTTTTTGTAATAATTTTATATATTGCTGCTTGAATTCTATACATATATTCATTTTTCATCAGTTTCATTCCTTTCACCATAGGAAGCGTACAATATGCATCACCTTGTAACATTGTGGAAATAGTATTAAAACTCTTAAGGTATTGATAAACTTATTCTATTAACGACCATTCCATGTCTGTTAGCTTCGTTCTAAGAACATCTGTATTATCACAGAGAATGTTCAAAGGGCTTTTTTAATTTAAACTCCATCGTAACATTTCAAATGTTGAGTTCCTCCAGTATTGCAATATTTTTCAAAATCTTTGCGTAAATGTTTTAACTTATTGGCTAGATTATAGATTTTTTTTACTGGAGAATTTAATTCCTTGTACAGAATTTGTCTAATCGTACAATTGTAATACTTCAAAAAACAACTTTATTGAACTTCCAGTATGTTGCCCATGCGCCGGAACAAAGTTCAAAAGAATGGAATTAAGCTTCAAATTTTTATCAATGAAATGGGTGGGTAATTCAATAGAATCCTTTCATAGTAAAAGAAGACCAAGCATCTATTGTAAATGAGATTTTTGTGTTGCATTTTTTTAAAAAACGTTAAGTTTGTTCTGTGCCGTCTCAAACGCGTTCATTGTCAGTGAATTCATTTGATTCCTGGTAGGTAAAACTGCTTTGGTGTTTAAGTATTTAGAAAGTATTTTACTTATATCATCCTTGAAAAAATTAAAAGGGGGGTAGTTTTTGAAATTTGTCTTGTTGAAAATCCAAAACAACGTTCTAAAAAAGATAGGAAAGCTGAAATACATTAGACATTATGCCTGCAAATGGGATTTACAAGAGGAGAAATTGCTAACGTAACTTGTAACACAAGAATTATTCCTAAAAGCCGGTGTGTAACCTAGCTAGATGTTTGGTACATTCTTATATAGGCATTAGCAATTAATTCGATTTCTGTATTATATAAAGAAAAATTTCACTAATTGGTATACGATTGATTAAAATTTTAAAACGAAAATAAAACTTCTAATGACTATTTAAACCAAGATAACGTATTTAATCAAAAATAAACTAAATTTGAGGCCATCTCAACCATCTCAACCACAACGACATAATTACACAGCCTTTAATGAACCATATGTTTTTTGTAGATCATGTTCCCACACAGAAACTTATAATTGATCATTTTCAGAGAAGTTTAACCTTTTCCTGAAATTACTTATTAAAGTTAAATGACGACGCAGAGAATAGGTAACCCCGGTAAAATATAGTGAGCCAGGCAATGCCAAGGGTAAAACGGGGGTAAAATTGAGAAAACGCCAGGTGGTGTGACTTGCCATTATGTCTAAAAGCAGGTGGTAACAACGAGAATCGTCTACAACAGAATGAACGCATCTCTGTGAAATCTTAATTTTATATTGAACTTTTGTTACTTACAGTTAGTTGAGTTTCATGTATGTGAGATTTTATATAGTTACACAAAACATCCCTATTACAATACAAGGGATTCTGCAAAATTCAGAAGATATTAACGCTTAAAAAAAATGATATAAAAAGCAACAAAATATAGTAGTATTATATCGTATAGTGTATACGAGCACAATTGAAACCGTATAAAAACTAAAAGCCGGCAAAAACTGCCGGCATCTTTTTATTGTACATGGGCGGAGGTAAATAGAAATGCTTGCCATAAGAAAAACAATAAAGACACGCCGATTGTTTTTACCGGCTTTTAGTTTTTATACGGTTTCAATTCTGCTCGTATATACTATAATAGATCCAGTAAGCTTTTAAAATATTTACCTGCATTTTGCATTATGAAAAAATATATAATGGAATAACATTCCGAGACAAAGTTTATTGTACAAGTGTAGGGTTAAAAACATTGAATTCGGTCAGTAACAATATTCTTTTCTCATTTAAATCTAAATTGCAAAATAACAGTACATTGTTTTATATGGCGTAGAAGTAAAAATAACATTTTTGTATCGAACAATGACACAAAAAAAAATCACTATATTCCATATAATATGACATGCTATTTTTTCTTCAAACGAATGAATTAAATAAATAGTGTTAGTTTTTCTTCAAATACTTTTTGTGCCCTTCGTGATTGACAATGAGACTTTTACTGCCGTTCAGATGAAGTGTCAGAGAAATTACAGTTTAAGTTCACGAATTCGTCATAAAAGTTATGTTTTTTTGACATTTGAAGAAAATAGAATATTGCCGTATAAAGTAAAAATTACATTTTTAGTGTCGACGACGTACTTGACTGACGAGCGAAGCGAGTCCGGAAAGAAGGCCGAGGCACAAAAAATCATTTCACTCCCCCTAAAACGCCATTTTTTCTTCAAACATCGAATACTAGTTAAAGAGATACTGTTATGTGCACGTCCACGCCCTCTTACGAAGGGAGGTGGTAGAATGAAAGAAGATCTGTCTAGTTAGCTACCGGCAGAATGACGCCATCTCTGGGCCAACTGACGAACTACCATTAACACAGATGGATTGAAAAGCGGTACATAATCCGGAATGACAGAAAAATCGAGAAGTAGTCCGGAACAGTCTGTAGTGACATAGAGGTATCGGGAATAAACGCCACGGATATATTAAAAGTGGATCCAACGCACGGAGGCAGTTAGTTATATATTAGAGGAAGATCAGATAAGATAAAGAACTGTGAACAAACTAGTACAGTAACAAGTAGTGAATTTATAGTAGTTAAGCGTTAGTTAGTGTGTAATTATAAGGACTATTTATTATAATTGAGTGTATATTAAACAGTATATTAAAAATAATACTGAACAGAAACAGATTACATAATACCACCCTGCTATACGAGGAGGCAAAAGTCTTTAATGTAAAAAATGTTTACGCTTATCATTGTTTATTGTGGTATTATAAAGTACGGGATTCCGTATATTTCCCACGATTACCCAACAAGATCATTAAGAAATAAAAATCTTGTTATACCATTATATAAAAAAACACATACACAACGATTTATATTCTATTATGGTCCAAAATTGTATAACCTACTACCCCTTAATATTAAAAATATACAAAAGTTAAATAAATATAAAGTAGAATTAAAAAAATTTATACTTGAAAACCAAGATAAGATCGATATTATTTTGAATCAACAGCTTATATAAAAATATTTGCTCCAACCACTATAGTTATAGCCTTGTCTTGATAGTTAGATCCAAATATTATATGCCATCTCTACGATTTCCTCCAACCAACAAAGAAAAGGAAAAAAGAGAAAAGAAAAAAAAAGACAATATGATGATAACTATATGTAATATATTATGTCTATATAGATAATACACCTATCCTGTGTTGATACTCTGCAAAACAATCCACAGCATGCTTAGTCGACTGTATCATTACAGGATGGTGTCAGAATATGTAGAAAACTGTCTTTGATATTTTTTCTCTTTTTTAGTTGTAAATTTTTTACCTGTCTCTGATTAATGTATGTATATATGTATATATATGTATGTATGTATAAGACATACGAGAATGTATATATTAAATTCTTTTGGTCTTAATTAAGTATATATGTACTAGGATTTATATATTAATAAAGTTAAAGTTAAAAATTCGTTTGTAATTATTGGAGCTACATTTGGGGGTGTTTGGAGGGTGTAAACACGTAACAACACTCCCATTTTTCTGCAAATACTTTTAGTGCCGCTCGTGAGCGGCTGAAAGAATTTTAATTTCACTCCACTAATAGTGTTAATATTGTCACTTATAAGTACTTGGCACTCAAAAAACGCAACAAAAACTTTACGACATAATTAAAATACCGTTAAACTAGTCGGAGGAAGTAATTGCGTCCAGGTACGAACTTGAAATATTTAGATGAGCAACTCAGTCGTTCAATTTTAATAGCGCGTTACGGTCTGTGTTCTTGTTTACATATTGTTTCATTCAGTGAAATTATATACAGCACTTTTACAGGTATGTAAATTTTACTATGTTTAAACGTATTTTATACGTGTTTTTATAAACATTTTGGCGGTTAATGAACATTCGGAGGTTTTTCATTTACAAGTGGGTGTGGTAAAATAATATTGTGAAAATGTTTAGGCCTTGGGAAGACCCACAGCCAAGCACCGACAGAGAATGTCAGGAAGTTGTGGTGGATGGTAATGGTTCACAAATTACGAAGAAAGTTTCCGCACAATATTTACACCCACAGACTTAAGAAATGGTTTTAAAACTGTATACAAATATAAAAGCCGTGGAAAAACGGTCTACTTGACGAAAATTCCAGAACGAACTATTATTATCATCATTATTATTATTATTATTGTATATATTTTATTTGATAATTATTTATTTGTTTCCCAGAATAGAATTTATTTAGTTAATCTGGGTCGATTAGATCAATTTAGCGATATAAATATAACATTTTATTCATTTAAAGAATTTAGAGATCTGCTTTATTTATTTTAACTATTTTGATATCGAAAATCTTAACCCTGTACCTACATTTTTGTCAAGGAGTTTAGAGTACCAAAATTAATCAATGTTGCACCAATATATAATCTTGACACAAACAACATAGGGTAAGATTGTTAAATTTACCAGAAACGATATCAAATATCTATTTATCAAACACAATACTTTTAAATCTACTATTATTAATATGTACATTCTAATACATACGAATTTTAAGTACGGCTCTATACTATTTCGTTCGCAAATTGACTCGCTTACCTTTATGGGTATTTAATGTGCATCGGCTTGTGTGATGACAACATGTCGCATGGTCCAACGACGACAATGATGATGTCGTAAAGTTTTTGTTGCGTTTTTTGACTGCCCAGCAAAATCGTACTCCACTATACCTACTACAACATATTATATTCTTAAAGTGTTTTCTTTTTACTGTTCCTTTTATTGTAGGTAGTTTTAAATAACTAATTTGAAAACTTCAACAAGAAAGAAATAGTCAGATCGAAATTATCATCGTTAGATTTAACTTTTGTTTGACGTGAAATCTTGTTTGTTTGTAAATTATTAATTTATATAAAAGATTAGAAAATGGTGTGGGTGATAATCCTTAGGCTCGACAATGTTAAAAAACTCATCCCACGTTCATATTATTATTTCCAAGACATTCAAGCAAATTTATAAGAATGTGAATAGATGAGCTACAAAAATCACCTATTGTATAAGTCCATATTTTCATAGTATGCCCACAACATTACAGAATAAGTGTTGCCTCTCTGTTATCCGAGATTTACGATACGGAGATGAATAAACTATCAAGGAAAATGCCTCAAGATTTTTATGTACGGAAAGTAACTACAAGTGTATAAATTAAGGTTTGAAAGGCGTGACTCTAGAGTACATCAACATTAATAAAAGTGGATTTATTACAATGCAAGATGCAATTCCTCATTGCGAATGCACTCCCGGTGTGGGAGTATCGTAAGGAAGTGAAAGCCGTAGATGCTCTGCAGATGGAACGGGCGGACCGACGGACAGACGTGGCCACCCACAGGAAGCATCTCATTCATATTACATTGGCCTGGAGCCGTGAGGTGCCGCTAGGCGGCACACGTGCAGAATAAGGATCGCACCCCGATACTTGCCAAGATATGTTTGTGGTGTCCGGCAGAAGACTTATTACTCCGGCTTATTACATATCTGTATCGGTTATTAATAGCTCTTCTTTTTGGCTAAGTTAAATTAAAACACTCGGTGTTCTGTTGGTTTCGACACCAATGGAAAATTTATTGTCTGGCGTATTAACGCGATAGAGAAGTAATGATAATAGATATTTTCTGTTTTATGGGAAATTACGGGAGAAAATTAATGAGTGGCTTTTTTATAAGTACACATAAGTATTTTTTAAGCATAAGACGAATTTAAGTTAAAATGAATAATACATACACAGGGGGTGTGTGAAACAACTCACCCTCACTTATAACCACCCAACCCAACTCTGACCCTCTGTCAGCTCAGTTTGGGCAACAAGAAGAAATCAATCAACAGCCATCAGAGTGAATCAGAAGATGGCAGATGCGATTCTATCGAGGATTCTACCGAAAGCGGATATTTTTGTAATTTTATTTTTTCTTAAAATCTGGAATATTGAAGGATGCCAAGGCCTGAAGTTACATTTTTCTTATTTTGTTGATCTGTCTGAATGAAGATCACCAGATTCCAGGAAGCAAAATGCGGGAGTTGATGAAATAATGAGAATTATACATTTTTTTAAAGTGTAAATATGATATTAACATATTTTATATTATACAAATAAAACAAGAATATTAGACTAGGCGGTATGGGCGCTGTCGTTTCGAATTAAATTCGGATTCGATTTCTTTTGCTGGAACCAGGTTAGGAGATAATACCGATTATGAAAATCCATGTTACCAGACGATAACCTGGGTCATTATTTTTTAAAACAATTTTATTTATGGCAAATAGAAAAGAAACCTTTTCATCAAGCAATTTTCTTTAAAATTTTTTCGATTGATTTCCAACAAGAAATGTTCAATAACTTTTTTTCGTAAAGTTGATTTTATATTAATTTTTAAAAATTGAAAAATCTCAAATTTCCCGTTTTTTGACGCTCTAAAAGTGTAATAAAAAATGTCTTTTACAATACATAATTTTTTATAACATCTTTAGACTTTGTATATTAACTCCCAATAATGAAAATTGTCAATTTTTAATTCAGTATATATTAAAAATTATTTGTTTTTACACGAGCGCACGTGCCAGCCGTCCTAATTATCTCTAAGTACTGTGTTGCTGTCTTATGCGAACGTGCGATTTCTGTTGTTTATGTACCTATCGTGATCATTAATTTATTATTAATTCTATTAGTATTAATTAACTATTGTAAATTTACATAATTAAATAAGTATTTAATTTAATACAGGTTTTTCATTAAATTATTACTCTCTTCATGAAATTTTTAAAAATTATTTATTGATATAGATTATTTATTTATGCATATATATTCATATATTTTTTAATACATAAATATTATGTGAATACATGCAACAGTGGTTTTTCTTTTTAAATATACATATATAAATAAAATTGTAAACTAGAACAGTGTATTTAAATTATAAGTAATTTTAATAAAAAAGTGGAGAGTGAAGCCATAAATTTAGTTCTACAACATATAAAGAATTAAACATGAAAACAAATAGAATCATTCCATATTATTTTTTTACACTCTAAAACAAAGTCAGGCAATATATATATTTTTACACTCTTGTTAATTTCAGGTATATTTTAAAAGAATTAAATTGACATTATTCTTCTTACAAAAACATACTTTTATCTTACAAGCTTTCTGGCAAGTACATGGCTTTAGCAAGTTTTCAGGCAATGCAGATTTAGTCAGGAATAAAGGTAATAATGCACCTGTTTCGATTTTGTAACCAAAGCGTGTATAATCTAGAATTTGATAATAAGGATGCACTGCATTCTTCCAAAAATGTATGTTTGTGTGCAGAATCCCGTAACGTATGCAGACGCAAAGCATTAGAAGTGCATGGAATTTTTTATAAAATTATCTCTATTCTAAAATACCGAGACAAAATAATAGCTCTGGCTTCATCTGCATTATTACTTTGTGTCCTTAATATTTGTAAATAAAGTTTTTCGACGTTTTCCAGCTGTTCTGAATTCAATTCGAAACCAGTACTCAGACATCTAAGAGCTTCCTGATATTCAACATTTCTTATAAATTCTGACGCTTTCTTTTTCGTACCTTATCTTACTGGTTGCATCGCACCTTGTAAAAGCATGATATGCTAACAAAATTTCGCAAACGGGAAATTAACGATTTTTCAATTTTTAAAAATTAATAACACTAAAACTATCAACTTTACGAAAAAAGTTATTGAACATTTCTTGTTGGAAATCAGTCAAAGAATATTTTTAAAAAAATGTTTCATGAAAAATATATTTTTTTATTTTTCATAAATAAAATTGTTTTTCAGTAGGTTCCCGTATACGCACGTATACAGTAGTGGCACCTATAGATCTTGGGTTGATCCCTATAATAAGACAGAGTAGAATATAAATAGCAAAGTAATCCACGTGAAAGAGAACTATATATTAACATTGATGCCAGCAGCTCAGCAAGAATGTTAGAGTTTAGCTAGCCCGCTAAAGAGAAAAATGGCAACGGCGTAATTTATATTTGTTTCTTTTCAGCATATTATTTGTTCATTTATCTTCTCTTCTATCTTACATTGGCATCGACTCAATATTTTAAAATGCCACTACTGTATATGCAAATACTATAAGTCACAGTTCTTGACGAATTCACCGAATTTTCTTTGTTCCTTTCGTTAATGATTCGAAATTCATTATTTCGACCTTGTAGTTTAACTGTCCCAAGTAATTATTTAACATGGTAGTTTCCCTGTATATATTTTAAGCAATTGGTCTATTATGATATTGAGTTATCATGTATTACTATTGTTGCACCTTATATTAAAAATTATTGTTATATAAAGAATTTATATTTTCAATAAAAAATAAACCGGACTTTTCTTTTATCTATGAAACTACCTGCGAGTGTACGCTTTTGCTTTTATTAACGATTTTTCGTCTACGATTTCAGAGATTCCATCTAACATGTTTATTATTCAAATAAAACGGAAATATATTATCTTTCATACATATAATTATATATACAGCTATTATATCCTTCAAATATAAATCGTTTGAGTAGTCATTGCAACAAAAAAGAGTATTTCAAGACAAGTTGTAACAGTAGAATGAAATGAGTACAATGTTCAATGTTCTGCATGTCTGCGTACACATTTCTGTGCCCACAGGAATATTTACCTAACTGATGATGTTTAATAATGCAGAAATGCCTATACTGACTGATATTTATATTACGGCCATTATTATCTTAAAGGTATGTATCCGTAAATGTTGAGATAATTGTATTTCAAAGCGTGCCTTCTCTTCTCGTAGCAGAATGCAGAAAGGCCAATAAAGAAGATTAGAAATACTTAATCCTGCTGCATACCTTTGCATTTAATGCTTACATTTCCATAAAGTAGCCATTTCTTTTCCACAGAAACTCGAATATGTTTTAGAATTACGATTATGTACAAACCATTCTTTAAAGTTGTCTCAAGGAAAGTACAGAGATTTTGTTTCCTTTCACGAGCCCTTTAAAATTCTTACCTGTAGTTTGGCATATATTTATGTAATTTAAAGTTAATCATTTAATGAAATGCTACCACTAATACAAAAAATCTTTTATCAAAAGACAAAATATACACCCAATAACACAGCAGTAATGGCAATACGAGTTGGGGAAAGTTGCCACCTGGGAAGTGGCAGTACCTCCTGGCAAATCCTAACCTAGAAATTCCCGTATATTTCCCGCATATTCCCGGTGGTTTATAGAAAATTTCAGTATACTTTTTTCATCACAATATTAAAATATACTGAACAAGGCCTTCACGAGAAAAAGCATACCTATGAGATTTTCCGGAACAACCTATAAAAATAGCAAAAACTGAGAAGGAAAATTACTGAAAATTTTTTTTCTCAAAGATCTGAAAAAATTCACAGAACATTTGATTGTAAACAATTTCCATCTACATTAATTTTTTTTTAAATGCATATTTTTCAAGATACGAGCATATTTTTTGGTGGAAAAAAATTACAATTATTTCACGCACAAATGCTCGTATCTCGGAGAATATACATTTTTAAAAAAATTATTGGAGACAAAAATTGTTTAAAATTAAGTGTACTATTGTGCATTTATTTATATTTTTAAGAAAACGTTTTTCAGTGATTTTCCTTATCAAAGTTCTTACTATTTTATAGGGTTTTTCGGGAAAACTTTGCAGGTATGTCTTTTATGGAAAAACCGATAATGAAAAAAGTTTTGTATTTTAAAAATATACTTACATGAATTTTTTCGGATTTCTATACAGTATTATGGTTTATTCTCTCCCCTTTTATGGAAAACTTCACAACACTGTATCTCAGAAACTACGCGCTTTTAGTATTGCTGAATTTTCATTTCTATATCGTTTTATTTTGCTCGTCTTCTGCAAGTTAACAAATCAACAACATAGCTATGTTTATAACAGTTTCTAAACAAGAGTGGCGAAATCGAAGTTTTTCTAAATAAGAATACAACCACAATACAGAAAGTTTCATGAAAATCCAACTACTTATTTAAAGTCCCAAGTGAAATGCTAATTCGAGCGTACCTTCTAATGTTATATTGTCTTTTTTTAATACTACCCTATTTATTCTTCATACCGTCACATTAATCGCACAATTCTTAGTAAAAAAAGTGATAAGGTAGGCAGTATGCACCTAAAATTGATGTTTTGTAAGAAAGTTTTAAAAAACTGATTTTTAATTTTCATTTATTTTACTCGTTTTTATTTCAATAACACAGGAATAGAAAAGGCTAAACAATAACAAAAATATGATTGCCTATTTTCTTCCATATTATTATTTATTTTTAAACAGCATTGGATTCTACAGAAAAAAGACTGGATTTTCAACCAAAAATTTATATAAAAAATTACAGAGCACATCAAGTGTAACACATTAACTGGGACGCGCTGTATATTTGTTTACTGCTTGGCGCCTATTGTCGGCAAAAATAATGTTGCACTTTTATTCTTAGATTTCTATATCAATCTCTTCAGTTTATAAAAGCTTTAGCATATCAAGCAAGTTAATAACCCTCCTTTGCTTGTAAAAAATCAAAAAGCACTATTTACAACTTATTTTTAATTGAATTGCCCCCATTTATGTAGGTGGCAGATCCATTATCCACATTACCAATTAAAAATTATGACTACTTACCAAGTACACTTTTGAGAAAAACTCTTAAAAGACACGCTTTCGATTCGCGTTTATTCAAAACCTAAAAAGAAATTGGGGTTTTGTTTGCATTTATATGATTGCAAGATTTTTTATTGGTTTTCTACAATACCAAAAATATAAATATCGTGTATTATTGTCGGCCTAGCCAGAGTCCCTTGGTACGAAACGGAGAAGTCAGAAAGATGGTGATTTTTTTTAAGCAAATGTTTGCTGAAAGCATCGGTGTCCTACATCTGAAATTTAAAATATTCTATCAGTACATCAAACAAAGACTAAACAAAAAAACTCTCACTGTGCACTCATAAAGTCATAGAATTTAATAAGAGACTACTGTGAAGTTTATGGCATTACAATGCACCCTGCAAATATTCACAGACTATATAAACCATTTGATTCCGTAATTAGGGGCAATAAATATAAGACTAACTGTAAGTTCCAACTCCCGATGTCGGGTTTAACAAGCTATAAAGCAAGCAGTCGAAATATTCTTTAAATGTTGGGTCCATAAGGATGACATCCAAATCACTTGACCACATGAGGCAGATGCGGCCAGATAGCTGCCCAACGTTTTAAAATTTTATCACAGCACTCTCTTTAACGCTCTCATTTACAAAATCGGATGTAAGTACTCATTCTTATGTAGCTTGTAAGAAGATGGAGATTATTTATGCAATTCACTTAAAAAAAATAATCTCCAAAGTTTCGTATTTTGTAAGCGAATGACCCAAATTTCCCATGTATTTCCCGCATTTTCAAGGACAGTATAAAAATCCCGCATAATATCCGGTTTTCCCGGTCGCTAAACACCCTGAGGACCTAAGCTCAATAGGATAATTTACCCGTATCTGCTGTTCCTTTCTACTATTAACACAACCTATACCTATCTCATCTTCAATCTTGTTCTGATTTATAACGAAAGGTAAGATGTTTCAGCAATCTGGGGAGTACTTTTCGCTACAATGCCAAATATTTGATACTTTGGCCGTTTGGCCTCACAATGGAGAGTGATGAAGATCCTTCCCATATCTTCGACAGTTCTCGTAGTTCAGTTCGTGATAGAATTCATGTTTAACCAGTTCGTCTGCTAAATCCTTCGTTGAAATCCCAACGAGTCTCGGAACCCATTCGGAACTCATGCAATGTCTTAACGCCTGGCAAACTCTTCTGAAATATTGTGTCTCCTCATTTCTGTACAAGGTTTGCCTTCGTCATAGGAGAGCTGACTGCGTGTAAATACATAATATATGTTATGTTATTGCTCCTGCTACTCCTTATTTGTTCTCTACCTGACATTTCTAAGATAGTGGTAGGCGGAACATAATCCAGACATAGAGAGACACAGAGAATCAAAGAGTTGATTTTTGCTTCATCCACCAATCTCTGTTTGATACAATTAAAGTAAACTGCCTCTCCAACATTTTTCTGTTGCTTCCATCACAATTTGCTACTGATTGTCTTCCTAATGTCTAGTTTAATGGCAATAATTTTTAAAAAAATATTTCCTCATAATTTTAAAAATGTAGGTCGTCACACAACTTCAAAACAAAAATGATACGGTAACATATGAAAATAGTTATTTATCTTGTAGCTTGTTATTCATTTTTATAATGGTTATTGTTTTCGGTTCTAGTTTCGGCACTTATCAATTAATTCGTAACATCCAAACTTTTTTGTGGTTATTACACCAAATGTACATCACTTTAAGTAATTGTTCGATGCCTATCAACAAATGTCTATGAATCACCTACAATACGCAGTACATATCGATATCTAAAGCTAACAAATAATTATTATATATAACCATACATCATAATGAATTATTACAATAGCTATAAGATTTCAAGCATTAGAAAATTTTTATCTAACTAACGGCTAAATAATCCTCACATTTCGTTGCCACTTTCTAAGTATCAAATTTATCAACAAATTGAATGCAAATATGTTTTATATATTTTTAAAAAAACACAATATTGCTACGGCAAACGGATACTTAATGGAACCAAATTGCAAAAAACAAGTTTGCCTCTATACCTATTTGGAAATTGCAAGTTTTATTTGATCTTAATGCATTGTAAACAGGAATCCCACACTGTGATACAAACGGGCTGGTAGACAGGACATATGTAGAGTGCTTATTTCTTGCAACACATACCTTTGTGAACTAACCATATCAATAACAGTTTCCACTACCGTCATGGTCAACGCATTTGTGCGTGACTTTATGCGTCGTCATCATAGCCAATTAGTAATAATTAGCTGAAACGTTTTGAAATTTGATGATACTAAACGATAGACAGAAAAACCAGTTGTTTCAATACACGGAGCTCTCGATACACCGAGTCTAAGTTACTTTAAAAACAAAAAATTGGTAAAATTGTGATGCATAAAAGAGACTTTAATATTATTATCGAAACGGGTGATACTTCGAAAAATATTAAAAATAATCCCAGTAAAGACATGCATGGCATAAATATTAACATTATAAAATACGTACAAGATATAATTATTATTCCCCTTACAAAATTGGTCAACTTTTCCGCAGTGCCTAAAAATATCAAAAGTAATTCTACTTATTAAGAAAGGCGATATAAATGACACTAACAATTATCGACCTATATTAATTGTGCCTATGTTGGGGAAAATAATAGAGAAAGTTCTTTTTCAGCAACTCGTTACTTTTTTTAATGTAATAATCTTCTGTCAAATTGTCAATTTAATTTTCGTTTGGGTAAATCTATGGTGGAAAGTATAATGTAGCTTTTGAAAATAAAAGTGTTGCTGGAAGTGCCTTTTGTTATTTGTCGAAAGCATTGTACAGCATGACATCCTGGCTAATAAACTTTGTAAATATGGGCTAAATACAATAGCTGCAAAGATATCTATCAGGAAGAGAACAAATTACTGTATTTAATGGAGTATCGTCATCTTCAACAAAAGTGAAATTCGGGGTACTTCAAGGTTCTGTGCTTGGTCCCCTATTATTTATTATATATTTTAATGACCTATCAAATCATTCAAACGAGACCACCATGATAAATATAAATAGTAGTATAATCAATTTATCACAGCTTATGCAGCTCTCATATTTAAAAGTTTCCGACTGGTTCAAAGCAAATAAATTAAATCTTAACGAGTCAAAGATACAAATTATGCTTTTTTCAACCCGGGATTTAGGTCATTTTGACAATCCAGAAAATGTAAAATTCTTAGGTGTAATTATAGATCCACATTTACATTGGGATCAATATGTTGATTATTTAAGTATAGTTCAAGTAGGACTAAACTGAGACAGAAAAAACGTAACAAAAACTTTACAACATAATTATATCGCCGCGGGCCATGGCGCCAAGCCTGACATCAAATAACGACCCGAGACCCGACGTACATTAAAAAAATATAAAGGTAAGCGAAATTTGAGAACAGCACTAAAAAAGAGTACCGATATTTTAATGGAGTCGTAAAGTTTCTGTTGGGTTTCTTAGTCTCAGGATTTTCCTACTTGAACTATAATAAACTATCTAAAGTAGTATACTTGATATGACACCTAATGGTAGAATTATCTTACAAGTATAATAAAAATTATAATTTAAAAAAACTAAAAAACACGCTTTAATAGCAAAACGAAGTAAAAAATAATGTTTATATATTTTAAATATCTTATTTTAAAAAGCGTGGGGTGCTTTTTACTATATTTCTATTGCACCCCACGCTTTTTACAATAAAATATTTAAAATATGTAAACATTATTTTTACCTTTTAGTTCGTTTTGATATTAAGGCGTGTTTTTTTAGTTTTTTTAAACTATAATTTTTTTTAGTCACGCCATTCAACCTGCTTTTCAAAACCGCTGAGTATCCGCTAGTAGTACATAATTAATATTACATCATAATGTATGTATTAAAGTTGGAACTAGCGCTTAACAAGGGCTTATACAACGGCAAATACGTTATATTGTCACGCAGTACCTAGACAATTATTGGACCACCCGGTATATGATTTTACTCAGGAAACGATTTAGTTACAAAATTAATTTAATCCGATATCTTAAATAAACCAGGTTGCTTGTTACAATGTACCGTGGAAATCCAGCAAACTCAGCAACGGGTGCACACGGCACGCTAGTTGCAGAAATGCTGAGAGTGCAAGTACCGGGAAACGAAATGGAAAAAAGTAAATGAGTTAGTTAGTTGTCGTCTCGGTTTTTAGAGAAGCAGGCCTAGGTGGTGCGTGGGGCAACTCCCTCCCAGAGGCCATGCCTCAGGGTGGCTAGATGTAGTACAATGTAAGTAGTATATTTTATTATGTTCATTTCATTGTTTGATTTTATTCTATTACAATAAATGTTCAATCTGTTATGTTACCACTATGTTTTATTTGTGTGTTCAATTAGTAACGTAATTTTACCCTCTCGGCATGCCAAGCGAGTAAAGTGACTTTAGCCATGGCTATCGTCGGCACTTACCCTCTACAGGGTGATGCTGGCGATATCCGTGGACGTCCTGCTAACCCCCGTCGCGCAGTCGTGACACATGGTGTAGGTGCCGTATGTCAGCTCGTGACAATATTATTAACATCGGCGCCTCCGCCAAAATGTCGTCAGTAGATTAGTCATTTTTTTATTTTATCCCGATGATCCTGGTGAGGACATTAGGACAAAGTTGTTAAATTATTGTATTGTCATCGGTCCTTGATAAGTGTGCAAAGTTTCAGTTTAATCTGACGTTTTGAAGTGGGCGAGAATCACGTTCAAAAATTGAAAAAGTTGCATACAAACAAACAAAAAACAAATAAACAAACATACAGGTGAAGCTAATATAAAGCGTGTAAAAACAGTTTATTTCTCCCTATACCAAAGTGCATACTATACTTCTCATATACAGAGAATATTCTCACTGCAGAGACGTGTTATGAGAATAATGACAGGATTGCCGCTTAGGCAAGATGCGAGGTAAGATGTAAAACAAACATTTATAGGGATGAATGTTCTAACAGTTCCTTGTTATATTCTTACAGCACTTATGTATGTTAAACAAAACATCAATAAATATGTTTCGCACAGAGAATTTCATGAATATAATACCAGACACAGAGATCTAGATTGTTTAGAGTACACCAGATTAGTTAAAAGTCAGAATGCAATTAACTATTATGGTCCAAAATTTTTTAACAAATTACCACCACACATCAACCAATTACCAGAAAAAAAAATTCATTTCACAATTAAACAAATTTTGCTGAATGAAGCATACTACTCATTTGACGAGTTTTTGTCTGGATGTTTTATTTTAATTTTTTTCTCTACGTTTCTTATTGTTTGTCGTTCTGTAATACATGCAATGTAATAAACAAAAATAAACAAAAATTTTAATTGTAAATGATTTCACGTCAATAAAATGATGCAGCTGAATGTACGGTGTACTTGGAAAGCGAGAGATAGAGATGTAGTAGAATATGACAAATTGGACAAATTTATTATACCTAATCTTTAAATTTCTCTGTGCATTTGAGGACATTAGGGCTAATTTTATTTTAGTTCTACAAAAGGGAAAATGTTTATTTTAATAATATCTGACAAGAATTATTTTTGCATATCGAAAATAGAAGAAAAAAAAATATTTTTTTATATATACTTTTTTTCTCTCGTCATCCCACATTGTAACATGTTTTTAATGTCTTTTAGTGAAAGCCGTTTTTTAAAATAATGATTTATATGAGAGTAAATTGCACCGTCTTTTCGGCTTATATCCGGAGCGCTCTTAATACTCCATAAATCTGTGGGTTCTGGTGCAACACTTTAATATGGAGTAGCAGGGCCTAAATAATGGACATTATTTATGACTTATTCACTTACATAATTATATTAAAGTTAATTCAAGCCAATAAACTATAAAGATATTAATATTAGCTTATTGAATGTTTCTGAAAAATATTAAGCCGGATAAATACATACAACTATATTTCAATATTTCTCTTTCTCACTGGGCGAAGATAAAAACAAATATAAGGCAAATTATCTATTTGCTCGAAAACGTATACTTAAAGAACTCAAATATTTGTCAAACACCTTCAAATCAAAAGTACCGACGAAACAAATAGCTTTTAAACTGTTTAAGTAGACTTTTACAACCACATATTTAAGAGTTCGGTGTATTTTATTACTCATCATATGCTTAATTACTATGCATGTGAGTACAGTTCCGTATTTTACTGGAAACTAATAAAGAAAATCAAATAACGTGAAATGAGTATATTCAATATTAGAATAAGTTAGTAAATCCTCCATTAAATAAGGCGACCTTGGAATAGAACTTAAAAGTAATTTATAATAACGTCTTAATTAAGTTTTAATTACTAATCTTCAAGTTAATCAACCAATAAACCGACGCGGTGCTTTAACTTTAATCAACGGTCATAAAACAAGCAGCACTGTAATAACAATAAAGAATTTCATTTTATTCACATTCTTCATCTTTGTGTGGTTCCAATTTTCGATCGGTTGATCTATTCTAAACCATAAAGCTTTGGCCTTTGAACACTTTTTATCCCCGTAAAAACGAACTGCTCAGAAAGCTGATCTGTATCCCACGATTGACAAAATTGAACTTACCTATACGTAAGGGAATTTTTCATATTACCAGATTAGCCAGATACGATTTGTGCGGAGGATGCGGCAGAGACATTATATTAAAAATTTTCCCTTTATGAGACCATTTAGCTGGAAATATAATAACTTTTAATTTCGTTAATAATATTTCTTTACACAGGGAAATTATTTTATTTCGAGAATTACAACTCTGCTTTAAGAACATAACGTTAGAAAATAGAAGAAGGATAATGAATGTTTAGAACATTTATTAAATCCGTATAAACACAAACTTAGATTGTTAAATATCGCTATATATTTTTGTGACCGCGATAATAAAATAAACATCAATGGGAGTCAAATCAGGTGACCTAGGTGGCCGATTTACTGAACCACTGGTTCCAATAAGTTTCATTTAGGTAATTGCGAACGATGAGTATTGAAAAGTCCTGCCCCAACTTGATGAAAGTACATGTAATTTTTTTAAATTCTAGGGTAGGTTGATAAATTAATTTTAAATTTCATTATGGAGAAATCGAAAATATCTCTCGCTAGTTAAAGAACCATAAAAAATATGGGATCGAGAATTATCCCTAAAATTATGTTGAACCCTACTCTCTCTCTTGGAACCCTACATAGAGCTGAATTTTTAAAACTAAAAATACTTGGCAGCAATTTTCCATGTTGTCAATTTACCATATTAACCACCTCTATTTTAGCTCCGTGTATTAATTAAAAATTTCAAAATAACCAAATTAATAACCATAATTTAGCTTTAATTATATGAAAAATTGCTGTTAAGTATTTTAAGCTTTATATATATATATATATATATATATATATATATATATATATATATATATATATATATATATATATAACATTTAAATTCTTATTTAGAGCATTGGTTCTGATATTACACCCTCTGCAAAGAACAGCTTGCTTTTGACACTTTTCAAAACACATTTTTGCTTTATAAAAGCCACGCTTAAGCAGTATCTCGATTTTTGACAATAAAGCTTCTCGTGTCATCATGGCTGCGGAACACATTTTCTCGGAATTTGCACATCTGAAAACAAGTATCACATGGACAATAAAAAAACCGTTAAACCTCCAATGTCAAGATTCAATTCAAATTTATTAAGAGACATGACCACTCCGGATAATCAGACATGCGAAATATTTAGAAGAATAGGCTTAACGAGGGCTGCATTCGGCAATCCGCGAGATGTATTCAAGTCTGATATTCCTATATATCTAAAACGGAGGGTATATGTGCAACGTGGACTTCCTGTTATGACATTGACAAAAAAATTCATAAACAGGATCAGAGGTGCTCAGCACGCTATGGAAAGGTCAATGTTAAAACTTACCTTAAGAGATAAGATACAAAACAGAGAACTGCAAAAAAGAACAGGCCTAACAGACGCAGTAACAAAAATCGCGACCTTGAAGTAGAATTGGGCTGGTCATGTTGCCAGACTAACGAACGGCAGATGGACGAGAAAAATCCTGGAAAGGGGACCAAGACACAAGGCAATAAGAAGTAGACGCCGGCCACCGATAAGATGGACGGACGATCTAAAACGTATCGAAACCAACTGGATGCAAGTGGCTCAAGATAGAGATAAGTGGCAAAATTTACGGGAGACATATGTCTAGCAGTGAACGATAATGGGTTGATTGATGATGATGTTGACCACTCTGATTGTCCCCAGGTATCGCCCCTACTCCCCCCCCCTCATCTATTATAGCAAGAAAGCTAGTGAGAGACATTTTTGCAGCGGTATTACGATCTATTATATTTTATAAACGTATCGGAAATATTTTGTTCTAAATATTCATTGTAACCCATTATCATATATTTGAAATTTTAATATTTATCACTAACCCAATTCGTCGTAAACCATTCATTGATTACTTCTAATATGCTGTTAATTTTTTGAACTTGCTTCACATTAACTCCAGATAAATTTATTATAGTATCGTCAGCAAGGAGATGTATGCACCCTTCTGAATCGATTAGGGATATATTATTAACAAATAGCGCGAAGAGCAAAGGTCCTAATACGCTACCTTGTGGAACACCTTTTGTTGAAAAGTTTTTCAGACTTAATATTATTTATTTTGGTTTGTTAATCAGTCCATATATGCCTAAACCATTGATATGCTGTGACAACAATTCCGAAATTCTGGTAAAGAGTTTTTACTAAAAAAAAGTTCTCTGTTGACAATTTCAAATGCTCTTTTACGTCTTACGGCCTCAAATATTGATGTTTGCATATTATTCTTTCTAAAAAAAACTTCGAAAGTGTCTTCAGAATAAAATACGGCTAAAGGTATGGCCAGAAAAGTATATCTGGAAATTAAAATTCTTGTTTATTGTTCAATAAAAAACTAGGTACTTCATGACTTCTTTCTTTTTAAAACATATCTCGCATAGTTTCAATATAAAATTAATACCACTATAATATTTCAGAACGGCATATTAATTGACCACAAAGAAATATGTTAAAATATATGAATATAATTAATATTTCATTATATTTTGACATATATTTTGATCAAACTTCAGATAATTCTCGAATTTACGGTCAACTAATTTATTTCTTCAATTCAAAATTATCATTTCCATCATCTCCATTTGGTTGAGTCTGAATGTACGTCGTATATCAAGTTATTTTAATTTAAATATTGTATTAAAAAATTATAACATTCATCCCATTAAAATCTAATGGCTCCTAAAAGGAAGTCACTAACACTGCTAAGAAAATACATTCAAATATACCTGTTTGTCGCTTCAAACATAAGACACTGTTGAATGTAACACTTCGATGAAGCCTCACGAGAGAAACACCTACTTATATGGATGCTTTAATTTGTTTTGAAGGAAACCGACAATTTATAAATGATACAGATCAAAGTATGAATAATTTGTCCATTTTAGCTATTAAGAATCTAGGCGGGTCCGTAGAAAAAAAATTATATCCAATATCTCATTGTTTAAATACATAATTTATTTATTTTTGTCTAGGTATTTTGTGGTTAAAGAAATTAGATGTTTTATTTTGAATTGATTTGTCAGTTCTGTATATATATATATATATATATATATATATATATATATAGATGAAATTTTACTCACAATGTTCTTTGCATATAAAGTAGCAGATTAAGGCAATTCTGTTTGTGTACGTCAAGATTAAACTAATTTAATTCCCATAAAAAAAAAAAACAGAAAAACTGCTCTAATATAATAAAATGTGTTGTTTCTCATAGATAAGGACGTTTGATGCCGAGACGGTAATAGTGAACTATATATACAGCGGTTGTGTTAGAAACCACCCGGACAGTCGCTGTTATCCCTCCCGAGTGCGAGTCTCAGCTGCGGCCGATAGCAATGTCGTAGGGAACGGGTATTGTGTAGTTGTTTTTGCGTACATGTGTCCTGGTCGAGTAGTGGAATACCTAATGATAAATTCCGTCAGGACGTTAACCTAAATAAGGCTATTAAAAACGAAAAACGAACAAAATGATAACTCTAATAATAGATAACTGTATCTAATTCTGTAACAATCTCTTATTCTGGGTTCAGGTGATGATAAGCAGAATGCATGCAATAAATTATTCATAACATATTGGTCAAACAGATAGTAAATTATTAGACAAATTAGTAATTTATGACAAATTAATGTAGGAAGTACTTCGAATTTATCAAAGTTTCTACAAAACTTTCCTTTAAGTAGGATCAGTCTTTCGGCTGGTGTTTGTTGCAATCGAAGCATTAGCGTTTTGATGGTAATATGCAATTATTACACTTAACGCGCCAGGTTTGTAACTTGTAATTCAGCGCTTGGCGGGGCACATAGCCCGGAGAGTAGCTGTTGGTTGCAGTCTGGTTACGTTCCTTATAGTAAAATAAGGATTTTATAGAGTAGTTTGCGACTAAAAATATTATGTTTTAACTTTCAGCTGAGGTTTCACAACAACGAGCTATGTATTCAATATTTACTTGATTTGTTTGAAACATTTATGATTTACATCGTATTTAATTGATATATATTAGCTTCCATTCTAACATAACAATGCACACCTTTTTATCTGTGCAATCTATAAATTTTCAATACAGAATACATTGCTGAGAAGAGAAAAGAAACATATACAACAATACAACAGCTAAATATTGGTTAAATCATGCAAATATGTGGTGCTACAATATCGATATGTGATATATTATGAAACAAAGACACGACATGATCGAATTAGTCACATTTTCCTATAAACTCAAATGACCACGCCCTTACGACCATTACCCTAATAGACTGACTCATCGTAAACGATTTCCACCGACACTGGCATTATTCCCGAGTTTATATGGAATGTCCGGTATTAGGGCTAATATACGGAACATACACTCAAACGCC
This sequence comes from Leptura quadrifasciata, assembly GCA_963675555.1. NCBI lineage: Eukaryota > Metazoa > Arthropoda > Insecta > Coleoptera > Cerambycidae > Leptura > Leptura quadrifasciata. The sequence goes on from OY776675.1 coordinate 88,600,119, forward strand.
ACTTCAAGGTATCTATCTATACACCGTTACTATTACTGGAAAGTATTTCTATTACAGTCACTTGAACTGTTGGACAAATCTATAAATACAATTGATGTTCTAATTCCACTGAACATTTGCCCATTCATATGGATGAATAGGTTACACGCGAGTGTGTTGGCAAACCGTCAAGTATTTAGAAAAACATCAAGAAAACTATAGTGTTTTGTTTTTGAAACATGCGAAACATTTTATATACCAAATTTTGAGGGAATATACAGTACGCACAGAAATATTAGTGTGTACTAATAATGATTAACAGTGGTAAAATATCTTTGTTAATGTTATTAGGTAGAAAATTTATGTAAATTAAAGATTGTTTGTTTGTCATTGTTTATTACTAATAATAATATAGTCAATCACTTTAGTTTTTTTGATAATCTTAATTGCTTTAGTTTTTAGGTATTACATCAATATTTAAATTCATACCTTCTACTGAGAACAAATATACCGTTAAATCTTTCACAATTTATTTGGGTGCTTGTGAACCTTGGTTGTGCCTATTCCGTAGTGTAAAAGACAATGATTTATTAAAAAACTTCTAAATTCATAAATAATTCTGAAAACATAAAACAAATCTCTAGAAGGGAGACTTGAGGCAAGTTTGGGTACTCTTTTAAAAATATTTTGTAACTCAACTTTTAAACAAAGGTTTAACCTCAAAGAATGACGCCATTCGTGAGATACCCGAAGTAGAACTCACTTCTGGAATCTGCGAATAGGTTCTCGACTTTGGGAGAGAGAGGAATCCATTCTTCACTTTTTTTTAGGAATGGGTAGGTATAGGTACACCTATTTCTCAACTTGACAAATATCAATTCTTTGACAACATAAAGAACCGTTCTTATATTAGTTATGAATTACTGAAACAAAAAATCAAAGAATCGAAGAATTGATTGATATTACCCTTACCGAATTCTACACCATCAGAATGTGACAGATCGCACTTAGATATGTTCTTTAAAATATGTAGAAACACTTTGGAAGGGCATAAATTTGGTTTCTCTGGATTTATAAGTGCAAAGTTAAAACATATTTTCCATTTAGTTTCCAATAGGTCATAAATGGCTTTGCACAATGGCTGCAACCTGTGAACGCAATGTAAAAGAAATTATAGCACAATTCCATTTCTTTGGGTATATAGGATTGTCCATTTTGTCCATTAAAAATATTTTATTAGAAGTCGGCTAAAGCGCGTCATGTAGCAAATTCGCTCTGACTCTGCTGAGTCCTGGGTTCGTTGATCGCCACGGACACTGGCAATATCGGTGGATAATAGATGTTGTCTGCTTTTTTCAAATGTGTAACGCCCTTCCAGACAGCCTTTGGCTTTGAATTTGGTGGTTGTCTACTATATCTGGTGTGTTATGTTTATTTCTTAATTCGTAGAAATTTATAAAATGGTCAAATGGAGGTACCAGCAGTTGCAATTATGCCACATATCAGACGAGTCCCCCTTTAGTACACGTAAATTAAACATAAAAGTATAGAATAGGAGAAATAATTTATAAAGTTTTTATATTACGTATATATATTCCTAATAGTGTTAATAGCAAGATCCAAAAAAGTTCCCATCTACTCAGTGTCCGCAACATCCCTTCTTTTGATAAAAACTTCCCCCCGGTGGTACATTCTGGCGGCTTCTCTCAATTTTCTCGTAAACCGTTGTACAAAAGTAAAAAATGTATAGAACCGAAAATGTTGCCCATTAAATTCTACACAAAATTGTTATATCAACATTTTAGCTATTCCTTACTCAATTCTAGCAAATAGCGTTCAAAGTGAAGGGTAGTTTTTAGCACGCTGTTTAAATTATGTTATGTATAATTGTATAAGTCCAGCGATCTTATGAACTCATACATACTCAGGCGATAAATAATAGGTATATCAAACAAGATAAAGGATTTGGAAAATGTTATTCATATTTTCAACAACCCCGAATATAAACGCTACCCCTAACTTTGAACGCTATTTGCGAGAATTGAGTAAGGAATAGCTAAAATGTTGATATAACTGTTTTTGCGTAGAATTTAATGGGCAACATTTTTGGTCCTATATGTTTTTTACGTTTGAACAGCGGTTTACGAGAAAATTAAGAAAACCTCCAGAATGTACCACCGGAGGGTAGTTTTTGCCAAAATAAGGGATGTTGCGGACACTGGTTAGATGGGAACTTTTTTGGGTCTTGTTCCTAACACCATTAGGAATATGTATACTAATATAAAAACTTGTACTATTTGCGTGTAGTACTACTTTAGGCAGATATAAAAACGCCAGGGGCCTGGAGAACTGTTGTTATTCCTGTTTCATCGATTTTCCATATCCATGATGAGCTGAAAACTTATGTCCACGTTAAACCGTAGCGAGTTTTCTAAAAAATTCTTCAAGATTTGCTATACTGAAAACTGGAGCTCTACAGTTCTCGGTAGAGGTCTTGGATCACGCTTCTTAGATGAACGCATCCGCTCCGCCATTGCTTCCTTTCCAATTTTTTCTAAATTTCTTATCTAATTTAGAATCACGAAGGGCTCTATATGGAAAACCACATGTATCTTTTAGATGACTCTTTGTATAAATATTGTCAAACTTAACTTCTCATTAGCCTCGTTAACATTGTAAAAATATAAGCAGTCATGATTAAATTTTACATTAATATTGTTATAAATGTGTGCCATACCACGGAAAATAGCCCCCGTTGCCATGGTATTGGCTGAAAATAGTCGCTGTTATTTAATATAACATATAATAATTAATTGTGTGATTAATTTTAATTAAAATTGTTTATTGTTTACTTACTCCTATTTGTTAATTTGGTTTAATAAACACATATTATATATCTGTTTCTTATGTTCATTAAAAAGGTAGAAATTTATATATCTCCAATTATTAACTCATTCAAGAAATAATCTAATAAAATATAACTCAACCTTGCTAAATTAGCGGCTATTGTATTGTCACAATTTTTCTCGAGTGCTCCCCAATTTGCCTAATAATGACCCTCAACCTTGTTGCTGTAAGTAATTACAAGCAACAATCTTTCGGTTCATTACTAGAAAAAATTATCGCGTGATTATCAGTGCCCTTGGTAAATTACAGCTGCTAATAAAAAAAGTAAAATTTTACAGAATTAATCTACATTAATGAATCTTTTAATCTGTAAAAAGATTAGTTTCTTAATATTATTAATCTATATTTTTTGTTCCTTCTCAAAGTATGTGAGTATAGTTTTCGCATAGTTTCTCTTTATACTGTCACTTAAATTTAATGTCTGACTTTCACTAAACAGCAAAGTAAACGTCGTTAAACATTAACAAGTAAAAACATGACAGTCGAGTTCCTAGGTCGATAAAACGACCATAATAGCACTTGATCTTAGCAATTATCAAACAAATCCTGTACGCTCATCTCTTCTATTGTTCAACCAGATTAGGTGCTATCTGCAGCGTCGAAGTAGTAAATCATCAATCATTAAGTGGCAAGTTTTGTTTGGATTTTGGGTCCTAACAATGAGTTTATCGAAACTAAGCTCCCCGGAGGGACAGGTTGAGCGGGCACAACCCTACACACTAGAACAACGTCGGTTATCAAAGAGAAAAGGAGTAATTGCCAAAGTTGATACGCTCTCTAAATAGTATTGTGCTGACTAAGAAATAAAGACATAGCCTCTAGAACGCCTGTACAGTTGAGAAATCCTTAGAATATCTTTGGAATTTCCCGTACATGGTACGAGAAGTGATATAAATGATAACACTGTCAGAGAATAATATGGTATACTTCTACCCTTATTATTTTTATACAGTGTGTTACAGGTTTGAAACCTATAAACAGAAATATTGTAATATTATTTGTATTTAACGCATTCACATTTAATATACGATAGTATACCTATTGGTATATATGGAGGATGTACTTGACTGACGAGCGAAATGAGTCCGGCAAGAACAGCCGAGACACACAAAACGTCGAATATGATTTAAATAAATACTGTTATGTGTCCTTCAAATACTTTCAGAGCCGCGAGGGACAGCAAAAGACTTTTAGATGTATATCATCAGAGACATTATAGTTTAAGGGTGCGTTACCAAGGTCAAATAGTGCGTAAAATATCATCATTCTTATTTTACACTCTTCTTAAAAACGACCCAACAGAATTCAGAATTGATTTCATTATGTAAACTAGCAAACTTAAGACAATGACCTATTATATTTTATATTGTAATTCGAGGGTAACATTAAGTTTCCAAAATTCTCTCCTTCCCGATTATCCAATGCGAACGTACCTGTCATTTGTCCCAAATCACCATAAATTGTTTTATATTCAACATAGCGCTTAAATATTCTAATAGAATATAATACGATGTAGTATAAAATAAAATGACCTAAAAAAAGTGAAAAGTCTGCATAATATTTACTCCTATTAAAGTTCAATGTCGAATACGAATTTGTTAAATTTCGTGTGGGCGTTTTGCTACTAGAGGCAGCATCATAGCGATGACCATTGTTAAACCTGTGTCAAAGCAGGATCGGGCTTCATTTTTAATGTTTGAAATAGCGCTTAAAACTTGGTTTAATTATTTGTTCACCATTAATGTTAAGAAATGACATTGTCATTAAACGTATTGCTGAAACTTCAAGATGTTCTGTGTGTCGCCGAGGTTTTGTTTGTAACTGGTACATATAAACATAAAATCGCGTCGCGATTACAGTTCGTACGGTCCTGTACGCCACCTAGACTACTGTGGCTTCTGTGTTATGGACAGGACGAGGTAATTTGATTACTATTATATAAACGTTTTAAGTGCCGGAATCACATCCAAAGAAATGGTACTGTCCTTCAAGCGGAACTACACGATGCTTACAAAATAATTACATTTTTTACGGACCTATTTTGCTAGTTTAGATGTAATTGATAGTATGTTTTTATCAAGTACGTATGTGCAATAAAAACAATTTTTTTTAGAGAAAATTAGTTTTATAAAGCTCAAAATAAAACACTGCGCCTTTATCTAGTACACATACTAAATTTTACAACTCCTGCCGCTTAATACCAATATTAGGGAAATCATACTACTCATACATATGCTTTTACTGGAAACGTGATTTTCATTTATAAAAATCCTCATTCAGGCCTTTTTTACTTTAACACGTGTCATTACCACGCAAACATTTATATTAAAATGGAATTTCCTAAATACAATTAAAAAATCACAGAAATGTGTCAAGATTGTCAGTAAATAAACAGTTTAGTTTATGAAACTTATTCTAAATATTTGTGAAAGATAAAACTGTAATGCTAACATTCTATTTATTGATTCAATGTTAAATAATCTTTTTTTTCAGTAAAATGTGATTTTGTGTTACTATAAAATCTATTTAATATTAAGATTAATAGAAAATGGATACAATAATATATACGTATCATAACACTTAATTATTAGGTATCATATACACTTGTGTAATAAGACACTAGCAATTTATTGTATTTGAGAAATTTGACATTTCGAATATCAATATATTATATGTACCACATGCATGTATGGCAACAGCACCAGAATTGGTCCTTAAGTCATAGAAATGCATAGCACATTGAATTTATTATATAATATAAACATTAATCAAATAGGTAATATGTAAATGTATTTGAAGGTCAAAATACTAAATGATAGCCAAAATTTCATCTAAGTTATAATTGTTGCGGTGGTGAAAGGATTTTTTTTCAAAATGTGCCATTTTTATCTCGATTTTTATTGAAGGGCTTGGTACCAACACTTTGATCGCATGTGCAGGATATTATTTTAACTAATTTTTTATAGAATATTATCAATAAGTACTAGAATAGTATTTTCTGGGGAATAAGTAACTTCGCGAAAAAATGCGAAAACCGGGGAAAGTTTTTAAGGGTGAAATAACCTGAAAATCAGCCATATTGCTCGCATAATTTCCAAATGAAGTAATTTATTTCTTCTCTTATCCCTCATATTAATGGATTATAAACGATTGAAGAACTAAAGATACCTCACCTTATACAATTGTTCCACACCGCACTATCATTTTTTTTTATAGATAAAGCGACGCCTTTATACAAAAATAATTTATTTTTACTTTACAGTTACGATCAATTAAATATTCGTTTTTAACACAAAATGCACACGAGGGGAAACTTTCTTACAATAATTCCACCCTATTTTATAAAGTAATAACACATTTTCAACTTTCTGGTAGGTATCTAAGCATCTGATAGAATCCCAGAAATTATACTCAACTAAAAGATACTATAAACTATAGGAAATCGTCAAAAATTATTTGTTGTAAAATTAATTTTAACGGTATGAAAATAGATATTTGCTTATTGCGATTATGGCACATTGTGCTATCTTTAATAGAAGCGAAGATAGAGAAAAAATTCCACAAAACAGCGACGAGATCATTAAGTTATGCAAATTTCAATACATATTAATGTTATCTGTGTACTCTGAATTGCTCATAAACATTCACTGAAATTTATCCAACCATGGAGTGAAGCTATCAACAAAAATTAATGTTTCTGTTGAACACATAACACATAACCTTTTTAGATAATGTATTTTACCCCATAATTAAGTATTTTCTCCATTTCAATATAAAACAAAATTACAATTATATACAAAGTCATCATGCTATAGAAACCGTGGAAACATATCCCAGTTCAGACTACATACGCCGCATTTTAATAATACCTACCAGCCAACAAAGCTGATAAGGGAAATATTTCAATAAAGATAAAGTATATTTAATAACGCAGGGATAACAATAAGCATTGCATGTTACAAGTGCGCGATATCTTAACAGCATTTTAGTCGAGCTAGATTTAACGGAGTCTGCTACGGCTACAACAGATCAGACAAAAAGGAAGGCAGTGTAGACGAAAATAGCTCGCAGCACTCCATGTTTGTTGAACACACTTCTTGTGATACCAGCAACACGCGACGTTTACAAACCGTTTACCCTTTCTTGACACAGCTATCCAGAGCAATTTTCCTTCGTTGTTTAATGCTTCCTTAGAACTATCAGAAACCGTTCCAGGTTTTTGGGTAATTACAAAAATATCACGTTTTCGATACTATTATACAAAATAGTTCACTTGACGAATTTAAACACTTAGTGTGTAGCATATATTACGATACAAAAGTCTACGCACATATAACAGAAAGAGGAGATACTTGAAAACCTGAGGCACAATGTGAAATAATAGCGTTCTTGTAAAAATTATGAAAATGCGTCGTCAAGAAATGTATTATCATACTTAGTTACTGAGGAAACAATGTTCATGTAAATATTTACATTACAATATCACAAGCATTCATGTATCTTTCTGTCAGATCATTGTTAGGTGAATGAATAATGAAAAGAAAGTTTCATAAGGTAAATAATAATTCCTCGTGATATGAATACATAATTAAATCACTCAGGGAGAATTTCTCAACTTTAGAATAAATGATTATCTTAAGAGCCCAAACGCCATTGAAACCTTAGCATATCTTCTCTTATTCGACTGTTTATGAAAATGAAGAAAAATATTTGGTACGAAGACAAACAAAACAATTCTTAATCTATGCATCAATAGATTTATTTTCCTTTTTTTCAATTTTTTTTTTAAATTTATTACGTAACTTATAACCACTGAAAATCAAAAAGTATATATAATTAAATGTCTATTAACAAGTGTTATCAATATATATTTCTGGGAAAGACTAATTGCCGCATAAATAGAATTTTCAGAGCATATTTTCTGAACCGCTACCTACAGGTTTGGCAAATATGACGAAATTTATCGATTTGGATGAAATATTCGGAACGGGTTGAAATTTTGGGAACCAGCTTATTTTGTGGTACTTTTTAACATATTAAAGCCCCCACCCGTAGACGCCGGCGGAGGGGAGGGGAGGGAAATAGGTAAAAAAATCGGTTTTTCGCAAAAAACTCGGAAAGTCAATCAATTTTACTGTAAAATATGTACACATGAAAATTATAGGCAATAAAAATTCGCACAATTTCGTTTTTTTTTTTTAACTTCGTACGACCTATTGGAGCCGAGATAGATTTTTTTGAAATTATGACAGTTTTGTGACGCAACGTAAACGCGCGCGTTCTTCGTTAATATCTCAAAAATGGTTGTTCGGATCGAAAAATATTTCAAATAAAAGTTGTAGAGAATTCGGTTACGAACAATTTCCATTCTATCAATATTGGCAGAGATATGAATTTTTAAACATCTTTATAGCGCACTATCAGAATACTTCTTTCATGATAAAATTGATAAAAACTCGAAAACGATAGATTGTACGCATATAGTGTATCTAATGGAAGTTGAAGAGAATCAAATTTTGAATATGTTTGTGTATGTACATTAAAATTGATTCTCTTCAACTTTCTTTAGATAAACTATATGCGTACGGTCTATCATTTTCGAGTTTTTATCGATTTTATAATGATAGAAGTGTTCTGATAGCGCGCTATAAAGATGTTTAAAAATTCATATCTCTGCCAATATTGATCGAATGAAAACAACAACTTAACAACTTTCATTTGAAACATTTTGCGATCCGAATGACAATTTTTGAGATTTTAACGAAGAACGCGCGAGTTTCCGTTGCGTCGCAAACTGTCAAAATTTCAAAAAAACTTATCTCGGCTCTAATAGGTCGCACGAAGTTAAAACATTTTTTTTTATTACCTATAATTTTCATGTGTACATATTTTACAGTAATTGATATTTTCCAAGTTTTTTGAGAAAAACCGATTTTTTTAAACCTATTTTCTACCTCCCCCCCCCCTGCCATCCGCCGGCGTCTACGGGTGGGGACTTTTAATATGTTAAAAAATACAGTAAATTTTATTGGGCTATATCAAAATTGAGGAAAAGTAATTTGACACCAAGATACACAGAACAATAGTCTAGGTTTCTATGGATTTACTTTTTAAATTTCAGTGTATATAACGTATGTACAAAATAAAGAAAATAATTAAAAACATAAATAATTCTATAGAAACCTAGATTATTGTCTTGTTTATGTTGGTACCAAATAATTTTTCTTAATTTTCATAAACAGTGCAATAAGAGCAGATTTATAATTTTCAGATTTCTCATTATTTTCAGAATTCCCAAACCTACGGTGGTTCAGAAAATCCGCGCCAAAAATTCTATTTTACGTGCAGTTAATTTTTTGCAGAAATATGTCAATAAAACTCATTAACAGACCTCAAGTTCGTTTCACTTTTTAACTTTCAGTGTTTAAAAATATGTAATAATTTTTAAGAAATTTGAAATAAAACAAAAATAAATCATAGAGTACTCCAGGCGAATAAGACAAAAATAAGCCAAAATTGGGTATGTCTAGAAAGCTTAGGATGTTCACCTTCTAATAAGTATTATTGCAAATCTTATTAGGTTCGATTTGCTCAGTTCAAATTTGAGGCGTTTTCGATTAAAGTTACAAAATCTATGTTTTCTGGTTTATAACTTGATGAGGTGCCTGCATCAACTGTACAAATTTAAAAAGTGAAGTGAATAGTGAAATAGTTTTTTTTAAGTGTGTAGTTTAAGTTTTTTAAAATTTCTTCTGTAGTAGATATAAGTTACGTTATTACCAGTTTTTATTTACTGTATGTAAAAGGAGTATATATTCAGTTTTAAAAATTTGTTTTCTAACCAAACCAGACCCAGTCCGCCCGGCCTTGCAATCCGCCATCGTGACCAACGCGGTGGTTGCACGGTCGATCCTGGCACGGGTTCTGGGGAGATATCTGTTATTATATTTTGAATACAGATTTATTGAATTGAATTACACAATTCTCTTATAGAGCCTTCCGGGATAAAGGGGGTCGTCATTACCTGTCTGTAACTTGAAACGCTGTTAAAACGAAGCTAGATAGAGAAAAAATGCTCAGAACATTTTTTGTACAGCATTAAATTCCTTACAAAAAACCGTACCAATTGCGGTTAATACATAACCGATTTTCTGTTGTATTGCGAATACAAAATTCTCGTGTTTCTTTCGTTGTCTCATTTAAACACTCAAGAATTTCAGCATTTATCTGTGGCAGTTTTAGAGTTGGGCAGTTTCTTGGACTGGGATATTTGCTCATTAATTCGTTTTTTGTTTGTTTTCCGATACCCTACTGTGAATATGTTTTCCAACGCAATATAATTCCTTCATGGAGCTCATCTTCCTTTTCTCCATGTTGTGGCAACGAACCAAAAGGTATCAAATTCTTGGACTTCAGTTGAATTAATTTTGTTGTCAACGTCAACTGGGTTAGGATTATCGTTGTTAACTGGTATAGGAGTTATATCTACCAGTTTGACCAAATCTGGTTCTTCCAGTGCAGGGTTAAGATGATTAACATTATGTCTAATTTTTAACTATTTTCGGATTTACCTGCAAATTTAGGCGGAGTTATTTGTTTGTCTATTAACGTTACTTAGTTTACATTATTTTGGATAAACTAAACTAAACATTTGCATATTTATATTAAACATATGTAAAGGTATGTGTGTCAGTATATGAGTACCGCACGATCTCTATAATTATGTAAATTATAATTTATAATTGCTTATATACGCTCATACACAATGCACTGTAGGTAGACATGATTAATCAAGGAAACAGATCGCATGATCTGTTGCAAATTTTTACGAAAGATCGCCTGATCTATTGCAATATTTTACGAAAGATCGCCTGATCTTGTAAAGTATGTGATTTTGCGTAAGTACGTTAGGATCGTGCGATCCCCATAGTTGTTCAAATGACTTTTTATTTATTTATTTTATTTACGTACGCTTACATGCAATGCAAATAGGTGGTGTACATAAGGAGGAAAAACAGATCGCTTGATCTTGTAAATGTATGTATATAAATACTTAGGGATAGCGTAGCGCGATCAATTTACTTATTGAGATTAAAATTTGCACATATTTAAATACGCATCTCTGTAAATTTGCACATATTTACATACGCATGTATATAATGCATGTAATGTAATGTAGGTAATGTATGTAATATGTGCAACGTATGTAATAGATGTAATGTATGTAGGGATGGTGTACACAAAGAGGGAAACAAATCGTATGATCTGTTATAGTTTTTCACGAAAGATAGTTTGATCTCGTAAATGTATACATTGTAAGTATGTAAGAATATGAGGATCGCGCGATTCAATTACTTATTAATTATAATTAATATTCCTACAAGTAAGTCGATTAATCTAATAATTAATGCTGTAAAGATCACATTTCAATGGATTATCTGACATTCTTAAAAACAACCCGAACTGTGTTGATCGAGGTCAACAGGAACCAGATTTTACGAAAATATCTCGGAAAATATTAATAATAATGATCTCTTTATTTAGCGAATAGGCTATTAAAAACATACATTTGTAGAGTATACCATAACTACGGGGAATGGGGAACATCAGAGTGCACCAGCTGTACTCGGTTGCTAGTCCGTCGGCGTCAATGTCGATACGAAAAAATATGTTCTTGAATAAACAAAGATAATTAGGATGTAAAATGAAAACTTGTTGCTGTGTACCAAAGTGCTCTACTTTAAGTGTACTAACTAGAATATTGTCATGATTTATTAATCTAGAATAAAAGAGGATTTATAAGCAAAAAATTCAATAAGTTCATAAATGTAATTATATAACCTTTCAACCAACTCTAGCCCGTCTTTTTCCCAGCTCCGCTTTTAAACGATTTAATGACCAACTACCGTAATCATTTTTATCAATTGGGCTCATTTCTATGAATAAGAGATTGGGAAACTCTCGAAAATCGGGAAATTTAAACTATTTAAAGGTTATATATGATACAAGTTGAGAATGAAATTAAACAGAGTACGCATGGCGTCATCTATTGGATATATTAGGAACTGGCTTGGATTGTTCCCCATTGGAGTAGAGCCTCCGGTGCACCTTAAAATGTTATTGAATTATCAAGGGTATGATTCTGGGTTAGTTATATAAGATTTCTAAAATCACCATTTTCATGAAAAGACAATTCACGCAAAACGATCTGACTGCACTAATGAATGATAATGACAAATCATAAATTGTTTGAATAATGATATGAAAGATTTTTTTGACAGCCACTGACAAGTCACGAACTTTATTATTGTAAATTCCGGTCTGATTGATCTAAAATTTAAACCCACTCATTGGGACGAATTAATTATTACAAACAACACTGTGTTCATTTTTTTTATGAGAATGACAATAGCTATTTAAACAAAAGGAATCATTTTAAAATATTCATTATCTTATGAACTGAAATTTAATCAAATGGGTTACGACGTATAATGCTCCGGCAAGTGTGTATTTAAATTACCACTAAAGTAAACAATACATATTTTCAGAGAAATAAGACAAACTAATATTCGCTTTAGAAAGATTTCGTAAAAATTACATACTGCAAAGTTTCACATGTCACGACTTCGGGAAACTTCCCTGTACTTTTCCAATCATGTTCCCCAAGCCAAGCCTCAAAAATACACCCTTTCAAAAGCATATTATATAATGAAATTTGTGAACAAACTGGGGGCGCGCTTCTCAACGGACCGATACTAAATTTGACATAAGTATTCTTTGGTTCATATCTCAGCTAAATTTGATGACGGGCCAGCTCCACTTTTCAAAATCATGGCGGATCAAAGTTTTCGGGAAGTATGTTTTGCTAAAACGCAAAGAAAAGGAAGAAACGGCCAAGAATGGATTTTTTTTATTATTTCACTCAGAAACATATACCTATTCCACTAGTTTTTTTTTTATACATTTATTTAACGTCGGCCTATTTCCGCTACTGAGTCCTAACACCGACGCCTCTAGACGAGCTACCCCCAATCAGGAATTTTGCCGAACCTCTTCCCTTAAGAAGAGTAGGGATCTTTTACTTGCCTAACATTTAATAGACAAGGGACCGACGGCTTTACATCCCCTCCGAAGGATGGTATATCTCCTATACAACCCTCGCCTAAAATTGTATAGCTTCCGCGCATACACTGATATACAAGCCGCTGGAAGATGTGTGAGGCGAGGACGCGGTTTCCGTTGGAATGGTCACCCATCCAAGTATTAACTGCGCCCGTCGTTGCTTTACATCGCATACCGAAGTATGTACATAGTAAAGACGCACCTACGCTCGCCCCGTTCCACTAGTTTATTCATCCATAAAAGATCTAAAGCAGTGCAGAGCAAGACAAAGCGAATATAGCTTTCTGATTCGGGGTTATTTTAGTACTGGACGAATTGCTACCGTATACAATTACATAATATGTAGTTTAATAAATTCTGATTCTCGTTTCAGTTTACTTTGCAGTAAACTCTTCTCAACTTTTCTATTAAAGTGGTTTGTAACCCTATATATGTAATCGATAACCGCGGTGTAACCAACAGGGGCATTAAGATAGTTTAGTTGATACTAAAAGTTTCCACAACATTAGCCTAATTATAATTTCGCATAACAATCTACAGAAATTGCTTGGTCACTATAATTAATATATCTTTTATGCGGCCGCTTTTTGTTTTAGAAAGATATTAATCTGGCCATGTTGAAAACGATGAATATCGGAATTTTACATTCTGCTTTTTATAGTGGCCTTATTTCTTTAAAAGAAATATTTTACAATTAACGCGGTTGCTATTCAAATATACAAAATAAGTTATTCAGCGATAAAATATATTGTTAGGAGTAATAAAAATGTTATAGATTTTTTATGGTGTCATTAATCGGAGTATGGAGCTAGTTATTTGTGGTTGCATTCGATTCAAACATTTTACAATGCTTACCACTGAAAATAATAATGGGAAATTAGGTGTGCGGAGGTTAACCCCGACATTTAAGCAAAAAAAACAGTTCTACAAGATTGTAGTAATGTACTACTCTATATTGTAAACACTTTTTTAAAATGCAGAAAAACTTTTTACCGAACATTGTAATGTTAAAGACAATTTCATAAGTAGTACATTTAAAAAACGGTAAACAGGAAACCCCTGGAAGTTGCAATTAAAAAAATTAATAATAATGGCGTCATAATCAAAATCATAATCTGAAAAAAAATATGTCCCTGACTTTTAAAAAAATTAAATTGCACGTTTCAGCGTTTCTCAAAAATGTTTTTGGCCTATTTCCGCTACTGAGGTCTCCCCTCAGAGGAAATGCCTGAGATAACCAAGGAGGAAGTCTGGATGTCAATCTCAGAAATGAAAAACAACAAGGCACCAGGCAAACATGATATTGTGGTTGAGGCAGTGAAGGAAGGTGGAGCAGGGCTATTGGACGCTTTAACAACTCTATTTAACAAGTGCCTTATAGAAGCAACAACACCTACAATTTGGAATTTATTCCATTAGCAGTCATCGTAAATATGCACATAAAGGGTAATACTTGGCGATCTGAAAAACTACAGACCAATAACTATCTGGCTCTCGCGCCTCTATAAATTGTTCACAGAAATCCTAACCAAACGTCTTACACGTCGATTTCTATCAACCAACGGAAAAGGCCAGTTTTCGCTCTGGATACGGGACTAACGACCATATACAAGTCATTAAAACATTGATCGAGAAAACAACTCGTGCTAGTATTAGTGGATTACGAAAAGGCTTTCGACTCCGTTAAGCATAGCGAGATGTTCAAAGCGCTTGCTGATTGCCGAATTGACCACAGATATTCTGCTATATTGCAGAATATATAATACAGAAATGCAACAGCATGTATAAGAGTGCACGAGCAAACGGACCGTTTTAGAGTCGAACGTGGTGTCCGGCAAGGTGATACAATATCTCCTAAACTATTTCCAATCATTTTAGAATATACGTAGGAATATTCGAGATTATAGTCTAGGGGTATAAATGTCAACGGTGAACATCTTAACCACCTCCGGTTCGCTGACGATATTTTACTGATTTCGGATAGCTTAGATAAGGCAGAGGCAATGCTGACACTATTAACATCTGCTTCGCATAAAGTCGGGCTCAAGATAAACATATCTAAAACCCAATTTATGACAAATCTAGTCCCCAGCCAAAATATCTTGGTAGAAGGGAAAGAGATTTTCCAAGTTACAACCTACAAATATCTAGGCCATGAAATTAAAATTGGCAGGGACAATCAGACTTGCGAAATCGATCGAAGAATTGGGCTGATCTGAGCCGCGTATGGAAAGCTTAAAGACGTCTTTAGATCCGCGATCCCCATATGCTTCCAGCGAAAAGTATTCGACCAATGTGTTTTACCTGTATTGACTTATGGATCAGAAACTTTAACCCTAACACAGAAATCAGCAACAGAATAAGAGTAGCTCAACGAGCCATGAAACGTTTCATGTTAGGAATTACAATAAGAGAAGAGTTCCATATGAACAAATACGACAAAGAACTAGGGTCAGTGATACAATAGAACGCATGATTTCTCTGAAGTGGAATTGGGCTGGACACGTGGCAAGGATGCCCAATGAAAAATGGACAAAACGGATTGTGGAGTGGCGACCCAGGCAAGATGTGTTTAGGAATAGAGGGCGTCCACCAACTAGGTGGACAGACGACATAAAGCGAATCACAACGAATTGAATCCAGGACGCCCAGGACCAAAATAAATTGAAAATATTGAGAAAAGCCTATGTTCAGCAGTGGACAAGGCAGGCTAGGCTGTTTGATGATGATGATATTCGTGTATCATATCTCCCTCTGAGGAGATTATACTGAACACTTCTTGGAAGGTCGTTAAGATCAACTATAAAAATTTCAAATATTTTTATTAATAAGAGAGCTACAAACTGTTGAATATTTAAAAAATTTTGAAAAGCTAATTTAAAATTTGTAATTCGAAAAAGTTTAACAAAGTCTATTTGCCACTACTCAAATAATCTAAGAAATGCTCATTTGCCTGTAGATAGCTTCCTCCTTAATCAAGCTCAGATTTAAAGTGCACCCAAAAAAGGCAAATGATAAAAAATGTTACAGCCTCATTAAAATACCGTTAAATTAGTCGCAAAAGTAATTGCGCCCAGGCAAGACCTTGAAATATTTAGATCAGCAGCTCAGTCGTTCAATTTTAACAGAGCGTTACGGTCTGGTATTATTAATATTTACATTCTAATACATATAAATTTTAAGTTCGGCTCTGTACTAATTCGTTCGCAAGTTGACCCGCTTAACTTTATAGGTCGGCTTGTTTGATGACACCATGCCGCATGATCCAACGGTGATAATAACGAGATCTTAAAGTTTTTGTTGCCTTTTTTGAGTGCACCGTAAATCTGAGCTCGACTATACCTTTTTATACATATCCATAAAAGCACATTTTTTGGTCAAGAATAAAAATGTACGTTTTATTTACATTATACTTTTATTGTCTCAGGGTGCATAAGTTGCCCATGTTGAATGTTGTACATAGATACATGAATGGTAAAACATGTAAACCATTATTTTAATTTTAACTTTGTACAAAGCTAAATTAGTTTCAAGATATTCACATTTCACTCTCTTGAATGTATATAACATGAAATTTTAATATAAGAAATATGAATTGTTAACAACAAAGTAGTGTTTCCTACTTTCTACAGCTTTTATCTCGCCCATTCGACTTTCGTTCAGCTTTAAAGAAAAAAAACTATTATACACCTGATACAGAAGTAAAATCCTCGCAGAAATTTTACAAATATTATAGACGAATACCGTCTCAGTTGTTATCTATTTCTCTTGGTGTTATTAACGTTATAGCGGCATGACTTAAAGACATCTGAACTCACAACAAAGACAAACTGGAGATTCTTATGATATAGAATGAAATAAGACTCCAACGAATGTCGATCCTAACTGCAACGAGTCTGAACATTTCAAAACTTTTAGTATGCTCTTCTAGTCAATTATTGTTTGGTAGGTATATAGCTCGTTCCATCTGAAGAGAGAGAATTAAATTTTGACTTGTCATTGAATTTATAAGTTATATATTGTTCGTAGAGTGCATAAGCGCTATCTAAATCCTGTTATAAATACGGGTATAAAGGTCTCTGTAGAGAGTATTTTATCCTGCATATTAATTATATATGCAAATTCATTTATTACTAAATCTACATGTTGATATTATCAAATCATTATATATCCAAATGGTTTATTTCTTTAACATCATCAATTTTATGAATTCGATTAAAAATACCAAACTTCAAATTGGACACAAAAGCTGCTAAAATAGTTGCTATTAAATATAGGGGAATGATTACAACTCTTAATTCTTATGACATAATCGTACTCCCCTGTTGAAACTCATTAGTATTTTATTATCATATTGGTTAGGCTTACTTCCAATTAGTACAGTTGTAATTGAATCAATCGATGGATAGAACCAGTTAATCTTATCACTGTCACTTGGCTATTATACATAGCCTTTATCATCGAAATCTTTTGTGTGGTTGATAAAGAATGAAAGCACGAAGCCTATGTCTAAAATTTAATGAAATTAGAAATATTTTACTATGTTAATTATTCTCAACTTCAGAAATACAATATGGAAACAATCATTTATAATTCCTCTAGCTAAGGTTAACGTAGTAATGGAACGTAGTCATCCCAGATCAATCAATATATTAGTAGCAATGTCTAAGCTCTTGGAAAGAATAATTAGACTAACCGAGCATTTAAAGTCATAATATCCTTCGAGTGCAACAATCAGGGTTTTAGAACAAAATAGCACTGCAACTGTCCTATTTAAAATATCCAACGAATTGACAAATGCTATTCTTTCCTTTTATTTGGGTTTTCTACCACATGTATTAGTTATCCTCTTCAAAAACAAATCATCTAGTCTATAGATAAATCTAATGTTAAATACTTAATGCTTCTCGACTAAAGCAAAGCCTTTGATTTAACTGATCACGATTTACCTCTAGCAAAATTGCATTATTATAACATCAACATGCACCTGTTAAGCTGTTCATAAAGCTATTTCTACAACTGATCTCAAGTCGTTAGACTGGACAATGCGTCTTCATTCAAACAAAAAAGTAACATGGTGGTATTCTACAGGGAACCATTTTGGAGCCATTAATGTTTACGGTTTTCACTGCTGATCTCCCTACATCCCTAACTGTGGAGTTCATTTTTACGTGGCTGACACTCAAGTATACATATTATAGAATTCAGTGCAGTCTAGCGAAGCAGTACGAGTGTGAAATGAAAATTTGGCAACAATAATTAAGTGGTCTAATAGCAATGGTCTTATAATCTATCCAGTGAAGTCAGTCCCATTATTTAAATTGTGGCGTAACGTTGAATCAAATTGTGTTAACTTAAAGCCAATGCTAAAACCCTCGATGTTATCTTTGACAATCATCTCTCCTTCGAAAATCATGTTACTGCATATTTAAAACTCTTTATAAATTTAAATATGTTCTACCATCAGATGTTAAATGGATACTTGTAAGTTCAGTGTATTTAGAGAAGTTTGATTACTGCAGTGGATATACACCACTGCAGTCTTTTCAAAACAAAATAATTGCTTAAGGTATGCATAAAATATCAGTAAAATACATCATATCACCCCCTATTACAATAGCCTAAGTTTATTTAAAATTGAGAATCGTTTCATCATGATGTTCTCTTGTTTGGTTTGTAATATTGTCCATCAACATTCACCATTATATTTGTAAAATCTTCTTCAGAGCCGAACTCAGACATACAACGTAAATACCCGTTCTTCTTACGCTTACAGATGCATCATACTGGTATGTGCACGCCTACGCCACTGCCTCATAGAAAATACTAGAAGGACTGGAAAGATCTCGAACGATATACTGTAACATTCTAGAATAATCGAGTACATTCGACGCGGATCTATGCAGAGTGGATCCAAGCGCACTGGAGACAGTTATGTATGAGATGAGCAAGTGATAAGATAAGACGGAGAACAGTAACTAGTTGTAGTGAGACTATAGTAGAATAAACTTGTAATTAGCGTGTACTAATGTGTAATTGTCAGGACTAGTTATTATACTTAAGTGATTAATAAAGTAGTGGTTTATGAAAGTTCTTGTTGCAATTTATTGAACCTACAGACAGGGTACTTACTGGAGGTTGTAGACACGTAACAATACTAAAAATGTACCAGATTTCCATGCAAGCATGCTTCGCAGGGATTTCCTATTATTTATTAGACCATTATGTATTACTAACACTGTTACCACATGCTTATAATTGTTAAAGAGATTGTAAACACGTAACAATACTAAAAATGTACCAGATTTCCATGCAAGCATGCTTCGCTGGGATTTCCTATTATTTATTAGACCATTATGTATTACTATCACTGTTATCACATACTTATAACTGTTAAAGTGATTTGTAGATTTTGTGGAGAATAAATATTATTATTATTAACAACTTCTTCCCATGATAAAAGTATTAAATCGAAAAGCAGTGACGGCTCGTGGTTATAATCATCGGATACCAAAGGAAAAGATGATAGAAATAAAAATAGGCGATTCTGAAGGTTATGATTTTTAACCACTCTAAAATTTTGCAATAGAATAAATTGTATAAAAAATGATTTGGCCATTAAGAAAATACTACAGAATAACGACTTATTTAATTTTTGCAGCATACTTAAATTTACTTGCAAATAACTGTTCTACAAAGTCGATGACCTGTCCATTTTCATTTGCTAAAATAGGTTTTTACTGCAATCGCAAATATACACTTGAATACTTGTCTTAATTCATCCTGGGATTTGTACAACTGATTTGTGTATGGTGCATTAACTAACATCAAAGTTTCAAACTCGAGTGAAGCACCATTCAATACTCATGCAAAGTTTGCATATCACGGTGGTTAACCTAAGCTTTATTGCAAAGGAAGTGCAAAGGTATTAGAAAGGATTTACCATGTTCCTAGAAGTATTTCATAAGCAGAAACGCTGTTTCCTTTCTTAATACATCAGGTA
Source organism: Leptura quadrifasciata (assembly GCA_963675555.1). Taxonomy (NCBI): domain Eukaryota; kingdom Metazoa; phylum Arthropoda; class Insecta; order Coleoptera; family Cerambycidae; genus Leptura; species Leptura quadrifasciata. The sequence goes on from OY776675.1 coordinate 88,620,130, forward strand.
CCGTGTTGTATCTCTCTCGAATCGTGTCGCTCCTGCAATTGATAACTTGATACTTATTCACTTCAATATATTAAATTCCATAACGAATTCGAATGCACCTGAGGTAAGCTGTTGCTACCGCCCTTATTTACTTCCAAGAAGTTTTCAATTATATTTTACTTATGATAATATTTGTTTAATAATCGGTCTTTTAATAATCCTTTATTTTTTTTCATTTCTTTTGGTATGGGAGTCCCACATTTTTATTTCGATATTAAACTTTTATCAAAGCAAATTTAAAATTTGTTATTAAACAGAATATTAAAATTCTGGTGTATAAGTTTGGTATTATTTCTAACTATATTCTCTATTTGCGATTTTAAAGATCAGAAAATTTCCCAAATCAATTATTAATTGTCGGGGGAATAGATACTTATTAAGCTATAATTTTCTATACGTTTTTATACAAATTTTATTTAATTGAATAGGTATATTGAACGCGGCTATTTTTTAACATTTTTTTTTACACCGGCCGAGTGGCTCAATCCTTAAGCATTAGTGTTGTAGTCCTAAGGTCCCTGGTTAGAATCCTGGCCAGGTATGGACGTTTAGTGGTGTTTCACATGTGTTGCCAAGACGGTAGCAGTGGACTAGATAACAGTTGTGTGAGAGGCAACACGGTTAGTCGGTGTTACTTCTTCCGAGTTCAAGTCTCAACTGGGGCAGATGGCAATGTCGCAGGGAATGGGTGTTGTGTCATTGCCTATATGTGATCGTGTGTCCTAGTTGCGTGCTGGAATCCCCATGGCCAAGACATTAATATAAATAAGGCCATTAAAATTTAAAAAGTTGAAAGTAAAAAAATCTTCCACAACGCATCAATCTCAAAACAAAATTTCAACTTGTTAGATAGGGAGCTCAAAATAATAATGGGTTCAAACGAGTGGCGTAGTGATAACGATATCTTGTAACAGTCCATAACTCGACCGTAAAACAATCGATGCACGTAAGAATCGATTTGTAAAAGATCGATTCTGACAAAGTCTATCTTTTGGAAAAAAGCCATCTAGCAAAAAGTACAGAATCGTCGGGATTATTTGGAATTGGTAGAGTTAAGAGTTAACAATGCAATGATCTAAATCTATGGTTACCAAAAAATAGAAACATTGGTGTAAAAAAGTTACTGGACAATAACTGGAACCGAGACTAGAACATAGAAAATTTAACAAATCGTCAAAAACATGCACCTAGATTAATAGAAGTAGTTGAAACAAAATAAAAATAATAGAATTAATATTATATTCAGATAATAGATTCCTGAAGCCTTCAATAGATTATAGAATAAAATTATTGATAATACCGACCGACCCTGGTTTAGTTTTCTCTGCTAGGTGGGTTGTACGGCCAAGGATAGAAGTGGAAAAATTGCCCCGATAGTAATTCGATGCTCCAAGAAGTTTATCCGCAATATACTTATACTTTATGAAGATTTTGTTTATTCATCACACCATATGAAAAAGTGGTCGATTTTGAATAAAAACGATCGATTCCTGGTTATATTCTTGATGAGAAGATTGATTTAAAAGTTATCTTTGTTGTTTTAAACAAATGAATTTTTCTTTTAATGAAAAAATTCTCTGAACCTTCTTCACTGTAGCTGTCCTAAGCCTCTACTATCCCCGGATCGGAGAGTAAATGGTTATATCTACAGATATTAAGTAGAATAAGACAATGTGTAAGATTCGCAATAAATGAACAACAAAAACACATTATAAACGAACAGATTAAAATTTACGTAGAAAACATTTGAATGGAATACAGGGTGTAAATTGGTTTGTGTCGTTAGAAAAAACTGATAATGGGGAACGATCAGACAAACAAAAACCCTATATAACATTGAGGAAAATGAACCTATTCAATAATTTTAATAAATACTACTGGTGAGTTTGGGAACCTCTGCCTGCTTGTCAATGGACCTGTAATTGTGAGGAAATATAGGAATATCGCTTTGCGGTTTAATTAAAATGACAATTAAATTTTATAGCCCAAAAGTCTAAGTAACTACAAGACATCAAAGCGACAACTTTATACATTCGTCACATTGAATAGACTCTACATAAAACCTAATTGAAAAAAACAGAACTCAGTGATACTTGGTTTTTGTGCATACAGTGGTTTTTTTTATAAGAAAGTAATAAATTTCGATACATAAAAAATGATGGCAGTACTGAAGTAAGTCCGATGACATTTGTTTTTATCATCGATGTAGAGGCTATTAAAGAAAGGGAGATGTAGGTCCCAAAAATACATTAAACTTACAGTACTTACAATTACCACAGAAGCAGTATGGGAATGTCACCAAGCACTTGTGGGTGCCTCTAGCATAAATAACATACTGGTATGAGAGGTGAAAGGACATGCACAGTGTAGTGGCAACAAAGTAGCCGGCAGACTAGCCAAGAAGGCAGCAGGTTTAAGTATCTTTGGATCAGGCCCGGCCAGTTTGTTACCAATCACGGCGTTAACATAAATAATTAAAGAGAACACCCACAATGAATGCGAGAAGCTGTGGGATAAAACAAATAGCTGTCAACTTGCTAGGGAACTTTTAAAATATTCCAACAAGAGTACAGCAATGGACTACCTGGCAATGTCTAGAAGGAACCTACGTTTTGTAGCGAGAATCCGGACTAGACACTGTCCGTTAAGGAAAGATCTACATAATATGAGATTAAGCGAAATACCCCTTTGTAGAGGTTGTGAACAAGAAGATGAGACGGTTCAACATGTACTCTGTAACTGTTCTGCCGTCTCATCAATCAGTGAAAGTAGTTACATCCTGTACATCAAGTTGATCCTAAATACACTTGTATGTATTGTATATAATATTCAAGGGCGAGAAGTAAAAAGTTATGAAAATTCAACACAGGCAAGATATTGCGGTCATGTAAGCTAAGAAAACTGAATCTACTAGCTACTGATCAGTAACGGGGTATACATTGTCCATTTTTTAATAAACAATATTTATCATAACAGGGATTCCAAATAAGTGAGGCATATTCAAAACTAAATTTAATAAATGCTTTATCGGCACGGTGGTTCAGTCTGTTAAAGCGCGTTATGTTACAAATTCGCTCTGGTGTGACACTGCTGTGCTCTGGGTTCGATCCCCAGCATCGACAATGGCAATGCCGGAGGGTATTGCATGTCTGCGTTTTTCAAATGTGTAGCCCTTCCGGACCGGCTTTGGCTTTGGATTTGGGGGTTGTGTACTATATGTGATGTGTTTATGTTATGTAGGACATTTATGCATGGGTATAATAATAGTTTCTACAAATTTGTTAAAATTTAATTGATTTAGTAATCAGAAAAACTGCGGAGTTCGTAAATTCATCTAAACTATTCAAGGCAATAAAGTTCAGCACGGCCCTACTATTTACAGTGGGATCTGAACCACTTATTGAGGATAATTTATAACTGAAAATTACTTTGCAGTAGGTGGCGCTCAAACTCACTTCGTTAGGTATTCTTAGAGAGAAAGTCAAACTCTCGAGTTTAAGCACTGAACTGCTGTCCCCCAATATACCACAGCATACAATGATCCAGTGAAACACCCATCAAAATTAAAAATTGTATACAAAAAAACTCATTTAGAAAAAAAAATTAGAAAACAATAAGTAACTTATTAAATCACAATGGACTTGAAACCAATGCATATTTATTTCGACAATATTTTTTCCACAACCGCATCAAATTTCCAGGACATAAGCTTCAATTTGATCGAGGTCGTGAAGCGTTCCGGATATATTGTTTTACCATCTTCAGATAAATAAAACAAAAAATAAAATTGATACAAACGTAATCTGCTCCCTTACAAACTAAATAAAATGCTCGTCAAATACAGCAAGCTACATGTAGATGCACTAAAAACTATATTGTGAGATCAAACAGTTGTATTTACTCTGCAGGCGGATTTCTCTAAAGTATTCTTTTCCTTCCCATTATTTTCTTGTGTACTATCTTTCTATAACCTGTAGTGGATCTCCAATTTGCTATAATTGTTCAGCATACGACAAAAGTTTGTATAATCATTGTCTCGATTCATTTAACGTCTTAATGGTACAATTCTATATATCTAATGAATAGATTTAATAATATGATAAATATATCCATTCATTTAACGAAACTTTCGAAGAAATTTTACATCTAAAAATAACACGAATATTTTAGTAAGCAGGGACATCGCAAACTAATAATCCCCTACGCCGAATCCTACGCTATCCAGAATTAATGTTTTCAAAAATCTCGACAAAAATTAATTTCGCAACATGAATCAAACGCCTAAATGTGTCCTTTGCGAATTGAGATGTTTTAAGATAATTACTGGAGATGGGCGATGGGACTTGAAATTAATTTTTTATCTAATTCCTATCTAAGCAGCAACAAATATTAATTAAGCAAACGATACACAAATTCTTAGCAATATTATAATTTACTTTGTTACACAAGAAATATAGGCTACCTATAAACACTAAGAAGATATTTTAATGACAGCTCATGCAAACTAGGTCAGTTTTCTCATCGATTTTTTTTGCACGAGTAATTTGCAGAAAACATGTTTATATCAATGACAAATAAATATATCTAGTTTATAGAATGTTCTCAGTGGGCTTTGTAAATCGTAAATATAATTATCAGCACCGAAAGGGCACATAATAACTACCTATCGTTGAAATAAGCAGTGTGAATCATAGCACAAAATTTTAAACGAATTTTCATTCACTTAAATCGTGCTGGGAAAAGCAAGAGTGTACAATGTGATTGGGTATTATCGAGGGCATTATACTATGCCATTTAGTAATTATGAAGCAGCTGTGAGATTTGCATGGAAATTTAGCCGTTAAAGAAATCACATTAATATTCCATGTTATGCTTCTGTAGTGTAAGCTTTATTATAGTAGAGATTATTTAAAAAATCTTCGTCCGCAATAAAACAGAAAGCTGCAGCTTTGAATCATCTTCTCCGTTGTAAACAAATTATAGGCCATAAATGCGCAAGTACTCACCTTTATTGAATGCCTCTGTCAGGTACACGGAATTGAAGGAAGAGAACTAACCCAAGATATTCGTAGAAACACAGGTACGGATGAAGTATTTTTAATTTCTTACAATTACGAACTTCTATTTAATTGAAGTTGAAAAAAATGTCCATAATTTGCTCAAAGCGACCTAGTTTATTAATACAAAAGAGTTGAGTACGGTCTCATTAAATGAAACCGCGCCTCTCACTATTTTAGACTTTTTTAAATTCTGAAACTATACGGACCTGAACAAAATCCCACCAGCGACATCAAGCAGTTTGTAAAGCGATACAAAATACACCCTTACATTATATAATGTCTCTCTCTTCCTCAAGTATATGGTAAAAGATAGATCACTAGGACTTATGTGTAAGGGGCGTTCACTGAATGTTCTCTTTAGTAAGAGTGTTGCTTTTGATTTGCATGAAGACGGAGAATACCCTGTAGCTTTCTTTGTTGCAGGTTTTATTACGATCGATGACTTTTTTAATAATCTCTATTTTATCTCTGTCTTGCGCTATGTTAAGCTCAAGAGGGTTTAGGTTTCCTGGTAAAAAATATATAATTTGAAATGAAATATTAACGTGCCATGCGATGCATTCTATTTACTGAAAAACCGTGTACACCAACATTAAAAAATTAATTTTTTAAAGATTTGTTTCCTAAATATATCCAAAATAATCTTAAAGTCGTTTACAGCGCACTTATGACTTACAAGAGAAGTGTTGAGTGCAGCTTAAACGCTCTAAATTGATTTGTAGAACGTTGAACTTGTCGAGATATTTGTACTATAAAATATAATAATAGATACCACTACTAATAATCTCGCCAATAATATTTTAAAAACATTAGAGCTCTTTATAAAATTTTATTATACCTTGTGTAAATATTGTATCATGATTAATGTATAATAATAAAGTAGGTAAACATAAATAGTTGTTATATATGCCATTGTTTATGTGAGTATGATATCATTACCGTTATGTTTATAAACTAAAATGTTTAGTTACCAAAAATATGTGTGATATAATCGATGCCGTAAATAATGAAATGATTCTCCATGTTATTTTCCTAATGCCGTATTACTTGAAGGAAAATTAAACATAAATTTGCGTAAATGTACTAATTCTCGTCCAACATTTACAGCGTTTATTTATATCTACTGACATATGTCAATGCTAATTTTCATCCGGCATGTCTATGCGACTATTCATAGTAGTCAACGCCCTACAGTTTTCATCGAACATTTAGTGCCATGAGGGCAGCAGAGAGAGGCATAATAAGTAGCCCTTGGTTAGCCCTCTATTTGGTTAAGAAAACTGAATCAGATTTATTTAGTTTATGTTCAAATGAAGTTAGTGAGGGATAAGCTTCGTTCGATGTATAATCAAGGATGCTCAAGGAGATTAAGTTCGAGGTTTAATCTTTGGGTCCTTAACAAGTAAAAGGAAATAATTATCTATATCCTGTTAGAAAAATAAGAAAAAATAATGTCCAAATAGTTAAATGAAAAAATATATCACAAAATCAAAGGCAAATTTTATATATATTTTGTTATATCATCACAAAAAAATTATCGGTATAATTTATAACTTCGTTCTAAAAATGATTACGCTTTTATAATCTACTTTTAACTGAGTCGCCTTAACATAAAATCAATAAAAAAAATATTAAAAGGAACTTCCGTATCCGTACCTATCTTAAGGATTTGTTCCGTATTATTAACCCTCCAATTCCTCTCTTCGCAATTCGAGATATTCTTGTTGCGCAACTGTTCAGCGTTACCTGTATTTCGTTTAATAAATGCGTTTTTTATTTTTTTTTGTTTTCTTTCTTTATTTTTTTTTATTTTCTTTAATCGCCTTATTTATTTTAACGTCCAGGCGGAGATTAGCATAAGTTAATTTACCACTCAACCAGGACACAATCACACAACTACACAACGACCATTTCCTCGGTTTGCCATCTGCTGCAGTTGAAACTAGAACTCATGAGTGATACAACGACTAGCCGTGTTTCTTCTCACACAACTTCGTCTAGTCCACTGTTACTCAGTAACATATTAAAAATGTCACTAAATATCTACACCTTAGCCAGGATTCGAACCAGGAACTTGTTGATCTCAAGCCAATAATGTGTAAGCACTGAGCGGGCATTTGCATCATATAATTTTATTATTAGGATCACCTGCATAAAGCTTCCTTAAGTTGTCTATTCCGTATATTATAAAAGGAACGATTATATAAAATCGACTTGTATAACAATTATGGACCATGAAGTAAAACGCTTAATTATGGATGGTTGGTACTACCAAAATCCGTACATAGTAAAATCGATATAGAGCCACTAGGTACCGAATTAATCTCGAAATGATTTTAAGGTATAATAATGTCCCAACTCCAAGGACGTTGATAATTACGAAATAATATTACTGCAGCTCTGGAAAGCACGACACCTACAGCGTCGGGTTGTTACCTAAAAACAACGTGCTTGAGAAAGGACCCCGCACATTTCTTATGGGAAATGGCCCCCGGTGAAACTCGCTGGAATCGATATATGTTATTCCATTCCTCTTGAGCTCCTGATCAAAAGTTCTCATGGCCACAAGGTCGGAAAATGTACAGTTTTCCAGATATGGGGCGGGGAGTCGATTTTTCGGGATTTTTTCACTAGTAGTATGGAGCCATGTTCCTTTCAATGTGGCTTCGTTAGTGTTCTACGGGGGTTTTTCGGGTCGTTGATTTCAAATCCGACGTCAATAGTAGCATTTGACAGTTGACAGCTGTTAGTGGCACTGTCAACTCACTTTATTTTCCGGAAAAAATTTATCAGAATATATACAAGGGGTTTTTTGGATCGCTGATTTCAAATCCTATGTCGAAGGTGGCATTTGACAGCTGTCAGTAGCAATGTTAGGTGTATTATCCGGAAAAGATTTATCACAGTGTTCCCGGATCGCGCTAAAAGTAGATGCAAACAATTCAATTAATATGTTGTGTTTGAGTCCATTTAGAGTATATTACTCAACACGCCAGTACGAAGTGAAATTCTTTTTGTTGATTGTTAACCGAATTATAACGTAATTTTACGTTAGATGCATTCATCAGTGCTGGTAAGTGAAGAAGTATATAAATAAATAAATCTTTTCCGGATAGTACAACTAACACTGCTTCTGACAGCTGTCAACTGTCAAATGCCACCTTCGACATCGAATTTAAAATCACTGACCCAAAAAACCCCGATATAATTGTGATAAATCTTTTCCGGAAAATAAAGCGAGTGCCACTGACAGTTGTCAACTGTCAAATGCTACTTTTGACATCAGATTTGAAATCAGCGACCCGAAAGACCCCCGTAGAACACTAGTGAAGTTGCATTGAAAGGACCACGAAAGTGAAAAAATCCCGAAAAATCGATTTTCCCCCTCATATCTGGAAAACTGTATATTTTCCGACCATGAGAACTTTTGATCAGGAGCTCAAGAGGAATAACATATATCGATTCCAGCAAGTTTCACCGGGGACCATTTCCCATATGAAATGTGCGGGGTCCTTTGTGATACAATTATGAGCTATTTCGAGGGGCATTCGCTTAGAAAATTTTTTGCAATAATTATTATTAAAAACATTATTTTGTTTATTGAGATGCAGTACCAAATCGTGATTGTGACACTGTCAAAAATTAATTTCAAAATGTACATATAAAAGTGATACTAGCGCAATCCCTTTTTGATTGGTTACTTCCGCACACGTGATTAGAAATGGACGGATACAATATTATTTATTTTTCAGTATGTACCAATTCCTTCTAAAGGGGCACAAAAGTCCAGATAGTATGCACCATTTAAATTTGATGGTAACTCAGTCTGCCCTAGTATGCAGTCTCCAATAATAGCACACCACATATTTATTTTAAATTCGTGCTGGAACTGGTTTTCCTTGGATAAATAGGGATTCTCGTTGCCACGAATGTCTATTTCTCCAATTAAAGACCCCACGCCTGGTAAAAGTGATCTCATCCGTAAACAATATTCGTTTCATAAACACAGGGTCATTATGTTGTTTGTTACGCAAAAATAATGAAAACTGCGACCTTTGTGGAAGATCACGAGATAAGAAATTTTGCACTGGAGTGAAGTGATATGGTTCAAGTTTTTCTTTCTTTAATAATCTATGAATTGATGACTGACTTAAACCAGTTGCTGCCGATAACCGCCGTGCACTTACTTGCGGATTTTCTTCCACACGAACTAAAACGTCTTCTTCTTGATCCACAGATATTCTTTTGGGAGGACCAGCAATATCACGTTTTGGCGGAACGCATCTGTTTCTCCCAAATGATCAGAAAGGTTTTTAAATAACCTATGATCAGGCTGCCTTCTGTTTCGATACCTTCGAGCTGCAGCACGGCCACAAAAATTTACTTGCGAGTATACACAAACCATGTCTCTCATTTCAGAAGTCGAAAAAAAAAATATATTACGAGGCATTTTCTATAAAACTATATTAGAAATAAATAAAAAACACAACTTAATTAAATCAAACTCTCCAAACTATTATATGAAAGATCAATTGTTTGACAAGTACCTTTTGTCTTTATGCGTACTTGATAAATATGCTTCTTTATTTATAGTGAATACGACTAGAATTGAAATCGTATAAAAACTAAAAGCCGGCAAAAACAGCCGGCATCTTTATTGTCTTTCTTATGACAAGCATTTCTGTTTACCTCCGCAACAGATGCCGACTGTTTTTGCTGGCTTTTAGTTTTTATACGATTTCAATTCTGGTCGTATTCACTATACTGCGATAATGCTGTGTCACAACGCCTACTTTTTAAAAATTATTTGAAAAAGATTTTAAAAAATTTACATGCAACTCTTGATTTGCAGTTTTCTCAAAACCTATTGTACTTCCCAAGCAACACATGATAGTATAATAAACGTTTATTATATGAAATTATGGTTTAAATTTCGTTATTGTATATTTAATCAACGTCTATGAAAAGCGTTTATTTCATAAACGATTTTTATAAGTATATTATATATGAATTTATCCTAAAGTTTTTGGAGTAACACATTATATACGTTTTTGGCGCGGACATTCAAACGTTGAATATACATTGCGTAAAAGTTTATTTAACCATTTGGTGTTCCTTGGATTAGAGATTTGACACAAGTAAGTATACCTTATTTATTAAAAAATGATAGAGAAATACTTACAAACTTTATACGAAATCTGCGATAAAGGTGCGAGTGGAAAAGTGACGGCCCTTTTAATACATTAAACATAGCGTACGTAGCGCCCTCTAGGATCTAGACGAAACTTGAAGGTGAGTTATGATTTCCCACCACAAATAACCCCCCCGTCCGCCAATCTTCATGATACAATGTTAAAAAATCATTAAATTACAAAGGAAAATAAAAAAAAAATAATTTTAACTCTAACGCCCTGTATCTTTTTAAATATAAACATTTCATTAAAGCATTATTGGCTCACCCTGTATATCATGTAAAGAATATCAGATTTGCTAAGTATATTTTCTAAACCACCGGGTTAGCGATGTAATGAGATATGAAAAATAGCATACCCCTGATCAAGCGAGCTATCACTAAGCAACAGAGCCTACGTCGCCATCTTTGAACTGTGTTCTAACACTAGGTTCTGAATACTGAATACTGAGTCGTGTATAAAGCCGGTCACCGACAAACGATATACTATATTTTCATCTTCACATCAGAGGCAATAACTCGGGCATAATGTCTCGATGTCTTCGAAAATTTTCCTCCGTTCTATTCCTGAAATAAATTGAGAAGTACGCTTGAAAAAACCTCTTCCTATTCCATCATAAATAACATCTTTGCTGAGGGATGTTCAATTTCATGACTAAAAGCGAGGTTACCCTGGTATACGATCAAATTCTGCCGTTTAAGATTGGATGCCCTTAAATTTGGTTAGAGGAGACTGACCGTTATACAAGGGAATTCTATTTTTAATGAAGTTTATCATAAAATAGTGCTTAAACTGATTTTATACAAGTGGTCGTTAGTGCCAAGAAAATATTCTTTATGCTCAAAATCGAGAATGTCAATCCACATAGAGTTGAAGAAGAATGGATATCAACTTTTAACACTAAATACTAATTATAAATTTTTCACAATCTTTGGCTGTCGTACTATAAAATGCAAAATATGGCAAATGAGTGTTTGAAGAACAATTGTGAAATACTTAAGTTAGGTGCGCACAATTTATTCCAATGAATCTTTCCTCTGAATTAAAAAAGATTAACATGAACATGAAAATTAGCTTCTTGATTTTGAAGATGTGTGAATAAACTATATTATAACAAAAAAAAAGTTTCTAGGTATAAGCCAGGATGTTCAGAGTGATGGCAGGAATAGGGTTTCTTAGGCTTCAATTTTTTTGCCTGGCAAAATTTTTTATTAAACAATTAAGGTCTGAGAAAATGGTTTTTACCAGTTTTAGAAAAAACTATTGATTTTAGAAAAAAGTGTTTATTAAAAGTTATGTGCCTTGAAAATACCTATAAAATGAAGACTTAGTTCATCAAAATAGGTTAATTTGTTTATATGAGTCATTGCCAAAAAAATGCTAAAATTACTTTTTTCAATTGTTAATAAACAATAGAAAAACATGTTTCATATACTTGTTACTGCAGGAAAAGAAGACTCTTATAGTATGGAAAAGACACACGAAATCGGGAGCCATATGGTCGATTAATTTTTGCACAATCAATTTATTAATAACTTTTTGACTTTTTTTAATGCTTATTTCTCAGCGATATGGCGAATCTAGAGCAATCTGCGAGTGCGCAAATTAAAGATCATGATTTATACTATCAATATCAAAAAAGAACCAAATGAAGTATTGGTTTTAAATTGTCGAAAGCAATTTTCAAAGTTAGCATTAATTTTTTCGTTATAAACAAGTAGACTATCTCTTCAGCGATGCATGGTATAGAAATTCTGACAAAAGTATCTGATAGCTGACATGTCTTTACGAATTCAAGAAAAAGTCTACTTTAAAAATTGTTTTCAACAATTTAAAACCAATACTTGGGGCGAGCGTACGTGCGTCTTTACTATGTACATACTTCGATATGCGATGTAAAGCAACGTCAGGCGCAGTTAGTAGTTGGATGGGTGACCATTCCAACGGAAGCCGCGTCCTCGCCTCACACATCTTCCAGAGGCTTGTATATCAGTGTATGCGCGGAAGCTATACAACCTTAGGCGAGGGTTGTATAGGAGATATACCATCCTTCGGAGGGGATGTAAAGCCATCGGTCGTTTGTCTATTAAATGTTAGGCAAGTAAACTGCTGTTCTTAAGGGAAGAGGTTCGGCAAAATTCCTGTTTGGGGGTAGCTCGTCTACAGGCGTCGGTGTTAGGCCTCAGTAGCGGAAATAGGTCGACGTTAAATAAATGTATAATAATAAACCAATACTTCATTTGGTTCTTTTTTGATATTGATAGTATAAATCATGATCTTTAATTTGCAAACCAGCAGATTGCTGTAAAATCGCCATATCGCTGAGAAATAAGCGTTAAAAAAAGTCAAACATTTATTAACAAATTGATTGTGCAAAAACTATTCGACCATATGGCTCCCGATTTCTCGTGCCTTTTCTATGCTACAAGAGCCTTCTTTTCCTGTGGTAAGAAGTATATGAAACGTGTTTTTCTATCGTTTATTAACAATTGAAAAAACAGCCATTTTAGCATATTTTTTTGCAATGACTCATAAACAAATTAACCGATTTTGATGAACTAGGTCTCATTTTATAGATATTTTCAAGGCGCACAACATTTAGTAGACTTTATTTCTTAAATCAATAGTTTTTTCTAAAACACGAAAAAACCATTTTCTCATACCTTAATTGTTTCATAAAAAAATTTGCCACGCAAAAAAAATTGAAGCCTAAGAAACCCTTCATTCCTACCATCATTCTGAACATCCTGGATTCGGCTTATACCTAGAAACATTTATTGTCACAATCACGCCATTTTCATACTAATTCGACTGGAGTATATAGTTGCAAAGGGATTTATATAAATGTTATGTTAAAGTTAAGCCGACACGAACAAGTTTACTTCAGTTGGGGGTTTCATCTAATGTTCATTTAACGATGTTGTTGTACATAAATATTTATTCATATTCTTTCTACACAAATTTGCAGACGGCACCTAATTATCAAAATTGTGTTAGTATATATTAGTATTAATCATATTATTAATATTAATTAATTGCTAACGGAATTTTAACAATAACCTCTTTTTTGTATTAGTGCGAGTATTATTATTGGGTGCGATGTACAACATTGAGCTCCAACAATATATTTCGAGTTCAGTTCAAAAGTAATTTAGCAAATAATATAACGATATGTAAATAAAATATACAGGTAACTATATGATTATATTTTAAATGATTAAAATATATAATTGCCAATCTAGAATAAATTGTATGTAGTTATGTCATTTTTGCATGTAACATGGCAAATAAATTATATTAATTTGCAAATTTAAACCAATGTTTGTATAAAAATATAAAATCTTATACGCGGGATTTTGGGAGGAAAGGACAATTTATAAAATGAACCTCAATATATCACGATAATTTGACGTTAAAAATAAATCGATGAAAGCCAAACGATCACATCACCAACGACAATTACAAAATGTTGTCCCGAATGCGGCAAATCATTAATCAAATCATAATTACATTTTGCTTGTAATTACTTTGGTATTTTAATAAGAGGGGTGACTAGTAGAATCTTTAAAATAAAATACTACCGAATTCATTAATCACAACGTGCCTACAGAGTTTGAAAACTAATTTTTAAACTAAAGCAAACACGTTTGAAGTTGGTTATTGTTTGACTTGAAAACAGTTGTGTCTCGAAACCTGATTATTGCTGTGTCAACTACAACTAGCTTCTTTTTTCGCTGGTACAATGGGGAGAGCAAACCCCGAACATATGCACATAAGAGCATGTGCACTCTGGAACAGATTGAGTTTTTTTGGCCCCCGGATTTAAATTAACTCTATAATCAAATCTGATACCTACTTATTCACGGTGTAATACTTCCATTTTTCTTTTGTATGCTCCGGAGGCACTGCTGTGCTACATGACAGTAAATTAGTTTCGAAATGCCCTGCTTCTACCGTATACATCTGAAAAGTAGTGGGTGGTTTACTTTTTTAACGGCAAAATAAGTACGGCATGATAGTCGCTAATTTATTAATAATTCTTATAGATTATGTGCAATGCAATGACAAAATCTGGGAATTAAGAAGATGGAACGATATAATTTATACACTTAAATACATGCATAGACGTCGAGAGTTTTCTTAATGTGTCATTTTTAATGCCGGTAAATTCATCGTCTGCAGCTGGAATCCATAATTTGTTGAATGTCATATTGGAGGCGGTCGAAGGGGCGAGACTAGAAAACGATTAGCAGATAATAATAAAAGCAAATGTAACAGATTTTATAAAATTCATTATATTAATAAAGAATTTAATAAAATCCTTTACTTTAATTTTAAAATTCAAAGTTTTTATCCGTCCTAAAAGTCATGGATAACGGCGGAGGGGATAAATGAGATTACTTCCAATCAGAATAACAATATATGATTAAAAGTTGTTTCAACTTTTGTATTTTATCTCAAATCGCGTATTAGGTATACAGGGTGGGGCAATTGTGCGCCCGACTTCGATAGCTATATAACTTACAACAAACGTCTATAATTGAAAATTATTTTCAAATATACAGGGTCAGACGACTGTACAGGAGCAAGTGTCATTTTTATAAATAGTATGCTATAAATATCAGTACATTTTTAGAAGCATGTATCCGTCTCCCAACCATTTGGACGTAATGATTTTTTTTAAATAATGCCATCTGCATTTTGAAAAATTCACTTCAGTCACCATTATTCATTTTAAAGTAGGCATATCCAAGAGAGAGAGAGAGATATCCGATAAGCAAGTATTTATTTTTTAATACATATATTGGTAAAAAAAGTATTTAAAACTGAATGAAGATTGGCATTATTTTTAAATTTAAATTAACTAATTTTGCAACAACTGAAATTATTGAGTGAAAATTCATATCACTACACCTGTTATAGTTTTACTTAGGTTGTCTTATACTTTTTTACCAATATGTATTTAAAAATGTTATGGGCAAAAATAATAATACTATTTCCTTATCAGATCTCTCTCTCTTGGATACGCCCACCTTAAAATAAATAATGGTGACTGAAGTGAATTTTTCAAAATGCATCTGCAGATGGCATTATTTAAAAAAAAAATCAAAAAATCGCTGCCCAAGGAATCACTACTTCCACATCCAGAGTTTGTAGCCAAGTTCTATACACACTAACGCCAAAAAATTTCTTGAAAAGTTTCGTTCTTGTATACACACTAAATCACATGCCCTAAATTGCAATTTTATGGATTTTTACCTGCTTGCCATGCCTAATATTTACCCTTATTTACCCCCGAACCCTTCAACGGAATTAGATCAAAACATAGTTCCAGATCTCGTTATAATACATAAGCGTACCAAATTTCAAGCCAATATCATAAACGGTTCCAGAGTAAATGTGCATACAAAAAAGTTACAGACCGACAGACAGAAATTTTGTTTCGCTCAAATTTAAAATCTCGACGTTTCATGACATTTTAAGCCTATTTCAACAAAAAAAAATGATGATATTGACTTGAAATTTGGTACACTTATGTTAACGAGATCTAGAACTAGATTATATTTTGATCTAATAGTAGATAGGGTAAAAAAGGGTAAATAGACAAAGCAAGTAGGTAAGAGTCCATAAAATTGCAATTTAGGGCATGTACGAAAAGTCAAGGTCTCGACATTTTTTTTGGCATCAGCCACCTCCCACTATCACCCCCCAATACCACCACCACACTATTATGAAAGGGAGTAAAAAAAATTAAAATGTGATTTAGTGTGTATACAAGAACGAAACGTCTCAAAAGGTTTTTTGGCGTTAGCTACCCCCTCTACCACTCTATTATTAAAGAGAGTAATAAATTAAATTGGGATTTAGTATGAATACGAGAACCAAGGGACTCTAAAAATTTTTTGGCATTAGCCACCCCCATTGTCACCCCCGCAATATTATTAAAGGGAGTAAAAAATTGAATTGGGATTTGTTGTGTATAAGAGAACCAAAGGCCTCTAAATTTGTTTTGGCATTAGCCAATAGGTTCTTAAGAAAATCATGATTTTTAACCTCGTCTTTAACCATAAAAATCAGTTTGCTATTATCGCTGGTTTTAATGAGGAATTTGATCACATGATTTTAATTAGCACAACCCTACGAAGTGGTATGTAAGTAAGTTTTATCGCAACACTATCCCTCACTCTAAAGCTGCAAATCCACCCAGTACATACGCACTCTGACAGCCTACTTTTTAATAAAAAGTGAAAAGTTTCAAGCCTAGTTCAAACTTTTCGTTAAAATGAAAAGTTTTTGCGCTCTTCACATGAAACTCTTCACTGACATCCCACTTTGGAATAAGAATTATTTAGTTTTGCTAATACTATTTTTCTGTTCAATGCCTACACTTTTTCTTATAGATTTTATGGCTGGATCAACAATAGCCATCAGAACAATTGCTACTCTTGTACAGTATATTAAATTCAAAGCAACATCTTTCGTTACCTGCTTTAAATAGAAAGTACTCTCAAAGTCTAGCTACATAGTCGTTGACTTATGACTACAAATAGAGAATAATTACAAGTGTAATTTTAGCTTCCAATTACAGCGTCCATAACTAAGTAGAACTCACTTTAACTGGAACTGACTAATTAATTTTTGTAAATATTGCCGTGGTAAATTATTAACAAACCTAAACATTAACTTAATGAATCTCAACCGTACCGATGGCAGATTTGTTTTAACTCCCTCTTTGTGTTTGTCTTTTTGCGTTCATTAACGCATACATCTTATCAACCCTGGAAAATCTAGTCGTCATTAAAGTTCAATTGTGGTATTTTGTGTTATCATGGTAGGCCGTTTTCTAACCTCCCATTACCTGAAATGGGACGACAATAAGACAGTGTAGGGGAAATCAGGGTAACATTCGACATAATAGTTTTTACGAGAATATTTCGTATATTTCAAGGTATTTTATCGTGCATATCATGTCTAGTATTCTCCAGTACGAAAATGGGGTAATATTACAATAGGATGTTTGCACTCCATATCAACTTACATTTGGTCATGGTCAAGTCAATTTAGATCAACATCCATGTGTGTATGTCAAGTACGAAGTCAAATATGAATAGGCCGGCTCAGTTATTTACTCAATGTTTAAGTGTTAGGCTTGAGACCAAGGAGTCCTGCTTTCGCACCCTGGCTAGGATACGGATGTTTAGAGGTGTTATTGATATGCAGTAGCCTAGGCGGGGTTATGTGAGAGGCAACATGGCTAGTCGCTGTATTACTTCTGAGTTCGAGTCTCAGTTGCGGCAGATGGCACACGAAAATATCGAAATATCGGGTCATGTGTTCTAAGATTGCAGCATAAAAATTGTATTACATATACACTATTTTAAATAAGTTTATCTATAAGAAACCTGGCCTTACATTAATCATGTGTGAAACTGCACCACAAAACCTGAAGCTATCTATCTTTAAATCGCTTATGAATTAAGTTATTTCTAGCCCCCTTTGCGTCATATGACATAGTTAATCATGCGTCAAATATAGTGCTATACGATGATTTTGCTGCATTATATCCCATGCAGATGTCGGGAAATCTGTTATATGTCGTATTATTACGCACAGCCTATAACATAGACAAGCATGTATAGTGTATACGACCAGAATTGAAACCGTCCAAAAACTAAAAACCGGCAAAAACAGTCGACATCTCTTGCGGAGGCAAATAGAAATGTTTGTCATAAGAAAAACAATAAAGAGATGCCGACTGTTTTTGCCGGCTTTTAGTTTTTAAGCGGTTTTAATTCTGGTCGTATACACACTATACAAAGTAGTGCATTACAAAAAAGCACAATCTGGTGGGGTGTGTGCGATGAGGAATCACTTATGCAATATATGAGACAAGCGCGTATGCATTTGAATGTAATATTTGCAATAATAGTGAAGTATTCTACAATATTACTTTGTGTACCTGAAATGCGCATGCGTAGAACAAACCGGGTCTAAAATTATGATTTGCTTATGCACTTACTCATTTAACATTGAAGATCAAAGTGAATTTATAAATACTTCGAAATTACTGGGAAGGTCGTGTTTCCATAGATTACTCGACAGTGTTAAGCTCCAAGAACTGCGTTATCCGACGCCAACACGAACAAAATTTTATAAAAATATTCCGCGAAATTAGAGCAGAACCTCTGGCATACCTTAAAATTTTGATGAAATGAAACAATTCGCACAAAATGATCTGGCTGCCCAAATGCATTATGACAAAATATATATTTTTAGGAATGTATTATATTGACATTAAACAATTTAAAATTTGATTTACTAAGCAATTTTTTATTCTTTGTATCCCTTGTTTATGAAGTTAGTATGAGAAGATTGATCCGAGATTGGTTCTTTAAAAGGAACTATACCAGAAAAGATGAAAATGGTAGTGTAGTCTTAGTAGACAAAATATTGACATATTTTATTTTTTCAAATTATTGTTGCACCTACAACAAACTAAAGTAGCCTCTTCTCACGCGGTTGGTAGAAATCCTGCAATAAAATATAGATGGATATTCAGAAGAAAATATGTTAATATACAGAAGGCACTAACTAGAGAAAGAAGAAAATCTTTATTAATAGTAAATAACTATAGGTGAAATCCCGAATGTTGTCGTTCACGTCATCAATTTATGTACTTATCAAGGACATGCGACTTTTCTATCTTTGTAAAGACAAAGCGCATAGGATGTGAATAACAGAAAATCACGTCTGCTGAGACTACGACAGAAGTTCTGAGCGTAACGATTCGTTTTATAATGAATATTACGAGCGTTAGTCGCAGCCGCAACCAACGTGGTTCTCTGTCAATCAGTAGCGTGCGGCGGATATACAGGGTTACTGGTAATTCGATACATTCCTTTGGAGATGTGATGGGGCATGATCTAAGAAGTAAATTTAGCCCTAACATATATTATGCAAAACTCAATAGTTTTTGAGATATTTTATTTTTTTTGTTTTTCTCAAAAAGTAGATCTTAATGTCCTAAAAGTTAATTTTCGAAAAATCTAATTGACATTTTTAAATTTTTTTTTACTGGATTACTTGTCCAATATAGATATCCGTTTGGAATGAAAAATATCTGGAAACATTTCGATCATGTGAACATCTGAAATAAAAACTTTAAATTTTTTTTTTTAAATCAGCTATGAAATTTACCTATTAGGTTTTTCAAAAAAATATTAACGTAATACGCGTATAAATTATTATAAAAACTGCCTTATTTCAATAGCTATCTAACAAGGAAATGTTCAATGTACCCTTAATAGTTCTAAGAAAATACTAGTAAAAATAACACAAGTAGTACGAGTTTTTATTTTAAATGTTCACATGATCGAAATGTTTCCGGATATTTTTCATTCCAAATGGATATCTATAATATTGGACAAGTAATCCAGTAAAAAAAAATTTAAAAATGTCAAGTAGATTTTTCGGAAATTAACTTTTAAGACATTAAGATCTACTTTTTTGAGAAAAACAAAAAAATTGAAATATCTCAAAAACTATTGAGTTTTGCATAATGTATGTTAGGGCTAGATTTACTCCTTAGCTCATGCCCCATCACATCTCCAAAGGAATGTATCGAATTACCAGTAACCCTGTATAACAGTGAATGCATTAGCCAGAGACACGGTGGTGAAATTAAACAAGTGCTTTAATCAGGAAAAATGTAGCCTTTTCATGAAATCCATGAGATGAATTGTAAAATTAAATGCGGTAACAAATGTTAAAATTCATTGTTTCGCAGGCTATTATTGACATGATTTGATTCGGAAATTAAAGGATGATGACGTGAATGAAAACATTGATGATTTGAACTGTAGTTACCTACTTAAAAGAATTCATAATAAACCAAAGTATACATTTTTGGAACAAACGCTTTATCTGCAAAATATTTGGCATACATTCGATAGATTGGTGATGATATCAGGGTATTTGTTCGTGGTGTACGCCCTTGCAAGTACGTGGTTATGACATGCACTAACTCTAGGTACAATTAATTTGATTTGATAGGCCAATACAGTCCAGACAATTATTTATAATTTTAAAGAGGAAAATTATGGAGTTAGCAATTCTTCGATTTCTGAGAGTTTTTTTAAGTCGAAAATTCCCAGCAATTCAGTTTGTGGAAATCTTCTGGGTGGATATCTACCGTCAACTGTGTACACAGCAGATTTTAAGAACCTACGTTGAATTTTATCTAGTTGTAGAATATTGAAATTGTAAGTATGTGTCGTCATCAATATCGTCGACGTAACGTGTTGTCTTAGATCGAGTTAGATCGTCACTATCAGTTTATGTTTAACAATATTTCATACCTCGTTATTGGGCTCTTCCAGACAGGGCGCGATCCGAACGCTTGCAATCTCGTTTGGTTATCACATTTGTAGTCAGTAAATCCTCTCCAAAAGATTCGAAACTGATCGTGGCGATCCCGGTAGAATGCGAACGCAGATCGCGCTCTGTGTGGAGGGGACATACTGAGTACGAATGTGATAATCGGATCGCGCCCTATCCAGTGTCCATGTCCGGAAGAGCCCTATTATACTTTTTTAATTTAATTATTCATTCTGGTGACACCAGGTATTCCAAATTTTATTGGGAGACTTCAGAATAGTTTTACCGAGTGTTTTACTAAAATATTTTAAAGTTTTAATTTTAATTTATTGCATATTAGCACGTTTAAAGACGAATCCATGTATATAACCATATTAATTTCCGAAATGTGAATTAGGCTTCACCATGCGAGTTCAACTATAATATTTACCTAGAGATTAGAATTATTCTCCACGTAAAATTGAACATTAAATTTAAACATATATATCGCCTGTTCTTCATACTAACTATACTTTCTAACCTCGCTTCTCACCCATACAAACAGTTCCAAAGGGTACTACTTACCACATCGACAATATATTCCGATCACATTGACGATAAAATTAATATTTTTTTTATTTAAGAAAGCATAATAAAACCCAGTTAACGAAACTGAAAGGTGCAAATTGATTAAGGTAAATGTTATAAATGTTTTAACTGCCTTCCAGAACTTGTCAGTGACCCTCTAAAGCCTAGACTTGTATGAGTAAAGAAGACGGGGCCCTACAGTTTATAGTGGGATCCGAACCACTTCTTGGGGGTGATTTATAATTGAAAATTACTTCGCAGTAGGTGGGGCGCGAACCCACTTCGCTAGGTATGCTCAGAATGAAAGCTAGACGCGCTAACCACTGTGCCACCGTTCCCCATAACCGATTAACCATATTGTCAATATTCTTACATCAAAAAATTAATTTAAGTGCGGTTAAACAACAGTAACATTTTCTTAAATTAAGTCAATGATTCTACCGCCATTGTAATATATAATTTAAATTTACTTGAATCAGAACTCAAATTGATTCACAATTTTTATCAATGTGCACGGAAACGTTCTTAAAACTAATACAAATATCTAACAAAATAGTTACTTAACTACACTATTCTTAGTTAAAATTTTGTTCCATCCTCTGTACTGTATCTACTAATGTCTGCTTTATACGGTGATTACGTGAACATTTCAGTGAGTTCCTTTGTTATAAAAATATGAATTTACGTTAAATCGGTAGTTATCGAGGTAGTTATATGACTATGTTTATCTCTAAATATTTATTTTTACAATTTGTAGTATTTTGATTAAATTGTTTTAGAATACCAAGAGCCAACTTCATACAATGATTTAAGTAATAATTTTTTATTATGACTTTCAAGAAACTTTTGTCACATTCCTGTATATTCCAAAAATTTATGTATTTTTTGTGCAACTTATCACAAATTTAGTTACTAAATTTTTAGATTTAAATTCCGTTAACTAAAAATTATAATAATTTATGTTTGAATAGTAACGATATTTTAGCTCGTTAGGTAGCAGTCATGTAAACCCGAATGGAAGCTGTATATAGGTAAATAAATACTTCAACATGCTTTTAGATTGGTAAACATATAACGGAAATTAATAGTACCTACTAGTAAGATTGTTTATTTTTCCTATTTCTGTAGAGTAAGTTCCTTGAAATTTAAAGCTTAAAGGGAATGTTTATGTTATCTATTTTTATTACGATTTTCTCCTTTAGTACACGTGGAAATATACTAGACATGTTTGTATCAGTTTCTACTAACACTTTAACTACTGCACTAAAAAATATGAAATAGGATCGTATTAAGTCAACAAATTTTTGCAATTCTGTCCAAGAATTGACAATTGGCCATAAAATAAAATAATTGCAGAATCTATTTTATTATTGACAATATTAAAACCAAATTTCTGTATACTTTTGAGACGTCTTTCCTTAAGGGACGTAATATCCAGCAGTTGAAGTCTTTTTTCGTGCGAATAATTTGTTCCATCAATATGTGATTTAAATAAAATGAAATTAACCATTTTGTTTTCTATTCTTTCGAGTCTGTCTATGTCCGACAGCATGGTAATGGGGATCCCATATAATGCAACAATATTCCAAAATTGATCTAACAATCGAATTAAATATATTTAAGATACACGTAATGTCGCTGCATTGTCTCTTGATGCAATAGGCGATATGCTCGCTTTAGAACATTCTCCATATGCAGATGATATCTTAACCCGGAATCCAAAGTAATGCTCAGATCACAAATATATCCTACTCTCAAAAGTTTTAATGAGCTTATAGAATATTTAAATAAAATATTATTATACTTTTCTTCTTAGACAATGTTATTGTTTTGCATTTATTTATGTTAAGTTCCAGACAATTGTTTATATTCCACTCATAAAACCTGTCATTATCACACACCAGATTTCCGGCGTCCTTTGGTATCATCGACTGCAAACGATTTAAAATCATCTACAAAAAGAAGGATTTTCGCAAGTCAAAAATGTATTGAACATCGACCCGTGTGAAAACAGCAACGGTTTATCAGCAACGGTTTTTTAAAATGATGTCTGTTGAATTTCTTTACGTGATTCAGTTCAAAGGGACACTAGTAGTTGGAAAAATAGCATGAAATAATTTTCCGCCCCGTACTAAGGGTGCAGGCCACCCCCAAAACACAAAAAAATCATTTCTTCATTGTTTGACGATGTCTGTTGAATTTCTTTACGTGATTCAGTTCACAGGGATACTAGTAATTGGAAATATAGCATGAAATAATTTTCCGCCCCGTACTAAGGGTGCAGGACACCCTCAAAATACAAAAAAATCATTTCTTCATTGTTTGACGATGTCTGTTGAATTTCTTTACGTGATTCAGTTCAAAGGGATACTAGTAGTTGGAAAAGTAGCATGAAATAATTTTCCGCCCCGTACTAAGGGTGCAGGACAACCCCAAAATACAAAAAAATCATTTCTTCATTGTTTGACGATGTCTGTTGAATTTCTTTACGTGATTCAGTTCAAAGGGATACTAGTAGTTGGAAAAGTAGCATGAAATAATTTTCCGCCCCGTACTAAGGGTGCAGGCCAACCCCCAAAATGCAAAAAAAATCATTTCTTCATTGTTTGACGATGTCTGTTGAATTTCTTTACGTAACTCAGTTCAAAGGGATACTAGTAATTGGAAAAATAGCATGAAATAATTTTCCGCCCCGTACTAAGGGTGCAGGCCACCCCCAAAATACAAAAAAATCATTTCTTCATTGTTTGACGATGTCTGTTGAATTTCTTTACGTGATTCAGTTCAAAGGGACACTAGTAGTTGGAAAAATAGCATGAAATAATTTTCCGCCCCGTACTAAGGGTGCAGGCCACCCCCAAAACACAAAAAAATCATTTCTTCATTGTTTGACGATGTCTGTTGAATTTCTTTACGTGATTCAGTTCAAAGGGATACTGTGAACTGAATCACGTAAAGACATTCAACAGACATCGTCAAACAATGAAGAAATGATTTTTTTGTATTTTGGGGGTGTCCTGCACCCTTAGTACGGGGCGGAAAATTATTTCATGCTACTTTTCCAACTACTAATATCCCTTTGAACTGAATCACGTAAAGAAATTCAGCAGACATCGTCAAACAATGAAAAAATGATTTTTTTGTATTTTGAGGGTGTCCTGCACCCTTAGTACGGGGCGGAAAATTATTTCATGCTATATTTCCAATTACTAGTATCCCTGTGAACTGAATCACGTAAAGAAATTCAACAGACATCATTTTTAAAAACCGTTGCTGGTAAACCGTTGCTGTTTTCACTCGGGTTGAACATCGTTACTTAATAAAAAGTGAAAATAGGATCGGAGAAAGATGACTACCTTGTGCAACCCCGAATTTACAGTAATATTTCTTGGTTTATTTTCTCCTATTCTCACAATTTGAATTCTGTCTGTCAGATACGATTTTATCCACTGCAGTAATGCACCGTTTATACCATATAATGAGAGTTTTTGCAAGAAGATGTTATGACTGACACAATCAAAGGCCTTTTTTGTATCGGTATAAATTGCATCAACTTGAGAGGCTTTTCTAAATGCTTCGTGTATGAATGATGTATACAGGAAAAGGTTTGTTTGCGTACTACGACCTTTGAAAAAACCGTGTTGATATGACATGATAACGTTTCTATACGAATTAAAAATATTATCAAATAAGAGAAAATGGTCGGTAATTTCTAGACGAAAATGGTAGATCTTTAGCGCGCTCTGTCCAATTCTCGAAACATCGAGCATTGGCTAAAGAAACCTCAAATCGAAATTATAAAATCTCCCATCAACATGACTGATTGACTTTAACTCCACGGCATCGTCCACGACTAACTGACCTAGGCCTAAGACAGGATTTAGGTCGGGATTCAATACAAATTATTAAAAGTTATTAAAAGCCTTATAGAAAAATGTGTTGTATATAACAAGCCACTCGTCCTGATATTCCTGGACTGCTAAAAGCTCTATCTGAAGGCCGAATAGACGATCATTATACCGCAGTTATTAAGAACACTACAAAAATGCTACGACACGTGTGAACCTTCACAAGACACCAACGAATTCGATATTAAAAGTCCCAGTCCGCCAAAGAGATATCCGAAGAGATACCATTTCACCAAAACCATTTACCACACTCTCGGAATATGCATGCAAACGCGCAAATTCGATAATATAGGTATAAATACAAATGATGAGGAACTCAGTCATCTTAGATTCGCCGATGATATAGTCCTAATAGCAGATAGCTCCGACCATCCCAAATGCTTTATTATGGCTCCCTACAGTGGATTTGAAAATGAATAAAAACCCAAGCGATAACCAACCTGGTACTGAGCAAAAACATCTCTTTAGCTGAAATATTGAACAGACAACGTCATATAAGTACTTTGGTCATAAAATCCGCCTAAACAGAGATAATCAGATCAATGTGTTTTACCAGTTCTGACATGCGAGGCAGAGACTCTAACACTTACCAAAGTAACAGTGAATAAGAGCTAATGGGACATGCTGGGACTGTATTTAAAAGAGCTAGTGCCAAATACAGAACTATGCGGTAGATCCGGTGTACTGATGCAATTGATAGAATAAAAAATCTGAAATGGAGTGACGGGACACGACGCAAGAGTAAGAGATGATAGATGGACAAAGTGCATATTGGAATGGAGACCGAGACAAGACGGTTTTCGGAGCAGGGTACGACAACCAACCAGATGGACAGATGACCTGAAACGAGTTCATTCAAAATGGACGCATATAACACAGGACAGAGACATTCGTGGAGACAATTGCGGAAGACCTATGTCCAGCTATGGACGCATGTAGCCTGATAAAGAAAGAAGTGTATTTTATTTCCCTAAAGGATTTAGGTATACCCGATTTCCTTCCGTAATGTCAACTACATGCCAATATATATTTTTCTTCGTTAAATAGTTTTAGATACAACGCCGACCAACCCTGCAATCGGTAGGCAATGGAATAGAAAGACTCATATTTTGCCATCTACACAATCTGAAACGTTACAGTCCAAAAACATATCTATGAAAGACTTATAGCGGGAGACATGTAAGCTGATAAAGAAGAAAGGAGAAGTATATTTTATTTCCCTAAAGAATCTAGGTATACATGGTTTCCTTCCATGATAATATAAACTGCATGCTTATATACATTTTTCTTCGTTAAATAGTGTTAGATACAACGCCGACCAACACCGCAATCGACAGACAATGGAATTGAAAGACCCAAATTTTTGCAATCTACACAATCTGAAACATCAAAATTCAAAGAAATATCAAAGAATGGATTTTCAACGAGCTTTTGAATGATTACAATACTTACGAATCCTAGCTTTCGGTAAGCAAGCAAACGAAAGTAGTAAAATATCTGAAAATATCTAAGTATAGACCGTATATATATTATGTCAAAAGTAGAATTGCTGTTCAGTGACAACAACTATTAGAAATAAAAAAATACATCGAGCCGCCAAATATGACTAGGATCCTGCAATATCTTCGAGATTTAAGATAAATTACAATAATTGTTAGACATAAGTATAGACAATTTAATTTTTCCCCTCACACTTTTCATTCGCATTCCCTTCTCGAGACTATTGTTGATATTAATAAATATGATGTAGGTGAGGGCATAGCCGTGAAGTTGGAGCTGCGCTGCGGAAAATTAATAGACAATGATGGATGTTCAACAAGTAGCCGTATTAACCAATTACCTGTCCCCGTTTCTGTTTATGTTCAGCGTAGTGCTCAGCGCAGAACATCATCGAATTATTTCGCAGACACCTTGAAAAATTGTAAATAAGAACGCTTTTAAAAAGATGAGTTTGATACGCTTAAATCAGATAGAATCTTAATCCGCAGTAAGGTATAACTATAACTAAATCTTTATTTTCATAAAAATATATACTATTTTAGTATATACAGTGTGTTCTCGGATGGGGTACCGCACTCTTGTAAACTTTCTTATTTTTGATTTGCTGAGAAAAAGTCATTCTATAGAAGTTTTGCTTGTCTTAGGAAGTCATAAATATATATCAAACCTAAAATAATGTTATGTGCACGCCCACGCCCTCGTAGGTAGACAGGTTTCGTCCCTGGAGACAGAGTGAAGGAGGGAAAACTGGCGAACTACCAATTACCACGGATTAAGTAGAAAACTGTAGGAACATCTGTAATCACAGATTAGAAGGATTGAGAAGTTTTCCGTAACGGTCTGGAGGAAAATGGACGCATCGAGAATAAGTGCCACGGATATATAATAAGCGAAACCAATGCACGAAGTTCAATTATATGTCAGATGAACAAGTGAACAGCTAGGGAAAGAGCAGTAACAAGTTGTGAATTATAATAGGGAGTTTATAGTAGATCAAAGTTATAATTAATATGTTATTATAAGGATTGTTTATTATATTATAATTTAGTGATTAATGTCAGTGGTTAGCGAAAATTCGTATGTATTCGACCTACGTTTGAAGGTGTTTACTGGAGGGTGTAAATACGTAACAACAAGTTATACAGGGTATTCTAAAAATTAGAAATATAAAATTGACCGAAATTTACTTGAAGCAAACTACCTTTTTTACATTTTTAACGAAAATTTTAATGAAGAAAAGTTTAAATACATTTAGTTGTAAAATAAGGAAAACCTAATTAAAAAAAACCTTTTATTCAACTGCATAAGTTGAGCACTATTGTACTTGTAGACTTCCTAACAACACGTACATTTTTTTACTCTTTCTGAATTCTTTATACACTCTATGTTTTGCCTCGATAAATCGTCTTCGTCTTTGAAATTGTTCGAGTATGCTTTCTGTTTTAAACAATCCAATAAGGTTTTCCCTATTTGAAATGTATTGGTTGGTAACAATTTAAAACATAGGAGGTATATCTCACTCTAAACTCCAGTTATTTAAATATTTAGAGGTTAATTGGCAATTCAAAATTAACAGAGTATTGACTTTTTTTCTCATTTTCTCTTACCAGTTTATACTATCAGTTCTTTTGATATAAATATTCATATGTTTCATGGCATGGGTCATACTTAAAAATAAGACATGAGTATGGTATCGTTCAGAGCTTCCCAGCAAATAAACTTTACGAGCTCATTATTAACTCCGGCGAACCAGTCGGTATGGTGACATCAAGCAAACCCACGTACATTAAAAACCCATAATGGTAAATGATTCAATTTACCGGCGGAATAGTACATAGAGTAACGCTATTTTATCTAATAAAATTAATAGCCACTGATACCATCGTTTGTCACATTCATGTTCTGAAAATTTTGATGTCATGTCCACTCACTGGTAACTATGATGTGCCCAGTACAAGAAAGTCTACTTCGAAGTCATATATAATAATTAAAAAATAACAAACAATGTGGCAACTACGTCGCAGCGACTGTAGATTTGTCAAGTGACATCTAAGTTGAAAATTAGTAGCGGTTATCAAGGTTTTACTCTGAATTACTGTTATTTTGGTGCTAGTTGGGTTCGTTCATAAATGCACATTATTTAACTTAAAAATACTTATTAAATACGTAAGTATGAAATAATTTCGGAAATAATGACCGATGATAGGGACAGGATATTTCTATAACAAAATTCGTAGCTGAACAGATAGTATCTAAATAATAACTTTATTAAATTAATTTTGAGTCAGAAAAAATATCAACTGATTCTTTCCTCAATTGCTATACAAATAACACGTGATTCATTATTGACGATGATAAGAAAATCTACATTATAATTTCTTCGTTTCTAACAATAAAATTATCGTACTGATCGTCAGAAATCTAACTCCTATCTCCCCCAACCAGAGCAAGTCTGAGTATTTTAAAAGACTGGTTTTAGTTTCTATTATTATCATTATCGTTTCTGTGAACAATGCGACATGTCTCTTCCTAGGTATTGTTTCCCCTAACAAATCAGAATGACGTATTTCACTATATAAAGCGTTTTTTGTCGGAGCTTTTGGGCTACAAATAGTTTAGTTGACAACGGCTTTAGGAAAGTGGTGATAAATTACGGTTAAATTTTGCATTAACTTAGTAAAATTGAAACTATTATTTCTACTGTCACCCTATTAATTTTTTGCTTGTTTTCATGTGTTATTACGTAATGCGATGCGATGACAGAAGAGCTGCGACAAGATGAGCCAAATTTCAATTTAGTGAATGGAGAATGTAACAGCAATACGAGGACACGTTTTGTTTTAATCTAAAACAGCGTGTTTTGTTTTCAGTTGACAGCAAAGCTATCATAACCTATATTGTGCTCGACTTTCAAACAAGGTGCTACAACAAATATTAAAAAGGCAAACGTCTAAATTAAAATATAACATTAAGGAGGTAGATCTTCGTCAATCGAGCATTTCGATCATAAAATAACCATTTTTAGAAAAATAAAACATTCATTAGGTAGGTAGCCAGTTAAGGAGAATTTTCCGACAAGTATAAAAATACTCGTCTTACTCCAGATTTTGTTTGTGTTTTATTACATCAAACAAGTCTTACTTAATATTTGGCGATGTACACCTTTTCCAACTATATGAAATTTGTGAAACGTAACATAAAACGATAAGCCGATCCATAAACAAACTAACCAAGCTAAAAATATTACTTCGGGTGGAGATGCAGGTAAAAATTTGAAACAAACCTCTGTGATGCCTGACATGATGAGGACCGTTGCCGGAACAACACGGCTGCTCCATATACATCGTCCAACTGTTTTCAAAATCTGCAGTGACAATGTTGAAAAAGTTACACTCCAATAACACAGTCACAATTAACAATAATTTTATCAAACGCAATCTGTATCCTTTTGAACGCTCCATTTTGCACGTGGTCACAAAAACACAATTACTTCAAGACTAAAAACAAATTACAGCAAAATCCAATCGAATTAGTTTCTCTTTGAACTTCAAACAAAAACGCCGGGATGTAATACACACAGCTACTCAACTTAAAATTGTCGCAAACCACGAAGAAAACTTAATAAAACCATAAAATGTGCCTTTACTGTCTATTTGCCCATGTAAATATGATTTTATAAATCGTTAAAATTTACAGTTTTATTCATGAAAAGCATGGAGCATTTTCCCAAATGCATTGTTTACGTCGACGTAATCGAAAAACCGACTGGCACTACTACCCTTCTCAACGCGTCGTGTCGAACTAAAATTTCTGTTTCCCGTTTCAGTAAATGGCGGTCTTGATCGTGGGTACTCGGTTTGAAGTCGGTTCCAGTCGGAATACGGAGAGACATGAACTGTAGTTCAGTCCAAACATTGCGCTTCCATAGGCTGCAACGAAATGAGAGAGTTGAGAAGAGCCAAACTTTTGGTCATTCCCATCTTCGTCCTTCGCTTGCCGGCGCGGCGTACCGAATGAATGTTTTGTTTCACTTAACTTTACGCCAGTCTTTATTCTTTCACTGCGCAATGTTAGTGTTCTGATTATTGCTGTTGATGGTCATTGTATATCTAAATCTCTATCTGACAATACAATTACTAGCTCAGAAAAACCAGAAAGTAAACGCTTGACTAACTAGGGAAATCGCGTCTTCAAACCAAATCAAATATTTTCTTAATTGGATTACCTAATTTTTTTTTTTTTAGTAACACGAACAATAGATGTATAAAGATTTTTAGATTTATATATTCGGTACAATATAGTAAATTTTGAAACTATGAAAAGAAAACAAAATTGTGACCTATCCATAGTATTAAAAAATGGGGACAATTTAAATTATCATTATTTTAAATATAATGGGCATTGGCTTTGAGCATTAAAATAAATATTTTCTTAATTAATAATCAAGCATTTCATAAAATTATTTTCCAACACAATAATTTACCGGAAAACAATGTATTAATTATAACACTAATAAATATTAACTCACATCTCAAAAATCATTGTGAAATTGAATAAAAATAAATGTCGTTACATTTAAATATAATTAGTCTACAATAATTAAACTAACATTATGTCAGTTACATGAAAAAAATTAATGCATACTAAGATGAAATAAATAACATTATTTTAAATAAAATTACATTAAAATTATTACTTTCATATTATTTTAATTTCACTGCCCTTAATATATTGTGTTCTGAGCTAAAACTTTTATGAGCAACTGAAATGCTATTTTAGCCCTAAAATTAATAAATGCGCATTAAGAAAGGTAAAATGCGCACTATTAGTGTTTTTTTTTTCAAATCTTGGGTTATGGGACATGTTACGTGTTACAACTCGGTTAGCGTTAGCCATTGTATCTGGTTCTGCGCGGTTTCGTTTTAGTTGTTAGTTAGTTAGTTGGTTGTTTAGTTAGTTAGTTCGTTTAGTTATTATTGTATTATTCTTATTTTATTCTTTTCTACCCATATCTGTTTGGAAAATAACATTTTGTTTTTATGTGTTTTCGAATTGTCATTTTGTTATTTCCATATGAATAATAAATATAAAAATGTAATAAATAATTCCATTTTTTTTATTTCAATAAATTACCTTTATTTTTTTATATATAGGTTTTGTGTCTAATTAGTTATGGACATGGACCATTAGTTTTTTACATACAATACATATTTTTAGGGTAAAAGTACACTTTGATATTGTATTTATTACACAGATGGTGAGATAGTGAAAGAATTAATATACTTAATAATATCTATTCATTATTTTAGTGCGCGAATAATAATGCTAAAACAATCTTAGTTTAATGCGCAGAAATTTTATATATTTTGCACAACTACTTACTATAATAATGCGTACTTAAATCTAATATTTAAAATAGAAATATTGTGAGGTTTGTCATATTTCCATGCGCAAAATAATAATTTTAATGCTCAAAGTATGTGGAATAATGCGCGCTTAAATCATATCTTTAAAAAATTTACTACCTACTAAGTAAATAATAGTTGTAATAAAATATAGTATTTACCGTCACACCAGGTGATAATTACAGCGATATGTACAAAGTTATTACTCTTTAACAGTAAGAACTATTTAATTTAATATTATTTTACTGATAAAATTGTTGTTTGGCCAAATCCATACCCATATACCTATAACTTGTTTGCACACAATACAGAGATATATATAAAATTATTTATCTTTAAGAACTTCTTAATTTGATATTGTTTTATTAATAAAATCGTTGTCTAGCGGAATCCATATCCATATATGCCTAATACATAAAAATGTAGTTTTAATTTCATAATGTCGAGAAGCTTGGACGCAGGTATTAATTCACGAATAATAATTTCTTTATTGTACTTATTTTGTAGAATCAAGCAATTCCTGTATATGTTAAAGGGATACTACAGTCTGGGGAACTACAGTCTAAGCAGTGAGCACCTTGGTCGTCGTTCTGCTCTTGTGGACGTATTGAGATCAGTTTGGTATGCTCAATTCGTATCTTTCTAATAACTTGAGATCGTCTGTCAAAGTCTTGTGGTTGTTTTTAGTAAAAAGCTGGTGGTTGTGTATGTCTTGGTGCTTTCTTTCTCTTTGTGGTTTGGTATTCATTAATTTCTCTTTTCTTCCTTTCATTTGTTAGATCACTAGGGAGGGTTTTTATGTCTCGAGAGTCGAGACCAGTTTCTTCGGTGGCCTGGTATGTCAGTTGATTTGCGTCTTCATTCCCTGCAACGTGGCTTGCGGTTCGCAAAAATGCTAATGCTTTTGTTTGTATTTCATTTAAGACATTGTATTATGAAGATCAGTGGATTCAAGGATTATCCATTTTTATACGACAAAGCTTTAAGGTTACGTTAGGAATCGATATGAGGAAGCCGTACATGATTATCAGAGGATTTTTATATTTTGTAAAACAAGTTAGTCCTTAGAACTAATGTGAAAATACGAACATAAAATAGTAAGTAATAAACAATACAATTATCGACAATCAAAATTAATAACACTACAATAAATAAATTACATAAAACAAGTAGGAAAAAAGTGACATGTCTGTATTAAACAGATAACTCATCTAGGGTATGGCAAACTTTACTAAGAAAAATTTGAGTATTGCTCTAAAAATCTTAATACTTGGAGATTAATTTCATCGGTTAAATAACCTAGACATTTACAGCCATTATATATACTTAAAACTATTTTGGTATTATACATTGATGTTCGAAAAGAACTAGTTTGAATTTGTTTCTTATAAATATTGTACTTTACATACGTGGTGGCATTTGATTGTATAAGAACGTTGGAAACGTATGTACAGATCTGAGTACTCACTAAAGTAAAAATTTTCAACTTTTGAAGGCATTTCTGCAAGTGTTCAAACTTTTTAAACCTGAAATTATGCGTACTAGATATTTCTGTAGTATGAAAACTTACTTGTGAGCTGTTTCAGCAGTTAATTATATCAAATTTTAGACTCTAATGAAAGTTGCTATAATAAGAAATACAATTTCAAGGCTACCCCAGGTAGAACACTATTAATGAACCAATATTGGTGTAATATTATAAAAATATTGTCTCAAAAACGTACCAATGAACCAATGAAAGATGTGACCATTTTTCTATATAGATTCAGTATTGGTTAAGATATATTCAACAAATATTAAAAATTCATATCGTATAATGTTTTAAACATATTTAAAGACTATTCTTGTTTCACAGCTAAAGCTGCTGCCGCTGCCACTGCTAACAAACATTCGATCCATTACTTTAAAATCGATTAAAAATATTCTGTGTCAACCGACTTCGTTTTTCGTTAGAACAATTTTACCCGTCGTCGTCGGTCGGGTAAACTTGTTGAAACCGAACAAGGTATTTGGAGGGCTTTAAAGAGAGTTTCGCAATATAATCTCAGTATGGATATCCCGACATTTTAAAATTACTATTTGTCATTATCGATCGATGTCTGTTGAGCAATATTACTAAAAAAATACAATAATAACATAATAAAATATATACTTTTCAATATTGTAAAATCAGCGTTTATTATTATTATAAACAATTGCCTAAACAATATAACTTTACCGACATTTGGCAAATACGGGCTAAATATGAGCTTTCCAATATTTTAAAACCAATATTTGTCTTTATGAATTGATATTATCAAAATCTAAAAACAGTACAACGACTTTTCAATGTAGTAACATTAATAGACATTTATCAGTATTGTCTGCGCATCCGGATTGAAATGATTTAAAAGGTTGGCATGTCCAAGAGAGAGAGAGAGAGAGAGAGAGAGAGCGAGAGAGATCCGATAAGCAGTTATTTATTATTTTTCGCCATAACTTTTTTTAATACATATATTGGTAAAAAAAGTATAAGACTACTTAAGTAGAACTATGGCAGGTGTAATTATATGAATTTTCACTCAATAATTTTAGTTGTTCGCAAAATTAGTTAATTTAAAACTACAAGATATGAAGATTGTTGTGTAGGTACAACTAATTAAATGTTCTTCAGAAGGAGTTAGTTATTAAATAAAACTTAACAAAAAGTGGTTACGAATCTTAATTTATATATACGAAGTGAATTGTTTGAGAACAGAAATAAGACTGGCCTGTTTTGCCTGTATTTCGGCGGTCTCTCGTATACCTCTCGAGGGATGGGTAAATGGTTGTAATTTTCAAATTACGGTTTTACGGTAGGCTATTGTAGTTGGCCATTGCCTCCAGCCTGTCGGCATTTTGCCTTAAAGGTATAACCTTTGTTAGTTTTACGATTATGATATTTCCGTGCTTAATTGTGGGAAAGTATGCTACAAAGACTGGAACTTTTTTAAATTTAAATTACCTAATTTTGCAAACAACCGAACCGAAATTATTGAGTGAAAATTCATATCACTACACCTGTCATAGTCCTACTTAGGTATCTCATACTTTTTTTACCAATATATGTATTAAAAAAAAGTTACGGAAAAAAATAATAAATATTTCCTTATCAGATCTCTCTCATGCATATGCCCACCTTAAAACATTATACTGCCAAAATAGGCACACCAATATTTTAATAACGAGACAATTTTTGTCTGTCGGTCTGTCGGTGTGTCAGAACATAGGGTATTTTATTCAGGTACAGTATTAAATCATTATACACTATAAAAAGGAAGGTCCCATGTGTAGATCCCTGTGGAACTCCATATCCATAATTTGATTGTTCTGTTGGACAGTGTGTTGTTAAATAAATTAACAAATATAGTTATATCCGATACATTCATATTCTTGCCTTGTAATTTTTTAATGGTGCTACATACTTTTGATTACGAATTACGAATATTCTCATCATAATCCTTTTTTAGTATTTTAAAGTTTAAGCTTATAGGTAACTTATATGTAAATATTAAAAGATATTAAAAGTTATTAGTGTCACTAATATATAATCGAGTTCATCTATTATCAGCACTCAAAAACGCAACAAAAACTTTACGACATAATTATTATCGCCGTGGGCCATGCGACGTGCTCTCGTTAAACAAGCCGAAAAACTTATAAAGGTAAGCGAGACAATTTGTGAACAAATAATACAGAGAGTATCGGTATTTTAATGGGGTCGACTGACAATTTTCTAGCAAGCAAGATGTTGCAGTGGCAATTCCTTGCACGCAATATTTCTTGACGGTACGTTCTACAGCTGGCAATTTATGTAATCGCCATAATATTGCTTTGCCAACTTTGTAAAAATTAATTGTACTGTGTCTAACAAAGTAAACAATAATACATTCACCTAATTTACTCTGTTCGCTTTAAATCGTCGAGAATACTACATTTATTGTCAATCTAACCTCTCAATCGGGCCGGGCGACATGAAATAATATGTTAGTAACTTTTTTCTGTATTGGTAATATGGAAACCACCAGACTTGCACCTAAGTTGCAAGAAAAATGGAACAGAACCGATTATCTGCAAGTTGTTGTAGCGTGCAACTAAATTGCCAAACACGATCAGCTGGCTCTCAAGTGCGCATGCCTTTGATTTCTTGCAAGCAAGATGTTGCCGTGGCAATTTCATGCAGGTAATGTTTCTTGACGGTATGTTTTACAGGTGGTAATTTTTGTAATTGCAATAATATTGCGCAAGATTTGCCAACTTTGTAAAAATAAATTGTACTGTTTCTAACAAATTAAATAATAATACATTAGCCTGATCCTTTTAGTTGTGGAGAATATTCATAGAAATACGCTTTAATCGGGCCACGCGACATGAATTAATATTCTAGTACTTTTAGTAACTTTTGTCTGTATTGGTAACATTGAAAACACTAAATTATCCACCAGGCTTGCACATAAGTTGCAAGAAAAATCGAGCAGAACCGTGTATCTACAAGATGTTGAAATGTGCAAGTAAATTGCTAAATGTGATCAGCTGGCTCTCAACTGGGCATGCCTTTGATCAAGTTTTCTTGAATTTGCAAGAAATTTGCAGACTGTACATTCAAAGCAATGACGCGTAGATGTAGCCCTCGGGAGGCAACCGGATAGATCTTGGTATTTGGGGTCCTGAATTAATTCAGAACCCTGCTGCATTACCCGATTCGGCCCGAAATAGACAGTGGCGGAGGTTGATGTAGGGGTTAATAAAAAATGATCACTTGGCAACCGAATAAAATTGCGGTCATCGCCATCCGATACGCACACGTCCCGACAAATAAAAGTAGGACAACTCTTGTTCATTGAAAACTGTAATTTTTAGTTATGTAAATCGATCTTGGTAGACGACATTCGTACGGCGGTGCCAACTCTATTCTATTTTCCAAATAATACAACTGGCCCTTAGGAAAATTAGACAATAATTTATTAGAAATATCTAAAGAAATAAATAATTTTATGCTTACATATAAAATAAACTAAAAAAAAATAAATAAATAAAAAACAAACAAAAACAAAAATATTAGAATTCAATATCTAGTCATGGTCCCGTCATTATTTATTACTTCTTGCATTCTTATGGGCATTGAATCGATCAAATTTGTGGTAAAGTTATGACGTTCCGCCAGACTTTCCCAGGTCTCCTCAAGGCCATAAATGAGTTTTATTTAAGGGGATAACATTTTGTTTCTGCATTATTCCCCAAATGTTCTCCAACGGTTTACTGCCTATCTAAAAGGAATAAAACAGCTTTTGACACGTAACACGGCGGGGAAATTTGTTTCAAAAGTCTTACTTGCATTATCGAAAGGATGATTTCGTAAATAATTTACTAAAGTAGTGTCCTGCGGTTTTCTTGGTCTACCTGTTCCTACCTTTCTCTCCACAGTTCCTTCATTTTCCTATTTTCTTTTAATTTTCAAAATAGTATTCTTGTTGACCGTCCTCAATTTTCGAAACAACTCGTAATTTTTGAATGATGCTTAATTGTTGTGGAATCGTGGAAATGAAAAATAATAATTTCTGACAATTCAACAATTGTCAAAACTGAATTGTTGAAAGGCTATTTCACAAAACTAAAATAAAGTGTCCTAGTTTTATATGACGGGAAGTGTACACG
Source organism: Leptura quadrifasciata (assembly GCA_963675555.1). Taxonomy (NCBI): domain Eukaryota; kingdom Metazoa; phylum Arthropoda; class Insecta; order Coleoptera; family Cerambycidae; genus Leptura; species Leptura quadrifasciata. The sequence continues at coordinate 88,657,851 of OY776675.1, forward strand.
CGAAATTAAAAAAAAAAGTTTTCAGGCAACCATTTGATAATTTGAGAGCTTACTGACCTGTACCTCCACTCATTGTCAAAAAATTTCTATCAGTGTTTGAAGGGCAGTTTCCGAGAAATAACCGTTTAGAGTTGGTCAAAAATCACATTATTCGAAATTTTTAAAGAAAATTCTGTTAAATACGGATAAAATCGTTTAAGTCTTGTTCCCCTCGAGAGCTACATCTACGCATCATTGCTTTGACTAAAGCGGGTTTTAATGTACGTTTGTCTTCACTGCCCAACACTCTCCAATTTTTATTTACATAAACCTTTCTCAAAGAATAAGCTGTACAATGGCGAAGTCTGCATCAAAATCGTTTCAGTATCAGTCAGAACTTTAAATACAAAGTAATCCTCAATTTTAATACGATTAATGATAAATTAAGACATCTTGATTCTTCTAATAATTTGAAAATATCAGAGAAGTGGTACTGTGTTAAATAAAAATTATTAAAAGTAAGTAGCTATTTATATACATATTTTACAAATCGAATGTAACTTATACCTGACCCGATGTTTTACAATATTTTACATTGACTCTAACTGGTTAGATTCATTCATATTATTTATAGATTATACTTAGTATTTCTAAGTTTTTATTCATTGTTGTAATATACATTAAAATATCATATTACTAAATAAACTCTACAATGTATTTGCATAACTTGTACAGACTATTTTGATATATTTATTGATTTTATTACTATATGACACCTATAGTCAATTTATTATTTAAGTTGGAAATTAAATGAATGTATAAATAATTTTATTCAAATATAATCTCTTACTTAATAAATTCGTTCTCTATATAATAAATTGATTGCGATAGGGAAATTATTGTCGGAAAATGAAACTGACAAAATATTATAAGTATATTAAACCCAGAAATAACTCTAGCTTTACATCAGGTTCTAAATTATCATTTTTCGATGGTATAAAATATAATTTATGAGTTCATGAATATTAACAAGGCTAGGTTTTACACTTGTCAATAACACAATTTATACTTGAGTTATCGAATCAAAGGATTTCTAAAGTGCGTACTAATCACATGATATTCGAATGGTACTCTGTTATTTGACAGAGCGGGAAGGATGCTTGAATATGGGCGTGCCAATCCGCCACCAGTCTATATCATTTTAGGTGATTAGCAGGTGAAGCTTATTTGTTTATGCCATGGATATACAAATAATAATAAGTATGATCTATATTATAAAATATATACTTTGTTATATTTTTATTTAAAAATACGCTCTTAATTAATATTATAATATTGCTCGTAGGTAATCTACCCATCTACAAATTTGCATTCAAACAATAATTTTTTATGTAATTTATTTGCAAGATATACTATTTACTTGCTTTTTTTAGAATTCTCTTATATTTCGTGTTTGGTTAATGCTACCAAAGCAAAAAATCTATTTTCAGACGAGAACAAAGAGGAATTATGTTTAACGTCGCTCTCCCTTCCAAGTAAATATTATTGCATTTTTTTTTCGCGGGAGCGATGCACTGGACAGTTGTCCCATATCTCCAACATACTCACGGAAGAAGCACCAGTTAATTATCTACAGCCACTCTCCACATTCCGCGGGGTAGATTCGTGTGTCCTAAGTAGCCCAAGGAACCCCAGGATCTATCTTCTACATTTGGTCTCTGGTCTGCCAACCGTTTGGATGACTTTTCGCAAGTAGCTATTTTCTTCAATTCTGAGAGTAGTGTAGGCCTTATTCCATCGAGTACACCGATTATCAGAACCATCTTGACCAGGTAGTCTGGGTATAGTACTTGGAGATCTCGGTATTTAGTCCGCTTTTCTTCCTCCTTCAAGGTGAAGTTTATCTCAACAGGTGCCGAGAACTCGATGACATACATCACATTGCTCTGATAGTCAAGGAGAACTATGTCAGGCTTCTTTGTTTGGATCAGATTGATGATCCGTAACGAGTAGTTCCAACAAAGCTGGCATTTCTCGTTCTCGACTCGATCTCTCTGGGGACATAAGGCAGCCCTGGTGTTTGGCTTACTTCGTACGAGTGTCGTAGAGGATAATATAGCACTTGCAATGCCGCATTGGATCTGTGAATGTAGGCCGAAGTCGCATAAATCAGACAAGCAAATAGTAAATGCATGAATGACTGCGGCGTCTGACGGCAGGTCCTGCAGTTAATTCAAGGAACTCCACACGTATAATTCTACTATGGTAGACCAAGGTGTTAATATAACACCATCTTTAGCTAACAACTTTAGCCTTAATGACCTTCAGAAAGTGAAGATCAACCTTGTCGATTACCCCAGTGTATTTTATGTTGTTGTAGAACACACCGTGCACGGATCTATCGACGAACTGCTTGAACAGATTACTCTGTTCGGCAGCTTTAATTTGGGCAATCAGACGATCTGGCGGAAGCTTGGTTACCAATTCGGTATCGGCATCTCGCCGGTCAAATACAAAACAGAGATCTTCTACGGCCTTTCGTGCTGCCTTAAATAAGAATGCGCAAACTCCGACGGTTTCATGATCTCTCACTAATCATAGGAGTGAATCACTCCCTATTTTTCCATGTTCCTTCAATAATTTTCGCTAATCATTACAGTTCTATGTTGATACAGTTCTACGACCGATAGGCACTTTTCCAGAGCGCGCCTACGGTTTTCTCGTATTTCAGCAAATACCCTGTATATTTTTGTTTTATGTTGAAAATTGGAAGAGATAAAAGTTATTCATAAAATGAGAAATAACACTTTATTTTAGCAATATTTTAAAATAAGTAACGATAACAATAATCTAGAAAATGTGTAACGTACAACTTATACGTTAATTATTACAATTACAAGCTTTTATTTAACGTGCAATATTTGTTAGTTTGTTTAGATCAAATCTTGCAAGCTGAATTAGAACCAGTTCCTCCCAACCGATTTTGCTGAAATTTTGCATACACCTTTAGTTATGGTGACAATACAACATGCAATACTCAATATTTTAAAATTTTCAAAATGGCCGCCCCCACAAGATGGCGGATGATGTATATTTTGTCAACCCTGTTAATATGGATATCAAATGAAAGAACTTGATGAGTAGGAAACGATAAAAATGAGTGACGTTTTTAAAATTGCCGCTGCCACAAGATGGCGGATTACATTTTTTGTCAACCTGCTTAATATAGGTATTAAATGGGTGTCAAATAAAAGGGCTTGAATAGTGAAAAACGATAAATTGAGTTACATCACACTAAATTCCATATGGCCGCCGCTTCAAGATGACGGATTACATTTTCTTTTCGACCCACTTGACCTCATCAACGATTAACAGTACAGACACGAAATATTGTATACGATTTCAATTGTGATAGCCAGTTCTAAATGCCATCATGCTGCTGCACTCAGAGTTTTTATAGAAATATATTGCATTTTTAATGATGCTAAGTAAACAAAAGAACATAAAACAGTTTAAATCAAATGTTCAAAGTGGGCACCCCTAGCTTTTTGACAATATTGGAGGCGTTGCTGAAATTCTTCTAAAATATTTTGTATTTTTTTTCGTGGCGATTTGATTAATTTCTTGGCTTATTCTACCTTTTAAATCATCAACGTTATTTGATCTGTTGAAGTAGACTTTTGATTTTAAGTAACCCCAAAAAAATAGTCAAGCGGGCTCAAGTCGGGAGAACGGGTAGGCCACTCAATTTCACCAAGTCTACCGATCTATACCTATTGGGAAAAACTTGATTTAGGTAGGCTCTTAGTTCCAATACAAAATGTGATGTAGCTCCGTCCTGCTGATACCAAATATTTCTATTAGAAAAAAGATACATTTAAATTGAATTATGATACAAAATTAAATCGAAAAGTCAGAATTGACAGAAATTTGGTACATAAAATAGTTTAGGATACATCTGATTAAATACATTTCAAATATATTTCAAAATTTTTAAATTTAATTTTCTTGATGAAGAATATACAAAATTCAGAAAACCGTACATTGCTGTATAGATAATTGAAAATCCTTTCAAATGAGCTGTCACACGCACCGTCATTCCATTTAAAAATTTTAAAGGGGTAGCTGTAACTCCAAGAGGGTTGAAGGGGGAGGTATAGAATTATGCTCAAAAAATGTCATTTTAGAATTAATTCTTGGCGTGTTTTAAGATATTATTCATAAATTGTTAATTACGTAGATAATGAATTTATACGTTACTTACGGACCTCACTGTATATGACTCGTATCGCAAAATAAATGATTTGAGTGAGAATAACTGAAAATTGATATTTTATATATTTACGTTACATTTTAAATGAATTTAGATTTCTTGCAAAAACTGAAATGAAAAATAAAATAAGAACTGGGATCAAAATTTAGTACATGCATTGGAAAGCAAATATATTGGTAATATAATTCGTAAAAACTAAACTTGTTACGTGAGGTTGGTTGTAAAATGTCCATTTTTTGGAAACTGCAATAAAATGTGCATTTAGAAAATGAAAAACGCAATGAACTTTCATTATTTCTGTTAGTTGCTGTAAAAAATGTAATATGAAATTGAATTTGGATTGGAATTTTGCAACAAAGATATAAATTTAGGAAGTGTTCTGATTTTTTTAGTTAATATTTGTAATGAATTTGAACTTGTTACCGGCTTTGTACTGAAATTAAATTAATCTCAAAATGTCTTACCACAAATATTTAGTAGGGGCGAGCGTAGGTGCGTCTTTACTATGTACATACTTCGGTATGCGATGTAAAGCAACGACAGGCGCAGTTAGTACTTGGATGGTGACCATTCCAACGGAAACCGCGTTCTCGCCTCACACATCTTCCAGCGGCTTGTATATCAGTGTATGCGCGGAAGCTATACAACCTTAGGCGAGGGTTGTATAGGAGATATACCTTCCTTCAGAGGGGATGTAAAGCCGTCGGTCCCTTGTCTATTAAATGTTAGGCAAGTAAAAGATCCCTACTCTTTTTAAGGGAAGAGGTTCGGCAAAATTCCTGGTTGGGGGTAGCTCGTCTACAGGCGTCGGTGTTAGGCCTCAGTAGCGGAAATAGGCCGACGTTAAATAAATGTATAAAAAAATAAATATTTAGCAGCTGATAATTCATTCACTGAAGAACCAGATCTAAGATATGTATGGGAAAATGAACTGAGAATTAATGATGAAGAAGATTCTGATAACGAATAGAGGAATATGTTTGGATTCAACTAAGCAAGAAACTCACTCATTGTTATTATTAACCTTTTTAGAATCGTATTACACAGTCTCATTTAAAATAAAATGATTTATCCGACATGTATTGCTCTCAGAATTTTGAACTTGAACAGGACAATACCCTAAAGGAATACCTACTTGAAGAGTTTTATTAAGCATTGAGATAATGGTTGTCTAGGTTACATTTAAATCGATAGGTGGTTCAAAAATGAAAAGGTTCTTTGGACGGAGGTTGGATACTACATTGCTATGTACCTCTCGAACATACATTGTACATCCGCAAAGATAATTGCAACTATAAGAGTACTTATGATTGAAAAGATTTTCAATTAAGTTCAATTTCATTATACAGTAATTACAGTTACTTCGACAGCAAAAAGAATTTAATTACTTTGTGTATTTGTACAAGTCATAGGTATTGTTATAGTATAAACTTTTGAAAAATTAACTCGAAAAATAACAAAATTTGACAAATAAATCAACCTTTCAGCACGCTGTGTCAAACTATAAAAAAAGTGTCCGTATAATTTAGATTGTCAAAAAGCTACAATTTCTCAAAATAATTTCCGAAAAAATTCACTACCTCCCGATAATTCCCAAAGATGCCTAAACTATCGTCGAAACATTCAAATTATTCACTTTGCCTATTTTGCAGGTCAAACTTCCCAAAATACTAACTTTAAAATTATAACCCCCATATATTATCAAACCACTCATAAGACTCTAAGCATACCCCCCCGTATCAAAATTTAGTTCATTTAAATAAAATTTTTGCAAGCAATTATTCGTACAACCTAAATGTCTATTCGGTATTGCGTCTTAAATAATAAACTATCATGCAATTATCCATACGTCGTTCACAGCTCTTCGTCAATATTTACTTCTGCTTCTTAAACATTTATATATCTCCACAAATAGTTTATATAAAATCCACATTCCGCAAAATCTACTGCCGTTCAGATCGCGCCAACCGTACCTAGTATGACCGCAGCAACTTTATAAACGCTCGCCGAGGAACAGTGTCGAAAATTAATACAATAAATTCAGACAATTTATCAAATATCTTCCAAGGCAAAGTAGATACAGATTTCATTCAAAAAACAAAAGATTTCTAATTTCAAGCCATACACATATATTCAATATAAATTTCAATCAACTTCAGTTATTACGCAGTTAGTGCACGCACTGACTGGCCGGGAAAATTATCCAGACTTAGATCAAGCCCGCACGGAGTACGGGGACTTTTCCAGACAACAAAACAACGAACGCGTCTGACTAGATGGGGCACGAAAAACTCAACAATAACGATGGTACAAAAGATCGAGCGCTACGACTCTCAAGCAAGTCAATTTCGATCCGCGTTCTACAACTGATCTCGAGTTCTTCTTTGGTAGCTCCAAGTAAAAAACATCTAGTCTCGCTACCCTCGCGCATCTAATTTATAAGTGACTATTTTAAACTAATAACCGGCACCTTCGCCCATAAGTGAATTTTTAAAATCTACAGATCTGCATATCAAGTCAATTTTTCTTTCTCAAAGCAAAACTCTCGCCGTTGAAAAGTTACACCATTCTGAAATTTATTTTAGGTTAATTTTAAGTGTTTTAAACTAGTGTGTTATTCTGAGTAATAATATACAGGGTGATGCAAAAATACCCTGCCCAATATATCAAAAAGTATTATTTCGAACGTTTGAGTAAAAATAAGTGCTCCGACTGCATATACAGGGTGAAGCTTTGACCCTTGTGCAGAAAATATTATATTTCTCTGAAACATAAACCAACACTCTTCACTCAAAAATAAGTGCACAAACGCCCTCTAGGGTATCTACTCGCGCTCTCCGATTGAATCATTTTTTATTTTTCGTTCTCTAGGGCCAAATTCGTGTTCAGTACACACACATCACTGTAACTAATATAAGCTGGTAACATTCCAGAAACATAAACAGGAGGAGTGTTCACTTTTTGTGTCGTCAGATTAAGACGGTTAACATATTGAGGTGTCAATGTAGATAATACTCAACAGTATGGCTAAAAACTCTCACAGAGACTAGTAAAATGCTGTATTTGGTGTATAAACTTGTGTTATTGTTTGGCTATAGAACTTCGTCACGATGTTATTAACCCGGGACCTACAGTTACCATAATTTATTTGACATAAACATTATGTCAAAAGAATAAGAAATGTTTACGTTGACAATATTCGGCGTAGTTTAATTTTATTGGGTGCCTCCTCACTGTACATTTATCCTTCTTAAGTATCATAAAGTTATAAACCTTTGTCCATTCGGTATGTTTTAAACACCACACCTTGTAACTGCTTACCTATTGGGTGGTTGTATCTAAATAAATAAATACATAAAGAAATACATAAAAGGATTGGTGACAGACCCTATGACACATTTTTAACTGTCTAAATTTTTGAACTATATAAAACTATTCATTTGAGTTTTTGCATCAAAAGTTCTTTTATAATTTGTCTCTAAAACCACGCCCGTCAAAAAATTAAACTACAAAATTGGGCCAAATTTTTTTTTAATTTTTTTAATGTTTACCCAATAAAATCAGTATCAATACGCGAATTAAAGGGCAAGCATCCTCATAACAACGAAACTACAATACACCCACTTTATTATAATACCTCTGAAGGCCGTTTCATTTGAGCAGTCTACACAAGTTCTACACAGACTATTGTGTTTCATTAGAGACCTTAAAGTTAGTTAACAATAGATTTTGACGTTCCGGTCAGTATAAATTAGGTGGCATTCGACAAATTCAATGATGAAACTTGTTGGGGCCCAGTAATTATTTATTCAGGACCTAGAAATCTGGCGTTAGTTATCGTCTAATAAATGGAGGCTATGAGATTACTTGTTCTAGCTCACATTAATTTTTATTTGACATGAGCGATGCTGTCAATTAAATTAATAAATATAATATATGGGCAATACAATGGTTTAAATACTAACGTGGGAAAAATTTGTAATAGAATAAATAATATAAGTAAATACCCAGACGCAAATATTGTACTACCAGTTTATCGATATATAATTATTACCCTATTATAAAATGTTAAATATTCTATATCCTTCGCAGTTTTCGAAAATAAATTAATTTCTCTCAATGAATCGATCCGAAACTTTCATGTTGTGTTAAAGTAAGTCTCCACAAAGGAAAATTGTCAACTTTTGTGTTGTTAATGCGTGTTGGCGACAAAAGTTTCTATTATTACCTTGAGGTGTCAACAAAAATTGTCAACAAATGTCGAAAACCGTGTTTACGTTTTAGGCGGTAAACATCAAAGAATACGCCTGTTGCAAATACTTAAATACTCTGTGTGGACGCTTACTCGGTTGGAAACATTAATTGGAAACAGAAACATGTCTGTTAGGTGGAGGAATAAATTAAATGATACGTGTATTTATATCACACCCAAAGTATAATAAGTGATGTGGATTAGACATTAATGAAGTAAACGAATCCCTGGTGGCTAAAAATCTTAAAGTAATTAGTAAATGTTCCGTAGTAGGTGCAATTGCTTTTCTATAATTAGTGTTTCTATTTTTGGTCCAATAAGATTGAGCAGTCATTCAAAATCAGAGTCAGTCATACGAAGAAAGTTTCTAATATATCAATTTTCAATACGTCTTGCTAACAAGTAATCTCTTCTCAAAGTATTAGCTCAACCCCTCCATGTAAGTTTCTTTCTTTGAGGCTTAGTCGGACCCAACATTATGCTTTCGTTTCTTTTTGCCTAAAAAATAATAAAAGCTGCGGCTGCTACCATAATATCATCATCGTTCGACGACATTTAGTCAACTAAATAGTCTTGGTGGATACAGCTAGTTGTCAACTGAAATGTTCCTCAAACTGTTGACGATTTATTTTAATTTGGTGTGGACAAAGCGGAAACAAAAGTTGCTGAATTTCTAAAGAATTGCAAAGAGTTGCAAAGACAGAAGTTGCCAACTTTTTTGGTGGAGACGAGACTTACCTTTAGATACATTATGTACAAGGTTATTCACTATATTTTGAACCCCCCCCCCCTTTATTTACGTTATTATAAGAGTTTGTTGGATCAGTGACTCAATATTTACGCGTTAGGTTTGACATAATAATAATAAACTTCATTTCAAAGAAACGCTTCACAATTATCTGAATAATTGATAGACATAAAAATGAAATGACGTCAAAAACAACAAATATACCCAACTATAATATTATAGTATTACAAAAATACTACTATAATATAATACTATAAAGTTCCAAATTCACTATCATTTTTTAATTTTTTTTCTTAAATAGACTTATGCTAATAATATTTTCAATGGCAATGGCAACTTGTAATACAACTTTATGCTCATATAGAATGAACTTTTTTCTGTTTTTGTAAGGTTATGTTGAGGGTATGTAATATCTTGTGTCCTTGTATTATATTCATGTTGAATATTGTTTACCAAAAATGTGTCCTTATTCTTAAATATAAATATTAGACATTCATAAATGTAGAAACAATAAATAGTCTTTATATTATTTGATTTAACTTTACTTTGATATGAGTTATAGTAATTCATTTGAAGTATAATTCTTATAACTTGCTTCTTTATAATAAAAATTCTTTTAATATCTGCATTACTACTCCAAAAAATTATCCCATATTTAACTGATGACTCGAAATTAAAAGAATATATAATTTTACTACTTTCAAAATTTAGATATTTTGTAATTATCCTTATGATACATTTTATTTCATTTCAAACACAAATGATCGATTTGAATTCATCTATTTGGTTGTCAAGAAATTTTGTATTTTTCACCAGATCTCTGTGTACTCCTGATATTGTAATGTTATCGGCAGTTTCAATTCTTGCTTTTTTTGTCCTAAATAGAATAATGTTTATTTTTTCTTTGTTTAAAATAAATCTGTTTTTATCATACCACTCACTTGTGCTTGAAAATAAATTATTACATTTCTGTATTAATTAGTAGTAGGTTTCTACCCCCACCAAAATATTATTATCATCAGCATAATTTGGAATACTGTGATTTATATTTGTTACAACATTACATATATGATAAATAAAATTGGACCCATTATACTGCCCTGTGGAATTCCAATATTATTGCTTAAAGTTTCTGGTTTAACAAGTTTAGTATTTGTTATTATTTTTATCCTCTGCTGATCTGAAAGGTACGATCTCAACCACTCTAGTGCATTTCCTCTAATTCCATATTTGTCTAGTTTTATTAACAGCAAATTATGATCCAAACAATTAGATCAAAGAGTCCCGGATCGATAGTGGCACTATTAATGTGTTACTGAAATAGTAACAATGGAATGGACAGGATTGTGTGAGACACAACAGGGCTAATTGCTGTACCACTTCTGAGTTCGAGTCTCAGCTGCGACAAGATGGCAATGTTGTAGGGAATGATTGTTGTGTAACTGTCTGTCTGTAACTTGTCCGGGTTGAGTGATGGACCGGCTAATGGTAAACTCCGCCAGGAGAAAAAAGGTTTCGTTGAAAGTTGAATGGTTACAGAGAAGGAGTATAAAATTTCTCATTAAAAAAATATCATAAATTATTTTCATTTGCCATATCCTTAATCATTTTATTTTACTTATTAGATAACTAAATTATAATTTCTTTAATCATTATGATCATCTAATAACGCCTTCAACTTTTCGATCGAACCTATTCTTGAATACTCCTCATTCCTCGACGTCACAAATATTTAAAAAGTATTCAACATAACTATCATAGATATTTAAAAAAGATAAAGGTGCGTCTAAACCCGGTTCATAGTAATAAATTATTAAATTCAATAATTACACGATTATTAACATCTGCTCTCTACAATTTATTTATTTATTAATATAACTGGTTTGGTTTGCACCATAACTGCTAATAAAAATAAACCATATATTTATTTTGAGATATAAATCTATAAAATCACCTGCTGATATTTAAGGATGGCCTGTAGCAGTGCAAAATAATTTTCAGTTAAGTGTCTTGAAGTAGTAAATAAATGTTTACTCAAGTGTTACTTGAAGCGTTTACCATACTTAACTAGTGCTAAAAAATTAAAGCAAACTTTTAATAAAGTTAACATGTAAACACTCCCTTAGTACCGATTCGAGAAATCAGGACTTGTTTCTCTTAAGAAAGACGAGTAACAGGGGTAAGTGTTATAAATAGTAAAAACTATAAAATAAATGCAACAATAATACTATGTAGGTGCATCTAAAAATGCTTTTAATTGCATAAAGATCAGAAATATGGAAATTCGATAATGTGACATTTAGATACTGGGAACAGGATATATTATTTGAGCAGATTTATCCCTTGTACCGCCTCAATTCAGAAGGATTCCACACAATTGCCTAAGCAGATGATCTAACAATATTACCTAGCGCAAAAGTTCTCTGTGAAAGAATGCAGGGGGCCCTAAGAATAATCGAAGAATAGTGCAGAGAATACTCCTTGTCTGTCAATTCCAGGAAGACGGAGATGGTTTGCTTCACAAGGAAAAGGAAACTAGGAGCACTGAAGTCACCTGCCCTCCTGGATACAACACCTTGGGCTAACTTTAGATGCCAAACTAACATGGAAACTTCATATATATATAGAAGACTAATGAAGGCTTACATTTCTTATGAGCAGTGCCGCAGGATAGTGGGGAAAACCTGAGGAATGAAACCCAAAATGGTCATGTGGATATACATTGCCATCATAAGACCAATGATAACCTAAGAGCAAACAGACTACAACTAAGGTCAAGCTCAGCTAAATGCAGAGATTTGCCTGCACAGCACAATCGGAACTATGCGAACAACGCCAACGAGAGCTATGGAGGTAATACTATGTCTGCCACTACTTTTCTTAACATTTATTTAACGTCTGCCTATTTTCGCTACTAAGGCCTATCACCGACGCCTGTAGACGTGCTACCCCCAACCAGGAATTTTGCCGACCCTCTTCCTGTAAGAAGAGCAGGGATCTTTTACTTGCCTAACATTTAATAGACAATGGACCAGCGGCTTTACATCCCCTCCGAACGACGGTATATCACATACACAACCCTCGCCTAAGGTTGCATAGCTTCCGCGCATACACTGATATACAAGCCGCTGGAAGATATGTGAGGCGAGGACACGATCTTCTTTTAAACGGTTGCACATTTCAGTACTAACCATGCCTAACGTTGCTTTACATCGCATATCGAAGTATGTACACAGTAAAGACGCATCTACGCTCGCCCCCCGTCACTACTAGATTATATCTAGGCTCTGACAACAATGGTATGCCTCAAACCCGTTGGCATACAACCAAATGTAGGCTGTGAAGAGGCCAGAAGTCGCCTATGGAATGAGGCTGTCAGGAAGACGCCTTTTCTACAGGTGTGCCCAGGTAGAGGCTGCTAGCGTAGGTGTGATCAACATCTTTACAGAAAGATAAAAAAATAAGGATGGGCCAGGATGTGGAATATATTTCAGAAATCCAATATGAATTGACTATGGATGAGCGAGCCATCGTAGTACAGACGGAACTGGCGGGCATAACCATAGCTGCAAAAGAGACTGCCGTAGACAAACTACGGGCAAACCAATCAGAATTTACACAGATTGTAGACAATCATAACAAGCTCTGGCAAGTTACAAAATTACCGTAAGAGCAGTATGGAAATATCACCAAGCACTTGTGGGTGCCTCCAGCATGATTAACATACTGGTATGCTGAGTGAAAGGATATGTACAGTGCAGTGGAAACAAATTGGCGGATAGATTGGCCAAGAAGGTAGAAGGCCTAAGTATTTTTGGACCAGAGCCGGCCAATCTATTACCGACCGATAGACTGGACACTGTCTGTTAAGGAAGCATCTACACAGTATGCGATTAAGCGAAACACCTCTCTGAAGAGGTTGTGAACAAGAAGATAAGACGGTTCAACATATACTCTGAGACTGTTCTGCCGTCTCATCAATCAGAGAATCCATTTTGGGAGCCAGTTGTAAACAAAACCATCCGGAAGAAAATTCTGTAAAAAATTACTGCAATACTACGTTATAAAAAATACGGAGAAGGCTCATAAGGACAGAGGACACATAACTGTTTTAAATAAGGAGAAAGAAATTAACAAAAGTACGATACTGCTAGTAGAAGTGTCATTGAAGAGTTTGAAGAGTTCTCTATCTTCCCAGTAACAGTTACAAATAAACTAAAAGGGACCGCTTGCTAATCATCATCTGGATTTAACAAACAGGTTCAGGTATTAGACTCAGCGTGGCCTTGCGCCAATGGAATGATAATAACTTTACTAAACTATTTTTACAATATGAAATAGAAGATACTCGCTGTCTCCTAGTTAACGGAACTGAGATAGTGAGCAAGTACGTATATGTCGTGATAAAGTTTGATCGAGTCCATGTTGCGAAGTGAAGACATATTTCTCCATTGACTGTGGTTTATGTCTTAACAATTTTAGGAAATAGTTTGCAGCATTGGTGGTAGTTTTTTACAGGTGTGTAAATAGAAAATGAACGTATTCCTGCCCTTAATATTCGACAAGATCGCACTATGGTCCCTTTTATTTGGTACTAACTGCACATTGTGCATTTTAAACTGTTTAAATTTATTTACTTATTAAACACCACTCTACAGAAACGATGTTTACATTCCCTAAGACATAGGCTATTTGTCGTAGCTGAGACTCGAACTTAAGAGTGATACAGCGACTAGGCGTGTTGTATCTCATACAACCTCGTCTGGTCCACTGCTACTAACTCGGTAACACATAAAAAACGCCACTAAATATCCATACCCTAGCCAGGATTTGAACCCGCAACTCCATAGTTGCAAGCATAACAATTCAATTCAATAAGACTTTATTCAATTAAAATACAAAAGTACCACCTCCCCAGAATCCATCCCGAGACCGGTCGTGCAACCACCGCGTTAATCGCTGTGGCGAATTGCAGGATTGGGCAGGATAAGCCTGGTTCGATTAAAATAAAAATTAGTAAAACTTAACCTACACCCCTTCTGCAGAAGTAGATAAAAACAGGGAATAAAATTCTTACATATTATCTAATACAAAAAGATTTAACATAACTAAAAAACTACACACTATTTTAAAAACTAGAGCACAAACACTTTTTAAAATTTTTCAGTTTAAGCAGGCACCTCAATCCAAACGAGGAGCCTTCTGCGAGATGTATGAACGCCAGGCTGCGCATAGCCAACGTAAACTTTAAAAATGTTGATACCACAAGGTTTTGATCTTATTAAAAATTTATGATGAGAAAATTTGGAGACAAAAATGCACAAAAAGAAACCAACAAAAAACAAACACGTCAAAAAGGCTGCAAACAGAAAGAAAGAGGGGGACAGGAAAGATTTAAAGAAACGAGTGTTATGAAATACCAGTAAAGGTGGATAGGGTAAGCGAAAGTTATAGATCGTGAAGTTTGGCTACAGGGGTTGCCGGAAAGTCTGTAACGTCTGTTACGGTAACGTGTGTTTAATCCGAAATGGAGCATTATGCTGTCTAATTTGCGTTCTGTGTCTTATTAGCGGACTATCGCCCAGCTTGAAAGAGTATATTGACTATGTTGAGTTATCCCATTGTCGTGGCCGGTATGGTGCACCACACCGGCGCCGCATAGGTAATGGATGGCCTGGCCACCATTGTGTACAACAGTTTTTTACTCCTGGACAGGGAGTAGACTGTCCGTATTGTCTCGTTAACGTGGTGTTGAATGTCAGACGTTTGTTCGGTCTCATCCCCAAGTACTTCACGCATCTTTTAGTTGGAATTTTGTTCCCCTGATCATGAACCAACGCGTGAAGCCTAACACGTAAGCATAAAGCCATAGAGCCAAATGCCGAAGAAACAAACTGATCGGAATTTGTATAATGAACTACTAATCAAATCGGGATTTGTCTACTATTTCGTACTCAATATGCGAAACATGAACATATTTTGCCGATTACAAATATTGCTTTACTCAATCCTAGGATATAACCAACATTTCGGCATTTGAGCGAATTTGGCAATTGAGGACAACATTTATAATAATTACTTTTCGAAATGGTACATAAAAGAAACTTTACGCTTGCGGACGACGGTCTCGTCTAAAAATTCGTTAGTTATTTGGCTGAATAAGTTGTATAGATATGTTACAGAGGTACCAAAAAAAAGTTTTAATGCAACAAGCTAGATTTGGTTTTCTCGATGTGTTTTGACACGCTAAAGCCAAATTCGACGTCTGGATTGGTCCCTCATGTATCAATTTCTTTCTAACCAGAGAAAATACTTCTACTTATAGTCGCAATATATGGCCATAGCTGCTTAGCCATTCGCACAACACGAAAATAGCTCAAAAATGGTATTTAAGTACATAGTGCATTAGAAATAACAAAATCTAAATCGAACGCATTCGAAAGATTATTTTATGGATTTGTGATTGAACAAATATTTTTTTAATCTAGAATTGGGACATTAATATTTAGCAGTGAATGAAAAGTTCTTAGAGAGGTGATTAAAACCCGAGTTAAAACCCATCATCTCCCGATGAAGTGCACATGGTTTGCGAAGCTTTCGTCAAGTAGTATAGTCGAGTAGTGTTCAAGTATTTTAATATTTGTGGACTACTACTACGTTACTGTTTAGAATAAAATATCACATTACTATAATTTTTAAGAAAGTGTTTACACTTTTCCCAATTAAAGATATTTAATTCATAAAATATTCATTCACTGACCTACTGATATATAATGTGTAGCGAAAATGGGAAACTTAGACTGTTATGCAGATTTTCATGAATTGAAATAAATAGTGGTAATTATGGTAATGTCAGTTTATTTAATACTCTTTGTTTCTTTTAATGCTTACTTATTGTTGCGGTTTAAATTCCAAATCCTTTAAATTGAATTTAAGTTGTACAAACAATGTTAGAAGACGTTTATGTAAAAGGCAGAGAGGTGGAAAATGGATTAAATGCACTCAGTGGTATCATGAATAATGCTGCAGGCATTTCTGGGATGAAAGTTGGAACTTGGCATCTACAAAATACATATTTGGCAAAATTACAGTTAGAAAATTAAGTAATAATTTCTAACACGTTTGTTATAAATTTCCCAAGTTTGCATCCAGTAACGTAAAACTGAATTTTTTAAAGAGGTTAATGTGCTTTTAATGGATTTGTTTTTGCCAGAAGACTGACATAATATCTATAATCTAATGTGTGTGTTTTGTGCCCGGATAGATTGATTACCAGTACCGATCATTATTGTTACCTATGAATAAAACAATATTCAATCTTAGGCAGAGTAAATAAATTGTTTATAATGTAATAATGATGGATAAAGCGTGCGCGAAGTAAATGTTTCAGTCTTGAAAAAACATTTCAAGATTTAAATTGTTAGACTACGGATCGTGGGTCTTGCTAAAAAAAATTAAATGTCAGATGTAACGTCATGAATGTTTACTAGTTTAAAATGAAAATCGTAAAGAAATTAGCAGAGTCTCCCATGCTTGAATTTTTTTTTTTTGTTTGTATTCCACCAAAATAAACTAGCCTTCGAACTCTACTCTTGTAGATATTACAAATCCTTGTAGTGAGAATTTTTTTACAATGAAAGAACAATTAAATAAAAAACAATTTATTACAACAATAAGCAAAATACAATACAAACAGAAAAATATTTGAGGGTAAAAATCTTAAATAAAATATATATCAACATACATCAAAGTCTACGGTTTTCTAGGCTAACGCTAGGAAAAGAATTAGAACTTTAAACAATTTTATAAGAAAAATAATATACAGGAATTATTTAACTTTTACAAAATTGGAGATTTTCTAGGCGCTCCAGCCGTGAAGGTTTCTCTTGTTGATCAAGGTCCATGCTGGTTATAGAAATCTTCACAAATAATTAAATAGGGTTTTTCTCAATCTTATCAAATTCGAATACGAAAAATCGTGTACCAAAGAATAGCAGAATAATCCAAAAGTCCAAATCCAAAATAATCTAAAACAGAATAGTTGCCAAGTTCTGTGCCCAAAATCTAGCTGTACCAAATCGAAATCTAGCCCTACCAAATCGTCTATAATTAAATTTACAAAATTTGTTTCAAAATTAACCTCTAACATAACGTGTCTATAATAAATCTAAGAAATTAAAACTTATCCAGAATACTTCCGGACGATACTCGCTAATTAAATCCGAATTAATCAAAATTTCAATTAAAATAATCGAAAATATTAATTGAAAATATGTAAAACCTAGTTTATGATCCGATACCAAACCGAGTAGTAACAACCACTTGCCTTTTAAACTAAATTAATTACATAGAAAAGTTTACAGCTTAATGTCTTGATCGAAAATGGAAATTTGAAGGAACTTGGCCGATATTTATAACCATTTTAACTCACAAAAACAAGAGGATATGACTTAAACTGACAGTTCGACAATCGACTGTCATACAGTAATAACTTGAGAAATATTAAGGCTAAATCGACTATTATGGACTTTTCGATCATTACCACTATCTGCATACTATTAGTTTATATACAATCTTAAAGCACTAATTATAATAATGGTTTACATTTAACATTTTTATGATATACATATCTACTCAACAAATTGTTATACTTTCCATGAGAGCCATCTGTAGGTGAAAAGTTTAAATTTAGGTATTAATTAGGATAGGAAATTAGAGCGTGGTGACATCTATCGCTGACTGTGTAATTTATTACGATGATTGACGAGTTGATTTACTAAAATCTTATTTTTATATGTTATTAGTAATTTGTCGAAACCAGCTAAAGATGTCACTTCACAGGTATCCTCAGTAACCCTAAACTGTATGCCCTAATAATGGAATTTAGTGCGATTTTCTTCATTTTGTCCTTGATGGCTTGGGATCTACGATTGTTTCATAGTCAAAATCGAACGAAGTTTCGCATATATGAACGAACTGCTCTACAAAATCGGTATCTGTTTCAGATTCCTCTGTAAAAGTCGATATAGATAGGCGTTTTCTGCTGCATTCTGAATTTTTATTGTATTTTTCGCACATTTTAATAAGGCATATGATTACATTCCTTATTAATAGTACTAAAAGGGTACCACAGTATCAACATGGCTCCATTTGAAAAAAACTGTCTTTTGTCCTAAAAGCCATTTTGGTGAAATTTATTTGTTCATAAATCATATAATTTAGTATTTTCGACGGAATTTCTATTTTTTAGCATTACACGGGCTAATTAGAGTAAATCGGAACAGTCATGACACACTTAAATGGAAAACTAAAAATTAAATTGAAATAAATATTGACGTTTGAAATGTCTCTTATGTGATATCATTAGATTTAGAAAATTATACAGAATTCAAGAATGCAATAATATACAGGGCGTTTCATTTGAAAATTAAAAGTTAGCCTCACTTCCTATAAAAGCCGAAATAGAAAGAAATCATTTATATGTTAAAAGTGATGTCTATTAAGTATATAGGAGGTTCCAAAATTTCAATCATTTATGGTCAATACTAAAGGAAAAAAAGAGGTGAACCATGATCCTGTTACACATGGCATATTATACAGGGTGGACCATTAATAATAGGCCATAGTTCAGGGGTAGATTCTTTGGGCCAAATTATGAGTATATAACCAAATATGATTTAGTAAAATGTTGCTGTGGAAAAAGATATAGGGTGCCAAAGTTCAAATTATTTTTTCGTTTTTTTGCAATAACTCAACAGCCTCTTGATTGATCTTCGCCAAATTTGCTACAGGAGCTTTTTTATTCTAAGAAACAATAATTTATGTATTACATCACGTTAGGGCGCTGCAGGACCTGTATCTGATGATGATTTATTTTCATATTTTTTTTGACGAAATCTTGTGGTACTTCTGACCAGAAAATCTGATAAGAGCATCATTTCCACGTATAAAAGGTATACGTGGTAGAAATTGATAAATCTAACCGTTTTCGAGGAACGTGCCGTTAAACATTTCAATAATTTTATGAAAGGCAAATTCAAATTTAATAAAACAAAGTGTATTGAATAGTGTGATTTGGTTACGTTTTAGTTCTGTCATTTAATCATTTTATTTTGTTCTTGTGTTCCTCGAGCTAATTTCTTTTACTTCTTTATTTACAATGCCTAGACATAATAATTTGTCAAATAGGGAAATGAGGGATATGATATGTGTTTACGCACAAAATAATTTTTGCGAACGTGCTGCAGCGAGGAGATACTCATTGCAACATCCAAATAGAATACAGCCAAACCATAAGATTTTCAAAAATCTGTTTCATCGTTCGGGAGAAACGGGTTCATTTCGCCATGAAAACGATATAGAACGACCGAAACGATTTACTCCAGATCGAGAACTAGAAATTTTAGTTCGAGTGGATGAAGATCCTCAAGTCAGCTCAAGTCGTTTAGCAGCGGCGACAGGGGTGAGTAAACAATCTGTCCTAAGAATCTTATGTAAAGAACGCTTCTACCCATATCATCTCACTCCTGTACAAAACTTAGAAGGAATCTTCCACAAAGGGTACAATTTTATCAATTTGTTCTAAATAAACACAACAGGGATCGAAATTTTGTTAAGAACACTTTATTTACCGACGAAGCAACTTTTACTCGCCGAGGCGTTTTTATCTGAAGAAATACTCATTACTGGGAAGTAGAAAATCCTCATGCCGTTAAAGAAAGGCATTTTCAGCAAGAATTTGGTGTGGTGTCATCGGCGATCAATTATTGGGACCATTTGTCCTTCCTCCAAATTTAAAAAAAAAATACTCTTGTTGATATATTACATCCTTTCATGCTAGACATACGGAACAGAATCTGGTTCATGCAAGATGGATCTCCTCCTCATTGAAGTCAGGAATTATCTTGATGAGACTTTCCCACGCAAATGAATCGGTTGAGGAATGGGGTTTGCTTGGCCACCAAGGAGTCCTGATTATAATCCCTTGGATTATTATGTGTGAGGACATATGAAGTCCTTAATCTATGCAAATGCTATCAACTCAAGAGAAGAACTGTGGGACAAAATGCAAAAGCAGCGAATTTTATTAGAGAACAAGAAAATGTATTTTTCAATATAAGAAATTTTTTTATGAATAGAATTAGAAAAGGCATAGATGTAGGTGGAGACCATATCGAACATTTACTCTAAGTTGCAGCAATGGGATTTTTGCATGGGGGGAAAGTTTATAATGTCATTAAGTCAACTTTTACGTTATTTTCTGGTCTTCTAATAAGATTAGATCCTTATTTTAGACAATCTTTTTATTTATGTATTTATGTCAATATCACGAAAATAATATAAATAAATAAACACCACAGAAATTAGACAACCCCCAATTCCACAAGCCAGGGCTTGTGCGGAAGGGAGTTACACATTAAAAAAACGCGACAGTGCCAGTGCCGGAGCCAGGATTCGAATCCGGTGGTGCGATGTCCGTGTGATTAATCGCGAATAATCCATTAGTTACTGTTATTACGATTTTGTTTTCCCTTACGTTTTGTACTTTTTTCAATAAATACACTTTGTCATTGAAATGTTTAACGGCACTTTCCTCGAAAACGGTTGGAGTTATCAAGTTTTAGCAAGTGTACCTGTTATACGTGGAAGTGACGCCCTCATCAGATTTTCTGATCAAAAGTACCACAACGTTTCGTCAAAAAAAAAATATGAAAAAAAATCCTCATCGAATATAGGTCCTGCGGCGCCCTTTATGATCTAACGTGATGTAATACATAAATTATTGTTTCTTAGAATAAAAAAAGTTCCTATAACATATTTGGCGAAGATCAGTCAAGAGGCTGTTGAGTTATTGCAAAAAACGGAAAAATAATTTGAACTTTGACACCCTGTATCTTTTTCCACAGCAACATTTTACTAAAGCATATTTGATTATATCCTCATATTTTGGCCCAAAGAATTTACCCCTAAACTATGGCCTATTATTAATAGTTACGTGCTCCATGTTACGTGATGCCTGCTGCGTGTTACGTAACGTTTTTCATATCGCATATTACATATTGCATATTACATATCGCATATCACATATAAAATATCGCATATCACATACCACATATCACATATCACATAATAATATCACAGATCACAAATCATATGTCACACATTATATATTTCTGAACTCTTTTCTTCCTCCATTTTCCCAGTTCAATGTTGCCGTTGTATGTGTCTTCTCATGTACATATTGTAGTTTCTTTCATTTACACATACATCAATGTAAACAATAACGCTCATATACATACCAATATAAGCAAAAACACATATATACACACATTTCTCTCGACGTGTATTTTCGTGTCTATTGTGGTGCTTTGAATCGTCTATTAGTTCTGTTCGTTCTTTTTTTCCACACTCTTCTGTTTCTTAGTAATGGTACGTATTTTATCGGGTACGTAATGTTGTTTCCATATTTTTCCAGTAATTGAAGGTTTGGTTTCATCTTTCTCCTGGAATCAATTTTTATTTCTATGGAAGACATTTTTATTTGGCTAACAGTTTTCTTAACATATTCTCAAAAATTTCTCAAGAGTATGTAAAAAATGGCAATGACACAAAAGAATGTTCCTAACTAAAATTGAAATGGAAATATTAGTAGCAAGAAAAAGTCGGTTACAAAAAAAATAGAAATAATATTATTCGTTCATTTTGAATACAGTAGTTTTATTAGGAAGCTGCTGCATATTTAATTTCGTCGGTCTATTGCGATGTCGGGAAACCTCTCTTTTATTTAAACTGAATAGTTACAGATGAGATTAATAATCACAGCGATGGAATTTTAGATAACCCTGACATTGCTACGGTGCCATCATTAATTGTTACCTTAACGATACATTAGGATAATACGTCTAACGGCTTAAATAAATGATTAGTTAGTGTAACATGGGTAGCGAGCAGCGCAAAATCACGAACATCCCGTCTGGGATCGGATGGAGATGCATCGCAGAAATTAATTCGCGACGCGAAACTGCAGAGGACAGAAACGTAGCGTCTAGAAAAGCGGAATAATTTCAATCGCTGCTCGTGGTCCGTAAACTAAAGCTCCCTTTCCTGAGCGCTAAATTACTTACAGACCGATCAAAGAACGCTCTGTTCTGTCACACTTTCCTATTCACTTGATAAACCCCTTTTTGGCACCCTACTGCCAGTGGCGAACGTAAAGGCAGTTCAGGTAAACTTTTACATGAATAATATATCTTAAGAATAATATTTATTTAATGTTTATAAATAAAATAAACCATGATCTGATCTTTATTTGGATTTATCTGACATATCCATGTCTATCCATTATATTGAAATGAGGAAATTGAACGAAACCGCTAATCTACAGGTTGCAATAATTATATAACAATTTCTTCAGTATTAGTAAGAGCTCACGCGCAAAAACCGACAAATAAAAAAAAGGGTGGGAAATTACACTAAACGTACTGCAAAGAAAGTAACTTATTCAAGTATGACCTTTTAGCGCATATTGATGTAATTGCAACACTTCAATTCTTAATGTTTAAAAAATTTGGATTTATCTTTGCTCCAAAAGTTGGAATCTATCGGTTTTTGGTAGCAAAATGAGGGTATAAACACAAGATTGTAACTAAAATATCAACTTGTAGTGTTTTTGGAAGGATATATTTCTCATAAACAAATAGGTCTGTCCATAAAATTTAGTTTTTAATTGGAAATGATAGACCTATAAATGTTATAAACCCCTACAAAGCTTTCCAAAAAGTAGTCATTTACTTTCGGCGTTATTTGTAATAGATATTACGCGTCGAGGCTAGAAAACGCTGCCTTGGCGCGAGGCTAGGCGGGTGTCGTCACATCCTTGCTATGCGATATGTGCTGCGATATTCTACGTCTTGCTATTGTGATTTTGCGATTGTCATGATATTTGTCATAGTTGTATTTATCTTATATTTATCTGTGCTTTGAAAGAAAATCGGATACTATAATCACATCTACGTTCGGAAAAGTATGCGAATCTCCTTTCTGATAACCCTCCTCTACATTTGACAACGATAAACAAACTCTATTTGACGTTTTAAATAATAAAGGCACTGTTACTTCCGCGAATTCAAACTTTGTTCTAACGAGAAGGACCCGGAATAAAGCTAACGCAGCGTACAGATGATCTGGCGCCTCTGCCGAGCCTGCAACCATCTGACGTCATACGCGTTTATCTTAGTGAAATAATGCAAGCAATTTCTATGGCCGCTGCTGTTGTTCTGATTAACTTTTTTCAACCAGAGTTCTGATATTGTTATTATTAGGTAAAATCCTTATTTTTCACTACTTTTAATAATGTATATTAATTTTTTTGTTGACAGACCTATTCTAAAACATAAACAACATTCTCGTAAAAATATATATTAAAACAAAAACGGAAGGCTTTCGATCCCAAAATTGAATTTATGGGGTTTTGAATCAAGCCATCAAACCCTCAACTTAGACGTTTAATATGAGAGGGATTTAATGAGGTTTGTTCTCTGGATGTTACACATTCTTGTACACCTCAGCCAAGAGATAACGAAATCATCAAAAAGTGAAAAACGACCAAACTTGGATTTATTGGGTTTTCCACAATTAGGATTATCGATAATTTTTATTATATAAATTATATGGGAATCCGGCATGATTGTTTCGTAATCTAGATATTGTTTTAATAAAATTTTTGTTTTTAATTAATATTTTCATCTTTCCGTTCAACTTGAATCCGTTTAAATAATTTGTCCAAAATATTTCCAGATGGAATTTTATAAAGTCCACTGTATTCTAAGTCATTAATATAATTCTTTTCTAGTTTATTCATAACTTCATTGTTTCCTATTCCCCATGCTACTGTAATATGTTTTCTATTTTGTAGTACATTTATATAGTCGAGTTCATTTATTACCAGCACTCAAAAATCGTAACAAAAACTTTACGACATAATTATTATCACCGTGGGCCAAGCTGCTTGTCGTCATCAAACAAGCCGACGCACATTAAAAACCTATAAAGATAAGCGAGTCAATTTGCTGTCGATATAGCACAAAGAGTAATGGTATTTTAATGAGGTCGTAAAGTTTTTGTTGCGTTTTTTGACTGATGATATTAGATGAACTCGAGTAGAACCTTTATTATTTCACTTATATGGGTATTATAGTCGAGATCAGCGCTTCTAAGCACTCAAAAAATGCAATAAAATTTTTACGACCTATTAAAATACAGTTAAACTAGTCGCAAAAGTAATTACGCCCAGGCCCGCACTTGAAATATTTAGATCAGCAACTGCCGTTCAATTTTAACAGCGGGTTACGATCTAGTATTATTAATGTGTACATTCTAATACGTACAAATTTTAAGTACGGCTCTGTACTATTTCGTTCGCAAATTAACTCACTTATCTTTGTAGGGTTTTAATGTGCGTCGGTTTGTTTTGTTGGTAATAATGAGCTTGTAAAGTTTTTATTTCGTTTTTATCTGCAGGAAAGCATTGAACTATACTATACCTGTGGTTCTGAGAACTCACTTTTAGTTTACTAAAATAAGAGCTTCTTATTCTTCTAGTAAATAAATAAAATTATATACAGCGTGTAGCAAGTTTCATGGAGCCATGGAACTTTCAGAAACTGCCAGCGCTATTTTTTTGAAATTTGGGTGGTTGATCACTGCGCCAATTAGAACTTAATGACGTAGTAAAATTTGAGAATCGTCATTGGTGTACCTTTACATAGGCTAATGTAAGGGTGAATTTTCCGAGAATGTATATTAGCGATTTTTTTAGAAACAATCTAGTTGGATATTCTTAATCAGCTCCTTTCAAAATCTTTTGTAAAAAAATTCGTTATAATGGGTTCAAAGGTGATTGAGATAAAATAAAAAAAAATTTATTTGCATAACGGTTACCCAAATTGAAAAAGAAATCTTTCATTTTTTGTTCAGAACAATGTATTTTACTAGTGTGATTTGGATTTGAAAGATAATGCAAAAAAAAAATATAATTTAGGAAATAAACAATATCCAAACGAAGAAGATATTAGAAGAGCATAAGACAAGCAGCAGTAAATCTTAACGTAAGTAAGGACTGAGTTTGGCGTTGCTTAAAAAAATAAGCAAAAAGCATTCAAGCCAAAAATATTGCATACTTTAGGGGATGGGGATACACAGAGAAGGTTAGATTTTTGTTTTTGGGTACAGGGTAAATTTTTAAATAATAGAAATTTTCTGAAAAATATAATGTTTACCGATGAGATTACCTTTACGACAAACGGGGTAGTATCCTCCCAGAATTGTCGCTTTTGAGCTCGAAAATCCGAAATGGGTTTATCAATACCAAACGGCAATATGTTTCGAAAGTCAATGTTTAGTGTGGCATATGTAATAACCAGATCACTGGCCCATTCTTCATCCCAAGATTAAATGGGGAGGTCTTTTTGAATTTATTGCGGCATGAAATTACCCCGTTTCTTAACGATCTGCCACAAGATGTTAGAGAAAACCTACATTACCCACTTGATGGTGCTCCAGCTCACACCGTTGGAAGAGTATTTTTAGAAACTAATTTTCCGGCAAATGAATAGGTCATAGAAGTCCAGTTCAGGAATTTCCCCGAGGTCTCCCGATCTCACACCTCTTGACTTCTATTTGTGTTGTCATTTAAAAAATAAAGTTTACAAGAGCAGACCCCGTAGCCAAGAAGAATTAGAGGACAGAGTAAGGCAGGTACTGAAATCACTACTGGTGAAATTCGAAAAATTATATATTCAACATGCAAGAAGAAGAATTGAACAATGTATTCGTAATGATGGTGGTTTTATAGAAATGGAAAGAATCGAAGAAGTTTATTTAGTTCCCTATTATTAATATAATTTTCTTGTTCTCGATCTTACACTACTTTTATGTATAATATTTATATTCGAATTTTCGCATTATTAAAGAATCATGATTCAAATCGAAATCACACTAGTAAATACATTATTCTGAACAAAAAAAATTAAGAATTTTTTTTTAATTTGGGTAACCGTTATGCAAATAAAAATTTATTTTCGTTGAAAAAAATTTTTTTTGTGGTCCATATCTCAACCACCTTTGAACCCATTACAACAAAATTTTGTACGGGGTTTTGTATGGGGTTTTTCAAGGTGCTGATTAAGAATATCTGACTAGATTTTAAAAAAATCGCTAATATGAATTTCAGAAGAATTCACCCTTACATTAACCTATGTTATGTTAAAGTACGCCAATGATGATTCTCAAATTTTACGACGTCATTAAGTTCTAATTGGAGAATCAACCACCCAAATTTCAAAAAAATCGCAATAGTATTTTCTGAGATATAAGAGTAGCTCCATGAAACTTGCGACAGGCGGTATATGAGATTTAGGCCAGTACATATTTTAGAATTAATATCGATATAAGAATTTGTTTTCTATTCTATTACAAAAGTGTTATTAAAAAATATTATATGCCATATTAGCATCAATAAATTTTAGGACAAAAATAATAACGTAGGCCCCTAAAAGTTGTTCACTTTTATCATTTTGTTGTTTTAAATTCAATTTCCTCTAGCACGTTGAATTTTTAATTGAGACTAATGTCTTTACAGTAACATTTTGAGGATATAGAAATATTATACTTATAAGAAACTAGACAATTCCTTACTTTGATATTAAATGTGAAAATTGTTCCATGCTTAAGTCATAGATGTGATATTTGTACACAAAATATTATAGACAATTTTTAATTAGCCAAATTTTTCAGCTAAGCGTTTACCAGACTGTACCCCGCATATACACCCGTATTTTCTAAGATCTTGGATTTTAAAGAATGGCAATTCACGAAGAAATCATTGTTCTAAAAATGTACGTATTTCTTAAATAATTGTCAATGAATTTGCTTAACTAGAGGTATTTTACGTGCGACTAATTGAACATGTAGGATCTGTTATGACAGTGTTTCTATCAACATAAATTAAGCAGTGTTCTGTGGTCACAAAATTTGCCCTATGCCTTTGACTGGAATTTCATATTTAACAGTATTGAATAAAGTGCAATTTCAAACTATCTTGTGTCAATTTCAGGATTTCCAGATGTTAACAGTGAAGCAGAATAGACAAAATGTTGAAATTTTCAAGTGTTTATGTACCTAAATTTTTTTGATATCGATAAGTATTCCTAAAAGTTTTCAACATTACCGATTCGTGAAAGTTAAAGCTATAACGCTCTATTTCCTAGATGACATGTATTACCTAATTTGACTAATATATTTTATATTATATAAAATATCACACTGACTACGTTTCAAATATAGTAATTCACACCTAGAACTTTTAAGATTATTTATTTTGACTAATAAAAGAAAAAATAAATAAGATTGTGATATGTAAACTTAGTTTCTAAATGCTTGTTTAACTTACGAGTAAAGTCACGTTTTGCCACTGCCCACCGAGAGACTAAAAAGTCTACCTACAAGTCCCAAAGTCGACTCTGAAGTTTCAGCTCTATTTCTTTTACTGCGAAAATTTTCTTAATCAAATCTAACGTCGCACATCAAGCGGAAGTCTCCAGTGGGACATAAAATTGTATGGCCCCGTAAAACTTGCGATGATTGAAAATGTTCGACGAAAACATATTTGGATATACACAGTCTTGTTCTTAAAATTTATGACCAAAGTGGATAAGACTATGTAAAATACATTCATTTTATGTAAATCAATGTCATTTAACTTTAAGTTTTTATTCTATATTTATGAAGAAAGTTTGAATTAATTTAATTTCACTTAAATTTACGAGTTTTTCTGCTGCCGCATTATCTTTTTTGTGCGCCTCAAGTTAATGTACTTAATTTCAAGAAAAGGCTTCAACAGAAAATAGATTGCAAGGGAGGATATAAAAAGTTTCGGTGAGTATATACAGCACTAAATTAAACTGCAAAAAGAAAAGATCAAATTGTCTTGGTTTGAAGTTTCGTAAAATACAGTCGTATTAAACATATAAAGATTATTAAGATAATATCAACTAAAATGTCACCAGTTGTCATTAAAATACAAAATGACGTTAGTATAATAAGATAAAAGGTTTCATTATATTCAAAATATGGACATAATGCCATAAATTGCTGATAATTATAAACATTAGAACTAATATGTTTGCTTCTTCTTATCGACGAGAATATAGTCTTTATTTGTTGGGTCAAGGGTATAAGATGTAGTGAGGTGACGAGGCGATTGAAATCACAGGGTGCGAAACTCTAGGGGCGCGAAATTGTGGTTTTAAAAATTTTGAATAAGATATGAAATTTAAATCTTTTAATGAAGTTTAAAAAAGTATTAGTAAAGTACCGGTGCCAGCTAATTTATTTCTAATTTTATTCAGATTAATAACCTAAGAGCCGCCAAATTTTAGTCTTAAAACCCAGGCGTTGTCAATGAAAGAACTATTTTTCAACCATCATAAATCAGCCACTACTTAAAATTTTAGGAGCTTTGGGTTTTCCTTATTTTCAGAGCATTCCCCATATACGTCAATTAAATCTCCTATACCAGTAAAATTAATATTTTTCAATCCAATCCTTGAAAGCACTATCTTCAAATTTGAAGTCTTCAGTTCACTGAGAAATTAGTTTTCATTTCGGACAATTTTTCATACCTAGGATGTGTTAGAGGTAACATTTTCACGATTTTCAATTTTTCCTTTTATTAAGACCCTAAACCCTATAATTGTGCCGAATTTCATGTATCATCGGGAAGTGATCAGAATTTTAAAACATATTTACATACATTGATAATTATTCTTATATATACTAAAACTGGCAACAACCTTAGGTCTTACTAAGACGTCGGAGAGTCGGAAAATAGATACAAGTTTTAACTCTTCAAAATTTTTTATAACTTCTAATTAGATACATGGTCGATTTATTTAAGAGGCACTTTAATTTCAGGATTTAAATCATACAAGTTTTGAAAACTTAAAACTTGCTTTTTTCTAAAAATATCGCTAAAATTCAGTTCAATCCATTGAAATTTTATTACTTTCATATATTCTGTTTCGATTGTATTCAACAATATTTTTCGTGAGGGAAAATGCGACAGGGTATTCTCTGAAAATATCCAAAACCTAGCAGCTAAACGAAAGCTTCAGAAATCGGAAAAAAGGAGAAAAAAGAAAAATAGATGTCCAATAACATACATACCGCCGCACTTGACCAAACTGGTGAAGGAAAAGGATACAAAGGATGAACGAAGAAAATTAATACAAGAAACGGATTACTGACCATAAAAGGGTCAATTGCTAGAAATAATGGCTGAAGTTAGAAAAATTACTATACTTGGCATAGACAAAATAAACAATGAATGGATCTAAAACAACGCTTTGTAATGTATGATACAAATAGTACACACGATTTGTCCTCGAACAGCTAGAGAGATCTAGGGCATATCAATGGACGATCTTATGTCAACTACCAGAAGGATTATGGAAAAGAAACGAGGAAGTAATTTTACCTTTTATCAAGAAAATAAATCAACATGGAGCCTAATCAAGATGATATACACAGCCATCATTCTAACAGTGAGGCTTTATAGGGTTGAAACCCCTACAGATGAAGAGGAGTGGCTCTACTCGTTAAAAAGACCAGAGCCCACCATCCGACGGTACTGCCTGAGCTAGAAAACATGAATGCCACCGCCGTAGTAGTGTCCACAGCACGAAACGGCGACGTCCAAGTGGTTTCATGCTACCAGCCACCCCGCAGCACACTTACCGAGGGGGATCTGGACGCAATTCTGCCCGCCAGGACACAGGTCGTCGCAATTGGCGATTTTAACGCCAAATCCCAGCAATGGAACAGCGGCATAACCAACACTCGAGGACGAGAACTGCTGCGGTTCCTGGGACAGCACGCCGGCGAACTGATGGTGGTAGGACCGGACCAGCCCACCTTCGACAACGGCAGACACAGGCCAGACGTACTGGACATAGCCATCCTAAAGGAGATGACCCTGGAAGCGGAGATCACTACCAGAACAAAGGGATCTACCGAGCACAACCCGATCTTCCTAACTCTAGGAGGACAGGCGGGTGATAACAACGCTACCTTCACGAAGCGACGAACGGACTGGGAATCGTACCGGCTGCACCTGCAGCAGTACATCGCACAAATTCCCAGACTAGGAACCGTGGAGGACGTTGAGAGGGCCGTCATTACCCTAGAGGAGCAAATCCTGGGAGCAATAAGGGCCAGCACGACAGAAACAGAAGTAAGAAGACACCCAGCACCGATGGCGAACCTACCAGAGGTCACCAGGCAGCTGATAAGGGACAGAAGAAGTGCCAAGAGACGGGCTCAGAGGACGAGGCTCTCCGCCGACAGAAGGGAGTATATAGCATCCTCAGCCGAAGAGTGAAAGTCGCCCTCCAAGAACACCGCCAGGAGGGGTGGCAACGCCACCTTGAGTCACTCGATCCACAGGACAGAAGCATGTGGAATACCCAACGTGCCCTGCGAAACCGGAGGAAGCCTATGCGCCCGATTCACGGAGAGCGAGGGATCGTCTACACTAACCAGGAAAAAGCCGAGGCGTTTGCCGACAGCCTAGAGCTGCAGTGTAGAGAGAACGAGCTCGATGACGAGGACGAGGACTGGGTGGACGATGTCGAGTGCAGAGTACGTAGGATCCACCGCCTGCCTGATGACGACCACATCCGCCCGACTACCCCCGAGGAAGTCAAGGAAATCCTTAGGAGCCTAAAACCGAGAAAGGCTCCGGGATGTGACAAGATAGGAAACATCGCTCTCAAAAAACTACCCAGGAAAGGAATAGCGGCGCTAGTCAACATCGTGAACGCGATGTTAAGGTTACGGCATTTTCCAGCCAGGTGGAAAAAGGCCGACGTCATTATGATCCCTAAACCAGGGAAATAACTAATTTTCCCGTTTTCTTACAGGCCCATCAGCCTCTTCCCAGCCATGAGCAAGGTTGCAGAACGGGTCATCTTGAAGAGGCTTACAGAAAAGACAGAAGAGCTGAATATCATCCCGGATGAACAGTTCGCGTACCGAACAGGACATTCCACCGAACTCCAAGTACTTCGCCTCACCGAGGAGATTACTAAGGGGTTCAACCAGCGGCAAGTCACCGCGGCGCTGTTCCTAGACGTTGCCAAAGCGTTCGACAGGGTCTGGCACGACGGCCTCCTAGCTAAAATGATGAGTATGGGTTACCCCATCGAACTCGTCAAACTAGTGAGGTCCTACCTGCACCGCAGACAGCTAAGGGTGAAAATCTCGGACCAACTCTCCACTTACAGGACCGTGGAGGCGGGAGTCCCGCAAGGTTCGGTGCTGTCACCGTACCTGTTCGCTATCTACACCTCAGACCTCCCCAGGACCGACCACACAGCCCTGGCCCCCTGTATGCAGACGACACAGCAATAATTGCCAGATCCTGGAAAGCCAGGAACGCAACCATAAAACTCCAGGAAATGGCCACACTCCTGGAAGAATGGTGCACGAAGTGGAAAGTCGCCGTCAACGCCGACAAAAGCCAAGCCATTCTCTTCAGACGAGTGCGGAAAGAAATTCCCACAGGACACGTCTCCATGAACATCGAGGACATCCAATGGCACGACACCGTCAAGTACCTTGGCGTGGTCATGGACAGAAGCCTAACGTGGAGACAGAACACGGACGCTATCACAGCCAAGGCCACGAGAGCCCTCATCTACCCGATGATGGGAAACGGGAGCCGTCTCAACTTGAGGAATAAGCTCACGCTTATCAAGACCCTCATGAAGAAAATCCAGGCAGTGGAAAACATCGCCCTCAGGACGGCAGTCGACGCCCCATGGTACGTGAGAACCGCAGATATCGTCAGAGACCTGGAGTACAACACGGTCACTGAAGTCATTTAGGAACGAGCGAAGAAGCTGTACGCCCAAGCCGAGGAGCATGGGAACCCGCTGATCAGACAGGCCACTGATTATGACCCTGCCGACGCCCCGAGGCATAAACGGCCGAGGGTACAGCTACTGGACAACGGGTGAGTATAACTTATATTTCCCGCTAACCGATCTGTTTCAGATACCCCAGGACGGTCCACCACTACCAGAGACATGACGTTTTTCTACCCTAACCCAACCTCCTTGCGGGCGTCGGACAACATACCGTCCAACGCCCGTTGTCCCACCTGCTCCGTGGAGTCCGAAAGTGCTAAAATAAGCACTTAGGGTCTTCACACTCCCGAGCAACACAGCTCATATCCTTACCTTTCCGATGATCCGGGGTAGGATATCAATTGATGTCCTACGTACCGGCAGTCAGTCCCAGCCAAAACTTCCTAAACCCAACTCGACCGATGACTACCCCCGGGGGTGACAAGCTGGCGAAGAAAGAAAATATTAAGACAAGAAGAGCGCCAGAAGAGACCTCAGCCAGCGAGGTTCAACAGCCAGGACCAGGGGAGGTCCGCAGAAAATACCACGACACATCTCGCATTTGCGAGCTGGGTCTGGTAGAAGTAAGCGGGCCCACCTATCACGAAGGCCGGTCCAGGTCTACAGAGATAATCTAGGAGCAAAGAGTAGTAGTCCTACTCGGCCCTAGTTATCGAGACCGACATCCAGCCAATGGATATTGGCGCGCCTACAGATGTGCCAACAGGGGGAATTTGAGAAAAACCGAAAAATACATCGTCAAAGTACTCATATAAACAATAAGACTAGGGACGACGGAAAGCATCAACATTAGGAGAGAAGACAGTTGCAAACAGGATAGAAACGTACGCTGTAAAGTACTGAGAAGGGAGGGATTGAACATATCTACTGTAGAAAGCGCTATTCCTGAACAGCAATAACCTAAAAACAGGAATAACGTGAATATCAATTATGAAGAGAATAGTAAATAAACTAAGAAAGG
The DNA here is from genome assembly GCA_963675555.1 of Leptura quadrifasciata. NCBI lineage: Eukaryota > Metazoa > Arthropoda > Insecta > Coleoptera > Cerambycidae > Leptura > Leptura quadrifasciata. The sequence continues at coordinate 88,691,049 of OY776675.1, forward strand.
ACGAGGAATATTGTAAAGAGTTTGTAATAATATATACACGCCCTGAATAGGAAACACAGGAAGCAGAAGACTCATAAGTAGCACAACCCTATAAGAGATATGACAAGAAGGAGAACATAAGTTTTTCAATTCACAACACAATGTGCCAATATACTTCACAAATATCCACATTTCCCATCCTCTAAGATTCTTGTACCATGCTCCATGTGACTCCCGCTACTGACGACAAGTATGACACAGTTCAATCCAGGGTAGACGTAGTTGACCAGGCGGTGTGTTTTCGGAAACGGGAACAATGCTTGCCGCATGCTAAAACATACAAACTAACAATCACATTTAGATAATTTTCTCATAACACGTCTTTAAGTTTGCTTGTTCCTATCAGTTCTATTTTTTTCGCAGGCGGGTTATTTTGCTTTTATTATTATTATTATTTGTGTGTACCAGAGAACAGGTGAAAGTAGATTTTAATAATACATATATCACAAAACGCATGTCAAGCCGTTGTGAATAACAAAGAAAATCAATAGTTTTTATCATTCCTACTACTACTTTTCAAATAGTAAATCTCTCTGGGTTCGCGTATATGTGGTAATTTACTAGTTTGTGTTTCTGCATTTTATATTCTTCATAATCAAAATGAATTAACCCAAGGAACACATGAAACTATTGTCAAGACTTAAGTTGGCTCTATACACGGTATAACTAATAATTAATTGCATTCAATAAACTAAACATTGCTTACCCTTGAGATTTATGTATTAGTTAAAACTAGCAAATCAAAATATCTCTTATGGTTGGTTCTTGGCAGATAAAGTAAAAATACACTTCACTTCACTTGATGTAGCACATCTTTCTGTCGGTCCAAATTCCAAGCTAAGCGCATTTACTGAAGAAAACATAACTTGCTGAATTGGTTGAGCATGCCTTCAGGTTATGAATTCATTTTTGGAATTTACAAAATTAATATCATCAGAATTATTTGTAAAATGTTCCTTTTCCCGTTCATAGTTCTGTTTGTCAAATACTTCTTTTTGAATAAGTGGAATAGGGTATATAAGCCCTTTTTATCCGAATTCAGAAAATACATTCTTAAACATATCAACTAAATGCATGCTACTATAAATAATCCAAGCAGTGGGAAGGAAAGAAAGACGTGTACCACGCAAAAGGTCGTAAGGAGATGGAATTTGATGGGATCTTAAAATTTACTGTCCTGATCATAACCCTGAGTTTGCGACCTTGGTGGAAGACCGCTCGCGCCACCATCTTAGAAATATGGCGCACAAAATCAGTTTTTTGCAACTATTTCCCTTTGAGCGTAATCTTTCCAAGATGGTGGCGCGAGTGGTCTTCTCCTCATTCCCCGCTCTTCAATATGAAGAGCATGAAATTCTACGTAAAATAATATGTTACTATGCATTTCTCCAGGCAGACCAACAGTACTCAAGATACAGTGCATCAAACGCAAGCAAATAATGACAATGTAGCGGTGGAACATTTTTGCACCTGTCTCCTTAAATGTGGGCTAAGTGATACGTACAAAATAATTTCAACATAAATATCTATTATTATCAAACGCTTCGGCACAGTTTTCTGCATTATAAATTATTGTATTTATAGAAATACCGAAACAAGAGTATTCAAAATATCTCGCCAAGAAACTAACAATATAATTGCGAGAAAATTAAACGACCATGATTTTACAGTGATGCGGACTCTCTCATAATTGAAACACATATTGATGTCTTCGTCCTATTCAGCAGTGTATATTATAGAAGAAGATGTAGTTTTATTAGTTCTGATGACTGCACTGGTGAGCGAGCATGACAATATTTTCTACGAAAACCTGCTCGGGGTAAAGTGGAGGAAAAAATATATTCAGCACACAGTCTACAGTTTGTAAATCCTGTAGGCAAGAATATTTTGTTTCTGCATGCTCAGCGGTAGTGGCATAACGTCTGCTTTCAGCTAAAGATTAAATTTCATAATATTCTTGCGAAAAACAACAAGTTCCTTGAAATGATTGAAACTTTCCAAGATCCACATATAGATTTCGATGCACTAGCCACTGAGGGAGAAGCATTTTTGGTAACGCGGTATGGTGAGTGTTACGAAACTGATACCTTGTATTCCCTGCGATACAGGAATTTCGGACAATCGGTGGTGTAAAACAAAATCAACTTGGTCTTACTGCCGGACTTACCACCAAGTCCAGTTATGACATGGGGTTGAAGACAATGCAGTATGGATGGCGGAAAACACACGCAGGACTCGATGCCGTGCAAAAGACTAAACAACCTGCTCCGAATTTCTTGCGTAAAAGTATAAAGTGCAAAACGGGCCGTGGAAGAGCATGTGCTTACCGCAAAACAAGCCTAAAATGATCCGCCATTTGCTATTATTGTAATGAATCCTCCTGCGAAACAGCGAAAACAATCCCGAAGTGCTTGAGGAAGGCAAGGTGAATATAGAAGAGACGAATCTCATAGAGAGATCATATGAAAATGCTACGGAAAATGACTATGATAGTGAAGAAGGTTCAGACGACAATACTACAGTCCATCCACAACCAAAACGTACTTAAAAGTAATAATTTTGTGGAATTAGTTGCACACATTTAAGGAGACAGGTGCAAAAACGCTCCACCGCTACATTACCATTATTTGCTTGCTTTTGACGCACTGTATCTTGAAAACTTGGTCTGATGGAAAAAATGCATAGAACATATTTTAAGGTCGCAAACTCAGTGTTATGATCAGAACGGAAAGTAAATTTTACGATTCCACCAAATTTCATCTTACGACTTTTTGCTTGGTAAAACTGAACCTGAAGTAAAATTAGAATTTAAACAATCAATAGCGTGAAGGAAACTAAGCAGCCTCAACTGATTTGTATAGCCCACATCACGAAACATAGCTAACTTATTCAAACTTCATATGAAGTTTATAGTTTATAAACAATTCGAAATAATTTCTTACACTCCATTGGCAATATTGCAAATTCAAGTTGACCAGAACATAAATGTCAACTCTAACCTTTTGAATATTATATATTCGAGGAAAAAATTCTGCCCATATGAAATCATAAAAATAATCAACCGAATAATGATTTATTTTGTGATTTTAAAATATTCGCCGAGTTGGTACCAAACATTATGACCACATTGAGTGTATGTTTGAATATGACAATAATTAATAATGAATTACGATGTTTACTTGCTCCGAATGTATCCATTACGTTACTCATTCGTCAGCATTATATTTTTCACATTTCACCTTTTCTCTTGTGCTGTAATAATTATTAATAACGAATGAGTAAAATTTACTTCATGATAAATTCCAGAAGTACATTTATTTTGTTTTACTGTCGTTTGACTCACTCTGGCCAGAAGCGGAAGTAATGGGGTACGAGTATGCCAGCTTCCGGTGTCCGTCTGAGTGGCGCTTTGTTGACAGACGCACTATTTGTCCTTTCACCCTATTTCCACTGGTCCTAATGCGGCCTGATTAATTTTTCTTCTACTTGTTAGAAGCGTACTATGAAGGTTTCCACGACGGCGTACAAAAGTTGGTTTACTTTTCTTTTGGTTCATTTCCTCCCCACTTCGTTCAGATGGCGTGATTTTAGTTTTCCAGTATGTGAATTATATTTTTCTTATTAAAGTGCATTCTGTATAAAATAAAGATTTAATTAGAATGGAGGGTATATCCAAAAAAACTCTTAAAACATATTAATGACCCGTATTGAATTTCTTAAATAGTTTTGTTTAGGATTAAATAGCACATTAAATATATAAAATCAACAATCATCAATAATCGCGCGGAATCTAAAGATTTTAAGTGATTGCGGGCACAGTGAAGCCAACAAAATTAAATGAATTTTTGTCTTAAACTGAAACAAATTTAGGATAATCTAATTTTAGCGGATTTGCAGTTTCAAATGAATTGCTTCTACTTTATTAAAAAGTCCATATAATAATGGCCCACACAACAAAACCACTTTTTTTTAAATGTAATCAATAATTTCTCAGTTGTTATACGTATAGTTTGTATTCGATGAATATACTGTAGATGTATTGGGTCGCTTCTCTAGACATGTCCCCAGAACTTCACGGATACGTCATTCAGGTAAGTTGATTCGTTCCCTATCTACAACCACCTTTAACATATCATATTTTTTTGCAAATGACACAAACTCAGCGAGAAGTACTGAGAAAGTTCCAAACTAAAATGTTAACTTTGAGACATAATGTTCTAATTTCATACTTGAACTGACTGATTTTTTAGAATAAGCAAAATTTTCTACAGCAAATGACTTCATCTCAAAATATGAATAATGAAATATTTTAAAGGTATAGTTAGGTACATCTTGAGGAGGCAGTCATCGATAGTATCAACGCAACGGCAGTGAATATTTTCAAATCGCCAGTGTAAATGAGGCAGTGTACCGCAATGATCTCTACGATACCGTTAATAAAGATATTAAACAGTAACGGACCGAGTGTGGATCCTTGGGAGACTCCTGATGCTGCCAGGTATTCGACAAACTTAAACCCACTAGATACAACATATTGACCTCCCTTTAGGAAATATGATTCAGAAAGCTCAAATGGTGTATCGGAGAAACCAAAAGCGCCAAATCTATGTAATATCAGGTATATATGTAAGTATATTGATATGATTTTTACTTTTACTTAAGCTAAAGAACATATTTAGGCCAACTTGCGTTATGCATCGTGAGTTGCATGTATGTTGTCTGTTTTCTTTTATTTGTTCTGTTTGATAAAATGCCAAAGTATTTTAGAGAAAACAGATAATTTCTATAAATACATGCAATTTTTATATTTCAGCCATTAAAAACAGAAAGAGATGTTTATAGCATAATTTAATGGTAAATAGAATCAATTATTTTATTTAAATGCACTTAATTATTGTTATATTAATTATCAAAATGTTTAAAACATTTCTTACTTTTTACGCATTTAATAAGTTCAAGTAGATATAAGATTTTAATTAATTTGTGCCGGAAATTGATAAAAGTGAAAGAAGGCTCAATATCACGTGATAATAAACTAATTTGTTCTGTTATGTTGATTCACGAAAGATTTCAAGTTGGTATCTGCAATTTTATATTTTGAGGAAAATATAAAGGAGATTATGGAAAAATTGAAAATTAGAAGTTCCTAGGGAATATGAAAAATAACAAGAAAATTGTGAAAATTGAAGGGGAAAAAACTTTGGAGAAAGAAGAATATTGGAGTAAAATAGAGAAAATAGACTAGTGTTGGTTTAATTGAAGGAAAGTAAAACGAAGGAAGACAAGTAGTCAAAGTATTTGGAAGAAAGAAATACAAAAATTGAATTTTTAAAGATTTTGACAAGTAGGAGAAAGAAGTAAAATTACAATTTATTTTAACGTCCAGAAAACGATTCCTGGTAGAAACGTAATCTCATTTGAAAAGTGAAGGAGCTTAGGAGATGTTAGCTGGACATTACAGATAAGTGATACTGTGGGGCTGGAAATAATATTGAGCGACGTGGACGTGGAAGGTTGTAATAAACTTTATATAAATTTCATGTTTATCATCTTATAGTTTGAAAGTAATTGAAAATATTTTAAATTGCAAATTTTGATAATAACTTCCTTTTTAATAACAAATTTTAGTTTATACTTAATCATCTCCAAATTGTTTATTTTTAAAATCTTTTAAATTTTATTTAGCTAAATAGGGACTTTTATCTTTTATTTGTATTGAATATTGTTCTCGCAATACATTGATCAGTTTGATTTGATTTGTTTTATTTCTTATTTGTGTTTCTAGAATTGTGTTTTTTTAATTGATACCGAACTTTCGACCTTAAGAGTGAAATATTAGAAATTATATAGTGTGATATTTTAAACGCATTGCAGGGGATATCATAGCAATATATATTGACCTAGCCGATAGCCGCGTTGGTTAAGGCGCGAGATGGCAATCGCGATTAATCGAACGGGTATCGCGCTACCCGGTTCGAGCCCCGGCTCCGGCACTGTCGAAGAATATGGTACCCTCTTCCGCACAAGCCTCCAGCTTGTGGAATTGGGGGTTGTCCAATTTCTGTGATGTTTATTAATTATTTATTTTTTATTATATCTATATATTATGAATTGTGCCATATTCGAGGAAACTTCCAGCTAACCATTCCCCACAGTAGTTTTTTTCATTTATTTCGTATTTAGCTGTAAGTTTACTACAACTTTCATAAGGTGTGCGTCAGATGTAGTCAACACTGACATGTCAAATTCCAAATATCTTGTATCCGATTGATATCAGAGGATCAATCGATGCAGTATATGATGAAAAGTATTATTTTAAAAGTGTTTGACGTGAATGAAACGAAACGTAAAAACGAATCATGATGTTGCAATATTACTGTCGATTGAATACATTGATAATATTGCCTTTAATCCTAAATGTCTGAAAGATTTGAAAAAATCTTTGAACTCCCCATATTTGTTTTGTTTTCAATAATATTACTCATTTCTGACCAGGAGGCTAATAATTTTGTTTTGGTCATTCTAACATAAACCATTAATATTTTCAACACACTTACATAAATCTTTTCACAACACCCTACAAAATCCTACTTTATAAACGGGAAATAAAACGGGAAAAGCAGGTAATAAAACACAATTCATAAGAACATTATTACAAAAGGGTCAAAAAATAAATTGTGAGGTTTCCGCCTGTTAAATATTTTATGGGAATTTAATGCTCGACATCCATTTTATTTTTAACATCAAACGTGTTTATTAATTGGCGGTTGTATTTTCGCACGAAATCTATGAATTGTCATTGAAATTAATATAGCAATTAATTAGCAAAACTAATTATTAGCGGTATCATGTGTATTGAGAGACATTTGCACTAGATTAACAACACGGATGAATTATTTGATAATATTAATTTTTGGCAATTTGTAGTATTTTAAACATGAAATTGATTAGTTGATGAGGTAAAACAAATGTAAGTGTTTAATAAAAGGGCGCGCATCCTCCTTTAACCTTTGAAAACAATCACTGATAACGGGTCTGGCAGAATGAAGTATCCACTTTCAAATTTAATTCATGTCATAATATAATGCGATTAAATTCAAATCAAGTCGCCATGTTTTCGCGATAAATGGAAATTTAAGACAGTTGTCAAAGCGTTTGCGAGAAATGTCAGTTTAGCTATGAATATGGTGAGTTGGTCAAATATTCGACGTTCGGTCAAATATTCAACGTTCTGTTGCGGTTGAAGCTTATTTAAAAAATAACTATTTTGTTGTAATCACCCGCCGTTCATTTCGACGTCACTTTCATTTAAATCCACAAGATCCAGTTCCTAGTCGAATAACGATTAAAAAGTGGGTTCTCAAATTTCGCAGTACTACTTCATATGCCAGAGAAAAACCAAAAGAGAGAACTCGTTCTGTACGCACGAAGCCCTAAACGTTCTGCAAAATGAGAATTATTAGCACTCAATATTTGGAACCATAGTTATCGCCGCATTCTAAAAGACTTACACTTCCATTCTTACAAAATTCAAGTCGTGCAAAAACTTCTACCTCAAGATTTTGAAACATGCATTGATTTTTGCGAACGTTTCGATGGGCTATTTGCTGAAAACCCAAATATCGCTGATTGATTGCTAATGTCAGATGAAGCACATTTTCATGTTAACAAACAGAACTTTCGCTACTGGGCGACGAAAAATTCTCTGCAATTGCACGAAGTACCGCTTCGTAGCAAAAAGGTTACTGTGTTATGTTCAGTATCCGCCTTTGGAATTTTTGGGCCACTCTTCTTTGAAGAAAATGACTCGACGGTTAATGTTACATCACAACATTACTAGCAGGGATTGCGTAACTTGTATGCGTTAAAAAGCAAAACATCATCAAGAATATCACTTTTTATCTTTAAAGCACCAGCGTATGGAGTGGCGTCGTACTGACCAGCAATGCCCTAATTTACCTCCAAAATCTGAACTTTAATGGAAAACGAGAAGGAGTACTTATATTATGCTTGTGTTATGTGTATTCTCCAATATTTACTTTTATCAATTCTTAATTTTGTACTGTGTTCCCATATAGTAACATATAAATGCAGAGCTCAAAACCTTTACGAACAGAACTGTGTGTGTGGCGGCGATGATCTGTACGAGAACAGTGACTATGGAATGGAAATGGATATTGCAGATCACGAGTATTATATTAGGGTCGACGAAATATTATTTAAAAGTTTTATTTTACTATATTTTACTATATTATACCTAATATAAATCAAATTCCTAATTTGACTCTAGTACATACCTAAGTAACTATAACAGCTAGGTTAAAAATTTATAGTTTTTTCTCCGTACAATGACGAATATAAGATAGTGATTGAGTTCTTTGTGACCAATCATTTAAATATATATATATAAATTCGTTTCAAATAGTGTCAATACAATCGTGTAAAATTTCAATTTCTTGGTGATTCTAGGATATATAATTCAATTTAGGAATTCGATTTTGACAATTTAATTTTTATAAAAGTAATGTTTCATTTGATAAGAATTATTCGTTCTATTTTATTATAAGTGCATTTATTAGATCACAGGGGCGCAGTTTAACAAGTACAATTAATGAAGATAGCGGATCTATAAACGATTTATAAAATAACCCTAAGTGAATATTTCTTAGACGGTTGAAGTTGTTATAATTCTTACAAAGTCCTTTACTTTAAATACTATCAAATAAAAATTCCAAAGACGTACGCAATATTAGATTGAAAATAACTCTCCATATTCCTAAAAATTACATTTACATATATTAAATTAAAAACAGTAAGAAATTCAGTAAGAGGCAGCATGTTAGTTGCCAAATCGATTTGCTGATCTAGTTATTTCACATTTGGAGAGGCTCAAGCCTGTCTGTAACATTTACAATTTACTGTCATCCATAAGGATGTGCGTTAGTCCTATATACTTGAATATTTTCGTTCCTTTCGCAGGCTTTAATTTTAGTAAATATCAAATGAGAATTTTTTAGTACACTGAAATTTTGGTTGCAAATCAATGTTATACGTCATATTAGTCTTAGAGTTTCTTATTAATTTTTGACAAATACTATTCAAAGTTATCAAGAACATTCTTATATGCTCTGTATGTTAAATACACTCCGCAATTAACGTTTAGATAATATTTACATGATAGTTATGGACCTTATATTAATCACTCTTAATATAGCTAGAAGAGAATTGCTTCTGAGAAGATTGTAAAGTTCCCATTATGGAAAATTGGTTTAGGTCTAATATGCCAAAATGTTCCGACCAAAAGCCTCAGTGACAACGAAGTACAAAACTGATAGTTTTGTCGTATTAGCATAATTTAAACGATTTTGAGTACCACCACTCAGAGGTTAAAATTATATGTTTTATCCGTTGTCTACATAGACAGAACTTTTTCCATGATATAGATTTAAAATCGAAAATTTCATTTTCAATTTATTTAATTTATAACCAACTGGAATTTTCTTTACATTATTGTGCGGTGCGTATACCCGCAATGTAGACTAACGTTGAACAAGGTAGGTATAAATGTTAACTTTCAATTTTTGACAGCTTTTTGGCATTTGGTTGCACTGTGGATCGCAATAGTTAGGGAGTTTGGTATACCAAGTCGTCTTCAATACCGAAATTCTCGGTTAAGCTCATCTTGCAGCCAATTTAAGGTGCGTAAGGCATCATCAAAACTGAAACAATGAACGGAGATTAGTTTTACTGGACGATAAGTCTCATTTCAGTCTGCACAACGAGAGTAGAGACCCACATCACTGTGACATCATCATACAATAAGAAATCCATATCATTCATGATATCACTAACCAACCAACAAGAAGGGGGCCATAATAGAACCCTCTGATTCCCCAGAAATAGCCTAAATTTCGACAAACTTGAAACAACGATATTCTAGATATTCTGTAGTATCCTTTAAGAAATTTTGGAATAACACTATACTCTATTTGCCGAATAGAAATAGTTAAGCCGCTCCTTAAAAAAGTTTGCCACATTTAAATAGAATTGTTCCATTGGTTGATATTTTAAACCCCATAATACAACCAACCATTTTATGCTTTTGATGTTGTTTAGTTCTTAATGTTTGTTAAAAATTGCTGTTAAGTTATTAGTTATCTTTATTTGCTGTTATTCCCATTCATCTAACTAAACAGTATTTTTCAATACTTTGGTGTGCATTTGTGTATATTAAGGTACGTAATGGAAATAATTAATATTGATTAAATGTTAGAACCACTTTTACTTTTTGAGGTTAGAAATTCTTTAGAAATGCTTTTATTAATTTCTTGCGTGTAAAACTGGTCACTGCATACATTGGTCAAATCAAACATAAATTATTGGGGAGAGGTTCAACTAATTCTATTCAGTAAATAGAGTATAGTAACAAGGAAGAAAGACCTGTGATACGAAGTTCACTAAGTAAAAACCCGTCGTGAAGTATGTCGAAAATTTTAGGTGAATCTGCATAAGTCACAATGCTTTGTATAATTATTATAATGTCAGGAGAGAGACGACCAAAGGTTTATCAAAAAATTTATCCAATTCACAGTGGCGTTTAGAAGAGACAATGTACTATAAGAAGGAATGTGTTGGGGGATGCCCCAATCTGGACATCTGTAGGGGCACCATGACCACGTATAAGATTATATTTCAGTAACAGTTATCATTTGCACCTCTCATTTTAAGCTGCATTACCAAAATAACACAGCATAAAATAGCATATGCGGTTAAATTTTATGAATATCTTATTCCGCTGAATAAATAATGTACATTGTCATTATTGTAGTAATGTATTTATCAAATTTTAAAAAATGTCAATTTTCAATATAAAGAACGTGCAAAAGCACATTTTGTATCTGAGTGCTTCTATTAACATTCTGATTCTCCCGCGTCAATGATCGACTCCTCCAGGATTCACGGTTGTCTAAACGACGTTTCGGCAGAATATCATCTGCCATCTTCAGGTTCTCACTGTACTGTACAGTTCGAGCAACGAGAAGCAGCAGTAGGCAGCTTTCAGTGAGAACCTGAAAATGGCAGACGAGATTCTGTCGAAACGTCGTTTAGACAAACGTGACTCCCGGAGGAGTCGAGACCATCGACGCGGGAGAGCACCCCATATATATATATATATATATATATATATATATATATACTTATTTATAATCCTTGTTTAATACTCAATAAAGCTGGATTCTGTGCAACTGAATGATTTGATTAGTTGGTATTTGAGGTAAACATTGAGTTATTAAAAGGATGCTCGCTCTCAATATTACTAGATTATAATAACAAAAACTATTACAAAAAATCGTTTCCATAGTCACAGACAACATAAAGATATTGATTGGTAGTTATGTATTATGTGTACTATGATACTACTTATTTTTACGTAAGCATAAAAAACAACTTCATTGTTTCTCAAATTTATACATATATATTTACGTATATTTTGTGAAAGAATTCAACTAATAATTCATATCTGCCCTAATTTCCAATGCGCTACTGCAAAGCCCCGGCTTATCGGCAACTATAGAGTAACCCATATAATAACATAGGTATGCATATATACAGAGAGAATTGGACTTCCGTGAGCTAATGTTGAAACGTAATATTATTTTTCTCCTAGAGTTTGTGCGTGCAGACTTATGGGCAGACGGGGTTGCAATTATTTTCAATGTGCATGAGTGCATAACTACAACTTACTGTATTTTTCAGAGAGTCACGCAGAAGTATTACTAATAATTACTTACTGTTTATTTGATTTCATGTGATAACTAGAAACAAAATAAACAACCGTCACACCCAAATTAAAATAAGTAAATAGGCTTTCAGTATACGTGACGGGATGTTTACTCGAATTCAAATTGGTTGAACAATATTAAGAACAAATTATCGAACCGTTTGACACATACATTATTCATTCAGTTTTAGTTTTTGAAATAAACAGCAAACTAGTATTTATGTTAATTTTTTGTCGCTTGTCTTTACTTAGCACGCAGAATATCAATTTTGTGACTAATGCAACATCTTTGTTTGTAATACAAATTCATGAATAACTAACTATAGTGTTTTGATCTATGCATAATTTTTTGGATTTGTCAAAAAGCAACTAAAGGTAATACTGCAAAAGTAAAGTAATAATTGCATGTATGCACAGACAGAAGACTTCTATGAACAGCTTAGAACTGCCCTCAAACACACGAAGAAGGAAGAAGTTAACACAATTTTGGGTAACACGAACGCTAAGGACAGGGAAAGGTTGAGGATGTGGTAGAAAGTTTTGGAGAGGAAGTGAGAAATGAGAGAGGAGAATGGTCAATAGAGTTCTGCCAAGGTGTAGACTTTACAATCATGAACAACTTTTTTAAGCTACCTTCTTTGTACACTTGGAGATCTCCAGTTGACAACAACCATAGAATTGTGAGGAATCAGATTTACTTTTCGATGATAAACAGAAGATATCACAACGCGGTTATCTCCTGAAAAACGTATCCAGGCGCAGACATACTATCACCATCACAACCTGTTATTAACTCGTACAAAATTTTGACTAATGAAAATAGAAAAAAAGAACCTCAAAAGGTGCTGATGTGCAGAAATTCAAACAAGACAACGTACTTCAACAAACTAGAGAGAGGGTAAACAACGAACTCAAAACTATATCTGAAAACAGCAACCTTGAAATAGAAGTAGAAGATCTGTGGAATAAAATAAAAATATCTATAGCCTTCATCGCAGAAGAGAAACTGAGACTGGCTAGGATGGTGAAAATGCAAGAATGGATGACAAATACTATCCTAGAAGTTATGGAAGAACGAAGATGACACAAAAACAGGGATAATGTAAAGTACAAAGAACTACGCAGAAGAGTTCTAAGAGCAATCAAAGAATGGTGGCTACAGGAAAAATATGTTGAAATCAAGATCTTACAAGTAAAACATAACTGCGTTAACCTCCATAAGAAAATAAAGAAGCAACAGAAAGATATCAAAGACATTACCGAAACTGACAAAAAACTTGTAAGCTGGAAGCAATATATGGAGGAAATTTCCGGAGACGAAAACATCGATAACCTGACTGCAGTGATCGATGAAGAAGGGTCTACCATCACACAGGAGAAAGTGTAATTAGCTATCGGTCGTAATTACCTGTGGTGTTATTTATTATTTATTATTTATTTATTATCAAGTGATTGAAAAATAACAAAACTCCTGGGCCAGATCAGATACGTGGAGAAGTTCTCAAACTGCTGGACTCAGAACAAGTAAAACTATTGACCACCCTCTTAAATGAAATTTACACAGGTGGTCAAATGCCAAATGATTGGTTATTGACGACATTTATCCCGCTTCCCAAAAATGCGAACACAACTAAATGCTCCGACCACACAGCTTTCCTTAATATCATCCGAGCACGCGTATATAGAAGATTCGACAAGAGCATGATACTCAGTTTGGCTGCAAAAAAAAAATGTCATATACACATCTATTTGCTGATGATACGCTGATATATTTCTCTTCCAAAGATTTAACGACCCTTGTACATACTATAAATAATGAGCTACGAAATATAGTCCAATAGTACAATGGTAACTTGTTAAAATTAAATTCATGTTAACTAGTAATAACTAAAAATGTGAAGAGTTTAAAAGGTTCTTTTTAATAAGAGCAGAATACGTTAAGATTGAAAATATTAGGAAAATTAAGTATTTAGGTATATTAGGGAGTCTTTACTATGTACATACTTCGATATGCGATGTAAAGCAACGTCAGGCGCGGTTAGTATTTGGATGGGTGACCGTTTCAACGAAGACCGCGTCCTTGCCTCACACATCTTCTACTGGCTTGTATATCAGTGTATGCGCGGAAGCTATACAACCTTAGACGAGGGTTGTATAGGAGATATACCATCCATCGGAGGGGATGTAAAGCCGTCGGTTCCTTGTCTATTAAATGTTAGGCAAGTAAAAGATCCCTACTTATCTTAAGGGAAGAGATTCGGCAAAGTTCCTGGTTGGGGCTAGCTCGTCTACAGGCGTCGGTGTTAGGCCTTAGTAGCGGAAATAAGCCGATAATAATAATAATAATCGTGCTCTACGAAATTTTTTTTTATTTGGATGTCCTTAATAACACTTGGTAGTTACGCCACGATACACATGGAGGAATTCGTGAAAATCGCTTCGGCAGGTCGCGGAAATCGCGGATTCGCGAGTAACTCAGTATTTATTGCCCAAAACGGGAACAACACCTATTATAAAAATTGTACATCTGTAAATTCTCTACCTTAAAGGTCCTATACATTTTTTCATATGCCTAACCGTTTTGGAGATATGACGCGAAATAAGTGAAAAATGCATTTAGTTTATTTATATATTTTTGTTATACTGGACAGCACAGAATTGTTGAGACGTTCAAACACGGTTGAGAAAGACACTGATCCTGAGCAGTGGGGCTGGATTAGGAAGAATGATATTTTGTAGTCAGTACCAACGCAGTTACCACCAAGACCAGACATATTGTTAAATTAAATTTTTTGCAACTGTACGAAGGGTTGTGCAGGAAAATGTAGCCGTAGGAAAGTAGGACTGACTTGTTCAACAGCTTGTGGACATTTTCATGGTCACTCCTGCTTGAATACCGCACCTATAATTGCTATGGATGAGGAAATGGACGACATAGAATCTTATCAGAATGAAAGTAATGACAACGATCTGTCATTGGAAAATAACTTTTCAGATACCGAAGAAGTCGCAAATATTGATTAATTTAAGATCCGGCATGGATTAGGGCTCCTGGGGAAACCATGTAAAAAAAGCGTGCGGAGCATTCTACATCTAAGGTGATGCGGAAATGAATGCATTTTTTGCCTTATTCACTGTAAATAAATGTATATAATGTATAACAGCAATATTTAATATTCATTCTGAGACATAGAAAGCAAGATAATTGCAAAATATGTGGTGAAAAGAGGTTTGGCGGAATTAAATGCATTTTTCACTTACTCCGCGTCGTATCTCCAAAACGTTTAGGCGTGCGAAAAAAATTTATAGAACCTTTAAGGTAGAGAATTTGTACATGTACAACTTCTATAATAGGTGTTGTTCCCGTTTAGGCTATAAAAATTGAGGTAATCGCGAATCCGCGATTTTCACGACCTTCCGAAGCGATTTTCACGAATTCCTCCAGGTGTATCGTGGCATAACTACCAAGTGCCATTCAGGACGTCCAAATAAACGCAATAAAAAATTTTTTTTCGTACAGCACAAATTTAGCACAGAGGTCAATTTTACAGCTAAAACGCCTGGAGTATAATGCCTTTATTCATCACTAGTGTATTGCGATGTATTTGCATATTGGACGATTACGAAGATTGTATGTTTGTGTTATTTGCTGAATCAAGGTTTGAATTTGTTTATTTCCTTTAGATGGTTTTCAAAATTTATTTAAATTAGCTAAAGATCCGAAAGATATGTGTTTTAGAATGTTAATACTTGTTTAGAGTTGTTTTAATAGTTTTAAAGTTTTTATTTGATGTCAACAGTAAGTTTGATACTGACATCTATGTTAGTAGTTATTAAGTTATTGTTGAAATAATTTCTGACATTTAAGTCATTATGACATTTCTTTTAAGTAGTAAATTTTATTTTCATAGTTGGTAAATGTTTTCCTGAGTTATTAAGTTGTTGTTGAAATAATTTCTGACATTTAAGTCATTATGACATTTCTTTTAAGTAGGAAATTTTATTTTATAGTTAGTAAATCTTTTCCTGGAGAAAGACAAGGAGGTTTAAGTTAGGTTATGTTTGGCATGAAATTAATCAAAATTCATATGGTGTTTTGTTTTGTTTATTTTGGATACTTTGATATTTAGTGAGATAGAACAATAAACAACAGATAAAAGAGAGGTTGTAAAATTGGAAAAACAAATTTAAAAAAAAAGAACAAGTGAAAATTAGGGAGTGAAGAAGAAAAATAATAAACAAGGATTAAGA
This sequence comes from Leptura quadrifasciata, assembly GCA_963675555.1. Taxonomy (NCBI): domain Eukaryota; kingdom Metazoa; phylum Arthropoda; class Insecta; order Coleoptera; family Cerambycidae; genus Leptura; species Leptura quadrifasciata. The sequence goes on from OY776675.1 coordinate 88,707,121, forward strand.
ATTTTGAAATTGAATTGAGTCAGAAATTGCGGAGATCAGCGAAGAAAAGAAAAATAGACTGTAAATAAGAAGGTAGAGGTGTTATTGTGGTTTGGAGTTGCAGAGGAGATAAGGACGAGATAAGGTGAAGAATTAATGAAAGGAGAATTGTTGGATTTGGAAAGAGAAGTGTGTAGCTACGAAGAAGGAAGGTTTTTGTGTGTTTAATTTTGGACAAGGTCGTATATTAAAATTTAAATAGTGTACTTATTAGACTTTCGAACCTGTTATAAAGCTAAATTATCTAAATATCAAAGAAAATAAATTATTTATATCAGATTAAAAATTTTACTTTAATAAAAATTTCATTTTAAATAGGAACTGAATTTGAACCTGCTCCTGAAGGGAAAGATAAGCTAGCCGGCCCATTAAATATTTTGACATACTTTCGGATCAAAAGGTAAGAGATTTTAATTTGATCTTTTGGTTTTAAAGTTTTTTTTTATCTATTGGAAATAAGCAAGTTAAGGTTTGATTAGTACTGCAAATTATTAAGTACAATAAAAAGTAGAACAGCACAGTATATATATTGAGTTACTGTAACTTAATAGATATTTCAACAATATGTTAATTCGGTGATAAAAGAACGAAGTCCGTTTTTGTCAGAAGAGTGACAAACTCGCTCTTTCACTTAACCCTATTACTCTATATAATATTAAAATAACAGTTGTGTTAATTCAAGATTTTTTTATCAATCAAATTATATTTACATACATAAAGAAAAATCATTTTTTGTACATATATATTTTAAATTTTATTTCTTTATTTTGGCCAAAAGAAACGAAGATGAAAACAAGCAAAAAACACTTATTGAATTAAATTACGTCTAGAAAATCTTTTACAGTACAACATAAGAATCAGAAATACAAATACCTGTCAGTTTTTTTTTTTTTTTAGGTAGTCGAAAATATCATTTCTTTTAGTTTACTTTTAAACCTTTCATTCTTCTATGATGTTTTAAGCGTACGGTATCTTATTATAGTAATTTAAACATATTATAGGAAAATGAGCGTTTATATAGGGTGGTTGAGTGTATTGGAGGTAATATAAGTTTGCGATTCCTGATATTTAATTGATGTATATCTCAACAGAATTCAATTTTTCAATTCAATTCAATTCAATTCAATATAGGTAGTTGGGGATTCCACTATTACTCCAGTCATTAGAGTAAAAAACGGTATGAAAAATTGCAAAAGTTTTAAAATGTTGAGACAACATTGGAGAAGGTAAAAAAATAACAAATCCGGTTTTGAACTCTTTTCTGCCCCCCCCCGGAACATTGTTAAATTAACAAAAAACGTGAATTTGTAATAACTTTTGAAAAAAATTCCGAAGTTTATGCAAACCTTGGAGAACATTTTCATAAGTATTAGACATTTTTTATCAAGTTTGCATCCTGCTACGATAGTAGGTTAATAATAAGAAAGCGGCGTACCCCCCTCCATACCTCCATGTATACCCCCACTCCTCCTCCCACCCCGAACGTGATTGGTCGATGGGAGGGAATAAGCTCCGCCCACCTAAGCGGATTGGTTGAGTGGAGGGGATAAACCACACCCCTCATAATATGATTGGTCGATTGGTGGGAGGTGAATATCAACCCACTTATTGTGATTGGTCGAGATAAACCCCACCCATGTATTGTAATTGGTCGATGGGAGGGGATAAGCTCCGCCCACCTAAGCGGATTGGTTGAGTGGAGGTGATAAACCACACCCCCTCATATGATTCGTGGATTGGTGGGAGGTGAACCCTCGTATGCATGCATCTTAGGATCATTTCATTATAAACCGTTAATGTGTAAATATGTCGTTTACTTTCACTCTTAGTGCAGAATCTTCCGTATTAAATTACAGTTTCAATCCACCAATATATTTAGAACTTAGGCAACGTTGTTAATGACAAAGCAAACATGGACAGCGAGATTCGCAATAGAATTAACGCTGCATCTAGAGCACTCTGGGGACTTAGAGAGAGAGTATTTGACAACCACGACCTTGCTTTGTCAACGAAAATGGCTGTCTACAGAGCAGTTGTCATTCCAACACTGCTATATGGATGTGAAAGCTGGGTCACTTACCGTCGTCATGTGAAAGAATTAGAACGTTTTCAGCAAAGACACCTCAGAAGTATGATGAAAATCCGTTGGTTCCATCACATATCAAACGTGGAAGTACTCAGGAGGGCAAACAGCCTTCCAATTGAGGTGCTTATTTCAAGAGCACGCCTAAGATGGGCAGGTCACGTTCATCGTATGCATGATAACCGCCTTCCTAAATGTACACTTTATGGTGAATTGCTAAGCGGTAGAAGAAAGCGTGGCGGTCAACGAAAGAGGTTCAAAGACGCTCTCCATGAAAATCTAAAATCCTGCGGTGTTGCAGACGAGCAATGGGAACAACTTGCAGCGGACAGAACCGAATGGCGAGGGGTTGTGGCCAGCTATCAAGGAAATGTTGCTGCAAGAAGGCCAGATCCAAGACCTAACCAGGTCTATGTTTGTCCTGACTGCGGTCGACATGTGCTCTCCCGAATTGGCCTCTATAGCCATAGTCGTGTGCACCGTAGATGAATGGGAATTACAATAGACTACACCTTTTACTTGTTTTTTATTGCACAATTTATCGACTGTAACATTTTTATACTCGGACTCGAGTAACGGCTAATAATAATAATATTTAGATGATGAAGTAGATTATGAAATTGGATTAGTAAATTTTGATACTTATAATATTATTCCAAATATTGACAACAGTAATAATAAATTTGCATGGGGGGAAAATTATGAACATATAACTGAAATTCCTGAGGGATGTTATGAAATTGATGACATTATAAAATTCATAGTAAACAAAATAAACGAAGAAGATGATGAAGCAGTTATCAGAATTACCACAGATATTAATACTTCTAAAGTCACTATACGTGCAAATACGAGAATTAATTTCAACGTGAAAGACTCGATAGGTCCAGTATTAGGTTTCGAGAAGAGAGAGTTAAAGGTTAATGATAGCAATACTTCCGATAATACCGTAAAGATATCTAAAGTGAATGCTATCTGTGTCGATTGCAGCATTGCAGTAGGTTCTTTTTCTAATGGACAACCTGTACATATTATTCATCAGTTCTTCCAACAGTGCCTGTTGGGTATAAAATAGTGGAGTCACCTTTAAACATTATTTGTTTCCCAGTGTGCGTTAAAACTATTAGCAACATCACTGTCAAAATAGTAGACCAAGCAGGGCAACTTGTTAATTTTCAAAAAGAGACTTTAACTGTTAGACTCCATCTTAGAAAATCAATCAAATAATTAAATGGTGCTGATATTTAATTCAACGCCATCCGTTTACAAGCATCAGCCATGCTATAAAAGAGCTAGAAAGAAGGAAATCAACAGTATTAAAAGAAATATCGAACCATTAACATTAAAAAATCGTCAATATTTAAAATCAGTTGGATTGGAAGTTTTAGTATAATGGATTTACTGAATATTACTGATCAGCCCTTTAGCGACAACTCTGTTGCGGAGTACCAGTTCCATACATATCAATCCAATATATCCGGAACTTTGGATTACAATGATGAAATAAGAATCCCTATTCAAGATTTAGATGCTTATACTGCACCGTGCAATAGTTATTTGTACATCGAAGGAAAATTAATGAAAGAGGATGGAACTGAGACTGTTGCACTGGAGTTTATTAATAATGGTATTGCGTTTTTGTTTCGTGAAATTAGATATGAAATGAATGGAATTGTAATAGATGGAGCGAGAAATGTTGGATTAGTTTCAACTTTAAAGAATTATATATCATACAATGAAAATGAAAGTATTTCCATGCAAAATGCTGGATGGTTTCCAAAAAAGAAAACAGGCGTGGGTGAAAAAATTATAGCCGATGTAAAAGGAAATTTCAATGTTTGCATTCCATTAAAACTACTAGTTGGATTTTTTGAAGATTTTCGAAAATTTGTCATTAATATGAGACAAGAATTAGTATTAATACGTAACAGTAATGATCTAGACAGCATTACAAGTAGCGATGAAGCTGAAAAACCTAAAATTACTATTAGTAAACTATTTTGGAGGGTCCCTCATGTCACTGTTAATATGTCAGAACAGCTTAGGTTGAATAAACTTATAAGTCGTAATGTAGATCTCCCTATAAAATTTAGAAGCTGGGAATTAATTGAATATCCATCTCTACCTCCGTCGAGCAGACATACATGGCCTGTTAAGACGTCTACTAAGGTAGAAACTCCTAGACATGTAATAATAGCATTTCAGAAAGATAGAAAAGGGAAAATTACAACTGATATGAGCAAATTCGATGACTGTGGACTTAGAAACATAAGAGTCTTTTTGAATTCTGAAAGATATCCATATAACGATTTATACTTAGACTTTAAAAGCAATAAATACGCAACCCTCTATGACATGTTTGCAAATTTTCAAGAATCCTACTATCATCACAAAATAAATCAGCCTATTCTTAATCCAAGAGAATTTAAGGATTATGCACCAATAACGCATATCGACTGTTCACGTCAAAAAGAAGTTATACAAACGGGGTCAGTGGTCATGAGAATAGAGTTTGAGACGGATATCTCCACTACTTCGGATATTACTGCATATTGTCTTATATTACATGAGAAACATTTCACTTATAACCCTTTAACTAAAATTGTACGTCAACATTGACATGCGCACTACATGTTTCTCTTTGCTGGCATAAACAAAAAGTAGTTCGAAGAAGTCAGTTAGTATGATAAGGAGATCAGAATATGTGCGACTATTGAAGGAACACAGAAAAAAACTGAAATACTTAAGAAAAATAGTGGAATTTTATTGCATGAAGAAAAAAGTTTTAAAAAAATTGCATAATCTAAAACTATGAAGCTGGTTGTGGACATTCAAGGATTTAAAATAGAAAACAACGAATTTATTGTTAAAGAGCTCGCAGGCTATGACGGTGTAAAAATGTGCCACTATATTTTTAAACCACCATACCCATTTAACTTACTCTCACCAGAGATAGAACATCAAGTTACATGGCTAACAAGAAATCATCGCGGCATCAAATGGGCTGATGGATTTACACCATTGCATATGTTCGGTCAAATTATTCAGGATTTGACTTCAGCGGCAGATTGCGTTTATGTAAAAGGAAACGAAAAAGCAAACTACATCAGACACTTTATCACCCAACCTGTATTAGAACTTGACGAACGACCAACTTTAAAGAAATCGATCCCAAAATGTTTTTACCATTCAAATAATAAATGTATGTGTGCACTGTCTAATGTCTATTATTTGTATGAAAATTTTATTTCTTGATTTTATAATAAATACTAAACAGAATTTTGTTTTTTTTTTATTTTTAATATCTGCAAATAACACAAAATACAGTACAATATACAATACAATATAAAATATTTAAATAATTCAATTATCCTCTTGAACATGTACCCTGTTTGCAAGTTCTGGCTCCAAATATTGTTTTATTCGATGCAAAAATCCGCCTAACCCCAATTTGATCAGCTCCTGGACAAGACATCCCTCACATATTCTCTTTCCCAAAAATTTTCGACAAACTTCATGGCCCTCTTCATATTTTTTAGCTAGTTCATTACATTCATCTTCAGAGTAAAATCTTCCCATTCCATATACAGCCTCATGCTCTGCGTCGAATTGAAGATTTAAAAATTTTTGACTTAAATGGCGAACACCACTTTCTAAGTCCGTAATCTCAACTTCTTTGACGTAGCACATCCACATCTTTCGATATTAACTTTATTTCGGATGAAGTAAAAAACTGTTAACTGACGAGTTCTACTAATATTCCAGATTTATAGTGAACGATCATACCCCCCACATTATTTCAGACATGCCTATTTGACTACATTTGTGGAGTCAGCAGTCCATTTAACTTGTGAAGTCAGCAATTTATTGTACTTAGGCATACCATAATTTATTCAATTTACAAGTTTATTGTAACACATCCGGCATTTTATTCAGATTATGTCAGCAGTACATTGTACTGATACATCCGGTATTACTTAACTTGCAATGTCAGCAGTTCATTCAACTTGTAAAGTTAGCAGTTCATTATACTGACATCCGGCATTTTATGCAGCTTATGTCAGCAGTTCATTGTACTGATACATCCGGTATTACTTAACTTGCAATGTCAGCAGTTCATTCAACTTGTAAAGTTAGCAGTTCATTATACTGACATCCGGCATTTTATGCAGCTTATGTCAGCAGTTCATTGTACTGATACATCCGGTATTACTTAGCTCGTAATGTCAGAAGTTCATTCAACTTGCAAAGTTAGCAGTTCATTATACTGACATATCCGGTATTATTTAACATGCAACATCAGCAGTTCACTGTACTTTCACATCCTGTAATTCTATTCAACTTGCGAAGATAGAAGTTCATTATTCACTCCAAATTATATATTATATAGTGAAGTATTTGAAAAAAAGAGTAAATATATCTATTATTACAATAATGCATAGGATTTGAAGTAAAACTATTTTTTAAATTAATAATTTATTTGATTAATATCAGACTTTTCCTAAAATACAGTTATTTGGTATAACTTTACAAACAAAAGTGGATAGTGATAATAAAAGAATAACAATTGTTGAAGATTGAAATTACAAACTTTTGTGTAGTTATTTCGTAACATTTACAAACAAAAATGGATATTTATATAAAAATGCTAATTTTTGAATGCAATACAATATAAAATATTTAAATAATTCAATTATCCTCTTGAAATACTCTGCTTGCAAGTTCCGGCTCCAAATATTGTTTTATTCGATGCAAAAATCCGCCTAACCCCAATTTGATCAGATCCTGGACGAGACATCTCTCGCATATTCTCTTTTCCAAAAACTTTCGACAAACTTCATAGCCCACTTCATATTTTTTAAGCTAGCTCATTACATTCATCTTCAGAGTAAAATCTTCCCACTCCATATACTGCCTCATGCTCTGCATCGAATTGAAGATTTGAAAATTTCTGACTTAAATTTCTCACACCAGATTCCAAGTCAATAATTTCAAAAGCTAATTTTTGAATATTGAAATTATAAACATTTTTACAGTAAAACAAAAATGGATACTGGTATTAAAAAAAAGCAAATTTTTGAGGATTGAAATAAATACAAAACATTTTTTACACTAAAACAAAAAACTTACAATAAACCTAAATCAAAGTCGGTATCATGATTTTCCTGTTCAATAATCTCATCAAATGCCCTTAAAAGAATCGTTAAAGCATCATCATTAGTATTATGGTTAGCGTTATTGAGGAAATTAGGAATGGAGTAATGCCCCCAAGCAAGAGTTTTTGTGCTTCCCGGTATAACATAACGCTTGTCATCCTGTGCGGAAAGCGCAACTTTATTTCTCAACTCAGTATATATCGTATGCAGATGTGAAGAAAAAACATACATTTTTCGGTATATGAGGCCGCCGTTTTCTACAATTTGTTTATAATCCACTGAATGTAACTGATTTTTAATAACACTTTTTGATACCCCTTTGGCTTTTTTCATAACATTATCATTTGTTTTAATACAGTAAGCTTTCTCCCCAGTACCGAAAAAGCTTTCTATCGGTGTACCGGCATATTCGTCTTTCATTTTCCCTGGAGTTGACCTCGTTTTCGGAACGTTGTGTACGTTTGGAATTGAAAAATTAGATGTATCGAAGAGTTCTATATTTGTTTTAATATCATCGTAAACATTTTCGGTGTGAATTTGTAAAATTAATGAATCGGTGTCCGTGTAACAAAGAACAGCTTTATCCTCATAGTTTTTCTTTATGAAGTTATAAAAAAAGTCATATATTATAGTTTTTGATATATCTAAAATGGTGAAGCCTATGTAGAGCGGTTTATCATAAAATATTTTTAATAGTGACATTTGAATTGCGACTAAATTTTCTGAAAATACACTACAGGATTTAAAATTAGGCTTTGCAATAAGTCCTTCAGCACCTATACTACCTATACTATTTCTCCAATGTGATACTAACTTCACATCAACCCTATTATCCACATTTTCCATTGTCTTTCCGAATATTGAATTTATTAAGAATTTATAAAGATCTCTCTCAAACGGATTTTTAGAAGAGTTTCTAAGTTCAGGATTCAAATCTATGTATGTTTTTAACCAAGCAGATTGTGAGAATTCTATAATTCTATGTATTTTTTTAAGTATTAATCCATGTTCTAAGCATTGTTTCAAATTTCTGTAATGGGTAATATATTTATGTTTATCATGTAAATTTAATATTAATTTTGAATTTTTTGAGTCAGGGGGTACAAAGGTCACCGGACAAAACGGTAGATCATTGTGTTTGTCGTGTAAATGCTGTGGGTATTCTAAATCTACTTCCAGTATATAACCTTTTGGAGAATTATTATCGAGATTAGTGCAATCAAAGTTTTCAATTTCATAGTCTTTCAACCATCTAAAATCGCCCGTTGGCAAACTCTGGCTCATTGAGCTTCCGTATAAGTTGGTAGAATCTAGATATAATATATATGACGTTGGTTTTGATGGATCATAATTGGAAATGAATGAATTATTAGCGACAGCTTTTCTGTTACTACATTGGCTAACACCGCCACGTATTCCTTTCCTAAAGAAGTGAAGCATATCGATATCAGTTAGAAGCTCAAGTTCGATACCAGTTTTTCGCAACATAGCATCCCAGCTTAATGATGGCGCTGTTAAATATTGTGCAGGATCTAATTTGTATGTCCGTAGACATATCTGTCGAAAATTCTCAAAAACATCGGCAAGAAGCAACACATCTGATATTAAATAAATGTCCGAATATTCGCCAAGAGTTTGACAATTAAATGTATTCCACACATTACAAGCCCGATCATAATCTTCCTGAGAAATTGATTCGCCACTCAAGATATTAAAAACTCATCCTTTGATGGCAATTCAGTACCATCCAATTTCTCCAGTGAATCTACGTAAGAATATGGAAAGACACCTTTACGTCTTAATAAATTGAATTGTTGGTCATCGGTATAAAATTTTCTTATTTCGAGGCATTGATGTGTTTCTAGCGTTTGGCTTAGTTTATCCAAGGAAGCTGGCAAAAAGCGAAAAGAATCGACAAATCTTAATTTTATAAAAACTTTCTTCGGTTTTCTATCATAGAAGAATGTATCTACAAGAATTTGTTTAGAAAATGTAATATATTTTTCTTTATTTTGCGCAAGAACTTGTATACTTTCTTGCTTTAAAGCTAATTTTTTAATAAATAAATGGGAATCGTAATTAGTTAAATTATGAAAGAATACTGGTATAAATTTAGGTATCTTAAAATTCAAATTACAATGCGAATGTGCAGGTCCACGAAAATCACCAGTAAGATGGCAGTGATCGCGGACCTTTTCATCACCATCCTCAAAAGGTTTATCACATATATGACAAATTTGGCTATTATTGAAAATATCTTGTTGATTCTGAGATAATGGTTTCATTTCAGCTATATTTTTTAAGTGATTCTGATATAATTGTAAAACAAGCTCATCCAGTCTTTTAACGAAAACTGCCACAACATCAATACCTCGATAATATTCAAGTTTGGAAAGATTATCATCAAAATTACACTTTAGGTAGAAGCAAAATGAGTACGGCTCGTGTTGATAAGTTTTAACGGAGAAAGATTTACTGTCAGATGGTTCACTGTAATGAATTGGTTTTAACAAACTTTCAAAATCTGCATATATCACGAAAGGAACCGGTAATTGTTTCTCGACATTAACAAATTTCAAGATATTTCCTGCAATTAGTTCCCCACATTTATCGATTTTAGGTTCTGGGTCTGGTAGTACAGTACACAAATGATTACAGTCATTTCTTTCATGAGCATGCAATTTCTCAAGAGAATTAAAAAACAAGAGGCAACCGTCGCAAATATAATTTCTACCGTGATGCTTAGATCTCTGGCTAGAGACTAATCGTGACAAGTCTTTAATAAGTGTGTAATGACTATTACCGTCAATATCAGTAACGAGCAATAAGTTTACGTATGTATTTTGTTTTTTATTTGTGAAATGTAGGGGGCCCACAATTTCGCTAACCATTTTACCATTTTCGTATTGATTATTTATCCCAAATACATTTATAGATATATTATTTAAAATTTCAAATTTCTGAATATCATGTAATTTGACAGGAAAATAAATACCTTCAAAATTGAGCAATGTTGAGTAATGAGGATATGATGCCACTTCATGAGGAGGTCCATCCGCTGGGAAGATTGCAGCGTTGATAGCATAAGCAAAACACTTGTTATCATTATTTTGAATATTCAAAACAGCTCTCTTATTTTCAATAGATTTAGGTAACTTGATGTATGATGATGCGAATAACGGGTTGAATTTGTTCAAGTTGACTTCGAGAAAACTAACGTGCTTCAGAGCCCATCCTAAAAAATATTTAATATGTTTGAAAAAAAATGAAAATATGGATATTATACATAAACTGTGATTAATACAAATTTTTTAAACATACCTGAATCTCGCTCCTGAAAAGTTGATGCTTTCTCTATGATCTCTTCTTTGAACTCGTTATACAAATTTGATAAATCCAATGAATGTGCCACAATTTTATTTTTAGTGTTAAATGATTTAATATCTGACAATTCTTTCTCCTCAATAACATAAAGTCCAAATAATTCCATATTAATTTTTATGCTGAAGAATATTTTAATATACTTCTCAATAACTGGGATGACTCTCACTTTTACTTCTTCCAAAAACTGAGAGAGATCTATGTACTGCTTTTTTGTGGAAAAACGGTAACTCGAAATTCGGCTCTTGAATGCGCTCTGAAGTTTTTCTACTCCATCTTCCACAATATTGATGACTTTCTTATGAGAAAAACTTTTTGAATGTCCCATTAATTTATTTTTAGGCATTTTTTCATAGCATTGCGGGCAACGAATAATAATTTCTTGAGATTTTTGTATGATTCTGCATGCCAGAAGGTCCGGGTAGATTTTCAAATTCGTTATTGCAATTGCTTAGTTTGATTTTTTTCGGGGCACTATGTGCACCTATTTCTCTATAGGCACAGCTTTCACGACGATGACGTGACAAACTGCTTTTTGATGAAAACTGTTTTTTGCACTGGGGGCACTGCATTGTAAATTATAGTTTTTACAAGGAACTATATTCGACACCAAATAACTGTATTTAAATTCGACACCAAATAACTGTATTTAAGGAAAAGTCTGATATTAATGCGTTAATCGATTTCACATTCATTTTTATATACCTCCCCCTCTCCCACCACTTAATTAACTAGGTGGTAAGTTGATCTTCTAGAAAAATGCAAATAAAATCAATTTTTAGACAAAAAATGTCGTCGCGGTAGTAATTTGATCACCGGACAAGTTCAAAATTTTAGATAAAAATTTGGTTTCGGCAGATTCTGACCGCCGAAATGAAGATAAGGTCACATATTTACGAACAAATTTAATTTCGGGAGTATTTTGGCACCCTAAAATGTAGTCATGTTCAAAGCTTTAAACAGAAACTTCGTTTAGGCAGTATTCTCGCACTCAAAAATGAATGCGCGGTTAAATATTCACACAAAAATTTGGTTTCGGCAGATTCTGACAGCCGAAAATAAAGACAAGGTCAAATATTTACGAATATATTTAATTTTGAGAGACAAGGTCAAAGTCAAATTTGCTTTCGGCGGTATTCTAATACCCAAAATTTCGGTCAAGGTCGAATTACTAATAAAAAATTATTTTGGCTGTAATTTGACACCCAAACAGCGTTTTAAAGTCATATTCTGGCTGTAATTTGACACCCAAAAAAACGTTTTCAAGGTCACATTTTTCAAAATTTTTCGCTCGACCAGCTTAGTTGAGGGCGCATAATATTCCTACATTTATAGAGACGATTTGAAAAATTCACCTCGTATAATAATTGAGTCTAAATATTATGCCTAAATTAAATATATTAAAAATACAACACTTGCTATGCTTATAGTAATTAATATGTATTGTTAATAATGTCCCATTTTAACAAGAAATATTCTACCACATTATTTTTTACATATATATAAAATTTGAAATAAAAATTTGAGTAACTAAAGGTCTTGTATTTACAAGAATATTTAAAAAAAATCTGATCTGGTTCTGTACAGGCGCAATGAGACATTGTATGTAATCGATTTTTAACCTAAAAAATTCTAGAAGGTCATGGAATTCGGCACTAACGGTGAAATTACCAAAAAACATTGTCTTAGTATATAAAATGTGATATTTGTTACAGTGAATAATATATATTTTTTAAATTATTTGTCATAACTTGAACATTATGTTAAATCACAAGTCGGTATACGTGCAACGTAATATAACACCGGAAAATGTACGATCACGCCATATAGGTGACCAACCTCGCTGACATTCATTAAATGCAGTTTAATCAATTTCATATAATGCAGTTTATTTCACTCGCACTTACTGCTTTTCAATCGCCCCACCGCAATTGGTACGAGAGGGGACTGTGCATTATTTAATCTATGACGAGCATTACAGTTCATTCTGTATCCACAGTTCTATCTGTTAATACGCTTCCTCTACCATACGTTTACTTAGTTTTTTATATATAATCTTATTTAGTTTTTTATAGTTTTCGGTGTTAGTTTTTTTAAATAGTTTTCAGTGTTAGTTAATTATCATTTAATTTAGTGTTCGGTTTAATTTAAAGTTTTTTAAGGTTTTTAGGTTCGTGTTTAAGTCATTTTTTTAGTGTTAATTATTTTAAGTGTATATAGATATAAAGTCCGAGTTTAAGTCATTTTATTTTTTAGTATTAATTATTCTTTTAGTTTTTTTAATCTTCGTGTCTGCGCGATTCCTTGTTCCTGTTTCCTGTTCCTTTTTCATTTGTTTTCAAAATGTACAAGTATCAAGCTAACGCCGCAACCGCCGCAACCGCTAGAGATGCGGACATATTTTCAAACACCACTTTGGAGGAGGAAATTTCGAAGTACCTGGACAACCAGGCGGCCCCGTCTACCATCGGGTCCGGCATCCAGGTACTGGAGGGGTCCTTTACCGATTTGAGGCCAATTTCGATAGAGTTAGAACAACCAGGTAAAGCATTTTTTATTTTTTCGGTTAAATAATTGCACATCTAATTTGCTTTTTCTTTGCAGTAACCACAACGGAAATAACAGAGCGGGCAGATGCGACAACGCCAGGACCGTCGAGATCCACCCAGTCCCGGAGAGCGGCGATGTATAGCAGGGCCGAAGATGAGGTGCTGCGGGCGGCAACGCCATCATCCACACAGTCCCGGAGGGAGGCGGCGTACCGGAGGGCAGAAGATGAGGCGCTCCTCCAATTTGAGCTGGACGGATGGCTCAATATAATTCGAGGAGACGTCCGAAAACAGGAGGAGAAAATTGCTCGTAGCAAGAAGCGCTACGAGCAAGACACAAGAGCCTTCCTTGTCAACAACACGGCCCGGTACGCCCAGAACCTCAAGCTGGAAAAAACAAAGATGTTACAACATCTACACCGACTTCGCCACCGGCAGCAAGTCATAGCACAGGACGCCGATATGCTGGAAGCGAAGATCGGTGTAGTGGACACTGAGCTAAGAAAATGTAAAAATTTTGTTAAAAATATGCCAATAGGTGAAGATGAGTAGTAAACTTTGTAATTTTTCTTTAATAAAATATTTTAAAATTATTATTTTCTCTTATTTATTATTTTACTTTAGGTTTCTAAGTTTCAAAAAATACAAATGCTTAAAAGCAGACAGTGACAATTTTAGTAACAAGACTAAAAGTATGAAAAGTGAAACAAATTCACTGAAAAAATTATAAACAAAAAAAAATATTTTCAACACTCAATGTGTTTTGAACAGTGAAATATTTTTATACTCTGGTTAAATTTAACTTCATAAAAAATGTAGTAAATTTATGAAGTTAATGTGTGCTTTGAAAAAGCGGTAGAATGAAATTGACGTTGAAAAAATAGTAAGTATATTTCAAATCGTAATATTTTTTTTATCATAACTAAACAATATATCTCAAATTAAAAAATAAATAATATAATCATTACTAGAACATAGTACTGAACTTGAGGAAAGGTATATAAATTGAAACAAATTACTTATTATAAAGATATTTATTATAAACCACAATCTAAGTTACATTCTTAAATATACAGATGATTATTGTATACATGTTAGATAATCGATTGTTGAAATCACTTTTTAAAAACTTTATTTATTTATTAATGGAGTCAACGTTGACTCTTTATAAATTAGAACAATAATAATTTTGACTTGTTTATTCCAACATGAGTTTAAGACTGCCGTCTGAAAGTACACTACTCCCATTTATAACCTTTGGGAACAAAGGAACTGCAATTATGCAGTTTTGCAAGAATACAATCTTATCTAATTCTCGGGAGAGCGGATGCTGAGAGGAGTCGTTATTTGATATCTATGTAATATAATACCGCTGAGAGTGGTGAGGCCAATGTCTCAGAGATACAGGGTATATTTTCATATAACAACTTCCCCCTTATAAAAAAAGTTGTTGTTTATACAGCAACTTTTAAGTTGAACAAAATTTGTGATTTAACAAGAATTCAAAAATATAAAGTAATGTAAAATGGTAAAATTGTAAGATTGAAAAATATAAAAATATAAAATGTAAAATATAAAATGTAAAAAATACAAAAAGCGTAAAATGTAAAAGCATAAAATGTAAAAAAAATGCTAGGCGTAAGACGCAAGCGTATTAGCTTGTTTGTGTTACGAAAAGCATGTTAAAATGTTAGTCATTTGAAACTAACAAAAAAAATAGGAATAATAAAATACACTAAATAAACAATGAAATGAAGTAAAAATTCACTGAAGAGTCTTGGTACAAAAAGTCAGTAAAAGGCACAAACAGTCTGGTTTAATTAAGTTCGATGTCTTCACCTTCTTCGTCCTCTCTTCTTAGTGGGGGTCGTCTTCGTTGATGAAATAGGCTAGTAAATGTCCTGAGGGGTTCACTAGGCCTTGGTGGAGATGAAGGAGTCGTGGAAACGTTGATGGCTAGTCTTCGTCTTCTTGCTTTACACTTACAGAATAGATACAAGAATAAGAGTCCGAAAATTAGCACTATGGTAAGGTAGGTAAACCAAGAAATGTGTCTCGTGATGAAGGGTTCCTTGATTAGGTCGTCTAAGTCTTTTGAATACTGGTCTAATTGGTGTCTGGCGATATCGAGGTCTTCGGTGTTCAGATCACTTAGTTTTAGTGGTTTCAGATTGGGCACTCGAACTTTGTCCGGAACCTGGTTGCAACACTCGAAAGGGATTTGTATGGGGTGAGCGTCGTTCTTCACGTCTGTCGTTTCGTCTGTGCTAGCTTGGATCTTCGTGATGCCTATGAAGGCGTAGCAATTTGGTTGTAATTTAATTATAGAGTTTTTGAAGATGGTGTCGGTTTTTGAAGTCTCCTTCGGGCAATTGATATTCATTTGTAGTGGCTCTGTATTGATGATCATCCACACGTTTTCATCTAGTTTTTGGATGTTGTATCCTTGGCCGATGATAGTTAACGTTTGACAGTTTTCTGGTAGGGTTTGTAGATCCTTGAAAAGGCGGGCTTCGCATATGGCGTTGTTGTCAATTGGATATGCAAACAAATTTGGACATAATTTAGTATTGGTATGGAGTGGCTTGCATTCTCTGAGGTCAGCAACGGGTATGTACATCAAAGAATCATCATCTCTCGCGATATATTTTTGAGAAGTTGACAAAATATGATACAGACCAGTTCTACTATCTAAGATAGGAATGGGGTATAATTGGAAAACAGAGTACGTTTGAGGGTTTACTAGGGGTATATCTAATACAAATACTAATTCTGAGTTCATTTGGAAAGCTTTTAATTCAATAATATCTAAATACTGTGCAATATTTGAAAGTTTAATAGGGAGTGGCAAATTGTCCTTTTGTAGGTTTTGTGAAATTTCCTGCAATGAGTTTACCAAATCCTGGGGATTAATGATAGACGTATGAATTACTTTGAGTCTCGCGAAAGTGATCGAATTTAAAATATCGTTGAGGTTGTCCTCTATAAATAGGTAGCTCGCCATGAGTTGTTCACAAATTTCCAAGAATTTTAATTTTGTTTCAACTGCTCGTACGTTATACGTGATGTCTAAGATTGCGTATTCGATTTCTTTTATGTCTTTGTTGAATGTCTCCTCGTCTATTAGTAGTTTTTGAATTGTCGTGTTAAAATTTTTAATAACTGAATTTGTAACTGATATTTGATTTTTCATCAAATTTTCTATCTGACGTTCGTCTTGGTTTAGTTTATTGATACAGTCAGAGTAGTATTTACCGTCTTCTGCGTCTAAATTTCCGGTAATTGCTTTGAATATTGAACCAATTCCGTTTATGATTCCGCGTTTGTAGCGTTTCGTGTCGAGATGTATTTCGTCAAATTTAGTTTGTATGGATTTTGAGATTTGTCCTAGGAGGCTTAAATGCGTTTTAACCTCACTCGCGAATTCGTTCATGTTTTTGTATGCTGGGTCAAGGGTGGTAAGGATTGTCTGTAAGATTTTGTCGTTTCTGTCAAGAGCTGTCTTAAAGGTCGATATATTTTTATGTACGAGTAACGTCCATTTCTTGTGTGAGATGACAATGTCCGTGTCTTTGTGATAGTAAACACCGATAGTATTGTTTATTGGTGTTATTTCGTATTGAGAAAATGCTGATCCGAACAGCAGTAGAAACCTGAAAATAAATTTTAATCTTCAGTATATGGTTTCATTCTATCAAAATTTACTTTACTTGTTTGATTTGTCTCGGGATTTAACAAAGTGGCAGAATTTTGGAAAATTTCTTTGATCTCGAAAGGGCCGTTGAATTTATTTTGTGACTTACTTTTGATTTGGGATTCCTTTACATATACTTCGTCTCCAACGTTATACGTGGGGCGATTTTCTGGGATATTTCTGTCGAATCTGACTTTAGCTTTTTGTTTTTGCGCTTCGGTCCGACTGCGTGCAATTTGGTAATAGTGAGATATCCTATTATTTAAGTCCCTAACATATTTAGTTATTAGGTCTTTTTGGTTGTACAGGGTCTCTGGTGGTCTATTAGCTGTGTGTCCAAAAACCAGTTCGTATGGTGTAAAACCATGCGTTTTATTAACCGAATTGTTATAGCATATTACTGCATATGGTAATATGGTAAAAGGGTGTTCATTTGGGTTTTCAGTTTTGTGAATTCGGATCATTTCGGCTAAGGTAGCGTGAAAGCGTTCTATAGAACCGTTAGATTGGGGGTGTCCTACGCTAGAATATGTCAGTTTTATATCGTAGAGGGTACAGAGGTCTTTTAGTAAGTTGTTGTCGAATTCACCGCCGTAATCACAGTGAATCCTTAGTGGGGTACCGTAATGTTGAAAATATAACAATAGGGTATTTACCACAGATTTTGCGCTTTTATCCGGTACTGCGTAGGCTTGTGTGAATTTTGTAAGTTCGTCGCGGATAGTTAGAGCGTAATTTCGTGTAGGAAATTCGAATAGGTCGATGTTAATTCTTTCGAAAGGCGTTCTCGGAGTTTCAGTGATTACTAGAGGGTTGTTAAGGTTTTTTCGGCAAATTTTAGTCCGTCGACAAATTTCGCAATTTTTTATGAAATTTTCAACATCTTTGGTTAGTCCTTGCCAATTGTATTTATTTTTTTATCCTACGCATAGTCTCGTTTATTCCGCGATGTAGGTTGTTTTTGCCGGTATGGTTTTGGTCAAGAATTATCGGTCTTTGGTCTTCGTCAGGTGTTTGTACTAGGTTTTGACAGATAATGAGTTTTAAATCTTTTTCTGCGAAGATAAATGACAGAATTTCGAGTATGGGGAGGTCTAAGTTGTTTTCGACATGGTAAG
This sequence comes from Leptura quadrifasciata, assembly GCA_963675555.1. Lineage (NCBI taxonomy): Eukaryota > Metazoa > Arthropoda > Insecta > Coleoptera > Cerambycidae > Leptura > Leptura quadrifasciata. Next base: position 88,725,141 of record OY776675.1, read on the forward strand.
TATTAGAAAGATCTAGTTCATTTTGGTTTTTGTATATTGCTAGGAACAAGTGTTCTACTACAGATTCAGGGTCAAAGGGTAGGGGAATGATATATTATTTCCTATGTCTAACCGATCTACTAGAGAGGATATTTATTTTGTCGTCGTAAAATTCGGGGTTTTCCTCGAAAATGTCGTTAATAATCTGGTGATGAAAATCTCTTAAGTTATTTTGTTGAAAGAAAGTTATGATGTGTTTGTTTTCTCGGTCCAAGAGTTGTTTGTTCGAGATTTGAATTTTAGAATCATCTATTGAATATCTAGTTTTGTAAAGTCTAGAAAATGTGTTAAATTTCTGAGAAGTTTGTTCGTTTGTGATCTTGTCCGAAATATATTCATTTGTTTTTACTTAGGGCCTCTCAAATAAAAAAATATATATTTTTCGAACATTTTGAAGAATGTTTGATTTTCAGTTTCTGAAATTTCTTCTGAACGTTTGTGAGTTTCTTTCAGGGTTTACGAGTAGTTCAATTATTTAATTTGGAAAAGGTATGTCCTGATTTTAAGTTTTAATTAAATCCTGAAAAGTTCTTACTGCATATTATTTAATTTTTCTGCCCTTGGTATTAATTATTATATAGTTAACAGCTGTTATTACTTGTGCTTGTAAAGCGTTTATATTGGTGTAGGGAGAAATCATAATGAGTGCAATGCGATACTATGGTGCTGGATATCATGCAATTCTTATTAAAATGTTTAAGTCCATAAATATACAGGACGTGCCTCTGTGCAAAAGTTCAAGGTACTGCTATCAAAGTAGTACTACTATTATGAGTTCCTTGAACTAAATGTAATTACTTTATGTGCATTTATTTAAATGAACAAAAATATTTCGTTATAATTAAGGTTTTGTTTCATAAAGTAGAATTTACTACAGGAGAAGTTTCCTAGTAATAGAGAGAAGAAATAAAATTATTTACATGAGAAGTGTTTTGATAATTAATTAATTTGTTATACAATGGTTTTTTTTTTGTCAAATTTTCTGGTAGTATTAATTTAGAAAGGTCTAAGAAAATGGAAAATACTTTTAATGTAAACTGTTAATTTTTTGATAATATTCTAAAAGATTTAGTTTAGGTGACTAAAAAAAATATTTGTGAGATAATTTTGAAAGTAATTTTGGGTTGCAAATTTTTGTAACTGTTTTATTTGCAGGGTCGGCATATAGTTGAGACTGAAATCGGTATTATCGTTATTAATTAGGTTTAAATATAGATTTGAATTTTTGAACTGGTTCAAATATTAAATTAGAAAATTCTACTATTTTCGGTATTGTTTTTACCGGGGATAAAAATGAATTTCGTTGGTATATTTTCCTGATTGTGTGGGGTATATAAATTTTTCTTTTGTTTTGATTACGCAAGATCGTATGCGTGTTTCCTGGATTATTCTTTACTTTATTTGTTTTTCGAATTTTCGATTTCCTGAATATTTTATTATTAATTTTGAATACTGTTTGCGAAATAAACATTTTTCTGTTTAATGTTATTGTTTGTTTCGAATTGTTATTGGACATGTTTGGATTTAAGGTTGTCAATTTGAATTTGCCTGTAGGAGATGATTTTGTTTCTGAAAGGTTCATTTTTTGTTGGTTAACCGTAGGGGTTACATTTGAAATTGCTTTTGTTTCTTGTACCTTATGTTTAATTATTCCTTTGATACGAGATTCGGTAAAGATGAAATTTTGGTTTTTGTCTTTACAGGAGATGTCTGAAAGTTTAGAACTTTTGTCTATTTGATGGGAGTCTGAATTTTGATAGTTTTCATCAGACGTTGTCTCGAAAAATTCGCTTTGTATGTTTGTCTTTGCAAAGGTGTTAGGTAAGTGTATTTTTTCTTGTTCCTGAGCTAGCGGTATAGCGTCAGTGTCACAATAAAATTCAAATATTTCTTCAGTGTCTGGTACGAAAAAAATAAGATTTTGATTAATGGTGTTATCTGAAAGGTGATTGTTAATATTTTCGTTTGAATTTGTAACTGGTTGTAAAGGTAAATAATCGTTAACTTTAAATAACGGTATATTTTCAAAATTGGTAATTAGTTGATTGTTTTTGAAATCTATAATGCATTCGTAATATTCTAGAAAGTCGTTACCTACAAAGCCATCGAAGTCTGTATCTAAATCGTATACATAAACTTTGTGTGGATCGTTAAAATTGAACGGTATAAGAACAGATTCAGTGATTTTAATTTTTTGACCTGTTACTTGTATATTTAAATTTTCGGGGTGTCTTAGGTTATAATTTTCTGTTGCTTTGGGTTTGAAAATGGAAATATCTGCACCTAAATTGATTAGAATATTAAATTTATTTGTTGGGTCTTTCATGAAATACAGGTTTTTCGAACTTATTTGAAACGGAGGGTTAGATGGTGATTTTACATGAAACACTGTTCTTGGGGATTCGAATGTGGGTCGGAATTGTCTTTCAGGTTTAATGTTTGAATTTGGTTGGACATTTGGTCCACTTCGAAATTTATTTCCTGGGTTGGAGTATTCAAGGAATACTCCGGATCTAATGGAAAATCCTGAGGATTAGCAGTATAATCCTGCGACATCTGAGAATTAGCTGTATAATTCTCATTTTGGTATGGCATGTTATCGTCGTTATTTTGCTGGAAATGGGGGTAATCGTCATAATTTACTTGTGGCATGTTTGCCATGTTATCAAGGCTAGAATTAGTTTGATAGTTTCCGAAGTTATGGAATTGTGGGTCACTGAAATTATCAGTTTCATGGTAAAAATTAGTATCATAATTTTGAGAGTCGAAATTATTGTCAAAATTAACGTGATGTGTTCTCTGCGGGTTTTGTCTGTTAAAGTTAGGATTGAAATTTGAACTTTGTTGATTTGGGGATCTCTGAAAGTTTGGATTAGGTCTTATTACGGAAGGCCTATTCTGTTGAAAATCTTGTTGCGGCGTGAAATTTCTTTGATATTGCTGGTTGGGAGAATTTTGGAAATTCGGTCTAGAAAATTGTGGAGGACTGGCAAAATTGTTTTGTCTAAAGTTCTGATTTTGTTGTGAGAATTGTAGTCTTGTTCGGCACTCATTAAAATTGTGCCCGTTACGTTTGCAAAAATTACAGAATTGTTGGGAGTTGGGACGACTCTGTTGGTTCTGGATGGGGTTCTTGTTGATAGTTTGTTTTGGGAATTTTTGTGACTCGAAGTAGGACAGTTGGAGTTCGCGTTTGATTCTATTAATTGCTTCTAGCATGTCGCTGGGATTTCCGGCACGGATTATTTGTCCAAGTTTGGGTTCTAGTCCGGTAAGTAGTGTTGTTAGAGTCATGGTTTCAATTAGGGATGATTGGGCTGTCTTTTCTTCCAACGTCAAAGTCTGTTTTTGCACAGCAGCGTGCATTTTGGCATTATGTGTTTGTAAACGAGATACGAATGTCAGGGCAGTTTCATTAGGTAGTTGGTGAATCCGTTGTAAGTCCTGTATAAGGGCTGTCAAGTCGCGTGAATCACCGAAGTGGGCCTCAAGTAGGCTTTTAATTTCTGCCCAAGTGGCAGGGTTCCTCGAATTTATTAATTCGGCAGCTTTTCCCCGAAGTTTATTTTTTATGTGTAGAGTAAGTAAAATACGCTGGTCCTCTATAGACATACCGTATGCGTAAACACTCGCGGAAATAAAGGTTTGTAGGAAAATGGGGTTCCCGTCGAACTCTGGAACTATTGAGAAAATCTCACTTAACCTGTAGGGTTCTATGGTAAGGGTTTCGTCAGCGTTATTGGTATTATTTGCTGTAGTATTTGGTTGGTTCGCCATTTTGTATTATTAAGATTTGTATATAAATTTCAGATAAACAAACAAAAATTAATTTGGTACACACAAAAAATAATAAAAATTAATTGTAAAAGGTGCAAGAGTACGCCACTGGCAATAATAATGAATAAAAGGAAACGAAATTGTATTCTTTTCTGTATAAAGTATGTAACAAATTATTTTTGCGATGGTATTTGCACTTATTCAGATATTATAGTCATATGGTATAAACAATACGTTAACCTTTATTAGTAGTAGTAGTATTAAATTGCAATAAAAACGTTACAAGATAAAGATTAAACTTGATATATGTCAAGTTAATATATTGATTGCAATGAAAATATTTATGTGTTAAAATAAAATAAAATATCGGCTAAAGTAATACGATATTTAGATAATATATTCAACTAAATTAGATTGCAGAACTGTCGTGGGTTTAATGCAAATGTGAATGCAATGTACGAATGATAAAATATAAATGTTTAGTGCAGTTTGAAATAGAAAATAAATCGAGATGATTCTTAAATTACTTACATTACTATCTTCATGCCTGGGGTCCAGATGGAAGGTCGAATGCGGTTTCGTAAGCGTTGCTACACTGGGATGTACCGTCAGGGGTATCACTAGGTGTTCCTATCCACGGTGACGTGTTCCAAGTGCCGAAGACACCGACTTTCAGGGGCCAGGAATGTTTCTTACTTGCTAATTATTTCTCGATGTGTATATGATGCTTCTTGTGAGCTTGTTGAGACGTTGCTTGTCTGCTTGAAATTGTATTTTTCTTGTTTCTCGTAGATTCTTTGCTGATTGAAGGATTGAAATCCACCACCTCTGGGTTACAGGGTGTTTTTCAGATCCGTACGACTGCGCCAATGTTAGATAATCGATTGTTGAAATCACTTTTTAAAAACTTTATTTATTTATTAATGGAGTCAACGTTGACTCTTTATAAATTAGAACAATAATAATTTTGACTTGTTTATTCCAACATGAGTTTAAGACTGCCGTCTGAAAGTACACTACTCCCATTTATAACCTTTGGGAACAAAGGAACTGCAATTATGCAGTTTTGCAAGAATACAATCTTATCTAATTCTCGGGAGAGCGGATGCTGAGAGGAGTCGTTATTTGATATCTATGTAATATAATACCGCTGAGAGTGGTGAGGCCAATGTCTCAGAGATACAGGGTATATTTTCATATAACATACATAGATAACATTTTGGAAACTACTTAAAAACAAACATATTAGGCAGCACTCGCCTTTCTACAATTTACAGCACAATTAGCACAAACAGTATATATTTTAGTATCCTTGGGTGCACTACATTCTTCTAAAACACTTTTGCATCTTAGACAAATCCATATACAGACGGGCATTATTTTCAATGTATTATTACAGATGTATAATTTATTTTCTTGCATTAATTATAAAAACATATGCTAAGTATAATATACAGGCAGATGCTTATTAGATGAAAGGTTATTATCACAAGCCACTTGAATCCACCTTTACAATTAATCGTATGGCTTTTTGTAACACACGTGAGCCCCTCCTTTATATTTCGCAGCAATAGGTTCTTCATTAATTTTGCGTAAGAACAATTTGCTGAAAATTTCAAATGTTCAGTGATAGGTATGTCGCTTGCCTCCCATCTATATACTTCGACGCCACAACAAAAGCAACTGGCTACATCATGGCAGCCGCTGTAATAAAATCCGGCCAGGGCGAGGTCCGCAGGATCCACAGCGCCATTCCATCTTTTAAACGACAGTAAACGTTTATCGAATGACTGATACAGTCCTGTATTATTTGGTACAACTGAAGAGTCTTCCATGCATGCACAAAATCTCTGCATAATTGATTTTTCCAATCTACACTCTTCACCACACATTAAGAAATGCCTTTTAGATGGCTATCCAATTATTTTCTCTTATAAATTAATGATCTATGTTGACATCAGGTGGTGTTCACCTCCCACCATTAAAAAATCTGTTGTTTATATTTATTATACAAAAATGAGAGACATAAATGTCCACAGATATATGAATTATAGTTTTGCAAAGAATCATAATTATATCTAATTGTATTCAAGCTGCCGTCACTTAAAAAATATTTTATTAATTCTTTTGGAGGTCTTAAATTTCCATAACTGTCAAAATAAATTATTTACTTGTTTTTCTTGGTGTACGCTACCCAGTGAGTTCCCTCACCATCATCAGTATCTAGATTTATTATGCCGGTCTCATTTTTATTTATTATTTTTGGAAGCGTATCTCTCATATAAATACCGCGAAAATGAGAAATTTTAAGCATTTTTGAATATTTCATTAGATCTAAATTAGTCAGTGGTCGGTGAGGCAGCTTTATTGGGAGTTTTTTGGATATGTTTTCAAATATAATCCAGAGCCTTTTTTGTAAGGACCTAGATATAATCCTTTCCCTTTTGAAGCTTGCTCCATTGCTAAATTATGTCTCTTTTGTTCAGCGGCCTGTTCCTGATTTGATTTAGCGTCATTGACTGCTTTTGCAATGCCGGCTACACCTCCTCCGAGAGCTCCTAATGCTCCCAAAAGAGGTAAAAGGAATGGGAGAAATCCACCTGTTTTTGGGGTAGCTATAATTCTTCTCCTCCGCTTCTTTGACTTTGATTTTCTCTTTATACCAAGCTTAACATTTATTTCTCCACCTTTCTTCTTTGAGGAACGACTTCCTCGGCGTTTGAGGCCCATTCCCAACTTATTCTTTAATTTCATCACCCCACCGACTCCCAATGCGGCGATTTTTTCACCGAAACCTGAGTCGGATGCTTTTACACGTTTAAATGCGACTTCAGCTAATTCTCTGTCAGCTTGATTTCGTCGCTCGACGTCTTGAAATTTAGAATACGCTATATCGTGCTCTTTCCATGCCTCATCCAATGGATTAATTCCTTTATACCCTCTTTGTAACCTCTTTGAAAGTTTTGTTCCAGGTCCACAATAATTATAAGTAGGCAAATGTAACTCCACTGGAAGTTTATCAATGATTTTATTAAGCAGACCACGTCCTCCCTTCTTAGCACTTCCAATACTACTAGGTGGAGAAGACTTTCTGCGAACCATTATAATCCAACTGGCATAAACAATAAAACATGTTTTTGTAAAGTAGCCGTATATATACCTGCAGGATGTGATGTCCAGTCAGTTTACCCTAGTTCTCATTGTAATGAAAATCCACTTCAAAATAATTTCTAGATATATGTACTAATTAGTAGCTGCCTGAAATGCGGATTCATCAGCAAGAAACAGTTTTACCGATAGCAGATCATGATGACGTTTCCAAAACCAGCACCATTCAAAAGCACGGCATTTTATTTGGTGGACAATCGAAACGGGGACTTTTGGTAGGAAGCTCAGGGTGCGGAAAAACAAATGTGATGCTCAGTTTATTAGAACATCCCAATGGGTTACGGTTTGAAAATGTTTACTTATATTCTAAGTCCCTATATCAACCGAAATATGAGTACTTGAGAATGCTTATGAAACCTATAAATGAAATTGGATATTTCGAATATAATGATGGGGATGCAGTAATACCTCCAGAAGAAATAAAACCGAATTCTGTGATAATATTTGATGATTTAGCTTCTTGTAATCAAAATATCATTAAAAGCTATTTTTGTTTTGGACGTCATAAAAACACTGATTGTTTTTACCTATGTCAGACATACAGCGCCATTCCCAAACAACTATGTAGAGATAATGCTAACCTTATTGTGATATTCCCTCAAGATATGACCAATCTGAAACATATTTATGATGATCATGTAAACGTGGATATGTGTTTTCAAGATTTCAGAGAGCTCTGTGCATTTTGTTGGAAAGATAAATATTGGTTTGTGGTAATAGATAAAGATTGCGCTATTAACTCTGGAAGATATCGGAAGGGATTCGATAAATTCGTTCAAATATAAGGTTTCAACACTGAGCCCCTCAGTCAGTAATCATGGATAGTCGAGTGGCAGTACAGCTTTTAAAAACAAGAGAGGCGCTGAAACAAAAATACAGAAGTTTGAAAAGAGATATCGACAAATCACAATCACAGTTAGAGAAAACTTACAAACCGATAACTGAACCTCTTAAAGATTTGGTGTCAACTCTTATTAAAACAGAAAGTGCTTCGAAAAAACCATATTTGAAAAAAGAATTAAAAGAAGAAATAAGCCGTGATAGTCTTAATACTCGATCAATTGGCCAAACTCCTCTTGAGTATTATCACACTTCTACACCTGTTCATTTGGAAGACGAAACTTTTCAGTATGACCCGACTCAAGTAAGGCCCGAGCTCAGTGAAAGTTTTTTTGATGAAACTTCTCCGCCAACGATAGCAGAAACATCGACAGCTGCAGAACATGAAAAATATTTACAGCAATTTAAGAAACCTCTACCGCGAGCATACATAGAAGGAAAAATCGAAGATGTAAAAAATGAATATGATGATACTTTCGGTGTTTACTTCGACCCTTTCGCCAAAAAATATGCGATTGGTGATGCAACTATTGATTTTGATGGCGCTGACCTTATTATTAATAGCGAGTTTAAATATATGGGTACACCAGGATTGTATGAGCTGATGTTTAAAAAGCATCCAGCGGGTTATCGACCAGCTGATTTAGATCAATATATTGATATAATTAAAAGGACCAATGCTCATTACCTAGGGTACAATCCCGGGAAAGGTTTATCGACGTCACGTGCATCTAAATTTATAGATATTATTAAACCACGAGTTACTAATTTACATTCGATGGCTCAAGAAAAAAACAATAAAAAAAACAATATCCCAAGAAAATCAGCATTAGCATTACCCACAGCTACACAAATATCGAGATCTAGTTCACTTCCTAGGACGCAAGCAATAAAAACAAGAAGCCAAAATAAGAGAGGTGGAAATCTAAAAACGATGGAATTCAATAATAAGAAGATTGAATATCGGCATTTTGATGATTACAATGAACTTGTAGATCGTTTAAGACTATTGATAGCATCACAATTAGCAGGAAATACTGGGCATAATAATGAGATAACTTCAATAATAGAACAATTGAGAGAGGGTAAAATAATAAGATAAATAGTTTACGTGAAATGTTGAGATATCATTCAGTATGAGACTTTGAGACTGTCATCATGCCAATTAATAAATTTGGAAGTCATATTTTAAAGAATGAAGTAATTTCTTATTCATCGCCAATTCCCCCATCCCCCCTATTAACATCACCCCCAAGAACATCACCATTTTACATTTGTGAACCTTCTTCACATCATAGCAAATGTATTATAAATATTCGAGGCCGTTTACAGAAATCTCAAAGTGTACTTTTTTATACATTAGAGAACAATACAACAGAATACAAATGCCCTATATCTGGTAAAATTGAAAATATAGAGATTTTACCTGCTAGTACCCAAGTTTTCTTGAATACAGTTGCAGTTACAGCAGAAGAATTTGTGGGGAAAATTGTAAATTTGGAAGATAAGTTTACGTTTTACGCAAAAAATAAAGATCCTCTGTACGTCCAAATTGTACTACAGTGTCCAATAGCTAAAAATGATTAACGTTAAACAGGAAATAGTCAACGAAATTCATAAGCCTGCCAGAAAGTATTTTAAAAGAAGGAGAGTAATTGTTAAAGGCCTTAATGACCTTATTCAAGCAGATCTTGTTGAAATGGGTCGATATGCTAAAATAAACAAAGGCTATAGATATATTTTAGTGGTTATTAACGTATTTTCAAAATTTGTTTGGTGTGAACCTGTCAAAAATAAAAGTGGAAAAGCAGTTGTAGAAGCAATGAACAAAATCCTGTCACAGATGAGCACACCACCCAAGAATTTACAGACGGATATGGGTAGAGAATTTTACAATAAAAAGTTTAAAAAATTAACAGATAAATTGAAAATTAACCACTATAGTTCTTACACACATCTTAAAGCAAGTGTTGTAGAAAGAGTGAATAGAACTTTAAAAAATAAAATGTGGAAGCAGTTCAGCTTACAAGGAAACTACAAATGGTTATATATCTTACCAGATATTGTTGCCGAATATAATAGCACCAAACACAGGACTATTGGAATGGAACCAAAAAATGTTAAAAAGAAAAATGAAAAATATTTATTACAAACTGCCTATAGTCATCTGAAAACAATTGATCCAAGGAAACGAAAATTTAAAGTCAATGATTATGTGAGAATTAGTAAATATCGAGAAGCTTTTTCAAAAGGTTACACTCCTAACTGATCGAACAAAATTTTCCAAATCAGAAAAATTAACAAAAGTAATCCTAGAACATTTCTATTGGAAGACCAAAATGGTGATGAAATTCAAGGAGGTTTTTATGAGCATGAACTTCAGAAAGTAAAATATCCAGATGTATATCTTGTGGAGAAGATTATAAGAAAAAAGGGGACCAAACTCTATGTTAAATGGCTTGGATTAGACAAAAAATATAATTCATGGATTCCGAAAAATCAAATTGTATAATAATATTCTATAATTTATCTTAATAAAACAAATGTTTAAGTAATACATGTTTTTTATTTATATATTTTGTACATATTTTTATACATTATTTCATATATTTTATAAAATAATGAATTCGTAAATGACTTACACATATATTAACTTACAAAACCAATCATTTTAATGTCTCTTAAATTAAACATTCGGCTTTGAATAAATCTGGATAAATGTAAACAAGTTCCATGAGAATATAAGCATTTTCATCACTGCAACTCTTGTTGTGTTGAATAACGTTTAGAGCATTTTCAAATATATTTCCTCCTTGACGTTGTAGTTCTCTCTTGACGTTCTTGAAATAATTTATAAACTGTTGTCTTTTTAACATATCAATGCCATACTTAACAAGTGGTAGCACTTCCCACAACTTGCAGATTGATTCATAACCCAAGTACACATACGAGTTATTCTTTATAATTTTTATAACTGTAGAATTGGAAAATTGCTCAAATTGGATGGAAAAATTATCAGCATTTATTGGTTGAATGTTATCGTTGGTATGTATATAATTGGTAATATATCCTTGAAAAGTGAGAAAATGATTCCAATCCGTTTCGTCAAATATTATTGCATCAGTTTTATTTCCACACAGCTTCACACACGGATTATAACACAAGTCACTTGATAACCCCGTTGACACATACTTGCTCCATTTATTTAACTTATGTCTTCTTTCACCTAGTATCACTAAATCGTTTTTATTCTGCGGAGCTGGAGGTAAATTATTAAATAAGTCAAACTTCAGCTCAGGCAATACACTGCTGTATTCGTTCATCTTGAATAGTTGAAATTTAGAAGTTTCTTGAAATACCTTTGTGACACAAATATTAGTACACAATATTGTCCGTGTCTAAGGAATTTATATATCAAAAGATAATTTCATTGGGAGGTATTTGAACTCTCTACTTATGTTTTCAGATCAGAACAGTTGATATCTGTCTGTAAGAGAATACCATAATATCACCACCATTTTGCGCACCTCCCACCAATCCACCAATCATATGAGGGGTGTGGTTTATCCCCTCCACTCAACCAATCCGCTTAGGTGGGCGGAGCTTATCCCCTCCCATCGACCAATCACGTTCGGGGTGGGAGGAGGAGTGGGGGGGTATACATGGAGGTATGGAGGGGGGTACGCCGCTTTCTTATTATTAACCTACTTACGATGATCGGAACATTGCAAATAGTTGTTATTTATTACGGCCACGGCCGTGCCAGATAAACATATTGTGAAAAAAATCTTCTGGGATAAAAAAGGTTATGAAAAACTACAAGCGGGTATGTGACCATATTCTACCGTATAAGCAATCAATTGCATAGCTTTCGCAATTTTTTTCGACAAAATATATCAAATTAAGATGTCTGATAATTATTAAAATGTTTTCCAAAGTTTGCATAAACTTCGGAAATTTTTTCAAAACATTATTGCAAATTTGCGTTTTTTGCTAATTTAAGTAACAATGATCCGGGAGGCGGAAAAGGGTGCAAAACTGGATTTGTTATTTTTTTACCGTCTCCAATGTTGTCTCAAAATTTAAGAACTTTTGCAATTATTGTCGAACTTTCCATTATCGAAGTCCCTAACGACTGGCCTATATCTATAACTCTCTGATACAAAGAGCAGCTAAGTAGTATTCTCCTTTCACGCATGTTCAACCAACTGATTTCTTTAATTTTCAGTGGAAATGAGTCATACTTTCTTAACCAAATAGTTTTAAACCTTTTGAATTCGTTTTTTTTCTACTTTGGTAATACAAAAATTATCGACTACATCCGAAAAATCAAAATGACTCAGTATAAGTAAATTAAATAAAATAATTTTTGATTTCCAAAATTTTGCGAATACTATAAATAAAACTTTAAATAGGAATATGCTTATTTATGCAATGATTAATATGTTCATTAAATCTTAAGGAATAGTCTGAATATAAACCCAGATTGTGAACACAGTGTACAAAATTTAATTATTCACCATCGGCAAAAATTTGTAAATTATCTATGCAATTAGATCATTTTAATTTGTTACCGAAAAGTATTTCACCGACTTGCTAGGGTTTATAGTCAAGCAGTGACTTTTTGAAGCCACTATTATTGAATCCAGCGTTTATTTTTTGGGCAGACTCTTGTAAGTTTTTAGGATCAAAAGACAAATACAATTGACTACCGTCAGCATAACAGTGGAATTCACAAAAGGATAAGTATGAATATAAATTTGAAGTAAAAATTGTTAATAATGTCGGTCCTAATTAGAACCTTCCGGAACTCCATTGCTAATACTTAGTGGTGTGGAAAATATATCTTTGATTCTAACACGCTGTAGTCCATTTTTAAATAACTTCTTATCATCGCGAGTTAGTCTTTTCCAAAACCATAATAGTGAATTATTGCCAAAAGTAACCTATGTTTATTCTATCAAATGCTTTCGAATAATCTAGAAGTATCAAAGCTGTTAATTTATTTTTATCCGTAGCTGATAGAATATTATCAGTCACTTTTAACAACGCCTTAGAACAACTATAGCTTGCTTTAAAACCCGACTGAGTTGTGGGTAGAATCCTAAACTTATCAAGATGTTCACGTATTTGCATATTTAATACTTTTTCTATTAATTTATATATATTGGTAATATACTTATTGGGCGAAGATCTTTATATTCCACGGGCTTTTTAGTTTTTGGTAGCAGCATGATATTTGCTATTTTCCAGGAAGTTAGAAAATATTTCCTTTCAATGCAACAATTCACAATGTTGGTTAAATTATTATTTTTAGCCGTTACTCGAGTCCGAGTATAAAAATGTTACAGTCGATAAATTGTGTACAATAAAAAACAAGTAAAAGGTGTAGTCTATTGTAATTCCCATTCATCTACGGTGCACACGACTATGGCAATAGAGGCCAATTCGGGAGAGCACATATCGACCGCAGTCAGGACAAACATAGACCTGGTTAGGTCTTGGATTTGGCCTTCTTGCAGCAACATTTCCTTGATAGCTGGCCACAACCCCTCGCCACTCGGTTCTGTCCGCTGCAAGTTGTTCCCATTGCTCGTCTGCAATACCGCAGGATTTTAGATTTTCATGGAGAGCGTCTTTGAACCTCTTTCGTTGACCGCCACGCCTTCTTCTACCGCTTAGCAATTCACCATAAAGTGTACATTTAGGAAGGCGGTTATCATGCATACGATGAACGTGACCTGCCCATCTTAGGCGTGCTCTTGAAATAAGCACCTCAATTGGAAGGCTGTTTGCTCTCCTGAGTACTTCCACATTTGATATGTGATGGAACCAACGGATTTTCATCATACTTCTGAGGTGTCTTTGCTGAAAACCTTCTAATTCTTTCACATAACGACGGTAAGTGACCCAGCTTTCACATCCATATAGCAGTGTTGGAATGACAACTGCTCTGTAGACAGCCATTTTCGTTGACAAAGCAAGGTCGTGGTTGTCAAATACTCTCTCTCTAAGTCCCCAGAGTGCTCTAGATGCAGCGTTAATTCTATTGCGAATCTCGCTGTCCATGTTTGCTTTGTCATTAACAGCGTTGCCTAAGTAATTGAACTGATCCACCACTTCAAGAGAATTTCCGTTAAGTGTAATGTCTATTTGGTTCACTTGATGAGGAGTTGACATAATCTTAGTCTTTCCAATGTTGATTTTAAGTCCCAAGGAATCATAGCTCTGGGCATACACATCTAAAAGTTCTTGAAGCTCTTCCGGCGTAGAGGCTAAAAGTGCACAGTCATCCGCATACTGGAGATCACAAATGAATCGTGTGCGTGTCTTCGTGAAAGCTCTAAAGCGCCCTATGTTAAAGAGACCGCCATCAAAACGGTATCTGGGACCTATTCCTCTGACTGTCAGTTTGTTGTCAACAATAATTGTTAGAGCAGTGGTAAACAAATTAAAGAGTGGGGGTGCCAGGACACATCCCTGCCTAACTCCAGTGAGGGTTTGGAAAGGTTCGGTTGCCTCATTATTATACATAACCTGGGCGTTGTTGTTTGTATGTAGACTGCGACATACTTCCACAAATTTTCTAGGGATACCTAAGCGGAACATAATTTTCCAGAGCACTTCCCTGTCCACCGAGTCAAACGCCTTGGTTAAATCAATGAAAGCCATGTGAATTTCTCCTTGATGTTCGAGTGCTTTTTCTTGAAGCTGTTTAAGTGTGAAGATTAAATCCGATGTGCCTCGGTTTGGTCTAAAGCCACTCTGTGTTTCAGGAAGTAACTTTTCCATAACAGGTGTTAGCCTATTTGCCATCGCTTTAGTGAGTATCTTCCCTCCAACAGCCAGGAGAGCTATACCCCTGTAATTTCCACAATCCGCAGCGCTCCCTTTGTTTTTGAAGAGGTTGATTAAAAGTGTATCACGAAACTCCTGCGGAGCTTGACCACTTTCCCACACGACATCAAACAGTTTTTTGAGGTAGGGTATGAGCTCTGACGACATAGCTTTAAAGATCTCAGCTGGGAGTGAGTCGGCGCCGGGAAATTTGTTATTTTTTAGCTGCCCAATGGCGGTTAAGATCTCTTCCGTTGTTAGTGGTTTATCTAAGTCTTCGAAGGTGTCATATTGAGGGATAAGATTTATAATATCGTGATCGGCTTGACTTTGCTGGTTAAGAATGTTAGAGTAGTGTTCTTTCCATCGGGCTCTTATTTCCTGGTCTTCTTTGAGGAGATTTCCATTTAAATCTTTAATAGGGCACATATTTTTCCGACTGGGGCCGTACACTGCTTTTACTCCTTGAAAGAAATTCCTGTAGTCGTGTGAATCGGCGTACCTTTGAATTTCTCTGGCCTTGCTTGCCCACCACTCGTTCTTTATTCCTCTGATTTCGCGTTGCGTTTCATACTTTGATTGGGTAAAAGCTTCTGCTTTTGATGAGTCGTTGGGGTGGTTGATAGCGTTTCGGAAGGCAGTATGTTTGCGGTGAAGAAGTTCTTGTATAAAAGCTTCATTATCATTGAACCAGTCCTCCTGTTTTTTACTTGCTGCAGTGCCAAGAATTTCCTCACTCGCACTTTTTAAACTGTTTTTAATTTGAGTCCAGGCAGCAGCGACATCTACAGAATTGGTTTCTTCTAGTGCACTCAAATTCTCTTGAACTTTTTGCTTTAGCTGTTCGACGGTTTGTTGGTCACGCAATTTACTAATACAGAGACGGAGTCTACGTTTTACTTGAGTTCTTCGGTGTTTGGGCCTCATAACAGTTGGTGGTTAAATAAGTTATATTTAGAGAACAACAAAATAGTATCATTTTTATGTTTAAACCATCTTCGCCCATTGCCTTAGTTTTGATGGAATTAGAATATTCGATATGTTTGTCGTAGTACATAATTTGAAATTAAATGTATCTACCCTGAATCTAATGTTATTTTTGTAGAAATTTAATGTTTCCAAGTCAGATTCATCAGGGCTTAGACGAGAATTTACGAAATAAGAGTTTATGTGCTCAAATATCTGACATTCAAAGAACACGTATATTATGTAATCAACAGAATAACAAAGAACACACATTTCTTGTTGAGGATTCTTTTTTTTAACACAATGGTTAAGAATTACCATATATAACATTTTAATTCTCCCTCATTTGGCATTCATCATCATTCATCTATTTTTCATCTATCTATTTTTTGTTCAGCTAATACATATGAAATAGAAAGGATGCAGAAATTGCAGGATATGGCTGCGAGAATCAAGTTACACGTTCCACGAGACACTGCCATTAAGATTGGTTGCCAGTGCAATATTATCTAGAATACCAAACACTCACTTCGATACATAAAATGAAGTTATTTTTTACTTCAACATATTTGATATCAAAAATTAACGCCGATATACATAACCATAATACACGCACACGAAAAGATATACGAGTCACGACTAAAAACAAAAAACTACAAGATAATCTCTTTTTCATAAATGAATCGTCAGATACAATAATTTAATAATTTTTCTATTTAATTATACTTATATAAGTAAATTTATATGTGTTAGGTGATCTTATACAAAACTTTAACCATAAGAATGTTGTCCTTGATACTATGATATTGTATACAATATTATCAAAATCAACGTCCCTGAAATTATTGTTATTGATGTATCACCAAATCAATTTTGAAAGATGTATTGGTATTATATATGCCATTAATGATAATCTGTTCTTTCAAGGTATGCGTTTTCATTTAAGAGACTTCATAAATTTGTACATGCAAAGTAATAACATAATTATTTATTTTCAAAAAAAAAATTCGCATCAAGTGTTCATTAGGAATAGAGAAATTTATATTAAGCAGAAAAGGGTTCGTGTATATTTTTCTTGGCAATTAATATCACCACTTCTGGTTACATTTGTTTGATTAATCTTACAATCTGGCCTGAAGGCGTATATCTAAATAACTCAGCATAAAAAATTTCGTCTAGCCAGGTTCAATTAGGTTATTCATTATTGTTAATTACTTACATAATTAATAGTGAGTATTTCTTTCTTTGGTAATAAATATGTTATTGTTTGTATTCAGAATATCTAATGAATTATTTAACATTTCCATTATCTAGCCGATAGCCGCGTTGGTTAAGGCGCGTGGTAGTAATCGCGATAAATCGAACGGATATCACGCTTTTTAGCCCCGGCTCCGGCACTGTCGGAGGATATGGTCGTATGTCCGTGTTTTTCAATGTATAGCCCCCTTCCGCACAAACCTCTGACTTCTGGAATTGGGGGGGGGGGGGTCGTCTAATTTATGTGATGCTTATTTATATTATATTTATTTAGGCCGATATATTCACCTCTAGTTAAAAGTAGTTTTTTCCTTGAATACAGTTTTTATATGCGCCCCTACGAATTTATTAAAGCAAAAAAATTTTACGGCCAAAGAGAATATGAGCCTAGTTGTAACCTCAACTTACTGCATTCCCCATACTACCAACCCTGTGTGATATGGAACCAAAATACTTTTATTGTTTTGAACTCTAATATATAAATATAACATTACCGTCTTGTACATCTTTCTGAGTTTGTACTTTTAAGGAGCCTGTAGTTTGTGATAGGTGTATCCAAAATACGGGAAACTACTTCCTAGTTCCGCCAAGCCTGTAGAAGATAACCATCTAACACTCGAGGGTCAGGTGAGTGGCGAAATTATGAAGTATTTAGAAATAAGAAAATTGTAAGGGGGATAGTGAAATTTAAATTCAAATGAAGTGTAGTGTCCAGAGCAGCATCGCTGGGAAGTAGCAGGTAGCAATAATCGACGGTAAGTATAAAATTCAGCATTTCACCTATCTACGTCTCTTAAAGTTGAAAGAATCTAAAACTAAGGGTTGAAACTCCCACACTCCTACATCCCTAGCTGTGAAGGCGCGATAAATGTTTTTAAAGAAATTTATTATATCAAGTCTATCAGATAGGATGTGGACAGATCGTCACGTTATATATAGAATATAGTTTTTTTTAAACTTTGCCGATCGAGTTTCAGAACTTAAACCCATAACCGTACTTTAATATGCTCAAAACTATAGTTACATGCCAAGTTGTCAAAAAGCGAATTATTAATGAGCACACAATTCTGTTTGTCCAATGCTATTGCTGATAGTTATTAATAACATTGGAAAATTGTAGGTTTGCATGTTGATGTTAGGTGTTAATTTTATTATAGTATAACAAAAACTCTTGTTGCCTTATTATACAATTTACTCCGAAACTAAAAATTAATAAATCTTATCTTATATTTTACAGATTATCAATTGATATAAACTTCTTACATTTATTATCTTCAAAAATTTCGTGGTTGCAGTTTCACGGGGAAACACTGTATATTTCCAAGCAAAACAATCATA
This sequence comes from Leptura quadrifasciata, assembly GCA_963675555.1. Taxonomy (NCBI): domain Eukaryota; kingdom Metazoa; phylum Arthropoda; class Insecta; order Coleoptera; family Cerambycidae; genus Leptura; species Leptura quadrifasciata. The sequence continues at coordinate 88,743,363 of OY776675.1, forward strand.
ATGATAGAAGCTCCAATTATCAGTCAATTATTCTGCAAATTGTGTGTATGCTAAAAGATTCAATTGAATGGAAATTTCATTTATACATCATTCGACAAGCCTGATTAAAGACAACAAGTTACAATTTAAATTAATAAAATATGCATTTTAAGAGATTTCATAAACACATCTCTTTAAATTCTCATTTTCTTGAGCTTACCTAGTTAAAAAGTCAATATTAAATGCGCTAACACTAAGGAATATGGTACGATTAAGTAATTTGTTTCAAGTAACCCCATGATGACAAACGCATATTTTTATTTCGATAAAATTTAATCGATTTCTTAAAACATTTTGTAAGATAGACCCTGTAAAACTCTTGATATTTTGTATACAAGCATATTTAAATTTGTATTACGCCATATTTTTTTATGGTAAAAATAAAATTTATTTGTCACAAAATTTATTTCTTCTACCCATAAAACAGCTTCATCGATTGATTCTACGACTATAAGTCATATATTTCTTGAGGTATTCTGCAACAAACCAATAAGCAATATTATGATGAAAATAAATAAGTTGAAAAGTGATTTGGACAGAAGTGGAAATCGCGTCTCCGAGTGGCCAGGCCTTCGTTAAACGCGTCAGTGGTTATGGGAGCCCTAAGGGCAGTCGTGCGGACTTGGACCAGATTTAGTTTTTCTGATTCGAAAAGCCTAAACTACTACTTGGGGCAAACTTGTCGCATTTGTCTTTGACAAGGATATATAAGAACACGTATTAATTACATAGCTGACAGCTCTAGATTAACAATTAAGGAACTGCAGCGGCAACTATTTGTTTCTGTATCCTGTATGTTTTCTACTACAACACTTGCAAGAGTTTTTAGCTCCATAACATGAATCACAATTTGAGCAAAGTTTATCTGTTTCTTGTAGTGCTGAACAGAAATAATCTAATACTGAGAGCTTCCTTAAAGGTTGTTTTTATATAAAGAACAAATGATGTGGTATGCTTTCACAAGAAAGTTATTTCTACATTTTCAGTACAAATAGATTTGAACTAATGTTATTTAATAATGTTAGCATAATACTAACAATGGAAAAAAGTATTAATTAGAAATAATCGGAAAGACATATAAGAAATACCTAAAGAAATTTCATTTGAATTTATGTAGGAAAAATTAAACGTTAACATTCTAAAAAATATGCAATATCATGATGATAATTCTCATAACTGACAACTTTGATTTGAGTTAGAGGTTTGAAATATATCAGGTTGTAACGAAGAGTTTTTCGTTACAAGATGCTTCTCAGCCAAATCGAAATATGTATGCGCGGTTCATTTTCAAAAAAAGTAGTGGCGAGGGCATGTTGCGGATAATGTAAGAAAAGCGAATAGAGTTTTGAATTATGTTAACCAAAATGAAGAAACTTCTTTGAGACAAATTCAGGGAAATTGTCGCATACAAAAAGACAATACAGGAATAATATTTAAAAAAAAAAACGGATTTCGATGCTACAATTTGAGGAAAGTTCAACATTTAAATGAGGGAGATAAGTCGAGAAAAGTAAGATTTTGTAGATGGTTGTTAAATAAAAAAATAAATGGCCGCTGATATGTAGCAAAATTCTTTGGGCAGACGAATCAAATAATAAATTTTTCAATAGAAATATGAATTATAATTGGGCAAGAGAAAATACACATTGGTGCAGGGAGACTGCTTTCCAAGAAAGATTTTCTACGAATGCTTAAGTGGGTCTTTTAGAGACTAAAGTAATTGGACCCTATTTTTATGATGGAAAATTAACCGCTCGTAGGTACTTGCTCGTTTCCGGGGATCGAGTGTCAAAGAGTAGCCCTTTTCCTCCTCGTCACCGGCTGAGATAGATAAAAACGCATCAGAAGGTGTTGAAGCGTAGCTTTTGAATGTCCCTTCACAAGAACTGACAACTTTAAATCAGCATTAGGGGATATATTATCGTTTTCTACAGATAATAGTTAGTGATTTTTAAAATTTATTACCAGAATTATTAAGCAAGAATTGCAATTCAAAAATCGTATGAAACTTGAATTATGCGGTGCAGTAGACGAATAAAATGAAACGAGTAAAAGTTGCAGTCACGTTTGGTCTGCGCCTGTTTGGATAATTTCTACAGACATATGATCAGTGATGTGCATCTACACGTAGATTTGAATAGTCTACATGATAACGTAGATAATGAGTACACAATGTAGACAATGTAGATTATGTAGATTTTGTATTAGTACAATCAAATTGTACTTTGACCTGGAAAAAATCGCACACGCGAATTTGTCATACTCAACGTTGTCAGGACCATTTAGAAGGTCCAAACCTAAAATTGTGATCTCCTCCCTTTTGCTTTAGCCGCCATCTTGAAAAATTTTTGAATCGTTTTATCTCGTGTTCTATTGGCCGCACGGAAAAATTTATTGAACAAAAAATAGCGTAAATAAAATTCTACATATTTTCGTTAATTGCCGAGAAGTTAATAATTCGAGCGGTAGAGGGCGCTAAAGTTACCAAAAAAAAACAGTTTTTTGAAAACAGTGTTGTGAAAGCTGTTTAGGTAAAAATATTAGCCATACACAGGTATCCAAATAAATTCGCTTCCATTGATTTCAGATTTCCAATTAAATTTAAAACTGTTAAAATTGTTTTTTGGAAACCTTGGCGCCCTCTACTGCTCGAAATATTAACTTCTCAGCATCGCGGCAATTACCGAAAATATGTAAAATTTTATTTACAACATTTTTTTATTCAATAACTTTTTCCGTGCAACCAATAGAACACGAGATAAAACGATTCAAACATTTTACAAGATGGCGGCTGAAGCAAAAGGGGCGGAGGTCACTTTTTTGGTTTTAGACCTTCTAAGTGATTCTGATAACATTGAGCATGACAAATTCGAGTGTGCAATTTTTTCCAAGTAATGGGAATTTTTGGTACATTTTTACTATACTATGTAGACAATGAAGACAATTAGGTTTTTGACATATACGTGGCATGACAGCTGATAAAAGTTGGGTTATGTTCGACATTATGCTGGTATTTATATGTGTTAATTTTTGCATTTATAAGGGATTTTGTTTTATAAATCTGTTCAAAATGCCTGGTGGGCGACATCAAAGCTCAGAAATAACCAGCCTGTAGTTTAAACTTGTGAAAGAAAGTGGTAAATACAGTGTTGCAACATTTGCAAGAAAAACCTAAAAAACTCTGCAATCAACAGATTAAAGGTTCACAGGTGATGTAAAATTAAGTAGTAATGATTAATGGCTTATTATGAACATAACAGCGAAAGCAGGTACCAATTTTATATAATTTTTATTCTACAGGAATGTGTGCTGTTCAAGCAGCCAAGAAATATATAAAACGACTCCATCCTCCTCAACTGTAAGATCAAAAACTTCCCGGGATAGCGACGCTGTGGTAACACTTCACAGTGATTCTGATTCCTCAAATAATGAATTTAATCAGAACTCCGAAGAGTCGAAAGACACCCATAACGGAAAAGTGCAAATGTAAGTCTACAGGTTTGGAGTTGTATTTGTGAGTTTTAAACATTTTTTTTCCAATTTAAAGATTTGGTAATCTATGATAATCGCAAATAAAGGCACTTTGTTGCCGGTGCAAGACCCTGACTCAGAATCGGCAACAATAACAACGCCAACAAATACATCACAACTGTTGACTTCTCATAATGATGAAATGCTTCGACTTCTGTTTCTAAATCGTTGATGGGAAATGAGGTAACCTTATCTAGAATCCATCGCTGAAAAATAAAAATGTGCCGATAACCAATTTTTTTGGACATTCTAACGGAGGAAGACGAATATGGGTTAAATGACGCTTTGGCTGAATTCATTTTCGGATGTAATATTTCTCTAGTTGTTGTGGAATCCATTTATTTCAAAAACTTTGTTAAAAAAATACTCCCACTGTATTTGTCCAAATTACCTTATCGAAAAGTACTATCAACGACAATATTGGATCGGATTTATGCAAAGAGTATTGAAAAATGTTCAAAAATCAAGAATCAGTTTTATTGATTGATGGATGGAAGAATTCATCTAACAATTCAAAAACTGTGGTGACCATGCTGCATTGTTCAGACAGAAGGCAAGCATTTTTAGAAGTTTGGGACATATCCCGCGAAAGTGAAGAATCGCCGCTGACAGCAAGTATAAAAAATGTGAGCAAAATGCGAATGTGGCAAAATTTGTTTTTGATTGTGAGTTCATTAATGAGGTTCTCAATTACATGGAATCATTCGATCCAATTTACAAGCTAATAAATACCTGCCAAGGTGGGGAATGTTCTGTAGCCGATGCAGTTGACCTGAGTTGTACCGCAAATTACCAGAAAAATTTCAGGAGAAGTTTAAAGTACGTTTGCAGGAATGAAAATAAAGGCTATTAATGTATATGATCTCGCAGCATTTTATTTGCATCCTTATTATAACAACGATTCCTTAAGCAAAGATCACAAGAAACAAACCAACCTTTTTTTGAAAGAACTGGATACTGAAGGAATTAACGACTTGGGTGCCTTCAATTGTGATACAGGGATCTTTAAACTACTGAAAGAGAAAGAAATTACGAAACAACTAGTTTTTTGGAGAATGGCCCAAACTGAACATCCCAAACTTGCTACTTTGGCGATCAAATTTTTTTTAATACCGGCTTCCACCGCTCAAATTGAGCGCATTTTTTTTCAGTTGGGCCCACATACATACACCACATTGAAATCGCTTGACATTCGACCGATCCAAGAATCTTATGCACGTATATTATGACTTTAGAATTCTGGATCTGATATCAATCAATCAATCAATACAACTTTATTAAGAATTAAAATCTGCCTCCCCAGAACCCACCCCCGGGACCTACCGTGCAACCACCGCACCTCAACTTGTACAAGGTGCCTTTCGCGAGGTATGTCAATGCTGGGCTGCGCGTGGCTGGCCTAAACCTTGATTTTATAAATTTTGGTTTTACGAAATTTTGGTTTGGTGAAAATTTTTATGTGAAATGAATTTAGAAAACAAAAATGCACAAAAAGTAAATAAACCAAAAATAAACCAACAGAAACAAAAAGAAACAAACATAAAGAGAGAGGAGGACATGAAAGATTTACAGAGATACAAAAGGTATGAAATATCAGTAAAGGTAGTAGGGTAAGCGGAAGTTATAGTTGTTGAAGTTTGGCTACAGAGGTTGCCGGAAGATCGGTAACGTCTGGTATGGTAGGGTGTGTTTAATCCGAAATGGGGCATTATACTGTCTAATTTTATATTTCTTGTTAGCGGACTATCGCCCAGTTTGAAGCAATGGAATTTTTGAGAGATTTCCTGGACGTAATCCGCTATTGGAGTTATGTCGTGGCAAAGTGCGTATAGGTCTCTGAGGGAGGTGTACCTTCCAGAATTTGATATGAGGCGCATAAATTTGTGCTCGAGCACTTTTAGTTTTTTCATTGTCGTGGCAGATGTGCTGCACCACACCGGCGCCGCGTATGTTATGGATGGTCCGACCACCATTGTGTACAACAATTTTTTATTTTGTCGGTTAAGTCTGCTACCCCTGACCATGAGCGGATACAGACTCCTGGACAGGAAGTAGACCATCCGTACTGTCTCATTTATATGCGTGTTAAACTTCAGTCGCTAGTCCAGTCTGACCCCCAAGTACTTCACGCACCTTTTGGTTGGAATTTTGTTTCCCCGGATCGAAATAGGTGTTACGATTTTGGGATCTAATATCAGAAGATGTAGAACTTGATAGCAACAGCGTAATTCAATGTTTCTAATAAAATCGTTTGCAACGCTATTATCTATATATTCTACGTAGTCTACGGTAGATTTTCCGATGTAAATTTTTAAGTTGTCTACACGTAGAGAATTATATTTTCTACGTCTGCGTAATCTACCCGCCCATCACTGCGTATGATACAATTCATTTCTACATGTTGTTACTGATATTGTGCACAAAGTCAATACCTTTTTTATTGGTGTTATTTTTGTTCCCATATCAAGACATAATGGCAGAAGTATAAACCTGTTTTTTCTCTAAAATTCATTCTGCAACATATATTAATGATTCTTTCTGAAACACCCCTTATAATTAACATCGATTACCCAACTGCTGCAATGATTGCAATTGGTCTTTCCCCATCATGCCTGTTGGTATTTAAGCTTATTTGGATCGATTTTTCCAAAATCGATGGATAAACTCTCCATTAATTAGCTGACCTGGTCCTGAATTAGTTCACATATCGAAAAAAACCTCTTGTGTATGACTAGTTAATTATTAATGTAAATTTTAGAAAAAAATATTTACAGCTTATATACCAAAACTTTCTGCTTCAATGTAACATCAATAATTAAATAATTTTCGCAATAAAATTAACACATCAATCAGTACAAAACTTATCTTTATCATTTCATTCTGTATTTTGAATTGGTAACTATAGCAATATCGATAAGTATCGCACATAAACGATATTATCTAATATGTATTTTCTAACGAATTACTATGCAAAAGTCTCTTGTATCTAATTGCATAATAGATAACTCACGAAAAACATACAAATTAAACAGAGCGGAATAAGGCATTTAGGTTTAAGTTTAGCTATTGTCCTGTTAAAAAATGATTTAATATGACTTATGTATACGACATACGATAAACCAAATGTATCGAAATAAATGGGTTCTTGGAGGCTAAAACTAGTCCAATGTTTTCATATTAAAGGAGAAAAATAAAGTAGATATATTAAAATTACTTACAGAAATTGCAGTAGCTGCAGTAAATCTTCTAGCTTACCTGAAAATAAACGATAGCAGTGTAAGTTATAATGTCACTTCAAATTTATTTTGCTTGTATTAACTTAACATATATCGTGTCCTGTGCGAGTGTTATACAAGCTTAAAGGATGTACCAATTCCATTTACGGTTTTCGATTAAGGTAACGTCGATTGTCCTTTTTACGACTAGGATATAAGTTTTACAGCCATATTAAAATTTTACGAGATATAGGTTTTGCTGTTCGACAATTATATTGATGGTTGGTTTTATATTTAATTCTGATTAAATTTGGGTAGACTGTATTCATACGATAGGTAATGCATAAATTTAACATAAATTATTGTAAAACAACAAAGCGTAATTAATGTGTTTAACTTTACGTAACAAAGCATCATCATCTAGCCAGGGGCATAATATTCAAAGAAAAATTCAACGAGTATACATGCTGCCATTATTATCATTCTAGTATTATAATATATTAAAATATGTTTTTTTAATGTTCCGTTGTTCTCCACTGAGTTATTTTATATCATGTATTACTATATAGGATGAATATTTCAGTGTGTGACTACAAAATAATGGTTTTAAAATACATATTACTTCCACGTCCAGTGGAAGTATAGTAACGCAAAAAAAAAAAATTCTGTCGGTATGTCTGTCGGTCCGTAACTTTTTTTTACGCCACCCCCATCCTATTATTAAAGGGAGTTAAAATTAAATTGGGATTTAGTGTGTGTACGAGAACTATAGGCCTCTAAAATTTATTTTGGCATTAATTATCCCCTCTACCACCTCCATTGCCACCCCCACCATATTGCTTGAGGGAATTTTAGTAGGGTTGAGCATATGTGCGTCTTTACTATGCACATATTTCGATATGTGATGCAAAGCAACGACAGCAGCGGTTAGTACTTGGATGGGTGACCGTTTCAAGTGTTGTAGGATATCTCACCTACAAGTGAAAAAATAAAAATAAAAAATCTCAAAATTAACAAAAAAATCACATTGAGCACACACCATGGCGAACCATGGTAAAAAGCCATCCAACTACAAAAGTCATAGAAAAACCACATCCAAGGTCAACAAAATCTGAAAAAATTCACAAACATTCGATAATTCTAAAATAACAGAAATTCGCCGATATCAAACTTACAATATTCATTCTAGTCATTTTACAAAAGAAACATTACAAAAACCCCCCCTATAGTCATCAACAAGATCAAAACCACTTTCCGTAAATATAATCTCAACATTTTACTTCGTTTCGTTATTTTCAGTTTTCTATTTCAAATTCCACTATCACCCCTCGTATATTACATTTACCCCTTTATTTTCATAAGCAACACTTTTTCATCGCCCCGTATACGGCATTCATCACCATTCTCAATTCTTTGTTAATTATTATTATCCCTTCAGCCTGCCCGCACAGGCACGCAAATTGTATTCACTTTAATAGTACGTGCGTGGCTTTAACGCTACATTACGGGGTGATCAGATATGTTCTCAGTTTCTAGATATATAAAACCTTTAATAACTTTTTAATTAAAATAGATTCACACATAAACATTATATTAAAAAATTCGTCTTTTTAAGTACAATTCGATCATATAGGTTTCTTTTCGAGATGCAATATTTCACAATCGTTCACAAGTGTTATAATACATTTTATTCATAAGCGAAAAAATAAAAATAAAAAATTGCTAAATTAACCAAATAATTAAAATCATCAATTCACCCAGGCAAACCATGAAAAAAGTCATCTGGATATTCAAATGATCAAAAAACAACATTTTAATTCAACACAATCTGAAAAAATTCATTAATCTTCGATAATTCTTAAATAACGCAAATTTACCGATTTAAATTAGTCATTTTACGAACGAATCGTTTTAAAAGATCGACCTAAAAAATACTGCCCCCATATGATTACAGACAATATCCACGGTCCCATTCAAATTATTTTACTTCACTTCCACAAACATTTTATAATCTTAATTTACCTTAATTTCAACTTCCAATTTCCCATTCGTATATTAAGTCACGCTTCATTCACATTCCCATTACACAAGCTCATATTCAGACCCCCCCTTTCATTATCAAAACTCAATATCTTTTGTTCACCATGGACCATCGGCACAATTTCATATCATATTCGACTCTCTGTGCAATTAAACTTATTTTCATTAATAACTTCTAAATTAAAGCCGATCCGAGTTTCATTCTTATATCAAAAAATTCTCCATTTGAGCGCCGATAAGGTCATATAATTTTTATGTCAGAATTTCCCGTTTTTATATTGGATGAGGCAATATTGCGCAATCGTTGGCCGCACGGAATGGCTGGGGACATATCCAGATCTTCCCAGACCTCGACAAACCGTATAAATAGCTGAGCGCAACGAGCTCTGGCAAGTTCGACATCGCCAGCAAGTTAAAGTGAAGTTAGTACGTTAAGTTTCCGTGAGTGGAACCATTAGTAGTTTTTTAAAAGTGATTTTAAATTTAACAAGTTTATATACTAGTAAAATCGGTCCGGCTCCAATTAATGTAAGTCGTCTAGTCAGCTTTCCTGCTTCAGCCACAGACTAATTTTTCTGAGACGAAACTATCGAAATCTTGCTTCCTTGGCCGAAACCAAGTAAAAAAGAGTTTTTAAATTTAATTAAATCGCCGGCGTTGTCGCGCTTAAAATACAAAAATTGAATTTTTTCAGAACATTTTAAACTAAATCATTTAAATAATTTTATTTTTTCGCAAAATTTAGATACGACTGAATTTCTGCTGTCATATAGTTACTTATTCTAAAAAACTTGATAAAAAATTATAATAATAATCCCATTGCGTTCGAAATTCTGTTAATTAAACTTAGATAAATATGCTCGTTCCGTTTTAAAACAAGTGTTACAAATCTCCCGGCGCTGACTCACTCCCAGCTGAGATCTTTAAAGCTGTGTCGTCAGAGCTCATACCCTACCTCAAAAAACTGTTTGATGTCGTGTGGGAAAGTGGTCAAGCTCCGCAGGAGTTTCGTGATACACTTTTAATCAACCTCTTCAAAAACAAAGGGAGCGCTGCGGACTGTGGAAATTACAGGGGTATAGCTCTCCTGGCTGTTGGAGGGAAGATACTCACTAAAGCGATGGCAAATAGACTAACACCTGTTATGGAAAAGTTACTTCCTGAAACACAGAGTGGCTTTAGACCAAACCGAGGCACATCGGATTTAATCTTCACACTTAAACAGCTTCAAGAAAAAGCACTCGAACATCAAGGAGAAATTCACATGGCCTTCATTGATTTAACCAAGGCGTTTGACTCGGTGGACAGGGAAGTGCTCTGGAAAATTATGTTCCGCCTAGGTATCCCTAGAAAATTTGTGGAAGTATGTCGCAGTCTACATACAAACAACAACGCCCAGGTTATGTATAATAATGAGGCAACCGAACCTTTCCAAACCCTCACTGGAGTTAGGCAGGGATGTGTCCTGGCACCCCTACTCTTTAATTTGTTTACCACTGCTCTAACAATTATTGTTGACAACAAACTGACAGTCAGAGGAATAGGTCTCAGATACCGTTTTGATGGCGGTCTCTTTAACATAGGGCGCTTTAGAGCTTTCACGAAGACACGCACACGATTCATTTGTGATCTCCAGTATGCGGATGACTGTGCACTTTTAGCCTCTACGCCGGAAGAGCTTCAAGAACTTTTAGATGTGTATGCCCAGAGCTACGATTCCTTAGGACTTAAAATCAACATTGGAAAGACTAAGATTATGTCAACTCCTCATCAAGTGAACCAAATAGACATTACACTTAACGGAAATTCTCTTGAAGTGGTGGATCAGTTCAATTACTTAGGCAACGTTGTTAATGACAAAGCAAACATGGACAGCGAGATTCGCAATAGAATTAACGCTGCATCTAGAGCACTCTGGGGACTTAGAGAGAGAGTATTTGACAACCACGACCTTGCTTTGTCAACGAAAATGGCTGTCTACAGAGCAGTTGTCATCCAAACACTGCTATATGGATGTGAAAGCTGGGTCACTTACCGTCGTCATGTGAAAGAATTAGAACGTTTTCAGCAAAGACACCTCAGAAGTATGATGAAAATCCGTTGGTTCCATCACATATCAAACGTGGAAGTACTCAGGAGAGCAAACAGCCTTCCAATTGAGGTGCTTATTTCAAGAGCACGCCTAAGATGGGCAGGTCACGTTCATCGTATGCATGATAACCGCCTTCCTAAATGTGCACTTTATGGTGAATTGCTAAGCGGTAGAAGAAGGCGTGGTGGTCAACGAAAGAGGTTCAAAGACGCTCTCCATGAAAATTTAAAATCCTGCGGTATTGCAGACGAGCAATGGGAACAACTTGCAGCGGACAGAACCGAATGGCGAGGGGCTGTGGCCAGCTATCAAGGAAATGTTGCTGCAAGAAGGCCGAATCCAAGACCTAACCAGGTCTATGTTTGTCCTGACTGCGGTCGACATGTGCTCTCCCGAATTGGCCTCTATAGCCATAGTCGTGTGCACCGTAGATGAATGGGAATTACAATAGACTACACCTTTTACTTGTTTTTTTATTGTACACAATTTATCGACTGTAACATTTTTATACTCGGACTCGAGTAACGGCTAATAAAAAATAATAATAATAATATTATTTCAAGAAAAAATACTATATACAGGGTTTAGCTGTCGACCCTGACAGAGGCAATAAGAATTCAAAAAGTGCTAAAATAATTTAAAACTTTAAAACTAAGTGCATACAAATTTCCAGAACTCACATACAAGGTGTAGCTTTTGACCCGAACCACTACTCCAAGAAATCGAAACACAAAGCTTCTCTCAACAAAATAAAGTGCACGAATGCCCTCGAGGGTCTCTACTAAAGCTCACCGACTCAAACTTTTTTAATTTTTCATACTCGGGGGTCTTTTTCGTGTTCACAAGGGTTAGCCGTTGTTAGCCCTCAGTAGCGAAAATAGTCCAATGCTAAATAATTGTTTAAAAAATTCCCCTGTCAAGACTTCATGTGCATTTTATGTGCCATGATTAGCTTCCAAAACGAGTTGTCTTTAGGATGTTCTCACCACATTTTTATGGTTCTTCTAATCCTCATTTGCAACTTGCGCATCTTAACGTCAGAATCTATGGTGCGTCAAATGGGTCTCTGTAAGGGTTTATAATTATGTTCTTTACGACACACTGTTTAACACCTTGCAATGCTCTCGTATAATCGTCGATGGTGGTGTCAATAGTATTAGTGACTGTTAAATTTGTATCAATATAATGAAATATCTAAGTAATGGTGGACTAGTTATATAGTACACGTGATAAAAGAAACGGAAATTTTCAAGTTCTCGTCGGATTAAACTAAAATTTTCACTCTATTGTTATTCAAATTAATTTGTTTGTTGTTAAAATTTTTATTCAATTCAGGAATTCTATAAATTCTTGGATGTTGTTGATCAGTTTCTGTTGAATACATATATATGCATAGAAGATTTAAAGCAGAAAATATGGAAAAACGTTGATATATATATATATATATATATATATATATATATATATATTTTAATAGAAAAGATTCCAGATTGTTTTTATTGAGGCTTATTAATACCTATAAACTTACTTCTAGAAATCCTCAAGTTTATTAATTTCATTATAAGAGTGCTATTGATTATATAATATATTCTAAGTAAATTTATGTATGTGATTGTTGATATTATTAGGTCACATTTGAATCCTCAATCGCTTTCTTGTTAGTAATATTTGCACTTTACCGTTATTCCTATTGTTAGTATTTCAGTCAATTATGCATAAATGCTTCATAATTTATTTCCTATCGAGTACTAAACACATAAAGCGACATTTGCCTAATATTTTAATACCTGAATAATATTCATTTCTACGTAAAAAAGTATCAACACTGAAGAGCATTTACTGCCTACATTAATAATGTAAATTTTAATGCATTTCATCTAGGTTAAAATGTTACCTTACGAAAGGCGATATAATATTTACGTTACTAATTGCCAGTGCCGTTACTTTTTTAAAGTTTATAGAGCTTTGTGGAGATATACAGGGTGACATAAAAGTACGGACACAGCAGGATAACTTGAAAAATACGAATCCTAGAAAAAAAACTTTAAATACAAAAGATATAGGCAATTTTCCTGGCTGTCTGATAGTGATCTTGGATTTGACTTTGGTCACGACCTTCAAGGCCATTTGAAGGTCAAGTTGTTTTTTATGGGACCTCCTACTTTTAAAACGAACGAAATGAAACGAACAGAAAATTTTATGTTCGGATATGTCCTTCGGCACTTACAAAATTGAAGTTCAACTTGAGTAAAGTAAAGATGACCTTTACAGGTCAATTTTATAAAATACATAGCATACATACCATCTGATACCGATATTGATATTTATGTAGCAAATAAAATGAAAATGAATTCAAGCAATGAAATTATTATTCGAAAATGTATTACTGGTATGTAAAAGATATTATGGCCAAAAAATAATATGAATTAGACGTTAATGAAGACGTTCTAGCGAAATGAGAAAAGTGTCCGATCTATTGATTCCGACGTTTAGGAATTGTTCCTCCCTAGGGCAGAGTAGCTGCAAGCGGAATAATTTTGGAAAGAAACTGATATAGAGATGAAGATACAACAACATGCATTATGATTGAGAATTATATTCGATTATTTCGAGTAGTTAAGTAATATTTGATTAGTTTGAAACCAAATTATTAGAATAATCGTATATAATCTGAATATTCAAATATTATAATTGTATAAGTACTTCAAAAAAATAATTATGAATTTAACAAAACATTTTTTTTATTGTTTTATTCTTTATAATAGTTTTGTATCGGTTAGTGCATTGTTCAACCAAAAAGGGTCTTTCCTTACAGGACAATTTTGTATGAAAATACAAATAATGCTAATGATACTTGTTACAGGTTTAATTATAATTGTTGGTATCAGTTCGGCAGACAAACCGGTGTCAGAGCCAACAGGATAATATATATTATAGATTAGTGTAGATTCTTGGATACTCAGGTGATCTGAACATTGCAGGTGATGTAGAATAGTGTTCTATGGCTCTGAAAAAGGCAGCTAAAGAAATGGGTTTGAAGGCAAACCAAGAAAAAAACAAGTACTTGCTGGTAACTAAAAACTGAGCATTCCATTCGGAAACTACACCTTTGAACATGTCAACCAGTTCACTTACCTTGGTTTCCTAGTAAGCACAATAAATACAAACAATTCTAAAATCAAAATAAGAATTAACATCGCGAACCGAGCCTCCAAAACCATATCCGAAACAAAACATTCAGCGAAGAACAAAAGTAAACATCTATAAGACTTATCCTTACGTACGGGGCTGAAACTTGGAAATTAAGGCAAAGTAATGAAAGACTATTGAGTATTCTTGAGAGGAAAGTTTTTAGAAAAATCGTTAGAGTCATATATGAGGAAGGACTGTGGCATCGAAGGTATAATTTCGAACTATACCAGACTTACAAAGTCCCAAACATCATCACATTCATAAAACTTAAAAGATCAAGATGAACAGGGCATCTAGTCAGAATGCCAAATAACGACATCACAAGACGACTCACTATGAATATTCTAGAAGGTAGGGGAAACAGAGGTCGACCTCGTACAAGATGGATAAATGGAGTCGAAAAATACCTTGAATTCCTAAGGGTCAGAAGATGGAAGGAAATTGCTAGGAACAGAACAGAATGGGAACGAATTTTAGAGCAGAGCAGGATTTACCAAGGATTGTCAAGCCAAAGATAATGAAGATTAGTTAGGAAAATATCTCAATCTTGTTCGATTCTTTCATCTATTGTAAATATTTGGATATGCATAGCTATCATATGGTTTAGTGAGTGGAATGTTTTATTTAAATTCGAAAAATTAAACGAAGAAAATGAGGTCAAATTTGCCTATTTTGGTGCATAAATAAGGATGGAACAAAGCAACTCACATCTGTAAAAATATTATGCAAATGCGCTAAATAAATAATATAAATGTTATCGAAATTTCCAGAAATAAAAAAAAGGAGTACACAACATTAACTCAATAACCTAACAAGAAAAAAATACGATAACATTATCGAAACATAAATCTAAAAGAATTTGGCACCTAGTTAATGAGCAAATAGGTAGAAATAAAAAAGTGAAGTAATTATGCTAAATAACGAAAATCAATACGTAACAGGCCCTATAAAAATAACTGACACTATTGAAGAGAAGTTAGTTCTCAATTGAAAAATGAAAATAGTGTAGGTATAGATGATATTCCAGCCAAATTAATTAAATCCATTTCAGGAGATAATGTCGAAAATTACATCAGTATTTCCAATTTATAAACGCAAACGCGATTCTAATAGTATAGATAATTATAGACTTATCGACATTCTAAACGTACTCTGAAGAAATTTTGAACGACTTACCTACAACAGATTAACAACTTTTTTAATAATTCAAAACATCTCTACTGACTGTCAACATGGCATTTAGATAAATAAATCAACGGAAACTGTAGCTTACCAACTCATTGAATATGTTTATAATAATATCAGGGGTACGTAAGACATGTATACTACAGGATGAACGAAATAAGAAAATAAAAAGAAACCTTTAACGGAAGCCTCAAATTAGAAGATCGACAGGACGATCCATGAAAAGGTGGATATGCGATGTGGTAGAAGACCTAAAGACTTTAAAAAAGGGAAACTTGAGAAGAGTAGTAGTAGAGACAGCTAGATGGAGAAATATGGTTGAGCAAGCCAAAACCCATCCAGGGTTGAGTCAAAATAAGAAGAAGATCAGGAGCAATTGGTAGCTGGAGTAATTTTTAATTTGTCAAACGCACTTAACTGTATTAATTACTATTAATGCACAATCTTAAAGACAGGAAAATATGTATTACAGTTCAAGAAAATAACTCAAATTATTACAATATATACAGAAGTGCACCTCAAATGTCAGTGTTATTCTTTATTTTGTACGTCAATGAATTGCCGATATTTTATATTTAAACTATAAATTTAATGTTTCTAAAATCGTTGCAAATGTTTATCCAACATGGCCGCCTATTCTTAATTTCGAGAGAATCAATAAATATGATGAAGTCGGTATTTATTATTTACGACTTAATTTGACTATTTGTCGTGAAAGGTCCAAATAAATACACTAATTCCGACTTAGGGTTGTCACAAGTGCAAATATTTTTACCAACAGCGACGTTAAGTTACCATCGTCTAACCGACGTTGAAAGGTTACCTTAGGGGTAACCTTTTAACTTATGGTTAATCCGTTCTATTTAGTCAGTTACTAACGTCTAATCAACGTTGAACTATTACTACCAAACGTAAATCATTTTCTGACGTCAAACCATTATTGGTAGGTGCTCCAAACTAAAGTAGTATGTTTGCAAGCTCCAAGGAACGTTGCTCCTAGGTCAATTCATGACTATAAGTCCTAAGTTACCATACGACTACTATTTTTACTAATTTTGACGTAGGATTTAGTAAAAAAGTAATCAGTAGTCGGTGAAATGTTGCTTGGGGTGTTTAACCGACAGCCACGTTGGTTAAGGCGCGAGGTGGCAACCATGATTAATCGAATGGATTGGACCGGGTTCGAACCCCGGCTCCGCCACTGGCCCTGGAAGAGAATACTGTCTTTTTTAAATTATTTATTTAACGTTGGCTTATTTCCCCTACCAAGGCCAATAACCGACGTCAGGGGATAAGCTCTTCAGTGTCTGTGCGGGTGTTAAAGAACACGCCAAAACCCTCGATGAACTTTTCGAAACTGTAACAAAGTCTGACTTGCCATTGGAAGAGGTTTTTAGATATAAATTCACATTTTCGCGCTACGGAGGGTTTTTATGCTAAAATCTTGGAAACTCATCAAGGAGTGTAATTTTAGAAAGTATACTAAATGTCGCTGCACGAGGACGTAATGTCACCCCGACCACAAAATTTAGAAAGTATAACGAAAACCGACTTTAACTTCGGAAATTTTGAAAATGAAAACCCTTTTACGAATCCACGTTGTGCAGCACTGCAACTCATGCGTTATGTTAAATATGAGGACAAGTTATCCAGTCTCTAGTCAAAGTATTTCGAGAGTTTTAGTGAAAATAGCCCTTAGCGTCGAGGGTGCCCTATCATTTTCTAGCAGTCAATTTTGACGGGAAAATGATGGGTTTTAAGCGTATTTGCGTAACTGGTTCCTCAGTGATTCGATATCAGAAAAGTATAGTTACCATGTACTCAGAACGTACATGGGACCGCCTTGCTTGAACGTATGAATCTATAATTGCAGAATATAATTCAAAGTCGATGCGATTCAAGCATTTTTAATCTCCGAGGAGTGATCAAAATTGATATTGAACTGAAAATACGTAAATAGACAGGCAAGCAAAAGCCCACACATTGAATTTTTCTAGAATCTTTTTGTGTAATCGTTAGCTATAAATCACACATTGGATGGTAGTTGGTTACATTATGAATCGTTCCGTTCCTCACTATGTGTTGTGCACGGGCCAGACTATAGTTTGTCAATACATTTTTCTTGGACGTTTTTGTAAATCATAATTTTTTTTTAAGATTTAATATATATTTTATAACTTTATATTCTCTTTTTCTTGTGTTTTCAAAATTCCTTTTCAGAGTAAGTTTTAAGAAAATGTTGGTATTTACTGTGTTAGATTTATAGTGCTACGACGTCCAATTGGTGCCATCAGTGAAGCAGTTAAGCAAAACGAACAGTAAGTATAGATTTTGTATTATTCTCCGTCTGAAACAATCGTTTTGGACCCTTCTTTGTGAACGTTAATATTCATTTTGGAAAGTATAATAAAAGTCCTTCAGACGCGTAAAGATGGATCTTTCACATGGGCACTGGGACCCCTGACCTGGAAGTTTTGCCGAACCCCCACAGTTTGTCGTGGGGTAGTGATCTTTAACGTGCTCACATCGTAGATATACGGAGCCCACAGTTTTACATCTCTTTCGAAAGATGGTGCCGCGAGCAGATCCGCTCATCCTCTACATCTCTTCGACTTGCTATGACCCGGTTTTGAACCCGGCCCTCTGCGTGGGAGAACGCGCCACTGTCCATCACACCACGTAGCCGACAGAGGATACGGTTGTATGTCCGCGTTTTTTAATGTGTCGCCCCCTTCTTCTGAAATTGGGGGTTGTTTAATTTTTGTGGTGGTGTTTATCTAATTACTAACTCTAATTTCAGATGCATTGATTGTTAAAACAAAGCCTACGTTCACCCCCTGTAAGTGTGCAATGTTTCAATACACTAATATCTGAATATTCAGTTGATCATTTCGCGAATATCAAAAATTTCAAGAAACCTAATATTTGAATAATTAGTAGATACAAGTAAAAATTAAAGCAAATATACGAATTTTCAAATATATGTGTATAATACCTAGTTTTAGTACAAATCATTGAAAAGACTCTGGTCCTTTTAAGTTAAGACGTAGCTGCCTTCTGGTAGTGGGTTCAATTCCGGCTGACATGTATGGGTATGTTTATTACGTGCTACTCCGTGGATTCCTGTGAATGTGAAATGGAGGATAGATTGTAGATTGAAGGGTAGTGTAGGTTAGTAAGCAAAAGAAGCCTGAAACTGTACTGAAATAGAAATTATTATCTTCAATACAAAGCTCTCAAATTGCATCGTTTAATTTAATAGTTTATATTTTTTAAATTTTGAATTAATTCCAAAGAGTGTATATTAAAAAATTAAATATTTTTAATTACTATTATATAAACCTGACTCTATTTTATAGTAAGATTACTTCACCAGCTTCACCTTCAAATAAATCATAGATATCCTTCACAATAATACCTTGTATACGTCTTCATTGTTAAATAAAATTAATTATTCATCAATGTAACTAATATTACCGAGAAATCAAGCGAAAACAGGATTCCCTGCATTAAAAATCAATATTAAATGGCACCTTAGAATTAAATTAATGTTAATCTGAAGACCTTTCCAGTAATGATAATTGACAGTGCACACTTGTATATACAAGGATTCACATCAAATGTACATAATGCGTGGGTTCCTGTATTTAATGTTTATTAATGGCTTTATATGTGCCGTGAAATGTAAGTAACAATTTTATATAATCATACTCTCTCAAAATTATATGTTGGAATAGAAGTAAAATTTTATGTTTTCAATAATTTATATTCGGACGGTAGTTCAGTGGGTTAATGCGTCTAGCTTTCTCTCTGTGCATACCTAACGAGGTGCGCTCGCTGAATATAAATTATCCCCAAGAAGTAGTTCGGATCCCATTATAAACTGTAGATTCCCGTCTATTTTGCATACCACGACAACCAAAAACTAATATTCTGATGCACTGTTTTACAAATGATTACAATATATTGAGACAACATTGTAATTGTTTCACTAAACATTACTTTCTTCAGATGTCGGTATTAGTTAGACTACTTACAGGTTAAACTATTGGACCTTGAATACAGTAAATTTTATTACTTGAAAAATATTTTATATATGACTACAGATTCAGGAACGGCCATTGAAATTTTCCTGTCGCTCTTAATTTCTGAGATACAGGGAGATAAACTGATTTTAGCTAGCTAGCTTATTTTGGCTAGAACATCCTTACTATTAATCGGATTTTGTTTAAATACACTTATTACAGTTGATAGATTGCTGTTATGATTTTTTTTAAATTCCAGGGCCGAACTTTTTTAATTTGATTTTTCCGATTCCTGTAAAAAGATCGCCCTGTATATATTTTGTTTAACATTCAGTTGCCAATTAAAAAAGCCCATACATCACTAAACAAAACCATGTAATTAGATTTTTTGTCGCACCTTTATTGATTTTTTTACAAGCGCTTGAATTTGGCAAAATGGGGAATTTGAAGAAAAATATCTTCATTTGCTTACATTAATTCTCCAAATAAATAATAATGGTCAAATAAATATTTAGAAAACTATATTTAAAAATATTACAAATACCTAGAGCAAACTTTCAAAATGAGAAGCTTCCATACATTTTTGTTGGCGTTTATTTAAATTGCCAATAGATTTTCCAATTTGCGCATTTATTTCTAATGTAGTCACTACAGCGGATAATTCGCTGAAGTAACTGTTCTCTACTATTTATTGGGCCACTGTAGACTTCAGTTTAAAGATAACCCAATAGAAAATAATCGACGGGGTTGAAATCTGGTGATCTGGCAAGACAATTAGGTGGTAAACACACAAACAATGATAAATCAATTAGTCCAATTCGAAGAATATATTACCTGGGGGCGAGCGTAGGTGCGTCTTTACTATGTACATACTTCGGTATGCGATGTAAAGCAACGACAGGTGCAGTTAGTACTTGGATGGGCGACCATTCCAACGGAAACCGCGTTCTCGCCTCACACTGCTCACACATCTTCCAGGCGGCTTGTATATCAGTGTATGCGCGGAAGCTATACAACCTTAGGGGAGGATTGTATAGGAGATATACCATCCTTCGGAGGGGATGTAAAGCCGTCGGTCCCTTGTCTATTAAATGTTAGGCAAGTAAAAGATCCCTACTCTTCTTAAGGGAAGAGGTTCGGCAAAATTCCTGGTTGGGGGTAGCTCGCCTACAGGCGTCGGTGTTAGGCCTCACTAGCGGAAATAGGCCGACGTTAAATAAATGTATAAAAAAAAAGAATATATTACAAAATAATAAATTTACACACGTGTTGAGTACCATATGGTATTAATTTAAAGTTACATAAAAACAGTAAAAAAAAAGAAAATGAGTGGCAAAAGGAAAGATAACTTATTAAATTAATAATGATATTGATAATATGTATATAACAAAAATATTTAATAGAACCAGTACTAGGGCACTTATTTGGGTGCAATATTTATGGTACTATGGTGTAATTTATAATTTCTAAGTTAAATATATATATACATATGTAAAGTGTATACGAACTTAATTGAAACCGTATAAAAACTAAAAGCCGGTAAAAACAGTCGGCATCTCTTTATTGTATATGGCTAATAGAAATGCTTGTCATAAGAAAACGATAAGATTTTCGGGCGTTATTATATTATCCTCTGTTTCAAATGGCCTCCAGAAAGCCATGGTAAATTAGTAAATAATTAAAATATTTTACCTCTTATATAGTAATATGAACAATCACTAACTAAACTCCTACGCTTGATAGTATAATAGGTATTTATGCACTGCACTGGCACATAGACAGCATATCTCACAAGTCCACATTGACTGCTGAGAAACGTTTCACGAGTTTTTTTATGCTAGTAGGCCTGTCCGTTTTATTATCTTTAAACCAGTGCAGTGGTAAGATGGTTCATTCAGGCTGATTACATTGCCGTCTCGGACTCGCCTGCACAGATTCAACTGCTATTCGAATCTCGATATCATTACTAAATATATAGGACAAAATATCAAGTTCAGTGCGCACGGTCCTGTGCTTTAACACTGACCAGTTTCAACTGTGCTCGTATAAAGTATACAAACGGTTAAGAAAATAAGACACTTAGCTGAGCAACCGTAGGGAGGTGTTAGTATCCCAGGGACAGCAGCAAGCCGACGATGTAGTGAACCGGAGGGCACCCAATTATGCAACCATGAGACAGCCAAACATCCACTCAAATCAGAGGAAAGCAACGTAAAATAACGTGGGATGAACAATACATAAAAACTTGAAGTGAAATAAAATAAAATAAAATCTCTGTAAAAAAACCAAAAGGTTGTTGAGTATTAGCCAAAATATTACAAAAAAAAAAACTATAAAACTCACGTGGATATGGTGTGGCTTTAACGTAGCCTCCAGGCAACAACCCACTGAAGGGATTTTCTTAATTCTACAAAAAATTTATAATTGTAAGTTAATAATGATACACGTGTTCTGGAGAACGAATCTGTGACGCTTGAAATAATTCGAAATAGATGACACAAAACTTCACAACAACCGCAATTGATCCCAATAGTAAAGAATAAGTACAGGAAAGTCTTCGCAAGACATGTGGTTGTAATGACTACCAAATTAATAATGGCTCTCCCGGAAAAATTAGAAAAACCACAATTTAAGAAAAACTCGTCAAAGAAAATGAGCAACGTACCACGTTAATCGTTAATCGCCCAACTCAACAAAAACATATGGACAAAATAAATCCTATGATTATGCAATAATGTCATAACTAAGACAAATATAGTCTTCACTTAAATTACAAGGGTTAACAACCAAGATATTGTCTAGAGAAGGCAAATTTAAATTATATGGAAAAATAACTACGTAAATCATATTACCATCCTGCTCAAGCGCTCAAGTCTGCGACAGTACTACACTTAGAAAAACACAGGGCCGAAACGCCCAATAGTTGCAAACCTACAAATTTTAAATAACTTAATGGTCTACGTTCCCTGCGCTATTGCATCAATTTTACATCCAAGATGCACACGTAATAAGCCAGACTGTTTCCTGATACCCCAAGCGTAACATATATTAGAAATTAGAACGCAATAATAAAATTGTGGGCTAATGCGGGCCCTGCCACTTCGCCGTATGCTAGTCTGCGCTCTTGCGCTAGCCCGTCGTGAACGTAACGGAAGTGGTTTACCTACTATGCCAACCACAATTTTTGGTATTTACAGAAAGGAAACAAACTGACCTACACGAAACCTGGAGGAAAATGTTTATTAATATGTTATTATAATAGATATTATTGGACTAACAAACATGTTACAGTAAGTCACTAACTCTGTTCTTTATACGACAATAAAAGAAACGGGAGTTTTTGTTAGTTTTCTCTCGTAGGTTACGAACTGGATTAACTAATACAATTTATTTAATTTCGGAGGCTATTACAAGAGCAATAACCGCATACTGGAACTGAAAATTCATTTTAGATGCATACTTGCTAGTTACTTTAATCGTAGACTCTAATATGTGAAATGCAACGGTTGTTGAAAAATTTCGACAAAACCGGAGATTACACATTCTCTGAAATGGACTGGAATCTGGGAAAATAACTACTTGATATCGGTAAAGGTAAAATAAAGACATTTGTGTATTTGGGCCTCGTAAGTTATAATTTAATCAAACAAATTGTCGTATGATGGCTCATAAATTAAATTTCCTTTTAAATAACCGAACGCAAACCTTGAAACAAAACGATACGCGATGGGAAAGGGTATTCCCGAAATTCGTCCTAGACATACATGGTGGCACAATAATTACCTAATCAGTGAAATATTCAATATATAAATTGCAACAAATAGCGATATAGAGCGATTTCTTTCTGAGGGAAAGAAGAATAATGGCTATTTATTTTATTTTGTGCTTTGTGAAATTTTCAAGTATAACATAGGTTGCTGTTAATCATGCGACACCAAACATTTATCGAGAACTTATGTTGAGAATGGGTTTCTCTTATAGCATGAGGATTGTTTTCGGCCCTGTTATGCGAATTTTTTAATTAAATGCGCCATCCCGGGTAAATTGGGCCTGGTCTGTGAATAAAGTTCGGTATGTAGTCGGTCTGTGATCAATCATCCACTGGCAAAATTCTAACCTATTTACATTGTCACCCTGTTGAAGCCTTTTTGCTTGCTGAATATGATATGCACGTAATGTTCCTTTATTTACAGCCCTCCAAGCCCGCACATGACGAACTCCTAATTGGACACTTATTGGTAGGTTACTTACTTCATGGTGTTCTTAAACAATATTAATGATATTTTCTTGCTCGTCAACGTTTTGAACAATATTTCGTTCCACTTTTGATGATGAAAACCTGCCGCGCTCCCTTACATAGCGATACGCAGTTAAAAATGTCTGATGATTTGGTGTTCTTCTGTTAGGAAAACGAATATGGTATTCCTCTGCGGCTTGTCTACCATTATCATCACACAATCCATAAATATAAATAATATCGGCATATTCCTCTTTTGTAAAATTATAAGGCATGATTATTTGCAGACTAAGTTAACCATTTGTTCTAATGTTTATAACAACAAACATAGAAATGTCAAACTATCTAGGCCTACTATAATTATAATAAAAAGAAAACTGTTTAATGATTCCTATTTTTAAATTTATTTACTTATTTATACGCTACACTTTCTTTGGAATAAAAAAACTTTGGTTTTTCCATATTGAACATTATTTACCGAATTTAATTGGCCATTTTTATTTATTTGGACAATTAATGTAAGCAAATGAAGCTGTTTTTCTTCAAAGTCCCCATTTTGCCAAATTCAATCGTTTGTAAAAAAAATCAATAAAGGTGCGACAAAAAATCTAATTACGTGGTTTTGTTTAATGATGTATGAGCTTTTATAATTGGCAACTGAATGTTAAAAATATATATACAGGGTGACCTTTTTTACAGAAATCGGAAAAAGACAAATTAAAAATGTCCCGTTCTGGAATTAAAAAAAATATATAATAGAAATCTATCAACTGTGATAAGTGTATAAAGTGTCTAAAGTTTCATTTATATGTCAGTAAATTAACAACATATTTTTATAAGTACAGGTTTCTTCGAAATTTCATTGCTAACATTTGACTTTCGGAAATACTTATAGAAAAGTGCATATAAAGCCAAGTACATCCAATTTTTTCTCCAAAGAATATGGCTTTAATATATATTTTACATGTTTTACAAAACTGCCTGTGTGATAAAAATTGAACTAAAATGAAAATTTTATTTTGAGGCATTTTCTGTACAAGTAATTACAAATAAAATTATGGCTTATGCAAATATTTTCCAATGAGAGTTGTAGACCATCAAAAACAAATAGACTTATTAGTTTTTCAATAAAAATTTGCCTGTGGATATCGTCATTAAGCTGTATATTTTTGAAAATAATTAGACCCCTTTTTTACTACTAGTTTTGTTAAAAAAAAATCAAGCATTTTTTGTTTAGCAATTTCTATGTTTTTAATAGTTTCTCTTCTTTTAATAGTAAAATTAATACTGTAACGTCGATGGCACTAAAAATTCTACAAGTAATAACATTACAGGGCTTATAGAGAGTATAATATTCAGATACTTTTCATAAGTATAGTTTGTTCTTGGAGGTGGATACATTACATTTAAGTCGTTCACTATTATTTGAATAAACAGAACTAAATATTTTTAGGTAAAGCAAATTGTGACCATTTGGGAACACTACTCTATGAGGATATTGGTTGTTCCGCGGTATACGAAGAAGGAAAAAATTGTCCAATAAAATTTGAATGTGAAGATTTTACTTCAAATAACGAGACCTGTATTTTCAGAGGAAGAAGATATAATATTAGTCAAGAACTGGAAGAAAATTTGACATATGAAAATTGTTTCGCAGGTTGTCGATGTCATGAGCCGGCAAGGTAAATTATTCTTCATTCTGCGTAATTTTTAATAACGCTTCCAGTAATTTAGCTACAATAAAAATGTTTATTTTTTCGCTTTAGTCATGGTCAAACATTAATATGAATCAAAATTCTTACATGTCTCTTTTATTTCAATTTATCCTTATTTCATCATTTCCTCTATCCATCATTGACGAAAAGACTAAGTGGTACCCCCAAATCACGGACAGATAATTTTAGAATTTTCAAATGTTTCACAGCATTTCAAATTCTCTAATTTCAATAGTTAAATCATAAACTCGCAGTTCCCAAAAGTTAACTTTTTTTTATCAAAACTCTCACGTAAACTTCCGGCCCGCGAGATAACCGCCAATGCTCTCCGATACGTACATTTGGCATTCAGATCTAAATGAAGGCCTTCGCGATATCTTACCGGACCACACAAATATCCGTCCGACTTTGCCTAGCAATTAATCGTAAATGATTCAATAGTCATCCCAGCTACAGTCTTTATTCTTACTTCAAAAGATGCCCCTTGTCGATGCCCACTTTTCCATATAGGTTTCAATGTTAAAATATTTTTTTCTATACGAAAATAGCTTCCTAGCCCAATGAATGGACGGGGCACGGCAAACGAAAGCAAACAATGGGAAAAAACGTTCCGGTGAGGTACTGTTCCTATCTCAACGAAATGCTATTGGACATATATAAGGTCGAGAATTTTACACTCCAGCAAGTCAGTTTTCTGTGATCTATTAAGTGTTATACATCTTCGCGTGTGTGAGTTTAAGTAGTTTACCATAACAAGTGAATAATAGTTTACACGTAGATTTTCAATTAATATTATCGACTTTAATTTTTAAATACTGACCTGTCTTTTATCACGAATTTTAAAGGCATTTGAAATTATGAATTCAAGAATATATCACACTTGATAATTTTACTGCGTTTCGTCAGAAAAATAATCAATATTCATTTTATTGCCTTCATCCTTCACAAAATATATTCTTTTATGCAATACAAGATGTCACCCATCATTTAAAAATCATCTTTTATGAACAATCAAATGCATTAACTAAGATGGCTAGTCCATACCTGCTGTTAATATTATTTTGCAAAGTGAGCACCAAATAAAAAACCTGTTTCAACTTGTCACTTGTATTTCTTTAAACAATGAGTACATTTATAGGAAAACAATAATTTGGTAAGAAAACAAGTAAAGCTGTTTAAAATGTCCATCATTTTTCTGATTGCAAAGTCGCTTTCTCTTAGATATTTGTTGTCTGTACCTCGTTGTGGCGTATTTTGTTCTTTTTGTAAAACTCCACACAAATGTATCTAAAGGATTTAAACAAGGTTAGTGAGGCGGCCACCTTACTGATCCATTAGGTTTTAAGGCACCCTAAAAGACAGGACTGGATTTACTACGTTAGTTAATTCATTGAATTAATCATAAAATAAGTTTTTAAGTGGTGCGACACACCTTTTATTGCTTAACTTGTTTTTATGAAGGACGAAAGGGCAATCAAGTGGATGATGATTACTTTCCTGGCGAAACTTCGTGAAATTATCAAGTGTAACATATTCTTGAATTCATAATTTCAAATGCTTTAAGAATTTGTGTTAAAGGACACAGGTTCGTAGTTAAAAAAGCGAAATTATTTATTTTAAGTTTTGTTACGATATTATTTTGGTGAATATAGTAAGAAAACGGATGTAAAAAAAACCAAAATTTAAAATGTGCATTAAATCGCAATTCAAGAGTAGAAATATTTGTTTATTATTATATTATGTTATTGATGTAATAGTTTGGTATATTATCTATGGAAAATATTGCCCTACCGTGTGACAATATATTCATTCAAATCTGGTGAAATATATGGTAGACAAATTATTCGATTTTTCTTAATGTCTATACACAAATAAAACCCAGTAAAGATAACAAGACGGCCCTGACGTCAGATAGCCATCAAAAGTAATTTGATTCACTCATCTAGGATAATCAGATTCGAGTATTTCGTTTCGTATTTCGTATCTCGTTTAAGAAAGGGAAAGTTGAGCTTAAACGTTCTTTCAATGATTTTTAAACTAGAACAAAATTCTGAAAGTTGGATCACGTGTCAGCTCCACAGTTATTGTCCTTAATTTATTTATTTTAAGAATGCGAATAATACTTTTACATTTTTCAGTGATGAAAAATATTTATGTGCTTCGGTTGATTGTCCTGAATGGTTTGATCATGATCTCGAAGAAGGATGTTATAGAAAACACAATGTAAATGAATGCTGTTCTACAGGATCTATCTGCCGTAAGTAATATTTTCATTAAAGAAAAATCAAGTTTATTTCATTTTTTCTAAAATTTACTATACACTAATAAATACTGTGTTCAAATCACATCAGCACATCAAGAAAAAGTGGAAGAATGTGAAATCGACGGAAGGAAGTACAGAGAAGGCGAGTTATTTTTCCCTAAAGATACTTGTATGAAATGCGCTTGCCAGAAAGGCTTTCAGGGGAAAACTGAAGAACCATTTTGCAAGAGAAACTTATGCTCAATACAACTTTTACACTCAGACAAACTAGAAGATTTCTGTGCTCCGGTTTATTTTCAACAAGAAGATGAAGAAGCATTGTGTTGTCCCAAGGATTGGGTTTGTCGTAAGTATATGCCTTAATTAGATTAACAATGACCTTTTTAAAATTGTATCCATGTCCTGTATTAGTAAATGTTAGATTAGCACGTTCATTGCCGATTTATGATAATGATGTTTGATCCACGAGCAGAGGAGAAATTTTTGGGGAGTAAGGATTTTCATAAAACTATTTTTTTTTGTCACTTATTATTTTGCATTAACTGATATTTCCAGAATAAAAAGAGAGGTGAGGTGAGGTGGGATGGGATGGGTTGGGATGGGATGGGATGAGATGGGATGGGATGGGATGGGATGGGATGGGATGGGATGGGATGGGATGGGATGGGATGGGATGGGATGGGATGGGATGGGATGGGATGGGATGGGATGAGATGAGGTGAGTTGGGATGAGATGAGATGAGATGAGATGAGAAAAGACGAGACGAGACGAGACGAGACGAGAGGAGATGAGATGATATGAGATGACATGGGATGAGATGAGATAAGATAATATGTTTATTGGTGTTAAAACATTTTTATAAAAAATGTATCCACAAGTCAATATTAAATCTGAAATAAAAAAGTAGACTGCATTATGTAAAAATCACACCTATGAATTGAGAGTCTAAATATAAACATAGTATTACAAGGCGGTCCAAAATTGTCTCCCGATTCTTCTGCGGCTGATCTGCGGTACATCTAAAAATAACGAAGTCTTTTTTATATAAATTTATTTTCAAAAGTAAATAATAATACGAGAAATATGCTCCTTAAAAGGGAGATAATAAATTTCAATTTTTCCTCAATGTTTTTTGCCTCCCTTAAAATATCAAATTCATGTTTTAAACTTAGTCATGGGTCATCCAGATAGTGTTTTACATGGTATCAGTTAAACCGTCCCTTCTGCTTAAGGGGTAGTTTTAGGACACAACTGTCAGTATTTTTCTCATAACTTTTTAATTGTATTTCGATATATATTCGGTATTAGCGCTCGGAAATTTTATGTATCAGGCATGTCGATTAAGATAAATTTTCAATATTTAGGACGCAAAATGTCGATTTCATTCAATCTATAGTTCTATCGGACGCCATGTGTTTTTTATCTTTAGACTAAAAAGAAAATGTAATATTTCGTATTAAAAACAATACTGTTATTTCTGTTGTAAATTCACAAAACTTAAAATTCACGCTGTTTGGCATTATAATAATTATTAAATTCATTTTCCGAATTTTGCTTTTAAAAATATAGAAGATATTTTCATTATCCTCTTTTATATACGAAATATGGTACGTAACCTATATTTAACGAAAATGATATTTTTAAGTTATCCAGAAAAACATAAAAAGCTACTTTTACGTAAATATTTGATAAAAAGCTTTTCTTATGAATAACTTTTTCAGCATCTCCTACCGATGAAATAGTAATACTTAATCCACAATCGGAGTCCAACACCAGTAAGTTTTGATAAAAGTTTAAGTGAGAAACTAAATATCTGATGGTTTTTTATTTTAGATTTAACTTGTAAATTCGGATCAACATCAATTAAATTAGGAGAAGGTTTCAAGCACAATATAGATTATTATGGAAGAGAAAAAAGTATTACTTGTGAATGCATATTACCTCCTTTGGTCGGGTGCAAAGGAGTGTAAGGAAGATCTATCCACGTCCATTCAGTTAAATTATATGTTTAAAATTGCTTGAATGAATATACATGTTTTAGATTCCTAACAAATGATTAATATCGTAACTGCCAAAGATGTCTGCACCAGTTGCATACAATAAAAATTCTTGTTGTTGCACGCTTGATGTAGTACGTAAACTTAGTGTCTGCCAAACTCTGGATAATTTGATAACGAGCCTGAATCTACAATCTACGACAAGAAACATCTCTTTGAGAAGCAAGTAGCCTTCATATATTATCGATGGTAGTACAGTAGCACAAAAGTTTATATTTTTAGAAACGCGGAATGTGATGTTTTTCGTGTTAATTTGTTTAATAAAACAGGTCTACATTAGATTGTCATTGCTAAAATAATGCCTCCCAAAGATTGAGTTCTATTTTGCATTCAGTTATATTTTACTACAATATAATTTAGTAATATATTATACAATTATTGAGATAGATATAATACAAGTTTTTGATGGATCGATTTGGATCTATCTAAAGGATAATAACAAACAACATTAAATTTATTTTCGAATATCTTGATATAATCTTGAGGTAACTGAAATTGTTCATTTTTATTTTGTAAATAAGTATAAATATGAAAATTAGGTATTGTAGCATATTGTTGTTTTTAAAAACTATGTATAGACCGTAATAAATATTAATTTAGAATTAGGTAATTATTTTATTCCAGTTTTACATAAAACCTTCAGCTGTGACGCAATAGTCTGTTGTATTTTTTTGTTTTTGAATTTATAATAACATTTTAGTGAATCCAGCTTTCAGAATGTGATATAAATAGATGCAACATATAGGTACCTAAAAATATCGGTGATTCATATACTCGCCAATGGCAATATATGTGTAGTGGAAATAAAAGGTGCATATTCTGCAAATTTGAACTTGTATTTTGCATAATCATAAAAATATTACCGATGTTTAAATCATAAATTAATTCAGTTTGCAGCATTTGTACATAAATGATGAATCTATTAGACACAGATTCATGATCTATTTATTATATCACTAATTTGATAAAAAAAAGAGGTCGAGGCCACAGTAGAAATATAGTAGTAGATGAACTACAAAATAAAAAATCATCATGCGTGACAGTTTGTCGCATCCTTTGCGCCATTCCCTTCTATTTTCTCAAGAATTTTCTTCCAATTCCCTTCTATCCATTGCTACTTGTATGCCGTCTTTCCATCGTGTTCGCGGTGGACCTCTTTTCCGTTTTCTGTGTGGATCTATTCAAAGCACTTCTTTGGTAATTTTCGTTCTTCCGTCCTTCTCATGTGTCGTTACTAGTATAGCTGTTTCTCTTCTATCTTTCCGACAGGGTCTTCTCCACTTTTAACCTATCTCTCATTGTTTCTACTCTAATATGGTCTAAGAGGGTAATAACCCCACAGCATCTCCTTAAAGAATTATTTTCCATGGAATATATTTTTCGTTTAAGGTTTGTATTCATTTCCCAAATTTTTGAGCCATAGTTGGTTGTACTTTCGACTAATAATTTAAAAAATAGGCAACCATACACGGAGGGTCCCGCCGCCCAGATCTGCCAGATCGCATCTACCATGTCTCAGAGTACAGATATTTCGCATCGTTTATTTTCGCCAAATATTAAGTCGTTGAGGGAATGGGCAGTCCAGTTAATGGTAAATCCTCTTTAAATTCCGAGGCCTCCGAGGGGACTGAACGAGCGTTCAGATATTTTAGGCGTGCTTAAAATCCAGAAGGGATTTGTTGTCCGTGAAGATAAACAGGATCCATGTATCTGGCAAATTTATGAAAATGAAAAGAAAAATCGTACAAAGTGGATGAAAACGTGGATCCAGGAAAAAATGGACATATGCATTTAGTTCGCGACTTAGCAGGATGCAAAATTATTTACGAATACCAGGTCAACAAAAGATCAAAAAATTTGCAAAATCGCCATAATCTTCTCCTTTCATATTTTTATTTACCCACAAATTGTCTTTAATTGTCCACAAATATGTTTTTCATTATATAAATCTATAAAATCGGTTAATAATTTCTTTGTCTATTCCATGTTTCAATGACATCTTTACTATTCGAACAAGATTGATGTATCTCTGTATGTGCACCGACAGGACTAAACTGCAGCGATCTGTCCTGTCACACATCGGATGTTTTACCAATCAAATCTGTCGCACGTCACTAACGTAAACATCGATCGATCGAAATATTGACAACAAATTCGGTCCGCGGCGGGACAAATCGTTTAAAATTCCATTCCGTGTATGGTGGCCTTTTCGCATCTTTCTCACGTTTCTTATGTTCTTACTCCACAGCATTGTATCCAATTTGTTTATTATCATTCGTCCTCTCCCTATTATCCGTAGAACATCTTTATCATCTTTTCAGTCCTTAGTCAACAGTAACCATAGGTATACTTCCAGGTCCAAGGGTTTATTGTTTTTCATCCTACTAAGCTGTTTTCTTACCTTTTCCCTGGTTATTTGGTCACATCAATTTCTTACTGTCTTTGGTTCATAATCAACATCTTGAAATTTTGGTCGCTGCTCTGTTTGCAGTTCTTTGTAATATTGTTTCCACTCCTCTAGTCTAATTGGAGAAATCGTCTGCTTTTCCATTGTATTTGAATTCAGTCCTTTAATAACTCTCCAAGATGTTCTTGATTTATAGCTTCCTTCTTATCCAGATCAGTGTATGTCTTTACCCAATATTGGCATTTTAACTTTGTTACCTTCTTTTTAACCATATAACAATATCTCCTGTACATGTATTTAGCCATCTGTTATAAATCTCTGTCTTTTCTTTCACCATTTCCTCAATACTTTCATTCCACTAGTAGTTTCTAATATTTCTTTTAGTTTGGACAAATTTCCCTAAAGCTTTTGCCGTGGTGTAGGCAGTCTTTTATGTAGCTATACATTTCTTCTGGGGTATCATCCGGGAAGTTTCGGGCTTTTGCTGCTAACCTTACCTTGCACATAAATATTATCGATGCGTTTTGGAATATATTTAAATTATATTTGAGGAATTTTGCTTCCATATTTCTTTTAACTGAACTCTCTTTTGGTGGCATATAAGCAGCGTATCTCAAATAAAGTGATGTTTTCAGCAAGAAATATTCGGATCCGAGAGGGCTTCCCTTTTAACTCTGGTATCAAGGATATTTAGTTATGTTTCTTGTTTGGTAATACACTAGTCAATATCTGAGTTAGATTTCTAGTAGGTTGCCACCAGGTATATTTATGAATGCTCTTATGAGAACAGAATCCATTTTTAATTTTTAAAATGTTCTGTTGACATAGTTCAAAGAGTCGTGTTCCAGTGTCATTGAGCACATCTTCACCATATTGTCCTACATTCTTATTGTTTACTTTCTTTCCCACCCTTACATTAAAATCTCCAAGCACCATTACTTCAGTTCTATTTGATGTTCTAGCTAATACTTCAGCTAGTTGGTCATACAACGTCTCCTTAACCTCTGTGATTGAGTTGTCAGTTGGTGCATATACACCGATCACTCTTATAGAATTATTGAAGACTTTAATATCTCTAGTTATTATTCTTTCATTAATTGCGGTCCAATCCTCTATTCGCTTCGTCCACTTTTTCTTAACAACTATTGATGCCCCTGGGAACTTTGCTCTTTTGTCTATTTGTACCCCGTTATAGAAATACACATAGTTTCCCTTTATTTCACTTCCATTTCTTTTATTTTTTGTCTCACCGAGTACGGCCATATCTATATTGTGCGCTTCAGATAATTTCAGCACTTCCGTGTCCATAGCTCGGATACTTTGTATATTCCATCATCCACAATTTATAGTCCGTTTTCGTAACTTAAGTCTCGTCTAAAAGTAGTCCGTCCTGTGTCCGGGGTGCTTTAGAATTCGTAACTGTTTATTTTTCCGGGAATGGGTAGTTAACCCATCCTCCTTTTTCCGTGCTTGGGACATTAGTTTTTCGGGCTACTCAATCCACCCATCAACTACCGTTGGACAAAATTTGCTAGAATCCCAAGAACCAGCAGATATAGCGGGAATATTTCCTTCCCGAGATACAATTCATCTGATGATGAAAGTTTGGCCACACAAAAAAACCTTGTGCATCATTTGTGTTATGTGAAATCAATGCTACGCGACAAGAAGCTGTATGGAAAAAGACACAAATTAATAAAGCTTAAATGCATAATATTATAGCAGAAAATGAAGTGGAAATGACATTGTTACATATGATGATACGATGTGGGATAAAAATGAAAAATTTGTTAAAATTAGATCTACCGAGCTATTATATAAAAAGTGTATACATAGAGGAGTAATTTCACATAATTTAGCGATATAATGACTACTTGTTTTGACTAGGACCATAAGGTCCATCTTCAAATGGAGACAAATTTTCACTCGATATAAGTGGCCAAGTAAATTGAACCAGGCCCTCTTTTTGTTGTGCAATTTTCATAGCATTATCGAGTGTTTTACTTGTCGTCGTACGAATTAATCATCTGTTTAAAATAGGTTTTTTTAGCTATGGGAACTATAACGGAAAATAAAACAAATAAATATTGGCAGTAATTCTCAAAATTACTAACAAAAAGTAACTACTATGAATCCGTATATAATATTTGAAAAATTTTGAAGATAAGATGGAAAATTATTACTTTATATATTAGGAAATAAAAAATAATAATTGAATATCCAAATGCAGGTCTATGAGTGGGAAGGGAACAACTACGGAGTTGCCAATCATCGAAAAGAATTTTGGAAAAGAAGTAATAGTGGTGGTCATTGTTTTTTAATTGTCAGTAGCAATTGTGACAAATGACTGAAAAGCCGGAAATTTTATATAGTAGCTAATAATAATAACAGTGAAACGACATTTCTGGATTTCAAATAATATATTGAAAATAGAAAATTCGCATTACAGATCAACTCCTCTACCCGATGAGATTCGTATGGATAAAAGTATCCGTGTTATTCCGCATCATCAAAAGAAGGCAGGGGGGAGTTGTAGTAGAGTCACACGATATTTATGTACAATGTACATGTGCTGTTATAGTATATTCCATAAACAAGAGACAGAAAAAATTGCAAAGTCTCATAATTTGTCAAAATATAAATTCTTTCGCCTCACCTTGTCAAACTATAATAAAAAAGTCCTTAAGAAGCTTAATTTCATGATAAACTACAATTCTTTACGAAAAAATCTAAAAAAATTCACATAACACCAATAATTCACAAATAGTCGGAATTTATCCACAACACCATTCATACATTCGTAATCATCAAACTACAGCAAAAAATTTACAAACTACAGCCCTAAAACATACAACTCCCTTAATATCTCGATTCTCATCACAACCACTTTCCAGAACCCCAGCCAAAATATTATATTTTACTTCTACCAGATTTTATAAAACATTTTTCTCTGAATTTCAACTTTTCATACCCCCATTCAAAATATTTTATTCCAATGAAACAAACGTTTTATAAATTATTATTCCTATAAATTTCACCGTTCATTCATTTTCGCATACCATCAATCTCCATTCAAATTGTCCTAATAGAATACCGGTACTTTCGTCCCGATTAATATCAAAACTTACTTCCGAAACATATGCTACGTATCAAGTTAAATTGAATACGGGTCATTCATTCACCATGAACGCATCGGCAGAATTACATGTCATATTCAACTGTTCGTGCACACACCTTTGGGGCGACTTTACGGGGTCGTTTGAAATTTAATCAGTGTCTTCAACTCATTTTCATTAATAACCCCTTAGTTAAAATAGATTTTTTTCTGAGGCAATATTGCGCAATCCAATTTCCATACCTTTCCATATCTCTGCTCGTTGAGTTCCCGACGA
Source organism: Leptura quadrifasciata (assembly GCA_963675555.1). Taxonomy (NCBI): domain Eukaryota; kingdom Metazoa; phylum Arthropoda; class Insecta; order Coleoptera; family Cerambycidae; genus Leptura; species Leptura quadrifasciata. The sequence goes on from OY776675.1 coordinate 88,778,754, forward strand.
AGCATATAAAAAAGCCGAGCGCAATGAGCTCGAGCAGGTCAAGTTCGATAAGTGCGCCAGGATACGAGCCACTACAGCTTCTTCCTTGGTCATAACCAAGTGAAAAGAGTCTTCAAATTAATTATAATCTGCCCTCGTGCATCAAACCAAAAAGTGAAATGTTTCAATCTTTATAAAACGATCGTGTTAATACATTTTTATTTTAAACCTTAATATTTTTTTACATCCGAATTTCAGTGTCGAAAAGTATTTATTTTAAACCTGTGTGAATTAAATATTTTAAGATAAACCGTTTTGAAACTTTGTTCAGTTAAATTAAATAAACCCCTCACTCTTCTCAAAAAATTAAGTGCACGAAAGACTCCCAGGGTCTCTATCAAGCTCTAAGGCTCAAAGCTCTGCCGAAGTATTTTTATTTTAATAAATGAGGGAGCGTTTTCATGTTCAAAAATTGCTTTGCCCTGTGTCATTTAAAATAATACTTTTATTTTATATATTTTGTCAATGGTCAAACTTTTCCATGTTTAAATATAGCAATTTGTCGCTGTTCATATACATATTTTTATGTTTACCTAAAATAATATTTAAACAATTTTGTAGTTTTCAATTAACAAATACATTGTTTGTTCTATAATTTATGTATTTCCTATGACGCGCTATTTTTCGGTGAAAAGTGTTTATTAATTTGGACACAAAATAAGGTATGTTGTGTACAAATAACAAAATAAAGTGGTAGAATTGTTTTAAACAAAATTCCTAACTACTAGAAAAGAATGAAACTAATTTTTACATGCTTTGTTATAACCTTGTTGAAATAATTTAAATTGTTCATAGTTTATTGTTTACTTAAAATAAGTATACAGATGTAAATTACGTAATACAAGATATTGTTGTTTCTAATAAATATAAAAACCATATAATAACCGTACTAAAGTGGATTTTAATTTATAATAGACGATTATAATAAATATCAGGTAATACGATATAAAAGTAAAATTCCTCCTTTTATTTCACGTGTAGTTTATTTCTAGACATATTTACAACCAGTTAACAACCATAAATTTGATTAAAAACTGTAAAGAATCGGGATAGTGTCGTTGTAACATATCGAAATAAGAAGAAGCTTATTTCCAGTTGGATTTCACGGTATTCCAGTAAAAATCATAATTTGTCACAAAAAGCATGTGGAGGGAAATGATGATAAACACATCATTTTAATTTTACTAGTGATTACTTATTTCATCAAACAACTTATTGTATATCACTAATTAAATATTTTAACATTGCAAACTAGATACCTGTATGACCAATGACATAAAGAAGACATGTTGCATCAAAATAATGCAGTATATCGAGCGGATTCTGAAGATGTCAGTATAATATAGAAATTTGGTAGGTATTATCTCCTAATTTCTCCTCATGGAATATAAAAAAATTAAGTGTTTATTTTTAGGCCCGTTAATTAAATAATTCATTTGGACATTCAATTAAATTTTCACGGCCAACCTTTATACAAAATGTTGTTCATGGTACGGTATTATTAGAGGCAATTTGGAGTATTTCATTCCTTCCATAAACTAAATAAGATATTAGTTTAATAATACATTGCTTTAAATTTATGAAGTAACACTAAGTATTGATGAGCATGAACTGTATTTTGTCAAAACATATCCAAGAGCTAGAAATAAATAATTCAACACATGAACATCGATTGAATAGTTAATTTTAAGCAAATGTAATATTGAATAACACTTTCTTCAGTCTTTGTGTCAGTCGGTTTATTACCTGTTCAGATTATTAATGACGCTGACATTAAAGACCGAGTACACGATATGGAGATTGAAATAAAACGAATTGCAATTGCAAGTTTTCTAAATGAAGAAGAGACCTCTGCCAATACCCAACCTCTTTAAAATGGGGCAACGTTGTATTAGCATCAATAATTTTACTTCCAAATCCAGTGGAAGCATTTTTTGTCGCAATTGGAAAAATATTCGTGTCTGTTTGTCGATCTGTCTGTGTCCTTTTTTGTGCTCACGTTTACTCTGGGACCGTTTATCATATTGACATCAAATTTGGTACACTTATGTATTATAACGAAATCTGGAACTAGATCTCATTTTGTTGAAGGGTTTGGGGATAAATGTGGTAAATAAGGGTAAATAGGCAAAGCAAGTTCGTAAAAGTCCATAATATTGTAATTTAGGGCATGTACGACAAGTCAAGGTCACAATTTTTTTTTTTGCATCAGCCACACCCCCTTTTCGCCCCTACTATCACTACCAATACCACCCCCACACTATTACGAAAAGGAGTAGAAAAATTAAAATGGGATTTAGTGTATACAAGAACGAAACGTCTCAAAATAATTCTTTGGCGTTAGCTACCCTCTCTACCGCCCCCATTGCCACCCCTACCCTATTATTAAATAGAGACTTTAAAATTTTCTTGGCATTAGCCACCTCCTTTGCCACCCCCACCCTATTGTTTAAGGGAATAAAAAAATAAATTGGGATTTAGTGTATGCGAGAACCAAGGACCTCTTTTTTTTTACATTAGCCACCCCCATTGCCACCCCCATTCTATTATTAAAGGAAATAAAATATTACATTGGGATTTAGTGTTTATAAGACTTGAATATAAAATCTGGATGTGGAAGTAGTGATTCCTTGGGCAGCGGTTTTTGTTTCAAACTTATATTGAAATGGAATATGTGTCTTTATACTTCCCATCATCTTTTTACTAAAAGGAATTCGATACATTAAGTCATCATATCAAATTTGATTATAATTTTAATGTTATTTATACCTATATAATGAATGTAAACGTTAGTAAAATTCTACCCCTCGTGTTCCTCATGTTTAATCTTGTAATAATTAGAGATATTAAACAAAACTCGCATCTTTGGAGTGCATAACTCAAGACGAAGATGCACACCTCGGTTTTAAATTATTAAGGAAAAATATCAAACAGGATATAAACATTGCATATTCTGGTCATATATTATGAGAGATGTCATTAGTATTCCAAGTGTAATGACCCATGATAATGTACTCTTGAATAATAATCACGAAATTTTAAATGAATTTGAGTAATTTTATCAATTTTCTTTTACTAGTTTTTACTTCGGAGTTTTCGGACTGGGATGATTTTCTTTAAAAATGTTTCTTATAACACATAATTTGAAATCAGACACCTTCCGACCGAAGGGCGGATTCAAGTATTTACATTGTTTACATTTACCAAACATTAATTTTCTTTTCAATAGTATTTAATGGAAAGACTTTTAGGATTTAGTATAATAAAACATATTTGAGTATAAAAATGACAAAAGTTTAATTGAAAAATATTAATTCTTAATTGTTTACATATTTTTGTAAACAATTTAGCGTTCACATTTTAACACAGCGAATATGAGATAATAAAATGTTTTCAGCCAAAAAATATATACTATAATAAATATAGAAATCGGTCTTTTCTTGTGCAGGTTGACTACCTGGTCAATATGTCTTAGGTTGTACACACTAGATGTTCGACTGGCCTATTCTCGTTTCCACTCTGCCATCATTTTTTCTATGCTTTTGGGAGTGAACGGTTGTGGTTTTAGTGATCAAATTTGGTAAAAAGGTGGTTTTTATTATTGTGTGACAAAAATAAGTTACATCTAAATATTGACAAATATATAGACCTTCGCAAAAAAACTTAGTCAAATTGAATTTACTTTTTAAATAATGTTCACAAATCTATCTAGGCGTGGATAGTTTAAAGATTTTGGGGATCTTCGACAGCAAATTAACTTTTAACTATCGGATGTCTTGGCCAGTTTTTACAGAAACACAGTTTTATAATCAGAAATACCAAAGAATATGTCGATAATAACATCTTTATATTGCTGTTTAAAACATTTTTTACATCAAAATCAGAATTCGCTTCCATAATATGATGTCTAAAATAAGCTGTACATAAATTTAGAGTTAAAAAAATCCAAAGAGTTTTCAGTAAATATCTTTAGTCCAAGATTGATGGTATTTATCCTGAAAGAGGTTTATTAAATACGCGACTTGGAATTCCGCATCTTTTTCGGTTGTATTTTATGCACAATTTTATACAATCAGATATATTGTTCTGATCTATGTAGTTATGTTAAATTACATGTACCAGCAGTCTGTACGCGTTTAGACAACTCCTTTTATTTAAATATGCTTCACACACATTTGCTTAAGGGTGAAGGTGTCGATTAGAGAACACCCCATAGAATGGTACTGGTTATTCAAAACTTAACAAAAAAATGTTTGTTTCTCACAAGAGAAAAAAGTCCAGTACCATTTCGTTTTTCACACAGGAAGAAATATTCCAGTACTATTCTATCGAGTTTTCTTTAAAAGCCTATCAAAAAAAATTTTGAATCAGTTGAGGAATGTAGGATAAATTGTCATATTATGTCCACGGTTCCGCCCACCTTAAATTTTCACTTTTGCATTCGATATGGTCAAACTATGCATAAATACAGGAAGATGTTGATATATTTTGTACTCCTGTTAACAAAATTAAGCCATCTGTATTGCATTTAAACGAATTTTAGGTATAAATATTTAATATAATTTCGATATGTATTTATTGTATAAAATTCTTAACAGTGTTTGTTCTCTCCTACCCTGTAATTGGATTTCTTTCCTATTTGGGTAGTTGTACCCTAAATAAATAAATAAATAAACACTACTTAATAATAATATATGATTTCCTAGTCTAGTCCTAAATATATGTAATTTTATTTCGTTGCTATTGTTTTACAGCGGCAGCTTCTGATTAACTTCGTTATCTATCTATCCTGTTCTATTTTTCACGTCGTGGTCCTACATTACACTTCAAACAAAGCCCTGATAGATCCCTGAGAAAGAAGTACACGTTATCACCCCGTCCCATTCCTTCATATGGTAATGGGTTCAGTTTTAATAATTAAACAAATAAAATAGATTTTATAATTTGTGTCGATTGGATTTACCATCAACATCAAACACAGAGCCCAAATAAATGAAAGTAAGCTGACAAATATGTGAAAACTCCTTAAATTTTCTGTTGATGAATTTTTGCATACTCGCTTTTGCAGTATTAAGAAGAAAATATGGATGTAAAAAAAATAAGTAGGTATAAATATTAGATTCTACTTCATCACTAAAAGTTCTCGTAGTTAAATTGCCAATGAAATGGAGGTAGCGTGCTTCTATGTATGGTTTGAGATAACATGTGATATCACACAAATTAATGTCTGATTTTTCCGTGATACTTGAACATTACTCTGATTCTAGTATCACGTCAAAAATACGAGATTTGCAATATTTGATGTTTCAGTTCAAATATGCATATTGCACATGAACTATTAGTGATCTTTGACAACGAGAAAGAGTAAAATTAAAAAATACATAATTGAAGGAAGACACTTTAATTTTAGCAAAGGTTAAACTGTGATTTTAGCGTCTCAGTAGCATGTTCTATTACTTCCTGTTTTGCCATTTTGACTGAAAGGATATTGACTGAAGGGTAAAATACCCAACTTTATTTAATTTTCGCTACGTCGGTGTCGCATAAACTGTAAATTTAGACGAGTGAAAGGAAAAGGATAATTGAAAAATTCTTCAATAGCAGTAATTATTTCTACCATTCTTTATCTCAACAAAGACTGTGTCAAGTTTAAATAGATGCTCTGAGGAACCGAAAAGGGAACCTCAAGAATAAAACGAATGTAATAAATCTACTAAACGCGCATAGGTAATCCTCATAAAGGAACGAAGCTTTTTTTGTTTTGAGACAGAGGCGTGACTTGCAATTTTATATATAGTTCATTTAAAATCTACCATTATAATAAACAAATGTAAATATTTTACTCTTTCATTCTTATCTTAATTTTGCAGCTGTATTAAACAAAACAAATGGAGTTAAACTGTTCATTTAGATCTAAATTGACATAATTATAGTTCAAATTTGGTTTACATGAAATAAATAATATAAGTCATGTTGTAAAATTGCACCCATTCAAATATCTACAGCAAAACTTAAGATATCAAAAAATTAACTAATCATCTAAATCTTATTAAATATAATGTTACGTTATTAGTAAATTAATCAATATAGTCATAAGATATTTTAAGATATGTATTTTTTATTATTATTTCATTTTTATAATCGTTGTTTGAAACTATGTGATAAGCGATAATATCCCCAAACCAGAATCATGTTATTAAGGCAACGATAAGAATTTTCAATTTTAGAAATGTTTTCCTCTTATAATGATTTTTAAAAAAATTAATAAATAAAACGTACAGAAACCAAAACCCAATTGGGAAAAAATTAATTATAAATAAAAGGAACTAAAAGAAATTAAGCGAAATTACCGCTAATATAAAAATTTGAATGACACCCTCCTTCCCCCCCCCCCCTTCCTCCGTGATGTTATAATAGACACATTCTGGCCAGTTTTTCCATAATCGATTACTTGAAAACCTGTTTGTCGAAATTTTTATATAACCGATTAATTTTTCCAGCAAGTCGCCAATTACATTCCAAAACCGGTCTAACAGGTTTCTATAATTCTATATAAACAGTATCCATGTGTTAAGCTGAGTCATATTTACCATACATGGAGATACCATGTTTTATAAGATTGCGATTTACTGTAAAATCTTAATATAGATGGCACAATTTTATTAATAATTTAATGAAACTATTATGAGACCAACGACGTTTGTAGTCGGGCACTGGCGACTACAACTATCTTTTTCAATAATAAAAGTAAAAAAACATGTTTATTCAGATTTCACTTAATTCCAGTGCATAGTACTTTCATATTATATCTCTACACTATATCCATTTCACTAATACAACATGATATTATTTTACATCTTACACCAACAAATCTAGCTTGACTTCAGTAATTCCAATGTACAGTAACTTAAATAGGCATCGTAAAGTATAACGGCACTGCGTTCTCGCCTCACACATCTTCCAGCGGCTTGTATATCAGTGTATGCGCGGAAGTTATACAACCTTAGGTGAGGGTTGTATAGGAGATATACCATCCTTCGGGGGGGATGTAAAGCCGTCGGTCCCTTGTCTATTAAAATGTTAGGCAAGTAAAAGATCCCTACTCTTCTTAAGGGAAGAGGTTCGGCAAAATTCCTGGTTGGGGGTAGCTCGTCTACAGGCGTCGGTGTTAGGCCTCAGTAGCGGAAATAGGCCGACGTTAAATAAATGTATAAAAAAAAAAAAAGTATAACGGCATAATATACTCGAGCTTGTTCGGGAAACTTTGTCTTCATGTTTCAAATTTAATTTCTATACCGCTGCTTGATGATTTCAATGCTTCAGGCTGGTGGTAGCAATCTGTGACAAATATTTGTTTTGCTCTATCTATCTATATTGGCTCACTCATATCTCTGCCATAGTAATTACGCTGGAAGATCTCTTAAATATAATAGGCTGAAGAGTCTACTTTCTTGGTGAAGTTTAAATTCCGATGACTTAATGTGAGCCTTTACATATTATGAAATATTATTTCCATCTGTATGTACAAACTATATAGCATCTCTGGCTTTATCACTAGAAATACTAGAATTGTCTTTCAAATAATGGCGTAGCCATCAAGAATATTCAGAACTGCTAGTACTTTTACAGTCCATATATCAGAAGTAGCATCACGTAGAGTAGGTAGCTGATAAAGATCCCACATGCTGTAAGCCATTTTAATTCTAGCATTATTACTACTCGAATCAATGTTTTCTAATAGTTCAAGCTTTTCTGTATCTTCAGATATAATATCTACTCCAGCATAAGAGTCTTTAAAGGAGCAAATTATGATTGGAATTAGCTTATATTTTGCATTTAAAACATCTTTTATCTAATCTTCTACAAAATTCATGAAATATTTCTCTTAAATATCTCTTGAATTTTGACATATGAACATGTGACTGGTGGTATCTAAAATATCCTGTATCTATATAGTGAGATCTCAACTTTTAGTTAGCAGCATTCGCACATGTATATGTTCGTATTGTTCATAAGATATTATAAGCTTCATTCCAGTAGAAATACCTGACTTTCTAATGTCAGCCACTACTATTTCTATTCTATTTCTTTTTATGGTGAAATAACATCATTTTAACGATTAGATGACGTGCAATTATGAGGCAAAACAAAATTGTTTGAAAACACATAATTTTGTTTGATTAAATATCACGTTTAACAAACTGAAATTATTTTTAAAATATATCATTACTTCTTGGTGTTTCATGTTCATAATAACTGCCAATGTAAGACAAATAAACTTTTCCTTTTCGGTAGGCATAGACTAATATATTTTTTAATTGACTTTTTTGGAATTTCTTAGCATTTTCATTTGACATATGTCTTTATCTTAATTAGATTCCAATAGTTCAAGTTTTATTTTTATACAAAGTCCTTACTTGTATATCTTTGAAATTATATAAATTAATTAACCATTATTACAGGTACTTTAAAATATTAATCTCGTTTGTATAAGAACAATGATCATTTCCAAAACTAACAATTTCTATTATACAAGAGAAGATTACCCACGTTCAAGATAAAATAATAGAGTACCATAAATGAACGGCCTAGTTATATTTAGAAATGTAATTTTCTTTTCTGTTCTGGCTGTTAGGCCGTCTCCCACAGTTTAAAGTTACGGATGCTAATGCAATGAAACAGTACAGAGGAGTTAGTACCTATTTGTAGCGTAGTTTGAATAAAAGAAATCCTTTCTCGAGCGTCTCCTTTGACTTTCTAGCTACTTCAAGAATGAGGTAAGGAAGTAATATCATTATTTGGAAAGAAGTAGATCTCGCGGAAGCGGCGTATTGATTACTTCGATAGTGCAATTGCCTTTGTTATAGATTATATTGAAAGATAATCAAATTTCAAACAAAAATGGTATTAGTACAAATGTAGGCAACACGATATATTTAGTAGCAAGGAAAACTAATTTTTATGTTCAGCAGTCTTGAAAGAATGCTAAAATATCATTAAATGGCATAGGACATACTATAAAATGATGCGCAGATAATTTGTAAATTAGCTTATAGAAACTAACTATCATTGACACACTAGGGCACAAAGCAAAACAATATGAAAAGAAAAACTTTTCCATGTCTATACAGAAAAATTGATACACAGCGACTAATGAACTTCTAAGATTACATAGAAAGAATTGCTAAAAAATGCTAAAAATATAACGTCAAAATTATCTAAAATGCGAAACTGAAAATCAGGTAACAATTTGCTAAATGCGCGTCACCAAAAAACTCGAGTCATTAAGACTTTATCGTACTCTATGTTCGCATGGACAAACTAAGTTCACACACCAGACCTAAAGGATAGGTTAGTCACAAAAAATGTAAAAATCATTAAATTTGCAGTTGTAAATTCGGAAGAAATCAGATCTTGGGTAAGAATCGACGATATTTAACGATTAGGAACTATTGAAAGAGAAGGCACTTTTTCTAATATTGCCTAAATGGATTGTTTTCAACATTTAATTTATAATGGATATTGGATGTACGTCATTGGACCTTCTCTGGTATGTAAAGTAATTCTAAAGTATTCTAAAATAACAATTTTTGAAAGGAAATCATTTTAGCCCGCCTTCACTTTAGGAAAATGATTTTTTAAGATCAATCTATTTACAATTCCAAAGAAAAACAAGTATTGCTTGAAATGTGATCTTTCAGCAATGCATTCTATATTGTGGATTACTTTTTATCAGTTGCCATTGTCATACAACATTGTGTATGTAAACGTAGAATAAATATTTGCCTCCTTATACATTTTTTTTATTAAAATTTCAGGATTGATATGTTGATCTTTATGTACTGTTGGAAAGGTAACAAGCAATGTGGTAACTACGTGACAACGACCATAGATTTGTCAAGTGGTTATTTATAAACTAGATTCGAAAACTTAGTGGCTGATGTGTAACAGTTACTCATATAAGGTTCCCGTTTCCGTTTCTGTTATTTTGGTGCAAGTTGTGATATATAGACGTAGGTATCAATAATTGTATTTTTGAAATTACACGTTCTTGCGTCGGTCTTAAATTGATATTAAGGAGGATAATAACGTTTAAGTTTTGTTGAAATGCAATACTTATGCAATGTTTTATTTCATGTTTTTTAAATAATCTTCTTTATTTCTTGCAGGCAGGCTATTCTTTTTCTTTATATGTACTTACCTCTAGTGGAAATTTCTATGAAATTGATACAGATATCTAGTATGCTCTTATCGACCGATATTCCATTTAATACTTCCATATGTAGACTGCAAGTAAAGAATTCATGTCTTCCCTTTTGTTACAAATTGTCCTACATTTTAGACATACTTTTAAATTATCAAACTATTTTTAGCAAAGCAATGACTTGATTCCGATATGATAAAAGCACAGATGAATTTTTCATTATCGTTGTAAATACCAGGTTAGAATATACTTGAAGTACATACCGAGACTTTATCCCCTTAATTATTGTGGAAAGTTAAGGACTCAATACAAATCAAATATTAAATGCTGATAGTGATGTTTGCTCTGTACCTGTCTTCTCTTTACTGAAATATTAAGCAACTAAAAACTTCAGGAAGAGAAAGAGACAGAATATAATTTAATTACCCAAAGCGGATCATTTTATTACAATTTCTTGACATTAACATTTGAACATTATTATTTATGCAGCTGATTTTATTGAGGTCAACAAAAAGTAGAAAATAAAATATTCAAAAATCTCAGGCACATGGTATTAAGAGGGGCAAGGAAAACTAATGAAATATAGATCATTTTAGACGAATTGGATTTTACCAATTTGTAACGGAAATTGCGAATAATAATGAAAACTTCATCGGGAATATTGGTACTACTCAAGAATTGTCATTGGACACTTGACATAGTTATTGGTCTTAGAAAAACTTAAATATGTGGTAAAAAATTTCTCCAAAAATGAGGGCAAATCAAGAGAATGTCATAATTAACTTTTCGACCGTAGATGTAGATATGTTGAGTTACGAATTTAATATACCCAGAAATAAAACGTACCAGGTGGTATGATGAGGAAAATATGATCAATCCACCTTTCATTAAGGACACGGTGCGCGTTGCCTAAGTATTTGCATCCCCACTTTACTTCAGAGGTATTACGCAAGAAGACACATGATGAAGACTAATTTGAATTCTGGATCAGTTTTAGGAGAAGAGTTTCATTAACTATAAAATAAGGGGAACACAACTACATAGAGTACGATAATGTGTCTGCATATGCCGAGTCCTCAGACAATCATATAATCCAGTCTACAGAGAACAAAAAATAAATAAAAATCACCGATAGATTCAAGAAATCACTAAAAGATATCTTAATTTCAGTTGATTTTAAAGACATAAGAAATGTAAAACCTCTCTAAGAGTACCACCAATTAACAAAGAGGAAGAATGGGCCGGTATAATTCGCATTAATTTTATTGGCCAAGGTATTTACCTGGGTACTGATTTACAATTATAGCCAGTCTCTTGTTACTGAGTGAGAATCTTCTCCGATATAATTCGTGGAAGACTGAAGCCATGTCGGTAGGAATGGGATATAGAATAAGAGAGTCACGGATTAGCATGGGAGAAGAGATGTAAACATGGGGGAGGTGGTGAAAGTCCTGGGCATTGAAGACTTTCAAATTCATCGACCACATGAAGTGTGTTAGGGAATTAGTAGTTATCGTATACTGAAAAGGAAATGAATGAGGTTCTAATTAGCATATTTTATGAAAGAATAATTACGGTGGCAGTGATGTACGGTGCGAAGATATGGGGTAGGCGCGTGAATTACTGAAGGGTGGAAAGACAAATCAAGGTAATCCAGAGGATGGTGATATTACTCCAGAGGGTCTACAGGGTCACCCCTACGGCTGCTTTGGAAGTTATCAGCGGGGTACGGCCTCTGTGATTGTAGCAACGGTCTCCTATGAAGAGAAAATGAGAGAGAAGGAGGAAGAAATGGGTACGGATTAAGGACCAGTGACCACATCTGGACTTCAGAGTTAAAATGGACAAACAGTGGATGGAGAGGAAGAAAGAAAGGGAGTAACAGTGGTATATGGTATGTTATGGAAGGTGAGAGAATCAGGAATGGGATGGTCGTCGGGGAAATAGCCGCTATGGGAGTTATAATCCGGATGATTGAGGACAGAGTAGATGGGGAAGATTTGCAACCGGGGATGTGGTCTATCATAGTCACTGATAACACTAAAACCCTAGGGCGATTCTAAGGAAGGGAGGAATGTTAGAAAAGGGGTATGACAGCTGGAAGAAGGGCGGGTTGAATATATAATAATGCAAAGAAAGGAGAGAGGAGAAAGCCAAGGCAATCAAATGTTAGACATGTTAGCCAATGAGATGACGAGAAGAGAAAGAGCAGCAAAGGAAGATGTATGGATAAGCAGAAAGCAGAGAGCGGATATAATGGGAGAGAGGAAGAGGTTGAGTTATGGCAGATACAGTGGAAAAATGTGACGACTGGGAGAGATTTCTAAGAAATATGCCCTAAAGTTGGTTGTGACCCCCTGGCATGTGCCTTCAAACAGGTGCAGATGGACACGGGGTTTGGGAACTTCCAGAGTTATCTCAGGATTATTTAGAAGTACGAACAAGAAGGAAGAGAAAGGCAATAGAAGAGCAAATAAGAGATGCCAATGGGTGGGCAGAGAGGGTGTTAGAAACGGAGGAGGTGGGACAATATCAAGATAAAAATTAATAAGCGGGTAACAAATGATACGAGGATCATATTTTAGAGGTAAGCTCATTGCCTCCTCAGTTTTAATAAGAAATGTTTAAAGCACCGTTAAAATTGCCGTATCTGATTGAGCTGTACGGGGTAGGCAGGAAAAGATTTAAAAAAGGAAAAAATGGAGAAAACAAGTGAAAATTTGACCCGGTTGTCTTTAGTAGAGAAGAAATGGGACTGGTTTTATTGGAAGAGATTTCCTTGGTTAGGGCACACAAGGAAGGGTGAGTTCAAAACCGATAGGTAGGAGCAGCAAGTATTACAAGTTACTCGTTATTGTATGGTGCGTCTAATAACATCATTCCATCTAGCGCGGTTGTCTGTAAAGTGTATTGCCTCCACGAAGGTCCTGCCTATTGACATAGTATAAACTTGATTAACTTTTATAAAAATAGCTTATACTGACCTATCAGTCCAAAGGGCCTCCTCTGCTCGCCTTACCATCTGGTTTTCTCTGAAACTTTAATCATTCTATATTGTTCTACCTCGGGCTGATGTGGGTAGAAGATGATGTTTGAGAACACGATGCTGGACAGTCAGCTTAAAGACCATATAGCATCGAGGTTCTAGTGCAACTGGTTGTTCAAATATTTTTCTAACCAACGTCTCCGCATATCGAAAGCATCAATATGCTATCTGCTTACCTTAGCAGTTAAGATCATAGAAATAGAGAGCTAGGTAGATCTTTACGCGTTTCATATTAATTCTATCAATACTAATTTTGCTCAGCTAGCAAGCTACCCATTCTGAAGGCTCCAAGGTATTTTGTTTGCAACCTCACACTTTACAGATATCAATCCTTAACGCGACTGGATGGTCTCATTTGATAGCTAGCTATAAGTTGTCATATGAAGACTGTCTGGTAAGTGTTATGAGCCCATCTTAAATTATTTCAACTGAAGTGGTAGCATCTACAACTCAAGGTATGAAATTTTGCATCCACCTATAACTTTTTCATTCTGCCAATGGTGATCACTGTAGATATTGAAGAGGAATGATGACAGGACACACTACACAGTTCTGTATTGTTTTCCAAGATTACATTTGTTAAAATTGGTATTGTTGGATTTCTCTAAAGTATATTTTTCTTCACATAATCTGCCAGAAGACCAGATAAATATCGTCAATAGTACGGTCCACAGTTTGTTCTATTCCACAAATATTATTAAAATATACGCAACAAAGGCACGTAATATTCTCTTACCCTCTTAATTATTTATCGCTGGGGCTCTTTGTTCATTCCTTCTTCCACTAACATCGCAGAAGGGATTCTATCTTCACACTTTCTTCAGGCCAGAATTAAAATAATTAGTATTTCATTTAAAAAATGATTTTGTGTAGCAAATTATTTGACTAGTTCACTTTTATTTACCCCTATCATTATCAATATAATTCGAGTATAAAGTTTTGCATAAGAAAGTATTTCATTACGAAAATCATATCTCAGTGAAAAGTAATAAATGCGTTTCAATAACGAAACTTACTCAAATCCTCTTTAAGAAGTTTTGTTCCCTTAACTTTAGCATAATGGTTCTCACACCCCGCCTTCTTTAAACGGAGAAAAAAATAAATGATCTTTACCTACTGCAACCTATTTTATACATGATTGCATAAAACGGTTCCTATTGCGTTTGATAGCTGTTTTTCGTGTGAGAGCAGAGGTTATGAATTCGGAGTATAGATTAAGAGAGGGCCCACTCGGTTGCTAAAAAGTCTCTTTAGAATTTTGCCCAGCCAAGGAAACAACATTATTTGACCATATTTACTGAAATTTATCGAAAAAATTAATGATTACTTATCTGAAAAGAAACGATAGATTTACTATTATCAAATTACTAGACAAATATTATTAGGGGCGATGTAGGTTCACAAGAACAGCTTTTGCTGGCTAGGCATGTTTAATGCGATTATAAAGTTACTTAAATGGCAAATAATCAACAAAAAAGAAAACAATACATATGAGCGTAGAAATGTTGTTTATACAAAGGTATCGCGTATCTACGATGTTAAGTCATTAGTAGCTTGGCATGGCCATACTCTGCCTTACAAGACTTATAAATTCAAAAGAAAGATATAAAAATCTACTTAGACTATGGATCCCATAGCTCAGTTTAAAATTAAATTCCAAAATGTATAAAAGTTTACTTTTACTAGAAATGAGTGACAAAATTAAAGTAGGTAATTGAGATTCATTGACAAGAACAAAGAGATAAAAATAAACCTGGTGCACAAAAAACTTGCTTCAGCATTGATCTGTCAGCTCGTTTACAACATGGCTTGAATGACCCTGCGGTACTTCAGCATGGCCTGGTCGTTTCATAAAGAAATCTACTAAGACTATCCCTGACAATTGTGGCTGGTAGTATACAACTGGTTACACATGAATTTAAACATCTAATTGCTAGCTGGTACATCGGCAGATCACAAAGGTTCACTCTTGATAGCAGCGTAACCCCAAAAATAGCCAGGCCCAAACACTCTGTAAGTTTTACAAGTATGAGCACCTTAATAAGACATAAAAGTAAAATTCACCCCTATAAGTAGAGAGTAGCTCGTGAATTCCAAAGAAAAACAAAAAAAATCAGGAGGCTTCTCCTTGACCAAATCGAAAATAAAATCTTGAGGTGACAGCTGGTCAAGCTTTCACACAAAAGACATGCTAGGTATACTTCGTTTAACAAAATGCCTAAAACTAAACAGGGTTGAGCCCATTAATGGGAGAAAACGTCTCTCGCACATGTGCCCCAGTAAAGAGAAGAAAATCGCCATCTTCCATCATTCCAGCGCTGCCAACTTAAACTTCGTCTTAGAAGACCAACCAATAAGATCACAAGGAAATATATTTACAATAGAACAGAAAACAAGCCCTACTGACAATTTTTTTTAATGAATACTAAACAAATAAACAGTCTGAGATTGAATTAATTGATAAGAAACATTCATCTGATAATTTTTTGTCTTATCAGTAACGCAACACTATGTACAACTCGAGCGTGCCTGGTTGCATACTGATTGCCTCCACATAACTTCATAAATAGCAATTTAAAATGCTACACTACAAGAATCTACCTGGCTATACAAATCCAGAATTCATTATATTTTTGGGAGTTGTCTTGGATTCAGGTCTTTCCTAGGAACCTCATTTAAATTACATGCCAAAACTTTTGGAGAAATCTTTATTTATTAAGAAAGGTGTATTAGATGTTACCTCAAAGCGTTGCTTTTCTCCCTTTCACCCAGTTAAATAAGCAATAATATCATGGAGCCACTCATTTCACTATTCTCGAATCTTTTAATTAGAGCAATCCTCACTATATTGTAGTCTCTCATTTAGAGAAAATATGGACAATAAATTCCCGTTATATCTTGGAATATATAATTTATATAAAAATGTACAAAAATCCACAATAATTTCCGAAACATATGAGCGTCACACTACAATGGAAACAACAACGAAATAAAAATAAGTACTTGATTCACCCATGGTAAAAACGCAGACATTTATTTTTGTCAAGTATTTTACAACCGTCCCCTAATTTCAGTGAAAAATACAAGCTATTTTTGATATTACTAAAAAGCATTTTACAGTTATAATTTCTCGAACGTGTTTAATCTGAGTAATACCAAGTCCCACAAATTGTTTTTTCTTAAACGCTAACAATATTTTTTATAAAGCTTATGATGTATAATTAAGACTTAACATTATTTCAGTATTAATGAATTTTTATGTACCCAAAATGTGCACAGTTTATGCAGCCAAATTTTATTAGTGATTCGCGCCATTAGTAGAGTGTTTTAAGTGTTTTTAGTCATTGTTGGCATTCATGAATTTTATTACCTATTTTAATTTGTTTTTAGACAAAAAGTGTGTAGATTAAGTTTTAATATATTTTTGCAGAATCAGCCTCGCCCCGCCCGGCCCTGCAACACCCATTACGTATCGCGTGTTGGATGCAGGGTCGATTCCGAAGTGAGGTTTTGGGAGGACATATGTATTTTATAATGTTTAATAAATCTGTTGGATTGGATTGGTAAGCTCTGTAAAGAGTACATAAATGCTTAAGCAGTATTGTAATGTGCACGACTACGCCACTGCCTCATAGAAAATTCGAGAACGGCACCAGAAACGTCGCGAATGAAAACCGGAACATTCTAGAATAATCGAGTACAGTCGAAGTCGATAAATATAGATCAAGTGTGCTTCTACAGGGCAGAAATATTAAAGCATAATATTTCAGTCGCAAGCTCCTCTATAAAATCCTTATTTTACTATAAGGAATGTAACCAGACTGCAACCAACAGCTACTCTCCGGGTTATGTGCCCCGCCGAGCGCTGAATTACAAGTTACAAGCCTGACGCGTTAAGTGTAATAATCGCATATTACCAACAAAATGCTAATGCTTCGATTGCAACAAACACCAGCCGAAAGACTGATACTACTTAAAGGAGCTCTCGTGCCAGTTGTCCCATACCACTTGCAGACTGCAGTTTTGAGCAGTTTAAGCTATGTAGAGTATCTTTTTTCATGATGGTATGGCACGCCACTGGGCCAAAATCTTTTTGTGCATATTTTTCATTTCAAATTTAATTTTGACATTTTTGCGCAGCTAATGTTGTTATTGTCCTAATTTTTTCTAACTAATAACGTGCCAAATTTAAAGGAAACAAACTCATCAGAAATTTTAATTTTCAACTTAAACAAAAATCAGCAAAGATAAACGAAACAAGAATGTCCATGTGTCTCAATACACTTTTGGGTACGTTGTGTCATAGATGTTCTTATTCTACCAAATATTCCAGGATTCTAGCGAATTTGCTGACATCCTTGTTCTATCATATGAAGAAGAGTTTGTTCATCGGGAATAGGAACAGAATAAATATATTGTTTTAAATGATCCTATAGATAATAATCTAGTGGATTCAGGTCTGGGGAGCGGGCTGGCCAGGCTATAGATCCTCCACGACCTATCCATTTGTTGTGATAAGTTTCATTGAGATATGCTCGTACGAGCAAGGAGAAACGAGGTGGAGCACCATCATGCATAAAAAAAATACGTTGCCTTACGGCTAATGGAACAATCTCCATTAGAAGTGACAAATTATCTCGAAGAAAATTTAGGTAAGATTGTCCATTAAGTTTTCGATGTAAAACAAATGGACCAATTAAAAACTCGTCGACAATTCCAGCCCAGACATTAATTGAAAAACGTTGTTGGTGCCTCAACTCAATTATTCCGTGAGGATTTTCATCAGCCCATAAGTGGTTATTATAAAAATTTATAATTCCATCCCTGTTAGATCCAGCTTCATCCGTAAATAATACAGAAGAATGAACTAAAGGATTTCGAATCCGTTATCCACTCGCAGAATCTCATACGCGGTACTGCATCCTCGGGATTCAGCACCTGAATCCTTTGTAAATGATATGGATACAATAAATTGGTTCTTAAAATGCAATGAACAGTCATGTGACTCACACATTCCATTGCCGCAATTCTGCTTGTGCTAATACTAGGATTCTCCTCAACTGTTTCTAGTATTCTTTCCTCCCGTTGGATCGTTGTTACCGTCGCCCTTCTTCCACCACCATGATTAGGTTTTTAGTTTTCTGATTGCAGTACGCGCATATAAATATTCATAAACATTTTTCGATCTGGATGACGTCGGTTGGAAAAGCGCTCCGCATAAAGTGTAGCTGCTTCTACATTATTATCATTAGAAAGCCCATAACAGAAATGCAGATCTGTCAATTCTATAAAAGAGTAAACCATTTTTTAAATTTAAATCCACAATTCAGATCAATAAATTTGACTGGACGCTAATCAGTTAAACACTGCTTGACAGATGCCCCCTTGTTTTTGTAACATACAACTGGCGCATTATTTTATCTAGCAATACATCACTACGGTTAAACTTTAATAATTTTAAAACGGTAAAATATGCGCAAAAATGTCAAGACAATATTGTTGTTCAAAATTAAGTTTGAAATTCAAAATATGCAAAAAATTGGCCCAGTGGCGTGCCAAAACTTCATGAAAAAATGCCCTACATACCCCAATTTACGTCACTGGTTAAATCTGGGCCTTAATTTTTTTAAATTTAAATACAATACTAGTAGTGTGCTTATACCGGAGCTCACTCCTCCCCCTACCACTTTTCTGTGACGTCACAGGGGCGTGGCCGGGGCGCGGGTAATTAGGGTGGTGGGAGGTAATTAGTGCGGTGGGAGGTAATTAGAATGTTGTGATGTAATTGTAGTGGTGGGGGGCAATTAGTGGAATGATGGGTAATTAGAGTGGTGGGAGGTAATTAGAATGGTGTGATGTAATTGTAGTGGTGGGGGGTAACTAGAGTGGCCTGGTGTAATTGTAGTGGTGGGGGGCAATTAGTGGAATGATGGGTAATTAGAGTAATTGCATGATGGATAATTATTGTGGTGGGAGGTAATTAGAATGTTGTGGTGTAATTGTAGTGGTGGGGGGTAACTAGAGTGGCCTGATGTAATTGTAGTGGTGGGGGGCAATTAGTGGAATGATGGGTAATTAGAGTAATTGCATGATGGATAATTATTGTGGTGGGAGGTAATTAGAATGTTGTGATGTAATTGTAGTGGTGGGGCGCAATTAGTGGAATGATGGGTAATTAGAGTAGTTGCATGATGGATAATTATTGTGGTGGGAGGTAATTAGAATGGTGTGATATAATTGTAGTGGTGGGGTGTAACTAGAGTGGCCTGATGTACTTGTAGTGGTGGGGGGCAATTAGTGGAATGATGGGTAATTAGAGTGGTGGGAGGTAATTAGAATGTTGTGATGTAATTGTAGTGGTGGGGGGCAATTAGTGGAATGATGGGTAATTAGAGTGGTGGGAGGTAATTAGAATGGTGTGATGTAATTGTAGTGGTGGGGGGTAACTAGAGTGGCCTGATGTAATTGTAGTGGTGGGGGGCAATTAGTGGAATGATGGGTAATTAGAGTAGTTGCATGATGGATAATTATTGTGGTGGGAGGTAATTAGAATGGTGTGATGTAATTGTAGTGGTGGGGGGTAACTAGAGTGGCCTGATGTAGTTGTAGTGGCGGGGGGCAATTAGTGGAATGATGGGTAATTAGAGTGGTGGGAGGTAACTAGGCTGGTAATAGGTAATTAGATGTAGTGCTGTGTAAGTATTGGAATAGGGTAATTGTTATGGTGGGGATAAGCTTATTCAGATAAAAGCGAAGGAGGAGGAAAATTGCTGTCATTGAATAGACCAGTTGTCTATATTCAGTATGCATTTGTGTACGCTTTGTGGTAAAAATCTTACTCGTAGTGACAACTTGCGGCGCCATCAATTGCAGTCATGTCTAGGGTCACAGAATGAAGGGCCCCCTGCAAAGCAACCTAGAGTTGATTCAACGCCTACAAACATGCAAACATGTAATGACTGTAATGTGACTTTAACGACAGCACAGATGAATTCACATAGAAGAACTCTACAGCATAGAAATAATTCATGTGTTCCAAGGGTGGATGGTGTGTCTATTGTCCAAATGCATTCAAGAATAGAATTGTCACGTATCGAGTGCACAGCGAAAATAATTATTTAGATTTCATATTGTTCTTCAACGAAATCAGACCGAAAATTATAAATCTCCTCGAAGAAGTATTGAGTGTCCATACAGCAGTTAAAGTAAATATGGAAACTTTCGCTAGGTATACATTACCTACGCAAGACGTGAGCGATATGAAGTCATTTAATACTTGCAACATCATTTTGGATGAAGGTATGAATCTAGACGATGTTGTGGATAGCTTTGTGGATTCCATGGTCACGCAAAGTTCAGAGTTTCAAGAACGTGATTCAGGTATGTTTTCATTTGTTAAATTATAAAGATAAAAATTAATGATTATATCATTTTTAGTTTGGGCCCTCGAACGAATTGCTTTTGTAGAAATAAACGTTAATAAGTATAGTCCTCTTCGTGGCTCATCATATATCAAATTGCCGAAGTTCATCGAAAATAAGAAAGCAGTGGTAAATGTACAAAATCAGGATCAATGCTGTTTTGTTTGGGCTGTAACATCATCGTTGTACCTCTCAACTGGTCATGTATCGTTGACATCATCATATCCACATTTTTCAACAGTGTTAAACATAACAGGTATGAGTTTTCCAGTAAAGTTAAAAGATATTTCAAAATTTGAGGAATTGAACAATATCTCGGTTAACGTATACGGGTTAGAAGAAAAATTTGAAAATAACAAAGTAATATATGAAATAGTTGGGCCTTTGCGTTACTCGGGGAGGAAATTGTTTAGACATGTATGACTGATGGTCGAGAGGTGAGCGCACTTGCCTCTCACCCAAAAGTTCCGGGTTCGATCCCCGGTCGTGGCAGTGGAAAATACTGTGAGAGGGATTTTTTCACTATACACGGATATTGGGTGTGTGTCCCTTGTCTCTAAATGTGTAGCCCCCTCCTACACAAGGCTCTTCTAGAGCCTTCCGGGATAAAGGGGGTCGTCATTACCTGTGGTGTGGTGTATTTATGTAAATTTACTACTAATTTCTGGTGAATGTAATGTTGACGAAAATCACCGTTGTAACGTAGATTGTGCGAATAGTCACTATTGTTGGATCAGAGATTTGTCCAAGTTAGTTTCAAGTCAAGTTTCCGGTAGCGATCATAAAAAACATTTTTGCGATGGTTGTTTACTATACTTTAATACTGAACGTCACTTATTTCAACACCAGAGAAACGATTGTAACCATATTTACACAACAACACCCACAACAAATATACGTATTGATAAGTTCGGAAAGGATGTACCTGGAAATATATTAAAATTTGAGAATATCGAAAAACAAATGCAAGTACCATTCGTGGTATATGCCGACTTTGAGTCAATATTAAAACCTATCGCCACCTGCGATCCAAACCCCGAACGCTCTTTCACGAATAAAACGTTTATACATGAGTCTTACTCTTTCGCATATTATATTAAGTGTTCTTTTGACAATTCTTTATCTAAATTTGAATTGTACCGAGGGACTCATGCATCTCAAGTTTTTGTAAATCATATAGAGGCAGA
Source organism: Leptura quadrifasciata (assembly GCA_963675555.1). Taxonomy (NCBI): domain Eukaryota; kingdom Metazoa; phylum Arthropoda; class Insecta; order Coleoptera; family Cerambycidae; genus Leptura; species Leptura quadrifasciata. Next base: position 88,800,651 of record OY776675.1, read on the forward strand.
TTTACGAAATATATACAATCAATATATGAAAGATATAGTCCCAATGGATACACTCACAGCACAAGAAAGGCAAGATTTTGAAAGTGCGACCCTATGCGGTATATGTGCAAAACCTTTCGAAGGAGCGGACGTAAAAGTTAGAGACCATTGTCACTTAACGGGTAAAGTAAGGTTCGGTGCGGCACATTCCATCTGTAATCTTAATTACAAGTTACCGAGTTTTGTGCCGATAATTTTCCACAATATGAGTGGATACGATAGTCATCTGTTTATCAAGGAGTTGTGCAAACATAAGGATAAAATTAGTGTAATAGCACAAAATAAAGAAAAATATATATCTTTTACAAAACATATTTATATGCACGACTATGTCAATAATAAAGGTGAAATAAAAAAGAAATATTTACAACTACGATTTATCGATAGTTTTAAATTCTTATCAGCATCATTACAAAATTTAGGTGCAAATTTAAGCGATGATCAAATGGAGACAACGCGGAGTTTTTATAACGATAACGATAAGTTTAATTTAATGAGGCAAAAGGGTGTATTCCCATATAGTTTTATGGATAGTTTAGATAAATTAAATAAAACGGAATTACCAACAAGAGCGGAATTTTATGATATTTTAAATAAAGAACATATATCAGATGAGGACTATCGGCGCGCTAACCAAGTGTGGAATCTATTCGAATGTGACAGTTTGGGTGATTATTCAGATCTTTACTTAAAATCAGATGTGCTTCTGTTATGTGATGTTTTTGAGAATTTTCGTAGAATTTGTTTAGATAAATATCAATTAGATGCCGCACAGTATTACACAGCCCCTGGATTATCGTGGGACGCTATGTTAAAATGTACCGGGATAGAGCTTGAATTGCTAACTGAAATAGATATAATTCACTTTTTTAAGAAAGGCATACGTGGTGGAATAAGCCAATGTTCGGAAAGGAAACATATTGCAAATAATAAATTTCTACCAAATTACGATCCGAATGAACCATCGTCATTCATAACATATCTAGATGCCACGAACTTATATGGAAATAGTATGTCGAAAGTACTGCCAACAGGGGGCTTCACATGGTTGTCCGAAAGAGAAATCGATGATTTAGACATTATGAGTATTTCAGATGAAAGTCCCCAAGGGTACGTTTTTGAGATTGACATACATTATCCACAACACTTACACGACTTGCATTCAGACCTCCCCTTTTTAGTTGAGAGCATTGCCCCTCCCGAATCAAAATTAAAAAAGCTGATACCAAATCTTAACGATAAGAGAATGTACGTGGTACACTACGTAAATCTAAAGCAAGCTATTAATAATGGTCTGATAATTACGAAAATACATAGAGTTATTAAATTCAATCAATCGGCATGGTTAAAGAAATACATCGATTTGCATACCGACATGAGGAATAGAGCAACAAATAAATTTGAAAAAGATTTTTATAAATTAATGAATAATGCGGTGTTTGGTAAAACGATGGAAAATGTCGACAATAGATTGGATATAAAGTTGGTAACTCATTGGGAGAGTATTAGACGTAGTATGGGGGCAAATGCATTCATATGTAGACCGAACTTTAAAACTTGTTCAATATTTACCGAGGATTTTGTGGCAATCCATATGGGCCAGCAAAAGGTAGTTTATAACAAACCAATTTATATAGGTTTTTGTATCTTGGAATTGTCAAAGACGGTATTGTACAACTTTTTGTATAACGTGATCAAAAAAGAGTTTGGGGATAAGGCGTCTCTTTTATACTGTGATACTGATAGTTTGATTCTAAAAATAATGACAGAAAATTTTTATGACTTTATAGTAGATAACCAGGACAAATTCGATACTTCAAATTATCAAGAAGGAAATATATTTAATATCCCGAAGGGTCCATCAATTTTAGGAAATTTTAAAGATGAATTCCCGGCAGATCCAATAATAAGTTTTTATGGCACCGGAGCAAAAGCATATTACGTACAATCTGTAGGTAAAGAACTAAAGAAAGCCAAAGGCGTGAAAAGATCAGTTATTCAAAAAGAGCTATCGGCACATGATTACAGACAAATTGTTGAACAAGGTGGTGTAGTATTTAGAAAAATGAACACGTTTCGCAGCGTTTTGCATGATATTTATACAGAAATGAAGAACAAAGTAGCTTTGTCTTACCACGACGATAAACGTTTTCTTATTCCCAATACAACAAAGACTTTACCATGGGGTCACTCTGATATACAATTTTTTAAAACCGAACCAGAACAAAACATGCGGTGGTTAATGGCAGCCATAAATGATGTTGAGCGTAGTTCTGTAGAAAACGATAAGTTAGATGTATTACTCGCAGCAATGGCGGAGTTAAATCCACCTAACTAAAGAATGAAATAAAATATATGTACATTGAACGCAAAGGTTCAGAACAGTATAAATAAATTATATGATCAACTGGAGAACTCATTGACTTGTCAATTTGTGCACATCGACTTTTTAATTATTTCTTTTGTCATTTTTACGGTTTTCTTGTAATTATACTGTACATGTTTTTCTACTTGTATATAATAATTTGTAAGTTTCAGTTTGTAATTTTAAAGCAATGAGGATGAACCACACCCGTCCCCCACGCTCATCCCCACTCCTCGAGTGGGGGTATGCCTGGTTAGCAAAGCCGAAAGACTCTGCCAAACATTCTCTTTGCTTTTCATCGTCGTCGAATGTAGTTTGTTCTCCGTACTCTCCGTGATTTCTGCACCTCACTGGGTTTTTTAATTCTTTTCGACTTGTGCTCCATTCGACTTGTGTTCTTTTCATTTGTATTTTCTTGTATATTGTCGCGAAACGATGGCCAGAGGTAACAAAAAATCATCTGGAGATGGTCGTCGTGCCAATAAGGCCAGAAACGCCAACGCCAATGCCGAAGCAGCAAATGCTTCAAATGTATTGTCCGGGTTGACACCGGTCCCCGGGTGCAGCCAGAGCTCCGATGATTCTTCTGACGCGGATTTTTTGAAGAACATGGAGGACAGGGAGCTCATGCGGATGGCTCTTATGTCCCTATCAGGAATATACAAAAAATATTACGATTTACATGAGGCAAATGTTGCGGCCTGCCAAAACGACCGCGAGGAAGACGTTAGAGCTAGGGCGATGATAGAAGAGGGTGAGGCCATGATTGCAAGAGCTAATGCAATGGTAGCAGAGGCTGGCACAATTTTGGCCAATATACAGACGCGTCGCGCCGATTTGGCAGAGTCGCAAGCGATGGTGGATGGTATTGTCCGGAAAATAAAAAAATTAAATTAAGGCGCGATAAACGGTGAAAGGCAAGGTGAAATTTTTTGTTTTTTTTTGTATGTATGTCTTTCATTTTTTGTATGTATTTTTTAGTATTAAGTTAAATTTTTTACATCTTTTTTTTTGTATATATTTTTTTAATTTTTTTAGCACTAAGTTTATTTTTATACATCTTTTTCTATATATTTTTTTTACATTTTTTAGTATTAAGTTTATTTTTTTACATATTTTTTCTATATAATTTTTTCCTATACAATTTTTAATATTAAGTATTTACTTTTTCCTTTTTAGTTGTATGTATGATATTTCTATCATTTTATTTTTTCTGTATGTACTAACTGCAAAATAATGTAATAAAAATAACAATTGAAATGTTTATTTTATTGCAAGATCTCTACCCCAAAGATTTAATTACAAAAAAAAATGATTTCTAGTTTAAGAAAGTGTTAGTTAAGTAAGAGTGTTAGCTTTAAGACAGTGCCATGACGTGCAAGCAGTTAAGCAAATTAAAGAGTAAGTATAAATTTTGTAATTTTTGTCTGAATCAGTCGTATTAAACCCTTCAGGTGAACATCCTATCAATAAAACCTATGTATGCCGCTACGCGGGCAATGGGGCGCAAAAGTCAGAAATTCCATCTTAGTACCTTATATGTAAGAATAATGACTTTTACACTTATGCGAATTCGCTACATATAAACGTATCCCTGAGGGGATAACTGCTTCTGAAACTTCGATACTAGGCTTCTAGAATAAATAATTCCATTAAATATTAAAGTTAAAGCGAATGCTAAAAAAAAAATCGAACTTTCTTAAATAACGACTTGTCTATTGATTTTGTGAGAAAATTATAACAGACAAAGGTTATTCTAAATTAAATTTTCTAAAATGTCTCTTTACGTTTTTTGAATTAATTTATATTATTGTTGTGCATGCAATATTAAGGACATAAATAAAAACAAACATTAATGGAGTGCACATTTATTATTCATTTTCTTATACATAAGTAAATACATCATCTATCTATGCATATATTTTTATTAAAGAAAGTAAATAATTTTAAACAAAAGCAGTATTTCGAATCCAGCTGTTATTTTCTTCAGATAATCCCAACCATTTGACAAAAACCTTATTCCCTCTCTTTTTTAAAACCTTCTCGACCAGATAAACGTCTGGGTACTTAGCTTTTTGTAGTTCCATTTCATAAAAACATCCCTTTATTGGTTGACCATGCATATCTTGAATTAAATAAGTCCTCGGATAGCTCACGTTTACTTTAACAACTTTGAACAGTTCAGTTGAGTAGTTTGGCGTATATCCTTTGTCAAATATACCTTTGTATTTGCTTATTCGAACTATGTCGCCAACATGAAATTTAGGTTTTAAAGCAATCTTAATTTGATCATATGCTTTTAAACGTGTAGTTGGTTTCACATCAGTCGGTTTCATACCAATTGTACGATGTACTTTATTATTGTACATATTTGTAATGTTGGGCAGAATGTCAACCCATTTGTATTTACCTCTAGCTGAGAATTCTTTATAGAGCCAATTTTTTAGTGTTCTAATTACTCTCTCAGCGATAGCAGCTTTTTTCGTACTATACGTAGAGTAATGATTTATATTGTATTTTTTCATTAAAGCAGAAAATTTTGTATTGTAAAATTCTGTACCTTGGTCGCTTCGAAGATTTTTAGGTGAATAGTTTGATTCTTCCAATATGCCTCTCATGCCCTTCGTAATTTCCATACCTGTTTTATTTTTTACAGGTCTAGTCCACACATATTTGGAGTAACAATCTATCACGACAAGAATATAGTGACATCCTTTATTATCATGAGCATATGGTCGCATCTCAATCAAGTCCATCTGCCATAAATCGCCATACCCTTTTATTATTGTTCTCCTTCTACGGAAATTTTTACGAACTGGTTTGTGTAGCTCCTCAACGACTGCTCTTTTTGTAATACTGGACTCCATCATAAAGTACCTGACTGGTAGGTGTTCACAAGTAAACTAATTTTTAGTAAGTCAATTCTTCTAATATACTAATGGACTTTGTTTATAGTTAATCCTTTTTTATTTTTAATATGTCCCAATGCAGCAGCGGTGTCCGCAATTTCATCCATCATCTGCTGTTTATCAACACCCACCATCTTAACATCAAGTGATTTGGTTTGTGAAGGTGCGCTTATCAGACGGGATTCTTGAATAGTGCTGAATACCTTCTCTATTGCATTGGTATTGTCTTCAACTAATTTCTTAACATCTGAAATTTCTGTGTTGATATACTGTCGCACTTCATTAATCATCTCGGTAATTTTGTTGTGTACAAAAGTCTGTTGGTTCTCGAAAAAGGCACTATGTAACTCTTTCATGCATTTTTCTACATAATTACGAGTTACACCATCACGATTATCCACTGGCTCTCCAATATTTTTTAAACGTTTATTTTGAATATCAAAGTGATTGTCTACGGTTACAATAAAACCAACGCCTGGTGGTCCACGTACAATCATTGACTTATTTAAGGCACTTCTTCGTCTCCCGAACTTGTCAATTGTGTTTACAGCTGCCATTTCTCTTTGCATTTGAGATAATTTCGACATTTCGGCGTTCTATATACTAGTTATGGGAGCAGTCAGATTAAAAGTAATATTGCTAATAGATTATTCCCTCTTCTCGAAGTTCCTGGACTAAACTAACAATTTCGTTGTCGACATTGTTGTTACCTGCCATTTTTGAACTATAGAGCAGACGCAAACGATCAACCAATTCTTTCGGTTTGTTCCAGTAGACATAGTCCACACCTTTGCTATTGTATAGTTTGTGAGTAGGTATTTGTGGAAAGCCCGATCCAGCCCTAGATCTTGTCGTTACTGTGGAAGATACCAACGGTTTTATAATATCATTGAATTTCTTCCATTTTTTCCTATTCAAGCCCTCTTTTGAATCATAATTTATATATGGTGCATTTGTTTTCTTTAATATTGTCCCGTATATTTTATGCTCTTCGTCGTCAGTAGTGGCTACATCACTACGTAGAATTGATGGATATTTCATAAATATTATATCATACAACTCAGGACTGCCAGGGTAAATTCCCAGTCTCTTATCGCCACGCCACAAAATGATATTTCCATTATCAAAGCGTACTTCACTATTACCTATACGTAGTTTATCTGTCTGAGGGTCTAAACGAACACCGTATACTGTATCATATTTGGGATCGTTAGACTTTAGATTTTCTAAATGATTTTTGAGTACATCGTGTTGTTTCTCTGTGCGGTAAGTGGAACTTGCTGTACTTGGGGTGCTCATTAACGATGATTTCGGTGGTGTATCCATAAAATATGTTACTTCAACACTAGTTTCAGGCACTGCACTGGTACTAGCTCTTACACCCTCTTGGGTCTGTGTTGGCGAATTCTCTTGTGATTTTACTTCTGAAGCGGATGATATGACCTTTAAAGGTTTCGTTATGGGCTCAAATATCTTCTCCATCGTTAATGTATTCTCCACATCTCTATTCTTGAGGGAATTGAATTTCTTACGTACAGAATCGGTAGCCTCAATTAGTTGACGTTTTATATTTATTTCAATTCCTATGTCTCTATCCATATGAGTGTTTTGCTTCATATCACCAGTAATCTTCATTTCTTATAAATCATCGGCGAAGTAATCCCGATGCTGTCTTCAGATCGATTGAAGTCCTTATTAAAATACATTACGGATATATGAAACTATCAAGACCTTTCCTATATCGCCCCTCATTCACTTCTCTCTCCTTATCAATTACAAGAAATCCATATTTTTCTTTCCAACATTCTGCACACATATCTTGAAATTGCTTAAAATGTACGTCTGGGGAGACATGATCAGAGAAAATGTGATGTAAATTCATATCGTCCTGTTTGAAGATTGCTATGAAATTACTATTGTCCCTTACCAGTTGTTTAGGCACGCGAGAATATGTTTGCGCTAAATAAAAACAGTCTACATTTTTATGGCGCCCCATGGAGAAAAACGCACGAATTACATCTTGCTTTTCACATATAACGTCATCAAATATAAATATAGAATCAGGTTTAGCGTCGGATGGTTGCACTATTTATGCATTATTACTAAAGGTGTAAAATCCTAGTCCCTTAATAGGTTCTAATATCTTACGCAAATACTCATACTTGGGTTGATAAAGAGACTTGGAATATAAATATATATTTGCAAAGCGTAATCCAAGGGGGTGAGTAAGCAGAGATATAAGTAAATTTGTTTTGCCACAGGCACTTGGACCGATTAATAGACCGCGAATAGTTGAGGGAAGTAACGGACCATGGCGCGGTTCGGTTTGTAACCCACTTCCAACTTTTTCATCCAAATTGTCTATAGAAAATTTTTGTCTCTGCTTCACAATGCGCATCGTAACACGGTTGAATAATATATAAATGAATGTACGTAATGCAATAGTTATTTAAATGTTGTCAGTCAAGCAACACACATCTAAAAACTGCCAACATCATCGTTTAAAGGCAGGTAAAGGGATAGTAAACTCACTAATAAATAAACTTCCCTTTGAATTGCATTTACCGGGAGGTTATCAGTATTGTGGTCCAGGCACCAAATTAAAAAAAAGGTTAGCTCGAGGTGATCCAGGTATAAACAAGCTCGATACTGCATGCAAGGAGCACGATATTGCATACGATCAAAACTCGAGTGATTTAACTGCCAGACACAAAGCAGACCATAAACTTGAACACGCTGCCTGGAAAAGAGTTCAATCTAAAGAGGCAAGTATTAAAGAGAAGGCTGCTGCGTGGTTGGTTACCACTATAATGAAAGGAAAACAGCGTCTCGGCATGGGTTGTGGGTCAACAACATCCCGTGTAATAAAAAGAAAAAATACTAAAAATAAAAGGAAATGTGAGAAGAAGATGAGAAAGGTGGCTTTCGGTGCTGGAATAGTGCACAAAGTGCGGGATGACCTGCGTAAAGCCGGTGGCAGGCGGTCTATTGCTAAGGACACGAGAAAAGTTACACAAATAGCACTTCAAGCAGCGCGACGTCACATGAGGGCTTCTGGTGGAAAACGGAATATTCGTACACCTAGAATCATACCGATTCCGAAAGTTGGTGGAATTCTTCCTTTAATACCTATTTTTGCTGGATTATCGGCGTTAGGTAGTTTGGCTGGAACTGCGGCGGGTATAGCTAAAGCTGTAAATGATGTTAAAACAAGCAGAGAGGAATTGGCTGAAAAAAATCGACATAACAAACAAATGGAGGCCATTGCAATAGGAAAAACTGGCAAAGGGCTATACTTGAAACCATATCGTAAAGGATTAGGTCTTTATCTAAAACCACAAAGTTCAAAAAACTATTAGACACCCTGCCTCGAAAGCCTCTCACCAACTACGACCTTAAATATTATGCTGAGAGGTTGAGTGTGCCCTATTTTCGAGGTATATTTATGCGCGACAATCTTCCAAAATCAGGACCACGTTATAATGAATCCGTCATCATAAATTTGGATAGTATAACTGGTCCTGGAACACACTGGGTGGCATATAAAAAACGTGGTAGCATAGTGATATATTTCGATAGTTTTGGTGATTTACCCCCACCTAGAGAATTAGTTTTATACTTGCGCAAGGGTCCAAATTTCACCGATAAAATCCACTATAATTACGAGCGCCTACAAAATTTCAACACAGTGTGGTGTGGTCATTTGTGCTTAAAGTTTGTTTCTTCAAAATTTAAATAAAACTCTATAATGGCTTCTGTGACACCATCAATGGATCGAGATACTATTAAACGGATGGGTCACTCATTGATTGCATTCTCTAGACTACGCAGCCTGTTGAAGATGAGCAAAGAACAACTTTCAGATATGCCTAAAGAGGTAATGATTGGGTGTGCTGCACATGAAATTGCGTTAGTATGGGATAAACTTCCCGAACATCTTCAAAATGATATTGATATCTTAAAATATCAATACTGCCAAGTGCATTATTCGAGCGATGATAAAGATGTTGATGTTAATGATGGTCCATCACCTCGAAAAATATTTTGTTGTTACTGCAAAATACGCGATGTGAATATAGCGTCAAATAATGATATATCTCCATCACCACTCAAGAAAAGAAAATTATACCATAATTATTGCTGTAAACCGCAATAAATTAACACAACAATGCCTAAATAACATCAGTCATGTCGCACACTTTTACACTATCGAGCCGCTCAAGCGTGCTCAGTGCAGAATTTTATCCTCCAATTCAATTAAGTATGGGTAGCCGATATGGACTGGGATTAATTGGATTCTATTCGTACAACTCTATATTCAATGTTGACGAGACAAATAATAGTTTCTGTTATAAAACTGGACCAAAAGTAACCCCTACAATTCTCCACATACCATACGGAGCTTATGAAATTGATGAAATATACCGGGCAATACTGAAAGCTATGCCAAATGGCAAAAGCAAGGAAGAAAAGGAAAAGTTATTTCGGCTACAAGCAAACAACAATACGTTGAAATGTGAAATTTGGTCAAAATATGGGATTGACTTTTCACAAAAAAACTCTATTGGTAGTTTGTTGGGATTTGAACCGACGTACTTAAATCCAAACAAGAACCATGAAGCAACACTCCCTGTTGATATTATGAAAGTAAGGATGATACGTGTGGATTGCAATATTATTTCTGGAGCGTATTTAAACACCATTAGATCCCACACTCTTTTCGAGTTTGACATAGATGTTGAACCTGGTTACAAACTTACTAGGGAGCCAGCCAACATCATATATTTACCTGTTACACCCGAAGGGCGGCAGTACATCGATAATATTACACTACGCATATTGGATGACAATGGTGATTTAATTAATTTTCGGGGTGAGAAGATTATTGTAAAGCTACAATTGAAGCAGTTTTGATCTAACTGTCAAGAAAATGGGTTTCCGATATAACCAACAATGGCGTAATGTGATCTACGATAAAAAGAATAGTGAGTGTGAAAAGCGATTCATTCAGCGTGTACATCTTAAACACGTAAGACGTAGATTGTCGGCTGCAGACCGCATATTTCTCCAGTCCGTTGGATTAAAATTGAGAGAAGATTAAATAATGGCGACTATTACATCTAGTGATAAACTTGACGTGTTCGACGAACCTGTGTTTGATCAGTCTCTTGTCAGTTTACATGAGCATACGTATAAACCATATGGATCGCCATATTATAGGAACTCTGATGAAATACGTATTCCTATTAATTTTCAAGATCTCATACTTGACATTGCAGACAGTTATATTTATATAGAAGGAAAATTTACACCTAGCGACATTACCAAACGGTGTTATCTATCTAATAATGCACTAGCTTTTCTCTTTGAGGAGATCAGATACGAAATGGGTGGAGAACAAGTGGCCGTCGTTAGAAAGCCTGGTATCACTACAACAATGAAAACGATGGTATCATATGGGCAAACACATCTCCGATCCCTGTTAACCACAGGTTGGGGTCTCACCCAACAGAAGATATTTTAGATACTACCAGTCACGTGTTCAGTGGTAGGCTTCCTCTTAAATATCTCATGGGATTTGCAGAAGATTATACCAAAGGTATTTTAAATGTAAAACAAGAAATAATTTTAATCATTTCTCGATCCTTCAACGATTGTTATATTGGTGAAGTTGATGCAGAGCTGGAAATTAGCAAAATTGAGTGGAAGATTAGACATATTGTTCCTGAAGATAGACAAAGGCTTAAACTATTAAGCCGCATCAATAAGAGCAGTAATAATGCTAAAATTAAGATGGCTTATCGTATGTGGGATTTATATGAGTTACCTACTTTACGCGATACTGCTTCTGACATATGGGCTGTTAAAACCACTAGCAGTCTTGAGAGACCTCGATACATCGTTATCGGATTTCAAAACAATGACAATTCCAATAATAGGAACCAGGATGCCACAAAGTTTATACCTGCAGATATTAGTAATATTCGACTATATCTGAACGCTGAAGTATTTCCATATGAACGTTGGAATTTAGATTTCGTTAAAAAACTCGACTCTGCAGCCTACTATGCCTATGAAAACTTTCAACGTAGTTACTATGATAAAGATATGGGTGAACCTATGATGGATCTTAGCGAATTCAGAAAAAATCCATTGTTTGTTATTGATTGCTCTCGTCAACCGGACGCAATTAAATCATCCACTGTCGACATAAAAATAGAATTAGAAACACGAAAAACGAAATTCCCCGAGCAAACTCGAGTATATGCTCTTATACTTCACGATGCTTATTTAACGTACAGCGCATTGGATGGTTCAGTCCAGAACGGCTTTATTGGTTCTAAGTAAAAGACTATAATATGGTGCGTTTAAGTAGTACATTTCCTACTTTGATCATTGACTTACAAAGTTTTCAATATAATGACAATGAGTTTATAGTGAAAGAATTGGCTGCTGTCTGCTGTAACACTAAACAACAAGCACATTATATTTTCAAACCACCATATACATTCTCATTTAGCACGTGGTGAAAAGGTGCAATACCAGTGGTTGGAAAATAATTTCCATGGTTTAAAATGGAGTCATGGATATATTCAACTGGAAAAATTGCCACTAATCTTTGAACGACTTTGTCAGAATGCTGTTAACAACTATCGACATAATTTACAATTAAACAATGTAATAATACTATGCAAAGGTGTGACGAAGAAGAATTTCCTACTACAATATCTGCGGTGGAATAAAATTTTAGTTCTTAATGACTATTCACCGCCTCTACCTAATCTTAAATCATTGACTATACCAGAATGTCTGGAACATTATCATTATAATAATTGTCATTGTGCTCTCGCAAATGTTCACTTTCTTTACAAATGTATTGTAGATTTAAATATAAAATTGGAATAAAAACTCTTTAGGTTTATTAAGGTATATCTTTTAGTTATGTAATCAAGAATAGGTAATAAAATACACGTAATATTTTAATATTTGTTTTATTTCTAACCTCATCGTAGTACGAAAATACAAAGAAAAATTTTAAGATACTATAATTGTATATTGCATAATAAAATAATACAATAATTGTTTATATCTAATAATAAATACAACACATAGAATTATTTAACTGCTTGTATCATCATCAGACTGGTCCAGTTGATATTTTTCAATAAGTTCCTTAGGCAGGTACTTTACTATGCCATATAGAAGGTGTCTTAGTTCTATTCTAACCATATGCTCACAAAATTCGTCCAAATTTAAAAAGCCTCTTGAATATTTGTAACATAGATTTGCACCAGCAGCATACATCCTGCAATCTTTTTCAACGCGTCTTGTTTCTTCAACATCGTAGAAGACATTTGTATCATAAACTAATGAATGCTGCGAATCCTTGATTAAGTCACTTAGTTCACAAGACAACCTTTCAATGGCCGATTTAATGTCTTCTGCCCGTACCCACCGTTGAGCTGAATATTGCATCCACATTGTGCCAGTTGGACTAAACTAAAAAAATAAAAAACAAACATTAATCATACATATTCAGAAAGTATAATTTTTTTATCAACTTACACAAAATGTGATGATGAAAATATATTGTAGAAGTCCATTTGTTATTATTTACTATATAACAATTATTTCATATATTTGCAAGTGAGTCAACAATATTACTCCCAGCATACTTTCAACTGTATTCCATTTACTAATATAAAATTAAAATTAATAACTAACGCAACCATGCTCTTTACTAATATAAAATTAAAAATTAATAACTAACGCAACTATACAATATCTCAACTAACAGCCAAAACGTAACATTACACTGGGTTTTGCACCGTTATACACCGGAGAACTCTGACCTAGATATGTCATTGTGTATTTACCAGATAAATTGATTTTGCTCATAAGATCCTCACTCACAATTTCAACAACTCGTTTTGGTAGAAATGATTTGAAAGATGTAATTGTGCTTTCCTCAAATAAATGTACTACTATTGATTTTCCAAATCGCGTATTGACAGCAGAAATTTTCTTAATGATATATGGTTTATGTAAAATTAATGATGAAATAGACTTTTGTTCTAAGACCTCTGTAGATTCATTGATCATTGCATTAAGTGCAAATAAGTCGTAATCAGAAATTGCCATAATTAAATCGAATGTATACAGTGAAAGAATTACAGAAAGTAATATAAAATATTGCTCACTTGAAATAATTCGGATAGTTGCACAACATTCACTTGCTAGCTCTTGGCTTATCGGCGATAGGTTTTAATTGTGTGATGCAGAAGCATTGCATTCTATTTATATTAGTAGAGTCATCCCCACCACTACAATTACATTAGGCCACTCTAGTTACCCCCCACCACTACAATTACATCACACCACTCCAATTACCTCCCACCACCCTAATTGAGTCATCCCCACCACAATAATTACCCATCATCCAACGACTCTAATTACCCATCATTCCACTAATTGCCCCCCCACCACTACAATTACATCACACCATTCTAATTACCTCCCACCACTCCAATTACCCATCATTCCACTAATTGCCCCCACCACTACAATTACATCAGGCCACTCTAGTTACCCCCCACCACTACAATTACATCACAACATTCTAATTACCTCCCACCACAATAATTATCCATCATGCAATTACTCTAATTACCCATCATTCCACTAATTGCCCCCACCACTACAATTACATCAGGCCACTCTAGTTACCCCCCACCACTACAATTACATCACAACATTCTAATTACCTCCCACCACAATAATTATCCATCATGCAATTACTCTAATTACCCATCATTCCACTAATTGCCCCCCCACCACTACAATTACATCACAACATTCTAATTACCTCCCACCGCACTAATTACCTCCCACCACCCTAATTGCCCCCCACCACCATAATTACCTCCCACCACACTAATTACCCCCCACCACACTAATTGCCCCCCACCACCCTAATTACCCGCGCCCCGCCCCCCCGGCCACGCCCCCTGTGACGTCACAGAAAAGTGGTAGGGGGAGGAGTGAGCTCCGGTATAAGCACACTACTAATACTAATCATGTATTCTACACACAAAATTTCAGTTAAATATCTACACTTGTACTAAAGATATTTAGGGAAATAATTGTATTTTTGAATACTACAACGCCCTGTATCTTGTAAACGAAGGCTCTAATGACAATTGTTTATATGACAAAATATTCTTAAATTTGTACGGAGAATACGCTCCTTCATTTATGATATTCCATTATGTTACACCCTGTATACATATATTATTTCTGTTATGTACAACAAAAATTTAAGTATCTGAGACGGTTATGAGATTTTAAATGTTTTAAACCGAATACATTACTTACTTTTTTAGTGCAAACTAAACTACCTAAGCTCTTAACAACTTAAGAGTATATCAAAACATATATATTAAATTAAAGCTACACAACGAGTACGTAGATACGTTAGCTAAAAAAGGAGCTTCCTCAAGATAAAATCAGCTAGCAGATTGTATGTCGAAATAGTATTGCTTTACCAATCCTACCAGGTATACGATGATCCATTCCAGTGTACCTTTGGCAAGAGATCTCCAAGTATCGAGAAAATATGTGACATCTCTCATTAGATTAAAATTTGGCCACTAATGTTTTCCCGCACACTTATTCAAAATTGGTATATATACCTCACCACATTGTGATCAATGCAATATCATAGCAGATTTCGACCATATATTTTCGGATGTGTGAAATATCAAAATACCTCTGATATATTAATTACTATGCTGTACTTATTGTCTTTAAGATCTCGGAAAGTTTATACGTATATTTTTGGTTTCTTAAAAGAAATTGGTATTAAGCTATAGATTATGTTTGGTTACCGTATGTTTTTCCCTTTGTTATTTTTGCCCTGCCAACCATTGTATTTCTTGTATTGTCTATTTTAAAATGCCCTGACAGATCCCAGGACGAGAAGCATGTGTCCCTGTTATATCCCTTTTTGCCTGCTTTAAATTTTTGTTCTTTTCTCTTTCGTTTTTTAAGTTAGGATTAGTTATGAGTATATACTCACTGGTTGGTATCTTAGTATCAGGTATATTTAATAAATTAATTTAACCTTATTGTGATAAATATCAATGCTGCACTTAGACAATTCGTGACTGGCAATATGATCTTCAACCGAAAGCCACTTAAAAATTAAAAAAAAAAATTAAAACTATTGTATTATCTTCCCAAGACTACGCTACTGTTTGTCGCCTTAATTCCGATCTCTTCCACTCGTTCGCTTTTTAGTCAAAAGTATTTCCATGAATTCGAATAAAGCTGTAGCACACAAGATCTATCTTAGTGACATTTACAGGCCTCCGTAATTGCATTAGAGTAGATAGCCTATCTTAAGTTATTAACATCTGTACAGATGTGATTATGTGTCCGTCAATCGGCAGATTATAATAATCTGAGGTTAAATTAGGGTAACAAATCATTTGTTGACATAGTCAGTGATTATCTTAATCTCCAGACCCAGATGAAATGCTTATTGGTCCGAATTCAGCTTTGTTCAAATAGGTATATGATAATTTGTGATATGGATATTGGATTAGATCAATTAATTTAATGTTAATTATATTGAATTAAATTACCCTAATGTAAATTTTTCTTGTATATTTTCATTTGTTGACCCTCTTATAATAAGTTGTTCTTAAGACTCAGACTACGATCAAATTTAGATACTTTGGATTAGGTCTACGTCGTCTCTAGAAATGTAATATTTATTTGTTTAATTTATTTATTTAAATTGTAAAATCCAACGAGGCTAAGACACAATTACAGGATAAGGACAAAAAGCAACTAATAGGAATATAAAAAATAATATTATGGCAAAAACTAAATAAGTAAAGACTATTAGACACAAATCATTAAAAATGATATATGCAGCAAAGGGTCATAGATAAAATAGATATGAAGCACTGAAATTGATACATCAAAACATATAATAATAATGAAATTGTTACATTAAAACATATAGTAGTGTACAACATTACATAAATTAACAATTTTTTATAGATCGGACAAGCAGCGTTTTAATATAATGAATAGAACAAGCAAATACATCAAGTCTTTCTTCATGCATATTATAAATTTTGTATCATTTGATAAAAGGGTGAGGCAGTGAGTAAACTTTGATTCATTCTAATCAAAATTTCTAATGGTCGTAAGTCTCAAACATGGCTACTATTCAATTTATGTACAATAGAAATTCGTCAGTTCATCGAAATCAAAAATGAGATTCTATATCTTAATATTAAATTGTCAAGTTTTCTAAAAATTATTGGATAGATGGATAGACTTTATTAGCAGCTTCTGCTTTAATGTTGGATATACTCTCTATAACGTAGATATACTAACTTAATGTAGATATATGCATAAAACATACTTATAGGATTACAAACATAAAGAAAATATACAATGAATTTGATACCATCAACAATTTGCATTCAAAATCGGATAAATTTTACATCATGGTTTAATCAAAGCAGAGATCTAACTTTGTACAGTATTAAGTACGTGATATTTTAACTTTCATTTAAATTTAAAATAATTCTCATCATTTCTTATGTCTGTTGGTAGTGTTAAACATATTTAAATCTTTATATTACTCCAATCGAATTAGTATGAAAATGAGGTGATTTTGACAAAAAATGTTTCTAGGTATAAACCGAATCCAGCTTGTTCAGAACGATGGCAGGAATGTAGGATTTTTTAGGCTTAAATTTTTTTGCGTGGCAAATTTTTTTATCACACAATTAAGGTGTAAGAAAATGGTTTTTTCGAGTTTTAGAAAAAACTATTGATTTTAGAAAAAAAGTGTTTCTTACAAGTTGTGCGCCTTGAAAAAACCTACGAAATGCGACCAATTTCATCAAAATCGGTTAATTTGTTTATGAGTTATTACAAAAAACATGCTATAATGGCTGTTTTTTCAATTGTTAATAAACAATAGAAAAACATGTTTCATATAATTCTTATCACAAGAAAAGAAGGATCTTGTAGCATAGAAAAGGCACACGAAATCGGGAGCCATATGGTCGAATAGTTTTTCACAATCAATTTGTTAATAACTTTTTGACTTTTTTAACGCTTATTTCTCAGCGTTAAGGCGGTTCTACAACAATCTGCAGATGTGTAAATTAAAATTTATGATTTATACTATCAATATCAAAAAAGAACCAAATGAAGTATTGTTTTAAATTGTTGAAAATAATTATCAAATTTAACATTAATTTTTCGTTATAAACAAATAGAATATTTCTTCGGCGATGCATGGAATCGAAATGCTGACAAAAGCATCTGATAGCTGACATTTTTTCATGAATAAAAAAAAGTCTTTACGATCAATAGAAGCTGAGATAAAGTTTTTTTTTAAATCATTCTGGCGTTGTTTATTAATATTAAGGAATGATTTTAGCCGGAATCCACATACTAGGTATGAATCCTGTAGTGTGAGTTACCGTGCGTGTTAAAGTTTGGCCTTTGTTCAAAAAGTCTTTATTGGGGGATTAGAAATAAAGATAAGATGAAGATCTGCGGATCCCTTTTGAAAAACTACCACCAGGGGTATATTTATTTGGTCTTTGCCAATTTTCTCAGAAACTATTACTTTTTCGGAAAATGTCAAGAGTCCTAATTTAAAGAGATAAAAATTTCCTATCGATTGGTGTATAATATGTTTATTTTTAACAAAAAATAAATCCCAAAACAACCCCAAAACTATTGCAAAAATACATTCGCTCTATAATGTCCTACTTTATTCAAAATTTTCAATTTTGAACAGGTAAACAGGTAAACTTTGTCAGTCCAATACATAAATACTCTGTACAGTCTTGAATATGTGAGATAGCAAAAAGATAAACTTAAAATACAAAATACTGAAAAAAAGCAACAAAATATAAAACTTCACAATACTAAAAACAAGATTAAACATACCTATATATTTCCTACTTTTTAAAAAAATCAGTTTTTAACAGATGAAACATTGTGAATCTAATAAATAAAGGTTACCCCAAGGTATTTCACTTCTGATGCGAAACTTAGTGTTGTATCCAGGGGACAGGCGCTTTCAATTCTCCTAGTTTCTTTTCCCTTGTGAAGAGAACCATCTCAGTCTTCCTGGGAGTGGCAGACAAGGAGTGTTCTTTGCGCCATTTTTCAATCATTCTTAGGGCCCCTGCATTCTTTCGCAAAGAACTCCTTCGAATTTTCCGCTAAGCATGATTGGTAAATCATCTGCGTAGGCAATTGTGTGGAATCCTTCTGAATTAAGGCGGCACAAGAGGCTATTAAGAACGAGGTTCCATAGCAGTGGTGATATTACATTTCTCTGCGGACAGCCTCTCGCGACCATTCCTCGTATAGAAGCATCTCCCACACTCACTTGTACAGCTCTCTTCGAGATCATGTTGGATATCCAGCTTCCATGATGGTGGGGACATTCTTCTCTACTAGGGCCGCTGTAATTTTTGGAAAGGTAGTTCCGTCGAACGCACATTCTATGTCTATGAAGACACCTAGGGTGGATTCTTTACTGCTAGTCAGATTGAGGACAATCTGACTAGCGACTGCGTGGAGGGCGGTGTCGGTGGATCTTCCCAGGATGTATGCGTGCTGGTTGGGATGTAAAGAGTTGTCTATTACTACAACATCAATTATGTATCGTTCACATAGCTCGTCCATATATAATAAGAACGAGGTTAAGCTAATAGGTCTATAGGCTTTGGGGGTGGTAAAGTAAGACGCTCTGTATCACCCATCTTATTCTGTCCTCACTCACTATTTGGTTGGCCATTTGCCAATCCAAATCCGCTGGACGGGTGTCGACTTCGTTTGGCCACTCCTTCCGTTCTGTTATCACAGATCCCGGGAAGTGAGTCTCCATGAGTTACTATAGGCTTTCACGAAAGTCGCTGGTTCTTGTACCATCACTTTTTTTTTAATAAGCAGAGGTCATGGTCTTTGTCTTTGGCGAGGATTTTGCATAACCTAGCAGTCTGTAAGTAATCTTCGACTTCCTCACAGTAGGTTCTCCATGCATCTCCTTGTCTCTGTATGATTCCCAAACGGACTCCTGTCTTGTCAGTTTTGCTTTGTTGAACAAAGTCCTAACCTTCTTGAGGTCAGTCAGCCCTTGACACCACTTGGAGGCTTCATTGGTCTGTTGCGAGGACCTCAAGGGGCAGGATGCTTCAAAAGCTTGTCTCGTGGCTGTTTGCAAGATTTTGACATATTGCTCTATTTCACCACTCGTTCTGGGCACCCTCTTATTAACCCCTTCCAAGTTCTCCCTGAGTTGACATCGATATTTATCTCTATCAGTTCTCCGGGGATCTCGCAATAGTTTTTTGGGTGCCTTAATGAGATTGATTTCAAAGTTTATCCATTGGTGGTCTGATAGTGTTACACAATCAGACATATACCAATTCTGGATTAGGCTGGCTGGATATACGCCACGTTGTTAGTGTTATATCTATTAGTTTGACTTCTACCGTTAATAAATGTCGGTGTACAGCTCCTATTACATACGCTAAGGTTGTTACCGGTAATATAATCATAAAGCGATTTACCTCTTGCATTGTTGTCTTTACTGCCCAGGTCACATGGTGTGCGTTTGCGTCACATCCCATGACTAGTTCGTTTTGATTGCGGCAGTGTGCTACCAGATCCTCCATCTCCATTGTTGGGAGTGGAGTGGCCGAGTCCTGTGGGAGGTATACTGATGCCAAGACAACATTTGTTGGTATCCCTGACACCAAAAATTCCACCTTCACGGCCGTTAGATGTTGAGAGGTATTGAAGTGGCTGGTTTTTGATATTCTGAGGAACGTAGATGGCTGTCCTCGGCCATTCCTTATTTTTCTATGCGTTTTAGCAAAACATTTCAGACAAAAATTATGAACCCTATCCAAAGATAAATCGCATGTACATATTTGATCGACGAATTTTTAGAAAATTGTGAACCGCCGCCATTTTGAAACTAAGGATATCTTCCAACATAACCGAGATATGAATCCAAAGTATACGCCTGCCAAGTTTCGCTTTCATGAGTTGAGAAATGCGCGTATACAAATAGGTATGCACATTACTATATTTAGTTAAATGCCCACCTCTTTTCTAGACCCGCTAGTTGTCTACTCCAATGTATATGTTTTTGTGAGGAAGTATAATCGAACACATGACACGCTTCTGACATAAACTGTTTAATTCAAATCTGGAAAATAGCACATTCTGAGGTACGCCACTCACTTTCTCTAATCGAGTTGTATGGGTTATATATAAAGGACTCCAAGCCACTGTAGCGTATCCCAGTTTGCAGCGGTCAAAAGCAATGTAAAGAATATTTAAAATTTTTACATTGTTAAATTTCCTAACATTACGCAATACATATCCCAAACAGGTGCACGTGTCTCGATTCAGTGGTTAAACGAACATATTCATCAAATGATAATTTACAGTCAAAACTGACACCAGAGCCTTTAAATTGGTTGGTTTTATTCAGAACAACACTGTCAAACTGAAGTTAATAGTCAAATAGTTTTACGCCGAGAATAGGACGTAATATTGCATTTACTGATATTTAAGTGTAGATGATTTTGTACACTGTCATTTAATTTAACCAAATTACCTTGTAACTTTGAAAAGTCAGAAATTGACTAAATTTCAGTATAAATTTTAAGATTATCCCATCTCCTATATAAATAATATCACAAAAATAAATTATTAATCGTTCTGGTAATTAGTAATTATTAATTTTAATGCTAACGAGAATTAACAATTGATTAATTGCAAAATAAAAAAAATATGACAATGAATTGCGACTAACAATTATTATTTGACAATAATCACATGATTGTTTTAGGATTTTAAAATGTACATTACTTATTTATACCGGTATATAGTTTATTGGTTCAAACTTTATAACAAAATGAAATATCTTTAACACCAATTAAAAAGAATAATGGGAAGTACATGGAGGACACCTGTAAACTATAAAACATACCTTGTCTAACTTGTACAATATTGAGGCACTTATAGTCGTCGAACTTCCGTTTGCAATATTACTTTTTTCACTTTTCCACTTTTCTTTTCAATTTACTAATTGTAAAAATGATTTACGACTACTGAAAAAGCATAACCTCTTAGTATTGGCATTCCGATCACGTCTTCCAATTGTTATTGGTTTCCTTGGGGTTGCATTTTACCAGATTTTGATTTCTGCATTCTTTATAGGACGAAAAGGGGCGTTACTGAAGTCGGCTTTAAAGTGATCGCTTCTCTTATCGTGGTGAGTTAGGGCGAAAGTCGATTTTTACGAGAAAAATTCGTTAGCTTAATAAATTTTCAACCGATGCAGCGAGGCGTGCGACAGGGAAAATATAGAAGACCACGTTGGGGGTAATAAATACATATTTCCTGACACACAAGAAGTGAAACTATTTTTATTAAAAGGTATAAACGACTTCGCGTAATACAGGGTTCCCCTAAAACGTGGAATATATTTTCTTATATAACATTTTTAAATTAAAAATTTATGCGTGAGCAGTAAATCAAGAGGTTTGATAAAAACAAGTAAAACCTGCCAACTGCAAATACCTCTTTAACGCGGATATACCGAGCCTCTATAATATTACACTGCGTAACATGGATTAAAAGGTTGAGAACAAAAAAGATTGTTCAAATGGTTCAAATGTGCTTTTAGAGGGCGGAATATTAAACATAATATTTTTAGTCGCAAACTCCTCTATAAATCCTTATTTTACTATAAGGAACCTAACCAGACTGCAACCAACAGCTACTCTCCGGGCTATGTGCCCCGCCGAGCGCTGAATTACAAGTTACAAGCCTGGCGCGTTAAGTGTAATAATTGCATATTACCATCAAAACGCTAATGCTTCGATTGCAACAAACACCAGCCGAAAGACTGATCCTACTTAAAGGAGCTCCCTTGCCAGTCGTCACACACCACTTGCAGACTGCAGTTTCGAGCTGTTGGCTCTCGTCAGTGCAAGGTAGGTATGCGACGACCGACATGAGAATCCTTTGACTATAGTACATCCCGGTATTTTTACAATAGCGACATGTAAAACAGCCAGCAGGCGCCATCTAGCGGTGTAGTGTCTGTTGCAATCGAAAAATAAATAGCCTGACTTGGCTTAGCATAGTTCAAATGTGCTTTTAGAGGGCGGAATATTAAACATAATATTTTTAGTCGCAAACTCCTCTATAAATCCTTATTTTACTATAAGGAACCTAACCAGACTGCAACCAACAGCTACTCTCCGGACTATGTGCCCCGCCGAGCGCTGAATTACAAGTTACAAGCCTGGCGCGTTAAGTGTAATAATTGCATATTACCATCAAAACGCTAATGCCTAGATTGCAACAAACACCAGCCGAAAGACTGATCCTACTTAAAGGAGCTCCCTTGCCAGTCGTCACACACCACTTGCAGACTGCAGTTTCGAGCTGTTGGCTCTCGTCAGTGCAAGGTAGGTATGCGACGACCGACATGAGAATCCTTTGACTATAGTACATCCCGGTATTTTTACAATAGCGACATGTAAAACAACCAGCAGGCGCCATCTAGCGGTGTAGTGTCTGTTGCAATCGAAAAATAAATAGCCTGACTTGGCTTAGCATAGTTCAAATGTGCTTTTAGATGGCGGAATATTAAACATAATATTTTTAGTCGCAAACTCCTCTATAAATTTTTATTTTACTATAAGGAACCTAACCAGACTGCAACCAACAGCTACTCTCCGGGCTATGTGCCCCGCCGAGCGCTGAATTACAAGTTACAAGCCTGGCGCGTTAAGTGTAACAATTGCATATTACCATCAAAACGCTAATGCTTCGATTGCAACAAAAAAAAGATTAAAAAGATTAAAAAAGATTAAAAAATAATAAATAAAAATCTTATACAAAATTGTGTCTTACAAGCCTTCGATCTCAATATATTATGTCAAGAAATTTTAAGTACTTTATCGTCATGTTCCTAACCATTTAGATCAATGAAAATTTACACTATTGTGTTTTGTAAGATCAACTTCGTCAATAAATAATACGAACATCAGAAATAAGTTCTGAATGTACTAGTTTACAAATTGTATATATAATCTGATATATGGTGCAAAAATTCTTAGACAAAAGTTCTTGCAATTGGTGTGAATGATGATACAACATATTTTTCAGTAAGACACGGTGGAATGTCATACGGCTTAATCCCTGCATAGTTCCAATTTTTCGAGTACCAAATTCGGGATTTTTCTCGATGGTTAGAAGAATTTGTCCGTCCTAAACTTCTCGGTCTTCTGGTTGAGATACTAGTGAGTTTTTAAAAATGTCTTATTGGGAAAACGACACGGAAAATGTTCATAGCTTGTGTACAGGAGGTATTAACAGCTGCATTAACAGTATTAACGTTGGCAAGACCATAGGTAAATTGCATATCTATTATTTCTTCAATTGATTAATAATTAATTAATTATATTTTTTTCTCGTAGTAGAATTATAGTTGCAAGTTGCATACAATGTCTGTGGTGTACCGTGTACCAATTGGGGTAGGTCTTATTTATATTCTTATATAAGGTGACATGCGTATCCAAAACGGAGTATATTTTCATATAAAACCCATCACACATAATATTGACATATTCATAATCACTTAACAATGTCCAGTCGGTATCAAGAAAGAAATGATATAGTCCATGAGTGTTTGATCTTCTGAAATTATAGTTTCTATTTGTTAAATTGATTGGAAAATTATCACCCTTCGCTGTTATATGATTCCCTCTGTGAGGATAGGTCTGTTGGTGTCGATGTTCTGCACAGTTTTACCGTTGATATTAGTGGTATCAGAAGAGCAGTGGTGAAGTAAACCCAATTTTACAATGGATGTGGATCTTATTCGGGCATTTTTGATATTGATATTAGATGCTTTGAAGAACCGTTATGTAAGATTTTTAACTTAATTATTGATATTATATAATATATAATGTGTATTTCCAAAGTGCTGGAAAATTTCTAAAATTTGTCCAATTTTTAAAGCAGGTACTTACTAAATCTAGCATTATTAATTATCGGCGTATTGGCATAATTCCAAATATCGCAAAGATTTTTTAATGTATTTTGTCATTTGTAGTGTATAACCATGTTTGCAGGCAGATATCCATTAACCGACATGGATTTCTTAGGTGTCTTTCTATTCGAACAAATATTGGCAACTCTGTTCAATTTGTGTCTAATGCTCTTGATAATAGGTTACAAGTTGACGTAATCTTCACTGGTTTCACTAAAGCGTTTGATCAAGTGCATCATCGTACGATCATAGATGCGTGAAGTACTTGAGGGTTCGACTAGACCAACGACTGATGTTCAATACGCACGTTAATGAGACGATACGGACGGTCTACTCCCTGTCCAGGAGTCTGTATCCGCTCATGGTCAGGGATAGCAGACTTAACAGACTGAATAAAAGGTTGTTGTACACGATGGTGGTCAGGCCGTCCATCACATACGCGGCACCGGTGTGGTGCAGCATACCGGCCATGACAATGAAAAAATTGCAAGTGCTCGAACACAAATATATGGGCCTCATATAAAATTCTGGAAGGTACACCTCCCTCGGAGATCTCTATGAACGCTGCAACGACATAACCCCGATAGCCGACTACGTCCAGCACATCTCTCAGAACTTATATTCATTCAAACTGAGCGATAGTCCGCTAACAAGACGCATTAAACAAATTAGACAGCATAATGCGCCATTTCGGATTAAACACCCCTTACCTTACCAGACGTTGCCAATCTTCCGGCAGCCACTCTAGCCAAATTTCATCAACTATACCTTTCTTTAATCCTATCCATCTTTGCTGATATTTCATACCTTTAATCGTCTTTAATTCTTTCCTGTCCCCCTCTTCTTTTGTGTTTGTGTATTTTTGTCGCGTTTGTTGTTTCTTCGTTTCTGTTTGAACATTTTTGTTTCTAAATTCATTTTCCATCCATCAGTCTCGTAACAGAGCCAAAATTTATCCAAGTTCAATCAAAATTTTTAAAGCCACAGTTTAGGCCAGCCTAGCGCAGCCCGTCGTTGGAGTAACTCGCGGAAGGCGCCTTATTCGAGTGATGATGCCAGCATCCATACGAAATTTAACAAAAGTGAAATTCGCGAGCGGTCGTTACCTGTGTTAGTGTTTGCTTAGTTTTGTTAAGCTTTCTTTTTAGGCCTTTTTTGTACAAAACCACCTATTTTAATTTTTTACTGTAAAAAAGGAGTATAGGTTTTTTATATTGTTTAATTGTGGCTTTCGCCGAACCAGGCCTGTTTCGCCCAACTTTGCGATCCGCCACCGCGTCAACGCTACTTATTTTGAATAAAGTCTTTTTGAATTGAATTGAATCGTACGATCATAAAAAAACTTAAACAATATGACTTGTGTGAAAATTTGATTGAGCTATTTTATTCACTATTAACAGATAGGAAAAACTATGTAAAACATAAAGGCATTAACTCCAGTACTTACTGTGCAACAAGTGGTGTAACTCAGGGATCCAATTTGGGTCATCTTATGTTTTCAATGTTTGTCAATGGCATTGAGAAACTTCTAGATTTCTATATTTTTCTCTATGCAGATGATTTAAAAATTGCAAGAATAATAAACAATAAGCAAGATTGCCATAATTTACAGAATGATGTCGATTTCTTACGTGCATGGTGTTTAAATAATAAATTAATAAATTTAAATATTAAGAAATGTGAGGCAATGCCGTTCTCGAGAAAAATAAATGTGATTGGGCATGATTACAAAATAGGTGACGTTCTTTTATTTTAGATCCTGCTTTATCATCTATTCCTCATTACGAGTACATTAATTGTCAATGTTTAAGAATGCTAAGCTTTATAATTCGAAATACACAACAATTTACAAGTGTTGAACGCCTAAAAATATTATATTTTGCATATATTAGAAGTTGTTTGGAGTAGTGTAGTGTCGCTTAGTGCCCGTACTATAAATGTTCATATTAAGATGCTCGAGCGTATACAACGAAAATTTTGCAAATATCTATATTTCATAAGCTATAAGAGATACCTCGAGCAGAATTATAGTTATAGTGACCTGCTAAAACGAGTTTGATATTGAGCCTATATTCGTACAGCTTAGGGTAGTGAATATCACATATTTCTATAGAATTATTCATGGTCATGTTAAGAACCCTCAACTCTTAGAGCAGGTGCAATGGAATACACCAAGATTTGGAGGACAGTCTTTAACATTTAAATACGATACACCCCACAACATTCAGCACATGAATTCACCCTTACTCACTATGTCTAGACAATACAATAAATTGCAGTACTTTGTTGACATATTCTGTGATAATTTTGCTAGTTTTTCTCGTTCCCTTAAAGAGGCTGTCTTAACTAACTCCATATTTTAGTGTGTTCCATTTTTTCTCTTTTTTACTGTGTCCATTATTCTTATATATTTGTGTGCATTTATGCGTATATGTGTATTTTTGTACACATGTGTATATCTGTTTAATTTTTTGCCATGTTTGATTTTTTTCTTCTTTTTGTTATGTAATTCTGTATTTTACTTCGTACTTTACTGTGTTGTAGTGTATGTTATGATCAGCTTTGTCTGCAGCATTCTTACTATCTATTGTTGTTTTTTTAAATACATTTTTACTTTATTTGTAATTTTTTGTATAATACGTAATCTTTAAAATTGTTATGTTTTGGTATCCTATTTATGGACAGTCTTGTCTGTTGGATTTTATCTTAATAAATAAATAAATTACAATCAAGATGGTAAGTGTCTTCAGTGACAAGGGGCAAATCTTATTGAAGTGTTTTGCACTGCATGTCAGTAATTATAAAATTTAATAATCAGTCATGCATATTGATTACATCATTTACTTGGCTCATACCAATAAACTGTAAAAAATTGCGTATAATATTAGATCTGGAATGAATTATTCCCGTGTTTACAAAATGAGTGACTTTAAAATCTCCAAGATAGTACGTTTTCTTGATTAGTTACATTTAACTCAAAATGCTCTAAAAATATAAGCATGTTACATATAAGACGTATTTAATGAAGATAAATATCATTCCTGGATACGTCTGTAGTAATAGCACCAATTTGTCACAAACATAATTTTCTGAAACAGAAGTATTCAAGTCATTGAAGAAAATCAAGCCTAAGCTTACAACCTGACAAAATTCCCGCATTTATCGTCTAAGACTGCGCAGCCATCTTCGCCAGTCTTCTCACAACAATATTTAATTTGTCATGCGTGGAAATATTCACGCTTATGTCCCGTTTTTAAAAAAGACAAATACGTGGCCCAAAATTATAGACTCATTACAATTATCTGCAATTTCGCTAAAGTCTTTGAGATCACTTTGCATATGTCATTATCCAGTCACGTACAACTAACCTTCATGTTATCACGCAATTCATTTCTAAGAAATTGGATGCAAACAGGCAAGTCTGATTTTCTAAGGTATTTGATCGCCTGGATCACTGTACTCTATTAGAAAAATTGGGTAAGTTTGGATTGTCAGTGATGCAGTTAGAATTCTTCTCTTCATATCTAGAGAATGCCGTGGTTACAGTCGTTTGACATCCTAGTCACCTCCGGTGCACTCCAGGATTCTGTACTGAGCCTGTTACGGACCTCTAGCGTATGCGACCCACCATACGCTTTAGCGTTTTGTGGGCCGCATTATAACAACTGCTACACGTCCGTAACACATTTCGCTATTCTCCATGGGAGGGCGACACATTTGTGACACGTGATCAACAGTGAAAACGGAAGCAGACATTTTTGGTTGGCTTGGCTTGGCTTGTTGGTTAGTTGTTATTCTGTGAACCTTGATTTTATTCAAGGCATCCGCATGGATTTTAGAATAACCAACTCAAGAAAATTTCCTCAATCCGTTGTTGTTCCGTTTAGCGGAATATTTTGTGTTTGTGAGTAAATTTTATCTGCGGGAGCAGGATATTAAATTACACAAGGCTTTCCTGTGGAAATACAGTGTCAACTTTAAAAGGCGACTCAACCCCATTTATCCGACTGTGGCTTCCAGGAGTTTTGGTGGATTGTTCCCTCATCAGTGAGGTAAATTATGTTTCATTTGTAGGTTATGTCAGAATTTCTCACATTAAGCACGCTTCACGTGCATTTCTGACTGTGAATTAAATCGTGATATCTTTAGGGTTCCACGGACGGGGCTTCTACACACGTCAGTGAGAGTTCCACGGACGGGGCATCCACACACAGTGGAAGGTTCCAGGGCTGGTGAGGCTACCATCAACCCCATCCTGGGGTCCATGTCTTGTGTCCCGAAGACATCTACGTAGGGCTACAGTTCCTCCACGTCCGGACTCGGTATCGTACCACCCTGAATAAGTGTGTTTGTGTTGTGTTTATTTTTACTTACCGGGGACCACCTTCAGTGGTTCCGCTGGACATCAATTCATACCTTTGGCATTTTAACCTGTACATTTTTTAAGTATTTTATGCATATATTTAAGGAGGTTCTTTAAATCAAACCTTTGTGGCAGAATCTATGACAATTTTATGATCAAAATGTAAACCGATGTGTAGCTACACGAGGCATTTTATGAATGTTATAACTGATTAATCGTGAAATATTGGCCACAACTGTGAACATCGCCAGGTTATATTCTAGAGAACCAATTTTGTAAATTGTTCAATATAGTGCATTTCATTTTTAAAGAAAGTGTCATTATTTCGTCTGCGACCACTACATATGGAAAAACTCAGTGATTTGTTAAGTAAGTAAACTAATAATTTATTATAGTTTGTGTAAGCTTGGGCTTAACGCCCTGAGATAGTCTGAGCTAGAGAAATTTTATCGTAGGCACGTACATCACTTTCCGGGTAAGTCAGTGCCTACGGTATCTGCTACGCTACAGTAGCCCAAGTGATTTCGTTACGTAATATCTGATAATCATTAAGATCCAACGTATCTATTTGTTCATGTACGTTCAACTCGTAGCAGTGGCGCCCAACTTAAATAGTACAGTTATCTCAAGGCGATAGCAGTGGCGCCCAACTTAAATAGTACAGTTATCTCAAGGCGATAGCAGTGGCGCCCAACTTGAATAGTACAGTTATCTCGAGGGGATAGTAGTATCGCCCCTAAGTAAGTTTTTTTGGTGATAAATTGAGTGTTCCATTTGTTGGTGGTTTGCATATGAAATAATAGCCAGACACATATTAACATTACGTGACACACATCAAAAGGGGGTTACTTTGCCTCAGCGTAATCGCTTCGCTTTTTTTGGTAGGGGGGTGACTTCGTTTTTTTGTCTTACTATTTCATGAGTGGATTAGTAAACAATAGTTGTTGCGTATAAACCATTGGAAAGATTCCTAAGTGCAGCCAACAGTTTTTTTTGTTGTTGATACGTACCGACGCCCAGCGTCGTTTTGCTAATTTACCCGATATTGTCATTTTTACACATTATTAGGTACTTACTAGTGTTAGTAAACTTTTTCTGCGTCCATACAGGTACCGACGCCCAGCGTCGTTTTGCTAATTTTCTAGATTTTGTGGTTTTTATACATTATTAAGTACTTATTAGTGTTTGTAAACTTTTTTTACGTATCGACGCCCAGCGTCGTTTTACTAGTTTACCTGATTTTGTCGTTTTTACTCATTACTAAGTACTTGTTAGTGTTGGTAAGTTTTTTTTGTGTCTACATACGTACCGACGCCCAGCGTCGTTTTGCCAATTTACTGGATTTTGTCGTTATTACACATTGCTAAGTACTTATTAGTGTTGGTAAGTTTTTTTTGTGTCTATATACGTACCGACGCCCAGCGTCGTTTTGTTAATTTACCTGATTTTGTCGTTTTTTGTGTGTTTGATTGAAAATTCAATATGGCCAGTTCACAAATTAAGTTAGATATCAATAGGTTAGTTAGGGATGAGCTTGTTTATGAATTACAAGTACGTGGCTTAGGAGATGGTAGTGATCTTACTGTGGCAGAGTTGCGTACCGTTGTAAGAGAAGCCATACATTTAGAGAAAACCACTTTGGCTATTAAAAGTCCTCCATACCCATACCAATTCACTGTCGATTCTGAAGCTCTAACGGCATCCCTAGCTGCTATTCAAAAACATATTGATGAATTTGTAGGTAGCGAGCATGATAGTAAATATAAGGGGATTGTTTCCAAGATAGCTCATGCGTTGGGTCGTGTTAACAGATCCATGCCAACTAATGACGAGCAAAAAGGTGTGAAGTCCAGTACTCGGCTTAAATTATTGTTAGCTTTTGATAAACTTAAGGATAAGGCCCGCGGGGATCGTAAGCTTAAAGAGTCAGCCATCCTCGATATGTCGGTATTGCATAATGCCATGGCTCAGGTTCAGCCTGATGCGCATAGCTCTGCAATAGCTGCTGATTTTAGTTCAGATGAGGAGGAGGCTGCGAAACCTAAACCCGTACCGGTTAGAGACTGGGGCTTGAAATTTACTGGCCGAAAGGGCGACATGTCTTTTTCAACTTTCTTAGAACGTGTTGAGGAGAAACGGAGGTCTCGTGGTATTTCACGCGCACGGTTATTTAAGGATGCAGTGGACTTATTCGAGGGAGATGCCTACAATTGGTATAATCTGGTGAAAGACTGGGCCACCGATTGGCCATCCTTAGTGGAGGCAATGAGGGAACAGTTTATGCCAGAGTCTTTTGACCGCGACTTGTTTGAGGAGATTAAGCGACGTACTCAAGGTAGTCAGGAAAGTATAGGATTGTACATCGCTAGTATGATTGGGTTGTTCAAGAAGATGCACACTCCAATACCTATGGGAACCCAACTCGAAATCATTTTGGAGCGCATAGATCCATACTATCATCCTTTTCTTGCTTTTGAAAACATAACTTCTGTCACGCAACTCCTGCAATGTTGTCGTATGCTCGACTCCAAACGGCAATTGGCTAAGTCGTATGTTCCTCCTCCACCTAAGAGTAAATCTCTTATACCAGAGTTGGCTTATGCATCCACTAGTTCTACTACTTCTCGTTCAACCTCTCGTTCTAGTCTCGTCTTGGATGAAGTCCAACATTCTGGAATCAAATGTTTTAATTGTGGTCAAGTAGGTCATGGGCATCGGGAGTGTCAGGCTCCTAGGAAGAAATTCTGCTATAAATGTGGTAAAGCAGAGGTTACGATTAGGTCCTGTCCTAAGTGTTCGCGTTCGGAAAACTGTCCAGGGAGACACTAATTGGTCGAACAGTTTCTCCCGGTGTATGTGAGTCGACCAGTAATATTGTTGACTTAAAACAACAAATTTTTCTCGATTATGTCATTTCTCATGTGGTTGGTGATCAGCGTCCTTACTTACAACTTTCAGTGTTAGGTTTTCCTATGATGGGTTTGTTGGATTCAGGTGCTACCAGGACAATGGTAGGATCATCCGGTTTTGAGGTCTTCCAGCAGATTGGTTTAAGTTTGAAGCCTTCTGTCAATGAGTGCAGAGTGGCTAACGGGCAAGTCTGTTCCGTTATAGGTTATGTATCTGTTCCTTTCTGCTTGGGTGACAAAGTTCATGTAATAGATGTCCTAGTAGTTCCAGAAATACCGCATAAGTTAATCCTAGGAATAGATTTTTGGGTGGCGATGAATATTATACCAGATTTACGACAAGATGTTTGGCATTTTTCTGAGCAGGAACCACTCGTTGAGGTTAACAGTGTCCTTGACGAAACTTCTTTAAGTGTATCACAGAAACTAGCTCTGGATAGTTTGGTGGACGAAAACCGGAAACTGATGGGTACTTCCCTTGGTCGTACACATCTCGTTTCTCATGAGATCGAGTTACTCCCAGATACCAAACCTATCAAACAGAGATACTATCCTGTTTCGCCTGCCAGACAAAAACTGATTGATGATGAAATTAAGAAAATGCTAGAGTTAAATATCATCGAACCGTGTAAAAGTCCTTGGTCTTCTCCAATATGTTTAGTTCAGAAAAAGGATCAAACTTTGCGTTTTTGTGTAGATTACCGGCGCCTTAACGCTGTTACTAAAAAGGATGCCTATCCTCTGCCGCTGATTTCCTCCATATTAGATCAGTTGAGGGATGCCAAATATCTAAGTTCATTAGATATTAAGAGTGCATATTGGCAAGTTCCTATTGCTGAATCTTCCAAAGATTATACCGCTTTCACTGTCCCTAATGGCTTGTATAGGTTTCGAGTTATGCCTTTTGGTTTGTCAAATGCGCCTGCGACTTGGCAGCGTCTTATTGATACCGTGCTTGGAGCTGATTTGCAGCCTTCGGTTTTGGTCTATTTGGATGACATTGTGGTAGTGTCGAAGGATTTCGAATCTCACCTAGAAACGTTGCAGAAGGTTTTTGATCGCTTGCATTCTGCTGGGCTGATAGTTAGTTTTGACAAGTGTCAATTTTGCCGTCCTGAGCTTAAGTACTTGGGATATGTTGTTGATAAGTACGGTTTACGTCCTGACCCAGCGAAAGTAGAGTCGATTTTGAGTGTACCTTCTCCGAAAAACGTTAGGGAAATTCGTAGATTTATAGGCACAGCATCTTGGTATCGAAGGTTTGTACCGCAGTTTTCTACAATAGTGGCTCCTTTGTCGAACCTCACTAAGAAGAATGTTAGTTGGTGTTGGTCGCCTGAGTGCGAGAAATCTTTTAAACTTCTTAAGGAGTGTTTGGTTACCGCACCTATTTTGACCTGCCCTGATTTTGAGCGTACCTTTTATGTGCAGACAGATTCATCGGCATTCGGTGTCGGTGCCGTGCTCACGCAGCAATTTGATGATGGCGAAAAGGTAATTTGCTATTTGTCCCGTTCTTTGACTAGCCAGGAGCGCAAATATAGCTCGGTCGAAAGAGAATGCATTGGCGTAATTTGGGCAGTGGAGAAGCTACGTCACTATCTGGAAGGTTTCCACTTCAAAATCATAACGGATTGTCATTCTTTGCTATGGTTGCAGCAGCTGAAAGATCCCCAAGGTCGATTGGCCAGATGGGCACTTCGTCTGCAACCTTATGATTTTGAACTGATTCATCGCAAGGACTCTGAACATACCGTCCCTGATTTTCTGTCTCGTTCAGTACCAGTAACGGTGGAATCCATCGAAGTATTGTCGGTCACGGACCATGCTGATTTTCCCACCGATAAATGGTATTTGAGAATGTTGGAGCGAGTCGAAAGGTCTCCTATGCGTTATCCCTTATGGCGTATACAGAATGGCCAGTTGTACAAGTATGTACGTTTGCGTTATCCCGAGTTAGCAGATCCTGCCGACACTTGGAGACTGGTTTTACCCAAAGAGAAACGCCTAGAAGTAATTAGGTCGTTGCATTGTGATGCGAGTTGTGGACACGCAGGGGTCCATAAGACTGTGGCTCGAGTGGGAAATAGGCATTATTGGCCGAAATTAAAGGCCGATGTGGCTAAGTTCGTTAGGCAATGTGAGATTTGCATAAGTACTAAACCCGAACAGAAGTCACTTAGGGGAAATTTGTTGAGTAAGACACCTACCGTTGGAAAACCTTGGCAATTAGTTAGTGCCGATCTGATGGGTCCATTACCCAGGACGGCTAAGGGTTATCAGTTTATTCTTGTCGTGTGTGACAATTTTAGTAAGTTTGCCATGGTGTTTCCGTTGAGGTCAGCTACCGCTAATAGCATATCGCAGGTCATCGAGGATAATGTAATTCTCTTATTTGGCGCTCCGAAGACTATAGTGGTAGACAATGGTCGTCAGTTTCAGAGTAACCGTTTCCAAAATCTTGCGAAAACTTACAACATCGAAATAGCGTACACTGCAAATTACCACCCTCAATGCAACCTGACTGAAAGGGTAAATCGTGTTGTTAAGACTATGTTATCTGCATATGTAAAGGATAATCACAGGGTTTGGGATCAATTTTTGCCGAAAATAGGTTTTGCCATTAGATCGTCCAAACATGAGGTTACAGGCCTAACGCCTAATTTTGTCAATTTTGGTCGTGAAATTTCGTTAGATGGCAACAGTGATAAGTACGTACCTTCTGAGTCGGAGTATCCAGTTGTAAATCCTGAAAACCGTAAACTTGCCTTCGCTAAGATTTATAAGGATGTTCAGAGTAGAATATTAAAGGCCCATAAATCCAGTAAGAAACATTATAACCTAAGACGCCGACCCGATAAGTTTGTTTTGAAGCAAAAGGTCTGGAGACGTTCTCACGCCCAGTCTGATGCTTCTAAATATTTCACGGCAAAGTTAGCACCTAAATTTGTGGGTCCCTTCACGATTAGAAAAATTCTCTCACCATGGACTTATGAGCTTGAAGGTTCTGACGGTAAACGTTCGGTGTGGCACATAAAAGATCTGAAAGCACACCCTCCCGATGACAACTAGTTGTGGTCTGTTAGTTCCGTTGACGTACTTAGGCCTCCGAATAGGCAATGACGAATTCGTTCTTTTTTTGTGTTGGTCTTAGTAACATGTTTTAGGTCACTTCTTTCGTTAATTTGGTAGTAACATTTGCTTTTCTGGTTCATTGGTCTTGCTCAGGTGGCTGAAACCCACTGAGTAAGTTTTCACCTCTTTCCGCCTCACGGGAGGAAGTGTCTTTGTTGGATCTCTGTGATGGGGGATGCACGAATACCATCACCGTGGTTATACCTGCGAGGGGTAAGAGTCCCCAAAAATGGTCTTGTGTGGCGATTGCGTCTTGAGGGACTCCGTCTTGTTGGGGGCGCTCACATTGCTGGCAGCTGCCTTTAAAGGTATCCGTTTGGAGGGGCTCGAGCTTGGGAGGTGCTGCTTGGAGGTAGCCTGGTCTAGGCCTGGTTATCATTACCCGGGTAGGCACTACTGGGCTTCAGACTAACCTCGTTGTTTAGCAAGGGTGGTCGTCGTGGTGTGACGGGGAACACTCCCGTACCTCATTGTTTTGCTGGTGGAGTAGCCTTGGGGCGAGCTACTTCCTAGCTGTTAAGTCCTTATGCGTTTTTGTTCTTATTTTCCCTTCTCTTTTTTTCTCTATGTATTTTTTTTTATTTGTGTTATGCCTGATGGTAACTTGGGAGACGAGTTAGCCATCCTCGTGCATTTAAGTCTCCTTATTTTTGACATTATTTTTGTTGTTATGCCTGATGATAACTTAGGAGACGAGTTAGTCATCCTCGTGCATTTAAGTCTCATTATTTTCATTGTTATGCCTGATGGTAACTTGGGAGGCGGGTTAGCCATCCCCGTGCATATTAAGTCTCCCCACCAATTATCCATCCTCTGGTGAGAAGCTAGTAAGAAAAAAAAAATCTTCGATTTTTTTTTTCCTGCGAGTAAAGGGGGAGTTGTTACGGACCTCTAGCGTATGCGACCCACCATACGCTTTAGCGTTTTGTGGGCCGCATTATAACAACTGCTACACGTCCGTAACACATTTCGCTATTCTCCATGGGAGGGCGACACATTTGTGACACGTGATCAACAGTGAAAACGGAAGCAGACATTTTTGGTTGGCTTGGCTTGGCTTGTTGGTTAGTTGTTATTCTGTGAACCTTGATTTTATTCAAGGCATCCGCATGGATTTTAGAATAACCAACTCAAGAAAATTTCCTCAATCCGTTGTTGTTCCGTTTAGCGGAATATTTTGTGTTTGTGAGTAAATTTTATCTGCGGAAGCAGGATATTAAATTACACAAGGCTTTCCTGTGGAAATACAGTGTCAACTTTAAAAGGCGACTCAACCCCATTTATCCGACTGTGGCTTCCAGGAGTTTTGGTGGATTGTTCCCTCATCAGTGAGGTAAATTATGTTTCATTTGTAGGTTATGTCAGAATTTCTCACATTAAGCACGCTTCACGTGCATTTCTGACTGTGAATTAAATCGTGATATCTTTAGGGTTCCACGGACGGGGCTTCTACACACGTCAGTGAGAGTTCCACGGACGGGGCATCCACACACAGTGGAAGGTTCCAGGGCTGGTGAGGCTACCATCAACCCCATCCTGGGGTCCATGTCTTGTGTCCCGAAGACATCTACGTAGGGCTACAGTTCCTCCACGTCCGGACTCGGTATCGTACCACCCTGAATAAGTGTGTTTGTGTTGTGTTTATTTTTACTTACCGGGGACCACCTTCAGTGGTTCCGCTGGACATCAATTCATACCTTTGGCATTTTAACCTGTACATTTTTTAAGTATTTTATGCATATATTTAAGGAGGTTCTTTAAATCAAACCTTTGTGGCAGAATCTATGACAATTTTATGATCAAAATGTAAACCGATGTGTAGCTACACGAGGCATTTTATGAATGTTATAACTGATTAATCGTGAAATATTGGCCACAACTGTGAACATCGCCAGGTTATATTCTAGAGAACCAATTTTGTAAATTGTTCAATATAGTGCATTTCATTTTTAAAGAAAGTGTCATTATTTCGTCTGCGACCACTACATATGGAAAAACTCAGTGATTTGTTAAGTAAGTAAACTAATAATTTATCATAGTTTGTGTAAGCTTGGGCTTAACGCCCTGAGATAGTCTGAGCTAGAGAAATTTTATCGTAGGCACGTACATCACTTTCCGGGTAAGTCAGTGCCTACGGTATCTGCTACGCTACAGTAGCCCAAGTGATTTCGTTACGTAATATCTGATAATCATTAAGATCCAACGTATCTATTTGTTCATGTACGTTCAACTCGTAGCAAGCCCGCTTATGTTTGTTGTCTTTATAAATAATATTGCAGATAATCTTAATGTAGAGAGTATCGTGTAAACGAACAAATCCTCTAAAATGCGTAACCCTATCAATTACGATTATCATATAAACGATCAAATCTTGCAGAGACCGGATACAGTAAAGAATCTTGGAGTTATATTTGATAAGGAACATATTAATTTTTAAAAAGTTTAGGTTTTATAATTAGAAATTGCTAAGGGTTCATAATACTGATATTATGAAACTGCTGTACTTTTCATTTGTATATTCAAAACTGGAATACTGCTCATTGATATGGTCCTCCAGGATATGATATTTACATAAATAGTGTTGAGAATATTCAGTGCCGTTTTGTTTAATATTTGTGCTTTATTGAAGATAATATTTATCCAATAATTAGATATCCGCAAAATGTTGTGGTGGAAAAATTTCACATGTCTAATTTGGAAAATATAAGAATAGTACATTCAATAACTTTTCTTTGCAAAATTATGCATAACATGTTTGATTGCCCTCTCATTAGTAACTGAATATTCATATACCTCGTATAACAAATTGTGAAATATCTATCTTCCTACACCTCGAACTAACTTATTAAAATTTTCCCCTTTATATTTTATGTACAAAAATTATAATCTATATATAATGATTGAATGAACGATCGAATGAATAAATGAATGAATGAACGAACGAAGGAACGAACGAACGAAGCACCGAACGAACAAACGAATGAATGAATGAATGAATTGATGAATTGATGAATTAATGAATTAATGCATTAATGCATTAATTCATTAATTCATTAATTCATTAATTCATCAATTCATCAATTCATCAATTCATCAATTCATCAATTCATCAATTCATCAATTCATCAATTCATCAATTCATCAATTCATTAATTCATTCATTCGTTTGTTCGTTCGGTGCTTCGTTCGTTCGTTCCTTCGTTCGTTCATTCATTCATTTATTCATTCGTTCGTTCATTCAATCATTATATATAGATTATAATTTTTGTACATAAAATATAAAGGGGAAAATTTTAATAAGTTAGTTCGAGGTGTAGGAAGATAGATATTTCACAATTTGTTATACGAGGTATATGAATATTCAGTTACTAATGAGAGGGCAATCAAACATGTTATGCATAATTTTGCAAAGAAAAGTTATTGAATGTACTATTCCTATATTTTCCAAATTAGACATGTGAAATCTTTCCACCACAACATTTTGCGGATATCTAATTATTGGATAAATATTATCTTCAATAAAGCACAAATATTAAACAAAACGGCACTGAATATTCTCAACACTATTTATGTAAATATCATATCCTGGAGGACCATATCAATGAGCAGTATTCCAGTTTTGAATATACAAATGAAAAGTACAGCAGTTTCATAATATCAGTATTATGAACCCTTTGCAATTTCTAATTATAAAACCTAAACTTTTTAAAAATTAATATGTTCCTTATCAAATATAACTCCAAGATTCTTTACTGTATCCGGTCTCTGCAAGATTTGATCGTTTATATGATAATCGTAATTGATAGGGTTACGCATTTTAGAGGATTTTTTCGTTTACACGATACTCTCTACATTAAGATTATCTGCAATATTATTTATAAAGACAACAAACATAAGCGGGCTCAGTACAGAATCCTGGAGTGCACCGGAGGTGACTAGGATGTCAAACGACTGTAACCACGGCATTCAACATACTGACGCCTATTCTCTAGATATGAAGAGAAGAATTCTAACTGCATCGCTGACAATCCAAACTTACCCAATTTTTCTAATAGAGTACAGTGATCCAGGCGATCAAATACCTTAGAAAATCAGACTTGCCTGTTTGCATCCAATTTCTTAGAAATGAATTGCGTGATAACATGAAGGTTAGTTGTACGTGACTGGATAATGACATATGCAAAGTGATTTCAAAGACTTTAGCGAAATTGCAGATAATTGTAATGGGTCTATAATTTTCGGCCACGTATTTGTCTTTTTTAAAAACGGGACATAAGTGTGAATATTTCCACACATCAGGAAATGTACGTGTTTTTAGTGACAAATTAAATATTGTTGTGAGAAGACTGGCGAAGATGGCTGCGCAGTCTTAGACGATAAATGCGGGAATTTTGTCAGGTTGTAAGCTTAGGCTTGATTTTCTTCAATGACTTGAATACTTCTGTTTCAGAAAATTATGTTTGTGACAAATTGGTGCTATTACTACAGACGTATCCAGGAATGATATTTATCTTCATTAAATACGTCTTATATGTAACATGCTTATATTTTTAGAGCATTTTGAGTTAAATGTAACTAATCAAGAAAACGTACTATCTTGGAGATTTTAAAGTCACTCATTTTGTAAACACGGGAATAATTCATTCCAGATCTAATATTATACGCAATTTTTTACAGTTTATTGGTATGAGCCAAGTAAATGATGTAATCAATATGCATGACTGATTATTAAATTTTATAATTACTGACATGCAGTGCAAAACACTTCAATAAGATTTGCCCCTTGTCACTGAAGACACTTACCATCTTGATTGTAATTTATTTATTTATTAAGATAAAATCCAACAGACAAGACTGTCCATAAATAGGATACTAAAACATAACAATTTTAAAGATTACATATTATACAAAAAATTACAAATAAAGTAAAAATGTATTTAAAAAAACAACAATAGATAGTAAGAATGCTGCAGACAAAGCTGATCATAACATACACTACAACACAGTAAAGTACGAAGTAAAATACAGAATTACATAACAAAAAGAAGAAAAAAATCAAACATGGCAAAAAATTAAACAGATATACACATGTGTACAAAAATACACATATACGCATAAATGCACACAAATATATAAGAAAAATGATGCAAAAACAAAAATTGAGACCTTGACTTTTCGAACACACCCTAAATTGCAATTTTATGTACTCTTACTTGCTTGTTTTGCCAATTTACCTTTATTTACCCCATTTACCACAGAACCTTTCAACGGAATTAAATCAATATAATCTAGTTCCAGATCTCGTTACAATACATAAGTGTACCAATCAAGTCAATATTTTTTTCTCTCAAATTTAAAATATCGGCGTTTCATGACAAAACATTTTTTTTGCGTTACTATGCTTCCACTGGACGTGGAAGTAATATCTAAGGCAATAGAAAGGACTCCTTATTTTTTTGCTGGAAGCGCATTCCCCATATTTATAATACCGCATAGTAGCGCGTCGTGTTTTGTAAAAACTGTAATCATACGATTTAATTCATAAAACCTCAAATGTTCAAATTAATTGAAATCGTGAAAAGTAATTTATTCCACAGCATGAAATGACATGATGAAAAGTAATAAATATGAATAATAAAAGTAAATTGTTTGTTTTACAATTTTGTTTATTGAATATATTGATAAATTATTTAATTTTATGCATTTTGATATAGTGGAGCTGTCTTCATTAGGTGTAGTAAAATCTAATTTATAGATCATTAAAATAAATTTATTTCGTTAATAAACTAATATATTGAATTTTGTGTTCAATTTTGGCCGTTGATGTTTTTTAGACAGAAGGGGCTTTATTTAATTACCTTTATTTATATTCACGCATGTTATTTATTTAAAATTATAAATTTAAGGTCGTTGCATTGTAGTGGCACAATTAAAACGCAAAATAGAATGCTAATAATAATTAGATTTTATTTATGCATTTGATTGCCTCGTAGAGTAACTTTATTTAATTGAAACTCATATTCCACTATAATGCATGAGTTTTTATTGAAAATGCAAATTCGATTATGAAAAACCAAATTTGATATGCGGTTATTGTAATAATAATTTAATACAAAAATATGGAAAACAGAAAAAAAAAATTAATACTTAAATTATCCCAGTAAATTAATACATTGGCGAAAGTGTTTTTTTCCGCACCTCGGGCTTTTTTGTTTTAAATAGTAGTATTTTAGTTATTTATAATCATATAAAGGAGGACAAATATCGAGAAGATATCGTCGGGAGGTTCTTACTCAAATTCACCTCCAATGTGTAAAAACAGAGGTGTTTTCTCGAAACACGTTAAATTTATGTAGAAACTATTAAACATAAAATTTTTTAGTGCTTTTGATATTTGGTATATTAAATTTGGTCACGAGATAAGCAATATAGGAAAATTGAAATCTGGCAACTTTTCATCCTTTTGAAAAGAGCACGGTCTTTACTTTATTACTTTTTCAACAAATAATTCGGTCGTTGACTGAGTTTATCGAAATCTAGATTTTCCTTAAAATAACAACTTTTCCATGTAAAATGGATATTTTTTTTAGAATATATTATTAAGAAAATTATTGAAATAAAATAATTCTACATATTTTTATTCATAAACCTTGATTAAAAACCTTTCAAATGAGTTCAACAATGTTAATTTATTTTGATTCTGTCATTTTATTAACACTTATATACATTCATACTACGATGAAAAAACTTTTTAGAATTACAGTAAATTATTATTTCAAAAATATCGAAAAAATCCAAGCTGGTACTTTTACCACAGATTCTAACATCTGCAACGTACTACAGTTATCGAACGTACCACCAGGTCCAGTAGGTAGTAGATAGGTAACAATATCTATTCTGAATTCTGAAAGTGGAAAAAGAACAAAATCTTTTGACTAGAAGAAATCTATAATCTGCATCTGTAAACAGAGCCGCACGGTTTTGTGAATTTACAGAAACGCACCAATATTTTTCCTAAATTTGTTTTATTCACACTTATTGTAGAGTTACCTAAATTATTGATCAATAATAAAGAACAATTAACTAAACTTAATAAATCAGGTGTATATGAAGTCAAATGTAAGGATTGTAATGCCGTCTATATAGGTCAGAGTGGTAGAAGCATAGAGAACAGGGTAAAAGAACATAAAAAATCAATTTTAAATAACAATAAAAATACGGGAATGTCAACACACTGTATTGAAAATAACCATTTCATAGACACAGTTAACATAAATTTTCTTCATACAGAAGGAAAAGGTAAACGCCTAAATCTTCTTGAACAATTAGAAATTAAAAAATCTCTTAAAAACAATCCTTTTGCCACGAATGACCAGCAAAATTTTTTAAATACTCCTATACTGGATAAAATATTAACAATTATTTGTTGATTTACATTACTACGTCAGGTGTACCCAAAAGATTACCACAACTAAAGCTTAAGTCATAAAGATATTAAGTCATAAATGTTTTTAGGTATCTATATTTTAGAACAACCACTTTGTAATCTATTGATAAAGGCCTAATAAGCCGAAACATTTGTAGATAATTTTAAACAAAGTAATTTGATATATCCAAAAGCAGTGATTATTTAAAAACAATTATTTTAAAGATATTTCACAAAGAACCAACCACAAAATTAGTTCAGTAGATTAATTAATGTGTCACTGTCAGCGATTCGGCCACACGCAGACCAGGGCACTGGGCAGGTTAAGTGTATGAAGTGTGGGTACACTTATCTCAATGCCGAGTCTAAAAATATGCCTGTGACATGTGTAAACTACCAAGGGCCCACCTAGCAAACTACAAGGGCTGTCCTGCCTGAAGAGAGCGACTACTCTTCCTGCCGCAGTACCAAAAAAAAAAGAAAGGTGACTCCGAGCACCAGCTACGCGAGCGCTGCTGCAGCCCAGGAAAACCGAAGGCGGTACCCCCGAGGACGGAAGCCCTCCAATGTAATCTCAGCCACCACGATGACGCCAGCCCTGAAACATATACAGATGTTCAGAGCAATGAGGGCATTTTTCGTGCAGATGCCAACAGTCCAACACTAAATGTCAGTACACGCAGATACAGATAGCCGTGTCAAATGTCAATGAACTGCGAGCAAGGAAGTTAGAGATAGAGGTATTGCTCGCCACGTACGACGTAGACGTGATGGCACTGCGGGAGACCATACTGACGCCGACTACAGAGGTCTACTTTCCAGGCTACACCATCTACAGGAGCGGCGGACAGGCAGCAGCAAGAGGGGTCGCAATGCTCGTCAGGAACACCTTGGGTAACAATCAAGTAGCCACGTCAGAACTGGAAAGCATCGAGGCTACCTGCACGAAACGGACACATCACTGTGGTCTCATCTCTCAAGTCCTCCTCCTGAAGGGTCAACAGACCATAGCCATAGGAGACTTCAACGCCAAATCCCTGGAATGCAGAATCCTCAAAACTCGCGAACGAGAGGTGCTGCGGTTCCTGCGGAGAAACGTGCCGGCGGTGCTCAGAGAGATGACCCTCAGCTTCGACATTCTTACCATGTTAGAAGGAGGCATGCTAGAAGTTTCCTCCGATCACGACTCTATCTTTCTGGAACTGGAGGACAGAGTCTCAGTACAAGGGGTAATCTACGTTAAGAGGAGGACGGACTAGGAACGCTTCGAGCGGCCTTGCAAAGAGACATTGCACAGATTCCTAGGATCAAGAACGAAAAGGATGTCGAGGAGGCCATCAACTCGCTGGAATTCCAAATCGAAGCAGCCCCGAGGGAAAGCACGATGGAGAATGTAGCTGAGCGAGTTGCAACGCCGGATGATGGGAGAACTCTCGGAGGACACCAGGCCATAGCGTCATTTGGCATCAATGACCTCTCAAGACAGAAGCATGTGGAGCACCCAAAAGGCTCTGCACAACAGGCGGAAACAGATACCTCCGATTCACGGCGAAAACGGACTCATCTACTCGCACCAAGCCAAGGCCCAGGCTCACACTGACAACCCTGAACTGCAGTGTAGAGAGAAGATCGATGACGAGAACTGGGCAGAAGACCTGAAGCTCAGAGTCCACAGGCTGCGCCGCATGCCAAACGAGGACATCATCGCTCCGTCCAATCTAGAGAAACTCAAGGAGATGTTAAGCCGTTTGAAACCCCGCAAGGCGCCAGGATGCGATAGGATCGGGAACATCGTCCTCAAGAAGCTGCTCTGTAAGGAAGTAGCGGCGCTGGTGAACATCATCAACGTCATCCTAAGATCGAAGCCTGGTAAGAGCCTAACCTTCCCTTCAAGCTACAGGCTCATCATTCTTCTGCCAGCGATGAACAACGTAGCAATGTGCATCTCCTGAGCTACACAGCTCATACTACCTACCGATGATCCAGATTATAAGATGGAACTTGACGCTTTGTGTACCGGCAGGCATCCTTATCCAAAAAACGTTCCAGAACGAGGACGGCAACAGTCGCCCTCGTTTACGACGATGACGCTCCCGGGAGCTAGCATGCCGGCGAAGAAAGAAGACAAGACAGAAGAGCACCAGAAGAAACGGATCTGCCGGAAGGGCCCATCAGCCAGGGCCAAGGGAGATCTGCCGACGTCACACACACACCTCTCACAGAAAATTCGACGAATCTGCGAAATTTAGATCTAAT
Source organism: Leptura quadrifasciata (assembly GCA_963675555.1). NCBI lineage: Eukaryota > Metazoa > Arthropoda > Insecta > Coleoptera > Cerambycidae > Leptura > Leptura quadrifasciata. The sequence continues at coordinate 88,845,188 of OY776675.1, forward strand.
TTTAATTTTGCAATCTTAAGCGAAGATAGCGTAGTGAATTTACCATCCTTCGGAAACATAATAATTTCCATACACAGCCAAATCAGACTCGATAAGCTAGATTTTGCAGACATCTGGACGTTTCTTAAACGAATTGAATTTATAGGACATTGTGAACCCAATGCCGGAGCATGTATTCAGTGTAAGCGCGGAAGCTATGCAATCTTAGGCGAGGATTGTATAGTGGATATACTATGCTTCGGTGAGGATGTAAAGCCGTCGGTCCCTTGTCTATTAAATATTGGGCAAGTTAAAAATCCCTACTCTTCCAAAGATAAGAGGTTTGGCTAAATTCCTGGTTGGGGGTAGCTCATCTACGGGCGTCGGTGTTGGGCCTCAGTAGCGGAAATAAGCCGACGTTAGTTTAAAGAAAAATACATATATTTTGTCTGAACATATTTGTTGAAACAAATCGGCAATATCATAACTACAAGCAAAATGTCGACAATTTTAAAACTTAAATGAAATGTAGACTTTTCAATATAATCGACATTGACATGTGACCGTTTTATGCTAATATGTTGTTCCGTACTTTCAACATTCATTGTATATTTAAATAAACAATAGCTGTCTCCTAAAGTCTCCTACGTGCGGTGCGGTTCACAAGTAAAATGATGAAATATTGAAATATTTTCCATTTGAAATAACATGTGGTTGAAATCAATTTTAAAACTGGTATTTCAATCTAAAACTATTTACAACCTGAATAGTTACGTATAATGGTTTGTGATTCACAAATAACTTTATTATTTGACGAGAACCTGGCTATTCGGCATCTCAATACGCACTTCACCCAGTATTTGTTAGGTTTGTAAACGAGAAAATGATGAAAATATGCAATTTTTCCACGGTATATGACATCGCCAACATTGAAAATGCATAACTCTAAAAATGTAATTCCGAAGTAACATTGGAAAAACGCCATACTCCACACGGTATCGTTTGGAAGGGGTACAGATAGGGTCTTCCTACCTTTGATGTTTAAAATGTTAAAGCATGAAAATTGAATTTCTCTGAAGCGCCTTTACAACCTTTTAGCATGTTTAATCCAAAAGAAGTTTATAAAAAGAAATAAATATGCAATTATTCTTTAGTACGGCGTGGAGGAAACGCTACGTAAACTTAAAATTGAGTTTATGGACGCCGAAATGCGAACGTAAAAATTGCAAATTTGGTTTCGTGGTAATACAATTACATTTTTATTTTTAGGCACGACGATATAAAAATGTTTCTCTTATGGTATAAATTATTTGAATTATGAAACGACACTACAGTACACTTTGAAATGTTTCGTGACTACGTTTTTTGTGTCAGTTTTTTCGTAAATATGAATATCTTTATAAAATTAGAAATATTTTAATTTGACGTAGAGAGTAAATGTGATTGCTTTTTACGAGAGATTTAAAATTTAAAAATTCATATAATTGTAAAAATATGTGCTATTAAGTTAACACTTAATAATATATGTATGTTATTATATTTTTGGAATCCTTGAAAAACTCTGAGTACGGTGATACCCCATAAGTGACATTTCGATTCGATGAAAAAAATTTATTCGAAATTTGTTGGTGCATCTAGAGTGCCATGATCACCGTACTCAAAGTTTTTCAAGGATTCCAAGAATGTAATAATCTACAGGGTGTTCCATTTAAAAATCAAAAGTTGGGGCCATTTTCGGTGAAACCGGAAGGAAGGAAAAAATGGCAATTATGTTACATAGTGTATTCTTGGTCATATAATATATCTATGGTCGAGGCAAGAATTCAAGCGATGCACGTCACAGATCGATTCTATAAATAAGACAAGACTGTTAAGAATCATGAAGCCCCATTAAACTGTACCTATGTCTGAAAAAAGCTTAATAACTGGGTGTCAAAAATTACTCTTTTTAACGTAATTAAAGATTCAAAATTATGTTAATATTAATATTTCTCTAATGAGATCACTCTTGACGTGCATCGCTTGAATTCTTGCCTCGACTTTACCAAATTTCATTCCTATAATCTAAAAAAATAAGGAAGAAAGGGGGTCTACCATGATCCATCGACACCCGGTATACATATACCGAAAAGTTGCATATTTTAAGTATTAGTGTATTTGATATTTTTTCCTTTTCATATCATATACATTTGTTATAGTTGCCCCTTAAATAAGACAACTTTGCTCAACACAATAAATTATTACCAAGTTTTTAGTAACCACTGCTTGGAGAAAATATGAATTCTAAACAAATTTTAGCACTTGGCAAATTTTGTATTTTTTAAAATATATTTATTAGCAAAAAGTTATAAATTTTTGTACGAAATCGTACACGTTTCATTAAATGTTCTTCTCTACTTTTGTTTTGTACAATTTTATCAAAAGTTGCAATCACGAGTAAATTTTCTTGTTTATTAAAATATTTAAATCACTAGAAGATCCCTTAAACCAATATGGTTCTTCCTCCAGCTAATATTATCTTACCGACTAGCTTAGAGCAAAACTTTTTTATACATTTATTTAACGTCGACCTATTTCCGCTACTGAGGCCTAACACCGACGCCTGTAGACGAGCTACCCCCAACCATGAATTTTGCCGAACCTCTTCCCTTAAGAAGAGTAGGGATCTTTTCCTTGCCTAACATTTAATAGACAAGGGACCGACGGCTTTACATCCCCTCCGAAGGATGGTATATCTCCTATACAACCCTCGCCTAAGGTTGTATAGCTTCCGCGCATACACTGATATACAAGCCGCTGGAAGATGTGTGAGGCGAGGACGCGGTTTCCATTGGAATGGTCACCCATCCAACTACTAACTGCGCCTGTCGTTGCTTTACATCGCATACTGAATTATGTACATAGTAAAGACGCAACTACGCTCGCCCCCCAAAACTTTATATTTTTAAGTTATTGTGCTTGTAAGACGAACGGACGGACAAACAAATAGACGGACACTTTGAAACGTGCTCATATTCAGAAACTAATACGATGATATTTTTTTTTAACCTCCACAATAAAACTTTGAGAGGTTACTAAAATTGGTTCAAAAACGAAAATTGAGATAATATCAAATCTTTTACGAGGTCCTAGGAACCCAAAAAAGTGGTTTTTGAAAAATGTCTGTGTGTGTGTGTTAGCACGATAGCGCCGAAACTACCGAACGGATTTGAATGAAACTTTGCGTGTGCGCTTCTTTAGTGTCCCAGAAGATCTGAAAAGGTTTTGGTTGAGATCGGATTACGTTTAGTGCCATTTTGACGCAACAAGTTGTTTATTTTATATTTACTTTCAATTTACAATAGAACCATTGAAAAGCAGTTAAAATTCTGATTTCAACGATATATCACACTTCCACCCTTTCGATTTGGTTTCCGTGAAAAAAATTAAAAACAAAGCAAATATGGCATAGATCGCATTTCGCATGACATGATCGATGCGCGTAGCGGTTACATCGTGAAACTCGTCACATCACGTGTCAACTCACGTGTGAGGGTTTCTTCACTGCTCTAGAAGTAGAGCTGATTACGTTTAGTGCCTTTTTTAAATATATATATATACAGACAAATCGAAGAATTAAACTACAAATATTCCTCTAAAATCTAGTAAAATTACTGAAATGCTAATGTTTGATTTAACAAAGACAGCCGCGAGCGATCGGATTGCAATGAGCAAATTTTGATGATTGTCATTGTCATCGTTTGTCATCCGATAACGTTGGTGTCATGTCATGTTAATAAGATTTCGGCACATTTGTAACTTTTAGTGGATTGTCACAAACTTTAAAGGTAGATGTAACAATATCAATATCATATGCTTTCTGTACTTTCGTTGGTGAATTTATTATAGATTTATCACTTTACCAATTTTCAGTTTGTTGCTTTACAAATCCGTAGTATTTAGGATAACTAGACTTTCTTAGTCGTTCAAGTGATGTTAAAGTTGTTAATATCCTAATAGTATATTATTCAACGAGCGATAATGTAGGTAATAACTCGCATAGATGATTGTAAATTCATTAAATTGAGGGTTTTTTAGTGCCCCAGAAGATCTGAAAAGGTTTTGGATGAGATCGGATTACGTTTAGTGCCGTTTTGTTACACAATTTAATGCTCTTTTCGGCTTCAAAGATCCACCGAGTGGGGAGGTTCCAGCCGCTTCCGGTAGCTGCCGATTTTTTTTCTCTACGAGCAATATTTACGGGTGGTACCACCATAAGTTGAAAGTTGTTTCATGGCTCACTTCCTAGACATACTTTCTGAGATTTCTGCAAGATGGCTAATGCCAAAAATTTTTTAGAGGCCCTTGGTTCTTTTGTACACACCAAATCCCAATTTAATTTTTTACTCCCTTTAATAATAGGGCGGGGGTGGCAATGGGGGTGGTTAATGCAGAGAACATTTTTCAGTCTCTTGGTTTTCGTATACATACTAAAGCCTAATTTAATTTTTTACTCCCTTTAATAATAGGGTGGGGGGTAGTTACGCAACAAATTTTTTTTCAGACGTTTCGTTCTTGTATACATACTAAATCACATTTTATTTTTTTTAATCCCTTCCATGATAATATGGGGGTGGCATTGGGGATGGTATTGGGGGTGATAGTGGGGGATGGCTGATGCCAAAAAATTTTGAGACCCTGTCTTTTCGTACATGCCCTAAATTGCAATGTTATGAACTCTTACCTGTTTGCTTTGCCTATTTACCCTTATTTAAACCCTTCAACGGAATTAGATAAATATAATCTAGTTCCAGATCTCGTTATAATACGTACTAAATTTCAAGTCAATATCATAAACCATTCCAGAGTAAACGTGCGCACAAGAAAAAGTTACAGACTGCCAGACAGACAGACAGACAAACAAACAGACCGACAGACGGATTTTTTTTCGCTCAAATTTAAAATCTCGACGTTTCATGACATTTTAAGCCTATTTCAACAAAAAAAAAGTTTTTAATTTTTTTTTGCGTTACTATACGTCCACTGGACGTGAAAGTAATATTGAAAATGGAAAACAAGGAGAATAAACGTACTCCCGATTTTAGCGCAATGGAGCAAAGTTTATTAATAAACCTGGCAAATAAACACAAATTGAATGCAAGAATGCCGTGTCCAACCATCAAAAAAATAATGAATGGAGACAACTGTCAGAGGAATTCAATTCCTGTACTAGTGTTGCCTGAGGTAAAATGTACTACGTAACAAGTATCACAATTTGAAGAAACGTTGCGAGCAGAAATTTTCCGAAGAGAAATGTTTCATTAAAAGGCCTAGTGGTGGACCACCAAAAAAAAAATATATATTACTGAAGTAGACAATTCAATAAAAGAAATACTTAGCATTCAAATCATAGGTAGAGATAGTAAATTTGACGATGACACCTCATCTAGTAAATCTATGGTAGCTAATTCTATGCTGGAAATAACCTATGAAATCTCATCTTTACAAATGAAAAAAAATTTTGACATTCACGGTGAGCGACATACATGTATGTATGTAATACAATGTCAATTTAAGTTAATTTTTCTTATACTGTGGAAGCAGTTACACTTCGTGAAATTATTACCTAATTCATGCCACAAAGAAATTTCAGAATTTAATTATAAACTACATATTTTTTTTTTGAACTGTACATAATATAAAAAGAACTGACCATAACTCAATCTGTTCAAATTAGCCGTCTGAAATGGATTGGACATGCCATGAAAAGAGAGGAAAAGGAAAAATAGTCAGCAGGCGAGAGGGTGCAAGGACACCTGGAGAGACGTTATTGAGAAGGCCAAAGGACAGATATATAACTAATCCAAAATCGATTTAAAATAATAAATTAACAAACAAAATTTGTACTGCCTTACAAAAAACATATTGTTGGAGCAACACCAATTAAAGAGGGCTTAAATATTTGAAAGGCATCAACAGAATATGCTTTTCTCTAAAGAAAAATATGAACAAGAAATGGATTTTCTCAAAGAAGCACCAGCTCAGAAAATAAATTCTTCAGGAAAAACTAATTAATTTGAGAAATAACACAAAAAAGATCTATTATTTATTTTCTTTATTTTCTTTTCTGTTATTTATAATAATTATATAAATCATATTTTATAAATTAAAATCATTTACAATAAACACATTTTTTTTTATCAATGAAAAAGAAAGAGTTTATTTAGTAAAGGATATTACGGCTACAAAAATCAGATTAAAAAGTACCATTACATTAGAATCATTACATATCGTGTTATATGAGCTGTGTATGTTTGTCTCATCTTCCCCATTTTGGATGGGTAAATTAACGATCTCTGCCTCTATTTCAACATCAAGGGATGGCGGTGGACGTTTTGAATTTTTAGATGCAATCTTATGGCGGACAGCTACTGCCACTTCTACTCTTTCTAGTCCTAATAATATTCCTAAAGCCAATATAGGAGAATGAGGTTTCCAAATCGTAAATAATCGTTTAATTAGATGTAGTATCCTAATCTGTGGCTCATTGAATAAATGTTCGGTTGTTATTAATAAATTTGACAATGGAGTAATTAGAAAAGGACGATTAGCATCGCCAACTAACTGCTACGAGTATATTATCTCCCATTTGATCATTTTTAAGTGTAGCTTGCGTTGTACTCATTTTAAAAATAGTGGAGTCAGGCGTTGAACTAGATCACTGACAAGCAATATTTCTTATACCAAGAGAAGCATTATAAATGCACTGCTTATTTTTTGAAACATATAATTTTCTGTTGCGATATATTTCAATATCACCTCGATCTGGTGATTGTATCTTAACGTGCGTACAACCTATTGGACCAATACAACTTGGAAACTTCTTTCTTATAGAAATCTAAACGCATCTTCCTAGTATTTTCCTCAATTTCAGGAAATTTAATATACCAACGCCGAGCTATTTTATGCAACCTTCATAACAAAACAAACTTTTTATAGCACTTGATTAGTCCAATTTACGTTTATAAACAAGAAGTAGATAAAAATGGCAAACGTATTAGAAAAACATTCAGTCAGTATAATTCTTTTAAGTCTGCTAGAGTCTAAACTGCTGAACCTATTGTTATGAGTCAAATGTCTAAGTATTCAACTTAATCTGTTTTTTTTTTTTTAGATCAATTTATATATATTAACGTTCTGGCTACAACTACTCTACCACTCAACCAGGACACATCAGAGAAGAGCGACTAGCCATGTTGCCTCTCGCACAAACGCGGTCTGCTAGCTAGCATTGCTAACGTCTCGGCAACACGTGAAATGCCACTAAACATCCATACTCTAACTAGGATTCCAACCCAGAATTCCTTGGTCTCAATCCTAACACATCGCTTTGATCCACTGAGCCAACACAAACGTCACTTGGTATATATCTGAAAAATTGGGAAAATCACATGGTGGGTAGCGCACACAATTTTATTGAAATGAAACTCCTGTTTTCATGAAACGATTCCCTAAGCCTAAAAGTGGCACAGAATTATTTATTTTATTGCGATATATTTTATGTATTATAATATATGTATAGTGCGAATTAATCGAATTTTTACACTTCTTAAATCAATTTTGTTTGTATAAATGCATATTGTTTTTGTATTTTAAAATCTTGTGGAAGAAGTTCCAGTATAAATGGAATTTGCCTTAAACAGTAATTAATAAGAAATAACTAAATCTATTTGATTAATACAATAATAATTTATGTCCCAATTAACAATAAAACCACAAAGCAACACAGCTCAGAGTGATTTTATTGAATGGAATTTCCATTTCCAAATTTACCCCTCTTTGTTCCTATCTCTCGCATCCTAATGCGAACTGCCAGAGGCGAGGCCTTGTTCTCAGCTTCATTAAGCATCACCTGACACCCTCTAATTATGTATTTTGCACCACGTCAGTAGACATGTTGTTCCCCTATAGAAAATACCGCAGCCTGAGGGATGTATAAATATGTAGAACAGTATTTCAATTTTCTATCAACATTAATTTTTCTCCAGGGACCTTAAGGGAGGAAGGAGACTTATCGCTGGGACGATCAGTGATAATTTATATAACTTTTTTATAGTTTACAAATTTCGGTCAATTGGAAAATATACCGGGTTGTTTGTTCATAAGCATTCCATAGCACACTATACTATATTTATTTAGTTTAATTATTGTTGTATGGAAATGTTTTTTTAAATCCCATTACTTTTAATTAGTTGATATATAGAAATAGGTAAATGCATTGTTTAGGAATTATTGGAGCAAACTTCCACTAATAAGGAAATATCTAGCTTCTCTATATCTATATTGATGTTCTTCTGATAGCGCCAATATAAATGCATTAGGAAAATCAATGATTGTAAAGTATGTTAAAATAACTAACTTATTTTAACTAGTATTAGCAAAAGTAAGTTTATATATCAATTTTTTCAAATATTTATAAGGATCGGAAGTAGTTTTAATATAGATTATGCATAATTTTTGTATTAAAGTGTTTGTTAATACTTTTTTGTCTAATAATAAAACTATATTCACCACTAGGATACAAAAATGTATATACGGTAAGTAAAAATTTTGTATAATGTTGAATAAGGCAAACAAGTAGTTAATTCTCACATATAAATAATAATATAATATGTAAAATGGCTAGTAAAATTTTTAAAAAAATTACAAACAAGTATTAACACAATAAGAATTACGTTGTAGACAACCAGTTTTAAAATTGTATTCAAAACTTAACTCCTGCGTGGTGTATAACGTTTTATCTGCTCCCCTACTGTTCATGAAATAGAAAATCATATTTTACATTTCTTGATTAATTTATTTTGATAGTGATAATAAGTAATTTTTTGACATTACTCAGTAGTCAAGTAGTCTGCTTTGATTTTGTTGTTACTAAGGAGTTGTGTACAAACGACGCTTAAATAAAAAGGTGTAGTTTTGTGGCTCTGAATTATTTTTTCCAAATGAGTGAATTTCAAATAGAAAATGCCTGCGCAGGTTTATTTTCCGGAAAGTCGAAAGGGCGCTACGAACGAGCGTATGAAGCATTCAAGAAATGGTGTCAGAGCAAGAATACTGGCATTTCTGAAATGTCACTGTTGGCATATTTCATGGAGAAATTCATTTATTTGCCCAAGGGAGGTAAGTAACTCACTTACCTCCCATCGCCAATAGCAACAACCGGTAGAATCAACTTACCTGCTTGAAAACAATGTGACAATAGTCTACTTACCATAGTGGCAGCAGATACAATTAATTTATGTTCTAATTACCACCTTCTAGAGCAAGCGTCTTGCCGCGTTTTTGTAACTATTATATCGTGTCATCATTCTGAGTGTGTTTAAATGTTGCTGTCAAATATTTTGGTTTGCTGAAGAAATCGCCATGCCTAGTATTATATAGCTTCCTTAAAGGAACACCCCCTACAAAATAATAATTTCTTTTCAAAAAAAAAAAATCAAATTTCCACCCCTTTGTAGGTTGAAAACAACCTCCGGTGGTGGTTACACAACCCTGGTCACCTACCACCTTCCTGAAAGAAACGCCTTCTACAAAATATTATTTTTTTTCCAAAAAAGTATTTTTTTCCCACCCCTTTGAAGGGTGAAAGCAACCCCGGGGATGATTACATAACTCTGGTCACCTGCCACCTTCAACACAGAAACACCTCCTGTAAAATATCATTTATTTCCAGGAAAAAAATTATCAATTTCCAACCCCTAAAGGGGTGGAAGCCTGGTATAGAAATGGCTGAGGTCAAATCCCTCGAGGGACCTTCTGTTCTACTCGAGGAATAACAGTTAGTCGAAAAACTGGGGAAAATAAACGGGTTCACGGAAAAGGCCACATTGGGAGTGGATTTTGGCCAATTTGAGGGGGTTACCGAGGTGAAAAAATTGGTTTGACCCTGAGAGATTCAGCACCCTCGAAAACGGAAGGGGGGGGAGATTACCTAGTCCGAATCGCAAACATTTGCTACTTCGACCTACTCATTCAATGGACTAAACGTTATCTTTACATATCCATGTTCTGAAATGCGAAATGGTTCAATGATCTCGAAAAAAATTAGTATTATTTATGAGGGAAACTTTAGGCCAGTTGTCTAAATTATATGCTTAGTCTAACAGTCCATAATCGATGCCAAGTTTGAATGATTCAGTTTTGCCATTTTTCCACAACATTTCAATTTCAAATTTGTGACCCGGGTAGGTTTCGCCAACATGATTTTTTATTCCTGTGACACTGGTTCTAGAAGTTACACCTTATATATATTCAGGATTAGCAGTGAACTTGGAAATATTTTGAGTTCTTGTAGCAAATACTATAGGTTTTAGATTTATTGTAACGTTTTCCTTTGTTATTTGTATTTTTTGAGAAGCAGCCATTGGTTTTTGTAGTAACTGGATTTGTCTCGTTTTTTTTAGATTGTTTTATTGCAATGGGTTTTTCCTTAATCATAGATGTTCCTTTATTCATAGATGCTTTTTTGTGATTGGCACCTTATCACTACTGTTTTTGTTTATATTAGAACCAACAGTAGAATTTACACTAGTCCACTCATTAGTTGATGTTGATTTATTTGTCATAACTATATTATTAGATACTCACTGATTATTTATAGAATTCGTAGAATCACCGTTTGTCAATGACATAAGCGCATTCACATATTGCCCAAGCAACGAACATGCTACTCAAGGCGCACATGGCTCGTGCCACGGTTTATTACGGCCAGTGGAAGATTCGAGTAACCGCTGAGAAGTTGGTTGGTTTCAGTGAAAACAAAATTCTAACGCCAATGCCGATCCGTGGAAACAAAATTCCAACCAAAATGTGCGTGAAGTAATGGGGTCAGACTGGACCAACTACTGACGTTTAACACGCATATAAATGAGACAGTACGGACGGTCTACTTCCTGTCCAGGAGTCTGTATCCACTCATAGTCAGGGGTAGCAGACTTATCCGACAAAATAAAAAATTATTGCACACAATGGTGGTCAGGCCCTCCATCACATACGCGGCGCTGGTGTGGTGCAGCATACCGACCACGGCAATGAGAATACTAAAAGTGCTCGAGCACAAATTTATGCGCCTTATATCAAATTCTGGAAGGTACACCTCCCTTAGAGACCTATACGCACTTTGCCACGACATCACCCCAATAACGGACTACGTCCAGGATATCTCCCAGAAATTCTACTCTTTCAGACTGGGCGATAGTCCGTTAACAAGAAACATAACACAAATTAGACAGCATAATGACCCATTTCGGATTAAACACATCCTACCTTACCAGAATGATCTTCCCGCAACCTCTTTACCGCAACTTCAACAACTATAACTTTCGCTTACCTTATCCACCTTATTGATATTCCATATCTTTACCTACATCTTTAAATCCTGCCTGTCCCCCTCTTCCTTTATGTTTGTTTCTTTTTGTCTCATTTGTTTCCTGTTTTGGTTTTGTGCATTTTTGTCTCTAAATTCATTTTCCATCAAAGTTTTATAACAAAATCAAAATTTTCCGAAAACTAACATTTTTAAAACCAAAGTTTAGGCAAGTCTATGCGCAGCTCGGCATTTGCACGTTTCGCGGATGGTTCTTCGTTCAGATTAAGGTACCAGCGCGCCAATATCCATTGGCTGGATGTCGGTCTCGATAACTAGGGCCGAGTAGGACTATTACACTTTGCACCTAGATTATCTCTGTAGACCTGGACCGGCCTTCGTGATAGGTGGGCCCGCGTACTTCTACCAGACCCAGCTCACAAATGTGAGATGTGTCGTGGTATTTTCTGCGGACCTCCCCTGGTCCTGGCTGTTGAACCTCACTGGCTGAGGTATCTTCTGGCGCTCTTCTTGTCTTGATGTTTTCTTTCTTCGCCAGCTTGTCACCCCCGGGGGTAGTCATCGGTCGAGTTGGGTTTAGGAAGTTTTGGCTGGGACTGACTGCCGGTACGTAGGACATCAATTGATATCCTACCCCGGATCATCGGAAAGGTAAGGATGAGCTGTGTAGCTCGGGAGTGTGGAGACCTAAGTGCTTCTTTTAGCACTTTCGGTCTCCACGGAGCAGGTAGGACAACGGGCGTCGGACGGTATGTTGTCTGACGCCCGCAAGGAGGAGTGGGTTAGGGTTGAAAACGTCATGTCTCTGGTAGTGGTGGTCCGTCCTGGCGTATCTGAAGGTACCAGCGTCAACAATCAAATTAAAAACAGTGAAGTGCGCGAGCTAATAATAAAATATGTAGTTTTAAGTTTTGTTCAATCTGTTTTTTAGATGTTTGTAAATTTTATTACCTTTTTAATCTGCATTCTGCAGAAGGAGCCTAGGTATAAGTTTTAATTGTTTTAAAGCCGTGCTCCCGGCCCTGCAATCCCCTACAGCGAACAACGCAGTGGTTGGCACGGTCGGACCCGGGTTAGGCCTTGGGGAGGTACTTGTTTGTATAAGCTAATGTCAAATAAAAAAGTATTGAATTGCATTGAATTGTTTGTCAATAGGTGGATTAGTTCTATATTTGATTTTGTTAACATAACCACTTCTTCTTGCAAACTAGATATTTTTGAGTTAAGTTAATGTACTACCTTTTTTACAATGTCACCAAACAAATTTGTTGACATCATTATTTAATAATTCTGAGAGATCGGTTTCACTATTCTCATTTACTCTGTTGTCACAATTCTTTGATTGAACGTAAAAAATACGTATTTCTTTTCTGTTATAATTTTGAATACAATTTATCACCACACGGCAGCTGGCTTGCTCATTCGGTTCGATGCGCCTTCATATTAGAATATTCAGAAAAAGAACGTCAATACAGCTATAAGAGAGTTGGATAGTTTCTTATTAGTGAATGCGTTTGTTAATAACTTTTAACCTAGTACTTTTGTATTGTTACTTTCAGAGGAAGGACGCTAGTTTAAACACAAGGAACCTAGTTCTCGCTCTCAACCTCACACAGAGGACTAAGACAACAGTGAGAACGAGACACGATGAAAGTGACCAAAGACTGTGATCGACACTGAGAATTTTGTCTTCACTTCATGCTCTTGTTCTTGGTTTAAAAAAAAAATGCAAAACCGAAGGAATATATTTTTATATAGAAAAAACAAAAATAAAATAACGAGATTAAGAGTTAACAAAATACGTAATTAACGTAAAATAAAAAAATATTATATTTTAACTTCAACTTAAGCCTAAACCTGATTCTTGCGGCCACAATTTCTGGAAGTATAGCTTGTATTGTGATCAATATACGTACACTGTTGCATCCCTGTAGTCAAAGAGTTTCCGATATATTAAATTAAAATCAATTTGCGGATATAACAATTTGAAAAGCTCGAGGTTCTACTAAGAAACAATTGCAGACAACATAAATTTATTTTAATATTTTTGCATGTAGAATTTGCATCAGAAGTTGGTAATTAGTATTTCTGGAGGCTCTGGTGCCGAAAATGTTCGCGTATTTAAAGAACTAGCTATAGAGAAAATTGCACTTTAAGCAAAATAACGTACAATGCATATTTTTTGCAAATATCTCAGTAAGTTTTAGATTTAACGAAAAAATCTTGCAGATCAAAAGAAAACTTATGAATTGGGGTTACATTTGGTATTTTGAATAGAATTAATAAAGATGTGGAAGTTAAATGATAACGCCCGAATGTAGTTTAATTGCTAAATATCTCGAAAACTATGGATTGCACTTATCTTTAATATACCGAGGATAAAAACTGAATACTGTAAATTAAGCTTCCAAATGATTTCTGTGGGATAGAAAACAAAAACGGTATTACTGAAACAATGTACATCCTCATAGTGCTTAATAAAAATGAAGAATTTGTTATTGTAATTAGGTAGTACTGAAAATAATCTTTAATTAAAATATATTAACCAGATGCTCAAATACTCGACTGAAGCACTTGCTTTAGACAAAATTGCGCCCAATTCACGTCTGCTATATTGGAGCTGTAGTTCTTTTAGAAATTCTATTAGAAATCAAAATATTAAATGCCTCATATCGTTGAATGTAAGGCGACTATAGACTCTTAACCTAAATTCTATTCAATAGTTTTTAATTAGTTTCACAAAATTTTCGTAATAGTACGAAGTATGTGTTGATGTGCTGTATCATTATTTTGTAGTGAGATATCGATTGTATAGATTTATTTCGTTTCAAGGTATTTTTGTTTAGATGATGCTCATAATCTTTCATTTGTGTAGCATTTGACTGTCGTTAGTTGACAGTCACTACAGTAGATGATTTATCAAAGATTGAAACACAATATAATTAGCTTTGATTAAAACAGTTGTTTAAATAATGGCAAGCACAGTGAATTGTACATTATAACATATTACATATTTGTTTCTTGAGTATACACAGAAATATCTTTTAAATGCTCTAAAATGTTTATTAAAATTATACATGCATGCGCTTTGGATTTATAGGTCCTTGTCAAGAGTAGATGCACAGAATACTACGTAAATTCGAACTCGATAGTTATGTTCTATTTTTATATCTGGTACTATAAAACAGATCCTATAGTACCAAATATAACAGTGATATATTAGTGACAGACACAAATTTACAATTTAGTATTCACCGTGCCTACACTTGACAAGCGCCTAAAAATCCGACACACGTGTAGTGTTTTAATAAAACATTTCGAAGCATTTGAAATTAATTTGTTCATATATTTAACATACTGAACCACGTATTATAAGAACTCAACTCAACTTCAGATCTATTCTGTGTCCTAAAATATTATAAAGCCCTTTTATTTACGTTTTCAAAATAAATTTACAATTCAAGTAAGCTAGTTATTTTACTAATGTTATCACAAATGATACATAATAAATATCTCTGTATGTTTTAAATTTTCAATATGAACCATCAACTTCTTAAACGTGTAGAATACAATTATTCTAGCTTTTGTAAGAAGTTCTTTAAATGCACTATAAGTCACTTCCTGTATACTATTGATATTTAGAGCACGTGAAATACTGTCGCGCCGATTTTAATTGATGCCACATGCAAGAGCGGCCCTGAATCGTTATTCTGGAAGGGGGGGGGGGGGGCATTATTTTCCATCTTCCTAAACAATCATTCGTTCTATAGACCAAGAGAAAACTGCAGTTTATCTGCATAGACCAGCACGAAAGGATGATAATTACTAGAAATGAATGTATAAAACGACTAAAAACGTGGCCTCGGTCTACAATGACCCAAGAGAGCTTCGTAGGCTTAGCACTACTTCACATCCAATTCACAAGAATATTTCTATTGATGCATTCAAAGGAAGAGCTACATTTTCAAAGCAAAAGAAAGGAAACAGAGAATTTATTATTTAGTTGATTTTATGGTTTTAGTTTAATAGGAACTTCATATTTGTTGAAAGTTCAAAATAGGTACTTTTGTTGCAGCATTATTGGTATAACTCCATCGGTTCCTTGTGATTTGTATGGCTCGAATGTGATTATGGAACATTCGATATTCTCCCATTGATCACTTTTCCGCTGAAGATCTTTCTAAGTTCGTAAATGAAGTCAAAATAAATGTTTGTAGTTATTACAGGTAGTTACTCTAAATAATTTTCACTTTTGCTGTATAATTCCTTATCAATAATTTTTTTTTGCAGCTGTATGAACCACACCCTAGATTGATCGCCAGTGCTAACAACAGGGCAACTTTATTATATCTATTAATATAGTATACCTGGGCGTTTCAAGATTGACAAGAACATCGGAATTGCTTAGTAATAACTCCAATAATATTAAATTCTTCAGTAAATTAAACAGAAACTTTAGTGTTATTGGCATAATATTCATATTAATGAGATTATAGTATGGATTAACTAAGTGACTAACTTTTTTTGCTCTTTAACCTTTGTCGTTCAACAGATTCTATTATATTTCAAAATATACGCAAATTGTATGTGAATATGTTACTAGCGCGTGATATTACGAGTTTTTTCTTTATAATATCCTAATATTTCTAATACGAGTTTAAATTGTTATCAAATATTCTGATAAAATTTGTTGTAACGAGTAAATTGGTTATTATTGAAAGCGCATTTTTTTTGTAGTATCTTTCTGAAGGCAGCAGATAATTTAATTTCCAGATTATTTCACTGAATAGCAAGAGGTAGGCATACAACAACAATATTATTTAGAAAAAAATATGCTTCAAAAGCAAAAACGCTTTTATTTCATTTTGTAGGTAATCGACTATGGTTACGCTTTAAGCCATGTGCCATATTTTTTGCACTTTCATTATCAAGTGATAGGCACCTTCAAAGCAGCTTGTCCTGCGTTCCCTTTTAAGTGGGCGTGACACCTCTGTATACTTAATTAAGCAATTTTGGTTTTGGCATTCTGTTATACAAAAGGGAATAAGCCAAACTTACAATTACAAAGCTCCGTAAAATACCGTTAATAATTTCAAATATTATTTCATTCCATCTGAGTCAAACAAGCTTTGTTAAAAATATCAAAGTGTTTTTTAAATCACTGATTTAACTTAGGTCAATTTTGTTACCAAAATGAACATATTTGATAGGATATGAGTTCAAAGTATATGTAAACAATGGCATCACTAATCGAAAAATTGTGTTTGTTAAGATGACATCTTAAATAATATTGTATTTTCATTATCCAATGGCAATATACAAAAGTATAGTCGAATATATAAGTTAATATTCGGGATCAATAAAGGAAATGTACGAATAGTCTAGAGATGGACTAAATTATAAGCGAACTTACTGAGGTAATATAGTGATTTGATTCCAACATTACTGCGAAGATCTAAAAGAGGTTTTACTAAACAGGTTTTCTCTGGACAGAAGAAAATCCCATACTCCCCAGCAACGAGATCAATCGGGGATTTTCAGAATATTTCTCCTCTTTTAAAATAAAATATATTGCAGGATGCTTCCATCTGCCAGTTACGGAACTTCCGAAGATTTTCGATTATCTTGAGACATCAACTTCGGATATATTATTATTACTATTAAAAATTAATAACTGATGCTGTATGCTCTGGCTAAAATTAATAAAATAAAGTTAGTTCTATTGCTCAAATGTAAATGGTTCCTTAGTTGCTGTAATTGTTTATTAAACGAATTAGGAAATTACCGAAGGGCACAGAGTATTACGCTGATACGTCGACTTGAAATGCAGTTTAACGGTGAACCTTTGGATGTTGCATAACAGAGTTAGTGAAGTTGCCTGTTCGAAGAGACATGGCGAACAATTCAATGGACAATTAGCACTTGGGAAATGGCAGTCGCATCTATCTGGGTCAAACTATAATTATACCTAATGCCCAACTAGTGCTGCCACTCACTACTAATAAATGAATATTAACCATTGATTGTCTACCCTACTGTACTTTGCATGGACCTAATTCACTCAGGATGTAACCTCAGAAAGACTATTGATTTATAATTAAACTAGATATAATATTTAATATACAATATATAATATATTTCAGGGCACTGGGCAAGCAAAAGTGTCTTGTTCAAATTAATAAATTTAAATAATTACTATAAAGGGGTAACATAAAGGAATGTCATAAATGAAGGAGCGTATTCCTCGTACAAATTTAAGAATATTTTGTCATATAAACAATTGTCATTAGAGCCTTCGTTTACAAAATACAGGGCAAGGCGTTGTAGTTTTCAAAAATACAATTATTTCCCTAAATATCTTTTGAACGAATGTAGATATTTACCTGAAATATTGTGTGTAGAATATATGATTATTATAATATTTAAATTAAAATTAAGCCCCAGATTTAACCAGTGACGTAGATTTGGGGTATGTAGGGTACCTTTATTCATGAAGTTATCGCACGCCACTGGGCCACATTTTTTGTGTGCATATTTTGGATTTCAAATTTAATTCTGAACAACAATGTTCTCTTGACATTTTTGCGCATATTTTACCGTTTTAAAATTATTAAAGTTTAACTGTAGTGATGTATGGTTAGATAAAATAATGTGCCAATTGTATCTTACAAAAACAAGTGGGCATCTGCCAAGCAGTGTTTAGCTCATTAGCGTCCAGTCAAATTTTTTGATCTGAATTGTCGATTTAAATTTTAGAAATGGTTTACTCTCTTGTATAACTGACAGGTATGCATTTATATTATGGGCTTTCTAATGGTAATAATGTAGAAGCAGCTACACTTTATGCGGAGCGCTTTCCCAACCAAGGTCATCCAGATCTAAGAATGTTTGTGAATATTCATATGCGCCTACGGCAATCAGGAAATTTGAAGCCTAATCATGGTGGTGGAAGAAAGGCGACGGTAACAACGATCCAAGGGAGGAAAGAATACTAGAAACGGTTGAGGAGAATCCTAGTATTAGCACAAAAAGAATTGCGGAAATGAAACTCGTGAGTCACATGACTGTTCATCGCATTTTAAGAACCAATTTATTGTATCTATATCATTTACAAAGGGTTCAGACGCTGAATCCTGAGGATGCAGTACCGCGTATGAGATTCTGCGAGTGATTTGCACGGAAATGTATTCGAAATCCTTTATTTTATTCTTCTGTATTATTTACGGATGGAGCTGGATTTAACAGGGATAGAATTATAAATTTTCATAATAGCCATTTATGGGCTGATGAAAATCCTCCCGGAATAATTGAGTCGAGGCACCAACAACGTTTTTCAATTAGTGTCTGCGCTGAAATTGTCGACGAGTTTTTAATTGGTCCATTTGTTTTACCTCAAAAACTTAATTGACGATCTTACTTAAATTTTCTTCGAGATAATTTGCCACTTCTAATGGAGTTTGTTCCATTGGCCGTAAGGCAACCTATTTTTTTTATGCATGATGGTGCTCCATCTCATTTCCCCTTGCTCGTACGAGCATATCTCAATGAAACTTATCACAACAAATGGATACGTCGTGGAGGACCTATAGCATGGCCAACCCGCTCCCCAGACCTGAATCCACTAGTTTATTATTTATGTGGTCATTTAAAACAATATGTTTATTCTGTTCCTATTCCCGATGAACAAACTAGGATAGAAGGATAGAAGAAGGAAGCCAGCAAATGCGCCAGAATTCTGGAATATTTGGTAGCGTAAGAACATCTATGAGACAACATACCCAAAAGTGTATTGAGATACATGGACGTCACTTCGGACATTTCTTGTAAATTTATTGCATTAATTTCTTTTTTTTTTTTTGTACATTTATTTAACGTCGGCCTATTTCCGCTACTGAGGCCTAACACCGACGCCTGTAGACGAGCTACCCCCAACCAGGAATTTTGCCGAACCTCTTCCCTTAAGAGGAGTAGGGATCTTTTACTTGCCTAACATTTAATAGACAAGGGACCGACGGCTTTACATCCCCTCCGAAGGATGGTATATCTCCTATACAACCCTCGCCTAAGGTTGTATAGCTTCCGCGCATACACTGATATACAAGCCGCTGGAAGA
Source organism: Leptura quadrifasciata (assembly GCA_963675555.1). Lineage (NCBI taxonomy): Eukaryota > Metazoa > Arthropoda > Insecta > Coleoptera > Cerambycidae > Leptura > Leptura quadrifasciata. The sequence goes on from OY776675.1 coordinate 88,864,645, forward strand.
TGTGTGAGGCGAGAACGCGGTTTCCGTTGGAATGGTCACCCATCCAAGTACTAACTGCGCCTGTCGTTGCTTTACATCGCATACCGAAGTATGTACATAGTAAAGACGCACCTACGCTCGCCCCCCATTAATTTCTTGTTTCGTTTATCTTTGCTAATTTTTGTTTAAATAAAAAATTAAAATTTCTGATGAGTTTGTTTTTCTTCAATTTGGCACGGTATTAGTTAGAAAAAATTAGGACAATAATAATATTAGCTGCGCAAAAATGTCAAGAGAACATTAAAAATTAAAAAAAAAAAAAAAAAAATTAAATTTGAAATCCAAAATATGCACACAAAAATTGGCCCAGTGGCGTGCTATACCTTCATGAAGAAAGGTACCCTACATACCCCAAATCTACGTCACTGGTTAAATCTGGGGCTTCATTTTTTACATTTAAATATAATACTAATCATGTATTCTACACACAAAATTTCAGGTAAATATCTACATTTGTTCAAAATAATTTTATTTTTGAAAACCACAACGCCCTGTATCTTGTAAACGAAGGCTCTAATGACAATTGTTCATATGACAAAATATACTTAAATTTTTACGAGGAATACGCTCCTTCATTTATGACAATCCATTATGTTACACCCTGTATAATTACTTTCCTCTCAATTTACATACACTTCGAATCAAGATTAACTGCGCAAAATTAATTTATTCTAGAACCAGAACAACATTGGTATGTACATCAAGACACTGAAGATCAATATATTTTAGGTGTTTAGTGTACACAGTGCACAGTGCTATTAAGATAGGGAACTCCAACAACGTTTCTCGTGGAGTTACGTCGTCCTGGAAAATATTCCAATGAAGCTTTTTTCTACACTTCTGTACTTTGCCTCCTTGATATTTGGCGAAGGATTAAAAATTATATTTCGTTCGCCATTTTAGATCGTTCTATTTGACACTTTCTTGATAGTTGCATTCGATTTTCTCATATACGCTTTATTTTCACTACCTTTTGTGATATTACTCCGTTGTATATAGAAAACATATTCAATTTAAAAATTTTCCACCATTTTTGGTATTTCTCAATTTCTTTCAAGATGTCGGATTGACCTATGAGTACCATATGGGTTTTGATTTCTTAAGGATTTCATTGAAAATAAGCTAGTATTTTTTCCTCCCACCTGATTACTAGAACGCGATATATTACGCAGACAAGTGGAAAATTCATGTTATGTGTCTAAGTATATCCTCATTGCATCATGTTATTTTGCTTTTTTCTATTGAACTATCTTACTCTATGTTTTTGTGTATGTTCCTGATTGATTTTTATCCTTCCTTGTTATATCTTCATCAACCAGGTTTATCATGTCTGGTATGTTCTCATACGTTTCCCTGTTGTAACTTTAAAAATGATGAAACATATCGTAATAAGGGTTGGCCGTTATCACCTCTCCTTGGTGGAACAAATCTTTTATAAGGTAACAGCTGGCAAATTCTGTGGTATGTTAGATTTCCTCGAAATTTCCTAACTCATATTTTCAGTTAGAAGTCACAATATTAGATGCTCGTAAATAACCGTTGCTTCAACCTGTCATATATGAAAGTGTAGCTATTGATTTTATATTGTATTTAGTTAGTTACAAAGAATTATAATTAAGTTTGGCAACGCCGCTACACGCACACATGTAAAGTCTTAACATGAATGTGTACGCGACCATACGTTCTGTAATTATTACTATTGTATTTCTCGTAATATATATTGTTGTAATACTACCTAGGTGTCTTACTCTCTTCGATAAATATTTAGGGTATCCTACGCTACAAGAACAACATAAAACATTACATGGTGACTGCTGGTAAAAATCGCGTTGCGAGTTGAGAGGTTATGTTTAAAAAGCCGGGTAGTGTGAGGTGAACTGGTGGTAACGCGGACCAGAGCCTTAAAATGTAGGCGGGAAACCATGCCCGCTCTAACCACTCAAAATCACACACGAATATTTTTGACCGACAGCCAAAAAGCGAATCACTTAGCTGACAATTTTGAAACCGTACATAACGCCAACGGACCAAATAATCTCGAGCATGACCGCATACAAAACCTAACAGAACAAATTATTGTCCATGCCGTTGAAATTACCGACGAACAATTTTTAAATATCATGGTCAAGCCCTCTGAAATAACGCAGCTAATTAAAACCTTAGTGAACAAGAAAGCACCGGGGAAAGACGGCATTGATAATAAGCTCCTTAAATATTTACCGAGGAAAGGTATTGTTCAGCTTGTATACATCACTAACGCAATTCTACAATTACAGCACTGGCCTCACCAGTGGAAATGAGCTGTGGTAGTCCCCATCTTGAAGCCGAATAAGAATGCCAGAGTTGCCGGCAGTTACAGACCAATCTCATTGCTGTCGATGATATCTAAGTTGGTGGAGAGGGTCGTCCTGAGCAGAATTAATTCTGTGCAGGAAGGACTTCACATCAACGATGAGCATCAATTCGGTTTCAAGAAGGGGCGCAACACGACGCTACAGATCGTTAGAATAGTTAACGATATCAAGGTCCAATATAACCTCGGGAAGAGCACCACGATGGTACTGCTAGATATTGAGAAAGCATTCGATACCGTCTGGATCCCGGGACTGATATACAAACTACATGAATACAATTTTCCTGGCTACATTATCAAATTGTTACACTCGTACTTGACAGGCAGAACGCTGCAAGTGCGAGTCAACAACAAACTCTGCACGGAGCGGGACATTCGTGCGGGAGTCCCGCAAGGGTCGTGCCTTGCACCAAAATTATTTAATTTATATGTCTCTGACTTCCCCTCCTTTCCGAATACAAAATTGGCATTGTACGCCGATGACACGGCTATGTATGCACACAGCCATAGCGCCCAGGCGGCGAATATGCTATTGAAAGCCCACATGGCTCGTGCCACGACGTACTATGACCGGTGGAAGATAAGGATCAACGAGGAGAAATCAGAGGCCATGGTTTTTTCCCAGAACTTCACGAAAAACAAAATTATTACTCCAATCTCGATCAGGGGGGTGAAAATTAAAACAAAAGAAACCGTGAAGTATCTGGGGGGTTCATTTAGACACCCGACTGACCTACAACAAGCACATAAACGAGACGATACGCAAAGTATACTCCCTGTCTAGGAGTCTGTACCATCTGATGGCAGGGAATAGCAGACTAAACAGAAACAACAAAAAGTTGATTTACACGGCCGTCGTGAGGCCGGCCCTTACATACGCGGCTCCGGCGTGGTGCAGCGCGTCGGCAACGACAATAAAGAAACTCTCAATTCTTGAACGCAAGTTCTTTCGCCTCATTTCCAACTCAAGCAGATACACCTCCCTCAGAGACTTGTACGCCCGTTGTAACGACATCGTTCCACTAGCGGACTTCATTAAAACCACTTCTCAAAGGTTTTATCAACACAAACTTGGTAATAGTCCGCTAACAACCAACATCACACAAATAAGAGAGCATAATGCACCATTTCGGATTAAACACAAATTACCGTACCAGGAGCTACCCATCTTTCGACAGCATATATAGCTATCCGACCCCTTACCAAAATATTATATTTACAGTAAATTTCTTAACCTTTTCTGTTCACTTTAACCGTCCTTTATTTTTGTCAGTTTTTGTTACCATTTTGTTTTGAATTACTCTCTTAAAGTCAAGCAAAACTATTCAAAATAACTACAACATTTCGAACCAAAATTAGAAATTTTATCATAAATTTAACGGCTGGCATAGCCGCTCTCGCTCAGTATTCCATTGCCTCTAGCGGGTTTTTTCGGTGAGTTTTTCCCGTCTCAGCAGCCAACAACCTACTCAATGTTTTATAAGTTAACTGTTTTTTATATTCTTAGTTTAGTTAAGTCACCTGGACATTCTGTTTATCGCGCCCTAATAAACTTGCTACGCAGGTAGGAGTAGGGCCTTAGATTTTAATTATTTTAAACTCTATCTCGGTCTCGCTCCGTTCCAACCTCTCAAATACCACGGTGCCCTCGTACCCTGGATATTCGGCTGGATCAGGTGCGAGTATCCGAGTAGATCTTTTGTACTTTTAACGACAAATAAATTTGATTTGATTGATTTGATTGGTGGTAACGCGGAAATACGCGCAGAATATTTGTGTTTATTTTGATATTAGTACGTACAATTTAATCAAAACATGGCAGAGCAGTTAAAAACGCCTAGTGAAAAAAAAAATAATTTGTATTTGCTTGCCAGTGGGAAAAGTTCAAAGCCTGATGACATTAAAGTGGCCATACTTTTTAATCAACTAGGTGACGAAGGACTGCAGATTAACAACATATTTGAATTTGACTCTGAAGGCGACAACAACAAGCTAAATGCAGTGTTACAAAAATTCGACGAGTATCTCTCGTTCGGCACTGAACATATAATCATGATTATAATGAACATAATCATATGATTATCTAATCAGGTTTGGTACGAACGAATGCTACCAGCGGACAATCTGTGCCCGAGGGCTGTTGACAATCCTTGGTCTGTGTCAGCGAACGTAAACATAACCTCAGAAAGTTGAACGATGAGCATACGCAAGGTAATTTTAGTGAGTATTATTGGATAGTTATATTTTACGTTCTGATGCACCTAGTTCTATTTTGGGTCTTAGTGCTGCACACAGTCTGGGAATTATAAAAGACAGTGACTTACTAGAAGTGAATGAACTTTAAAAAAATTAAGAATCGGTAGATGATGTAATCAAAATGTATAAACAAGAGTTTTTTACGGATATCGGACAAATTTCTAAAACATACAAAATTAGACAAAGAGACGATGCGATACCACGTGTTTGTGCTTCCAGAAACATTTCTGTGGCGTAAACGCTTTAAAAAGCATAGTTAAGGGAAAACTTGATGAAGTGGTTGCGGAAAAAGTAATTGTGCTTGTAACGGAACCGACAGACTGGTACATCCTCTTGTTATTGCCCCGAAGGCCAATGGAAATATTCGTTTATGTATGGATTCTAGAACACTGAATATACATATTAGACGGGAATTATAATACTTGATTAAAACTACTTATTTGTAGTTTTTGCTTAATCCGGCCGAGTGGATTATCTATATCGCACTTGAAAGATTGAAGCATTCTTCCTACGGCTCAATCTGCTTTCTCGTGTGATATGGCTATCATATCCACTCTCGTTGCACAAAGTACTATTTCAATTCTGTTATTGATTTTGTTACTATTCATCTAAAATTGTAGACAACAATAATTACTGTATTAAAAAGACTTCCCATATGGCACACTTACTTGCCTTAGGGCAAAAATATTGCTGTTTAATTTTTTCTCAGTCAAAATAATTAATACTATGTCCACTGCAGATCGAAAAGTCATACTTGTCAAATGAGAATATGAACTTCAAGAAATGAGATATAATAGTATACGATATGCCAATACTAAATATTGCGACCTATTTATTACATACACTAGGTATAAACATATCAATATTTAAAAAATACAACAAATAATTAAAGGTTATTGAAACGTCGTATTCCCTTTAATAAAACAAAAATAATATATCTGCTCAATTATTCAAATTGTAATTATCGAAAATACCTTTTAAGGACATGGAATGGAATGGAATGGAATTAGTCTGACGATGGTTCATAGGAATATACTACACATACCTATGCATAATTGTGCAAATAAAATATTTTCCATTTATAAAGTATGCACACGAAAATTATGAAAATATACTAAAATAATATTGTGGAAATGTAAAATATAGATAAATACATAAAAAATATATTAAATATTTAATCAGCTGAATCCAAATGTAATAAATAAAAATATTGTGATCAACAATTATGCATATATATCTAGAATTCCCATAAAATATTCATAATAACACTTTTGCCGAATTTATTATTTAATACACTGTCAAAATATCTAAATCATTAGTATACAATTGCATAATGTCAAAAATAATACAATTACCTACGAAAAATAATAAAATAAAAGTAATGGAATTCTGTGAGAATATGGTTTTGTTTACAAAACATGTTCGGTCTCCCTGCATAATTAAACTAGAGATATCTGTTCGAATAATGTTACTTTGGAAGCTCTGTAACAAACAAAGGACCTCTTCCCCGAAAATTTGACGTTTGTCTACCAAGCGCCAACAAAAAACAATAACGCATTTTTTCCGATTTACTGCGCTTTATTGCTCAGCTCCATAAGGACCCAGCAAAAATTTTATATACTAAGAAAAAGCTGCAGAGGGGTAAAATCCATTTCAAAATTACTTTAATGGTTCTGGAGATCAGCGAGGTCATATAGAGTGACAAACGTACGGACGGACTGTCAGACAATAGGCAGCAAAGTGGCACTTTCTTATATACTTTGTAATGTACTGCTCTCATTTTAATAGCAGACCAAGGGAGCAGATAAGTACCAGCGGTCCAAAAACCGCCACCCTAACTGCTTTCGTGACATCTATGGGCGTGTTTATGTTACGTCACGGTGGTGATCATAGTGGCATTGGGTTAAGACAGTTACGAGGAACGAGGTACAGGGAGGAAAACCGGTCACTCGGCCATGTCTATGATGGTGTCACGGCAGTAGTGAGATGCTGGTGGTTTTTGAACTGCTAGTATTAACCTACGCGCGTCTAGTACTATATTCTAATGAGTGTTCAAATGGTTTGGCGTTTTGTAACAGTGGTTTTTAGGCGCTAAAGATATTGATTCCTGGTCGCCAGGACCAGGACCCAGCAATGGATTGTCTCAATGGACATGACTACACACCATGAAACTTAAAGGAGGTTTTCAGGCGCTCATTGAAGAATTCAGTAGCTCTTAGTCTATTAGTTAATAAAGACAAAGAGTTAGTTAGCTAACGTAAATTTATAAATATTCTTTAGACATTTCTAAAGCAACAGTTAAAGCTAGCTTGAAATAGGTAAAGTACAGTTATTTTTGGAATTAAAATAGCGAAGTTGAAAATCATAATAGCTGCTCACTTCACTGGATATAAATAGTGAATAACTGGTATAAACCAGTTATGCCTCCTTTTTGACGTGAATAATACATTCATACGAGACAAGTCAGTATAAGTAGATAATAGTTAAAATAGCTAAAATTACATTTACTGTGATATTGTGCGCTTTGTGTGTAAAGATAAGAATAGGTTGCGGAGAATTCAAAATGCTTGTTTAAGGTTTAGTTACAATTTGCTCAAGTTTGATCATATTTCAGTTACTCTATTAAAGTCAAAATAGATCAGATTTAGTGAACGATTTAATCTGCATATGGCATGTACGATATGTAAAATTCTAAAACATGGTAAGCCTGAATATTTGGCAGGTAAATGAGTTAAAAATAGCGATTTACACACGTGTCCCACTCGTCAGCGTGAACTGTTCAGTGTATCCAAGCATAAAACAGTCCAGTTTTAGCGATTTTTTAATTATAATGTAAAAGTTTATAATGCTTTACCAACTGTCATCAAGTCTCTCTCCACAACTCACTTCTTTAAAAAAGCGCACATAAAATCTGATACTTACTAAAGTCTAGTATGTACACATTTAAGAAAAAAGAATTTTGCTTAACTATGAGCGGCGAGTTGTGAGTGGTATCTGTGTTTCATTTTTATTTTATTTTATTTTATTTTACCTACATTATCCAACAAATCAAAGGACGCAATTACTGAATTGGAAGCAAAGATTGATTACAAGAATAGAATAACATGAATATAGCTAACCGTTAATGTGCATACTACACATAGACAATTTAACACTTATCTAAGATATACAATAACTAAGATGGTTAATATGATATAATATAATACAGGATTTACAAAACACATAACAATTATTGAATTAGTGAATAATGATGAACTATTGATAATGCATGCATGCTTTTAGGGAAGCAACGTTGCAGTTGAAAATATCGATACGATCATGAATGTTATAATAAGAAGAACACATGATTTGAAGTGGGGAAATTTTTTTTATATTTGTTCTGGGCGTGATCAATTTAAATAGATCTGTCTGGCGTGATAAAGTTCTGTGAGCATGAAAGGCATGGTATATTCATTATAATACGGCTGTCAGTGATATTATGTATCAATCTGTAAAGAAATATAAGGTAAAAGACTTTACGGCAAGCAATACTACTGAGAATCTCGATAATAGTTCTGAATGGAGGTAACCAATAGGCGGATAACCCCATCAACTTTAAATGATGAGTATTTTAAGGATCTTCGTTGAATGTTGTCTAAGTTCTCTAATCGTCTTGTAATAACGAGACCATATCAATGATGCATACTCCAGGTTAGACCTCGCAATAGAGAAATAGTTTAAGATCAGTGGCATTACTGAAATAAAGAATATTTCTAATAAGAAAACCTAGTATCTTACAGGATTTTTCAATTATTCGATTAATGTGGTGAGTGACTGATAGCTTTTCATCAAATACTACACCTAAATCAGTGAATGTATCTGGTTTAGAAAGTACACAGTTTTCAAACGAGTAATCATATTTTATATCATTTTTCTTCGTTGTTATTGATAAGACATAACACTTCAGCGGATTGAAGAGCAATTTGTTTTTTACACACCAATTATTTATTATACCTAAAGTATGTTGCATAATTAAACAGTCTTCGATGGATGTAATTCTACAGAATATTTTAAGATCGACAGCATATAAAAGATAGTTCTATGTAATGCCAGTAACAATGTCGTTGATCAACATAATGCATAAAAGTGGGCCCAAATTAGACCCTTGTGGGACATCTGAGGTTGGTAAAACTTCCACCGACTTACGGCCACAATATAAAATATATTGGGTTCTGTTGTTAAGGTAGGATGATGAGGGTGTTGTGCCTTTTAGACACGGTTCAGCCCTCGATTAAAGTAACGTGATGGTGCCGATAGAACATTGTCTATGATCTCCTCTAAACGTCAAATTGTTAAACAGTGGGAAAGTTTTTTAAAGTTGGATCAATAATTTCGGAGATTGTATCCTATATACAATAAACCAAGGTGTAGTTGAAATGATTTTTGAATAAAAATGCTTTAATTATATATATATATATATATGTTGAAATACGTCACACATCATAGGTGTTTTTCTTTAATAGAAATATTTATCGAGGGTAAATAAATGAAAAATTATTTCTAATAATATTTTTCATATGGTGTATTTTGCCATACTTATTTACGTTCAAGCGAGAATGTTTTAATTTTAACATAATTCACAAATTAAAATGTTATTTAAATAATATATTTTTGTTCATTTGAACAGGCGTGACATAGATTTGAAAAGCAAGCTCGTGTTAATGTGCCGTTAAAATTGTATCGATACGGTTCATTTAAAATGCGGCGGTGTTAAACAATTGCGAATATATAAACGAAAAAAAAAGGGATTTTTAAAATAGAATTTTAAAATTTCCGTGAGCGTACACTCACATGCGGTTTTACCTCTTTTACACAACATGTTTAAAAAAATATCCACTGCATCACTGAAACATTTGCAAACTTCATTTGCATAGATGTGGGTAGAAAGCCAATGGATAATGTTAATTATAATTGCGTTTTGACAACATCTGGCATATGGGGTCAGCCACAATTCTGACCGAACGTCACGTCCAGAATGCGACTATTAGTCCGTGGTGACGCCCTGGCGATATCACCTATCAACCCCTCTGTGAGATCGCTTACCGTCACTGTCACTTAATATTCCCCACTTTAGCTCAATCTACATATATTAATAAATACGAGGAGGTTTTTGAATATTTTCCATATATCATTTTCATCGTCGCGAGCAAAATTTGCATTTAGTTGTATCTGTTTGCTGAAAAAGGGGTTGATTGAAATAAAAATCATTCTATTATTAAGTATATTCTTGACTACGCATATCGGATGGACTAAATACGTAAATTCGTGCCAAAATATAACGAGACGTTTTATTATAAATTTGGTCTGACTTTATGAAGGAAACTACTAGGGAATTATTTGAAAACTATAAAACACGTACAAGTATTCAATTCATTTGAATATTTCACTCGCATAAAAAATTCTTTCATGTCAGACTTTAATGTCCTTCTGCTGAGAACCGCACTGGAAAGACCATACTTCATGTAATATTATACACACTAATTGGCAGAGCTTTAACTCTTAAAGGAAGATTCTATTTTTGATTTGTAATTTAAATCTAGTTAGGAAGCATCTTTGATTTTTTGAAACAATAATAGTTTAAATATTTCAAAATGTATTCTAAACATTTAAATAACTAAAAAATAATTTAAATGACGTAAAAACATATAGAAAATTTTCTTGGATAAAAAAGGATTTTCCATCTTATAACACAGGAGTGTTGCGTATGGGCCATGGGGCTTTCCGTTCAGTCCATGTTTCTAATTTGGTATATGGAAAAATATTGAACAAGGAGACATACAGAAAGAATGAATGAATATAAATATGTACTGAACTTTACAAAGTTAATATTGTTCAAAACAAAACCGTCAACAGTTGTGTAGTATTTATACATATAACATAAGCATACTGTTAATGCTGTGCATTTGAAAAAGGAGGCCAACTAGTAGTATCATCATGACCTCGGTTACAACCTCCCTCCTTTGATGGACAAACTTCATGGACTATATATAAAAGACAGCTTAAAGCCGCTGCATGTGCCAACAACTGGAATAATGAGGAAAAAACTATATAGTTTTAGCATTTAGGGGCAAAGCATTAGAATTGTTGCAGATGATTCCAGTGGCGCACCAACAAGATTTTAAAGTTTCAAAGCTGCATTCAACTTAGGATATGGTTGATCAACACCTTGCTCAGTTACATAGAACCCAACTAAAATTACGTATATAAAAAGCTGGGGAGAGTTTACAAGAATTTAAAGCTGCGGTGGGGAGACTGACCCAGGATGCACGAAGGCAATTTCAGGAGCAATTGGCAGTTGACGCTTTTGTTGATGGCATAAAAGGCGAGGAGATCAAGCGGGTCTTTAGACTATGTCGGGATAAGGCTAGTATCGAAGCATTGATCCATGCATTTGAGGTAGAGGCCACCTATATGGATTCCTCATGGCACAGATTAAGAGCCGCCTGTGTGGAAGAAGCCCAATCAGAGGAAACAAATTTGGACATAAAACTAAAATATATATATAAGATGTTTACTCAATTAATGATCAAGATAAGTTTTTCAGGAAAACAGAAAACCGATAAAGAAGTGTGAAGTCCAGCGGAAGTATCTGATGTTACCGGTGCAGCAAATGATGCGAGATTATCGACAATGGAAACTTAGTGAAGTATACGCTGTAAGAAAAGGGGAAATCCGCTGCGATAAGACGAAACTGGTATGCTAACGGATACATAGAGAATGGTTGCGCAAGTACTGAGCGAATTATGTTCGCGACCGGAGCCGAAACAAGAACCCCAACCGTAGAAATAGGGGCCAAAAGTGATGAAAAGCTGACAAAAGTAATCCGCTGATAATAGCGGATTATTATAAAATTGCAGGAAAGTGGGATCAAGAGGTACTGTCGCCAGAGGTATCCTAAGGAAATAAATGCCGAGGATGTAAAGAGACAGCAGGATATAGCAAAAGTGAAGATGGTTAAGATAGAGGTTTCGAAGGAATGAAAAAACGAAGTGAATAATGACGAGATTGCACCACCACTGAAGGCAAAATGAAAAAGAATTCGCCCGGAATGGAACGACATTTCGGACAAAAGTGTAGGATTAAAGCTTTATAGGCCCAATGGGATTCCTTAAGGCTTGAAGACAGACTATTACGAAGAGCATGGGAGTTCCCAGATGGGAAGGAAATTATCATGTGGTTGGTGATACCCAGCTGCCGGGTACCAAAATTACTTCGGGAAGTGCACGAAGGAATATCCAGAGAGCATTTTGGTAAAAATAAGACCTTGGTTAGAATACGGGAACGATTTTATTGGATAAATAGCCATCAGGATGTAGATGCTTGATGTCGCAAATGCAAGGGGTCACCTACAGGGAGTGATGACCGAATGAATGCTCATTATGACCGTAATGTCAGTTCAGTAGGATTTAAGTTGGAGGACTCGGTTTGGTCGTACAATCCACAGCGGAATAAAGAATGATTCTCGAAGCCTCGCTCACCTTGGGAAGGACCGCATTTTGTCATCACCCGGATCAACGATGGTTTTTATCGGATTCAGTGTAGTGAAAGTCCAAGATGAAAATACGGTACCTGGGTAGACTGGCGAAGTATGTTGAGAACTCTGAATTGCTTGACCGGGACTTTCAGGTTTATGGAGGAGGCAGTGTTATGTGCCGCCCTTTTACGGAAAGAGACTTAATCAATCCCTGGTGGCAGAGTGAAAGGAAGTCGCGTAGTTGGCTACCGGTAAAACGGCGCCATCTCTGGGCCAACTGGCTAACTACCATTACCATGGATGGATAGAAAAAGTAGAAAGTTCTGGAATGGCATTAGAAGCATGAGAGGTTGTCCCGAACGATCTGGAGTGAAATAGAACAAGCGTCATGGATATATAAGACGCGGATGCAACGCACGAGGTTCAGTACAGTTCAGTTATTGGATGAGAAGTGATTGGACAAGACAAAGGACAGCAGTATGTTGTATATTATAGTAGTGAGACTATAGTAGATGAAAGTTATAACTAGTGTGTTATTGTAAGAACTTATTATTGTAATTTAGTGACAAATAAATTAATGGTTAGTGTTGTTGCAATTATTGCACCTGCGTTTGGAAGTATTTAGTACAGGGTGTAAAGATGAACAGTAAACGCCACGAAGTCTATACTACTCTACTACATACAGCTTCCCTTTGCTCGCCATCACTCGTGGCTTTTACAGTAACATTATGTTTCTGAAATAAAAGCGAACTTATATTATCTGTTAGAGAACATCTTCTGTCTCTTTGACATAGAAGTCACCGGTGAGACGTGGAGGATTTTTCCTAGTAAATATACTCGATAATTTTGTTTCTTAAAGTAATCAGACTTCATTTTTAGATATACATGTGGTAAAAGATCTCAAAATGAAAAATATTAAGATTTGTACCCTACATTAACGCTCGTCAAGCAAATGTTATGACGTGAAAGAAAATGGAATAGAATATAGTTACAAATTTTATTAATGCCATTATCGTGGCCGTGGTGTTAATCCTGAATTCCTTAGTCTTGAAGTCCTTAATCCTGAGGTCCTTAGTCGTAAAACCCTGGAGGATGTTGGAATTTTTAGTGTGACAGTATGATGGACGTAGTTTCCACAAGCACCAAAATATTAGAACATTACACTCGTTTATCTATATATTCACTTTATTAAGCTGTGACGTCTTAATAATAATCCTGTTATCAATCATCCCTGGCAAAGGGTATGCTAGGAAATAAGAAAAACTGATATGATTGAAGTTTGTGCACATTTTTGGCGACATCTATATTCTACAGTTTTGATGTCAGATTTCATATTCTACTGTTAAAGAAATATGCCCGTCATTATATATTTTCTGAAGAGAACATCATTCTTTCTTTGACTAAGGTGAGCGTACAAGATTAATTTATCGATATTTATTTTATGAAATATAAATATTTTTGTTATTTTATATATGTATGTCACGACATCTAGAGCGACGCTACTGAATAATCGCTCTGTGGCTCATATTATTATAGAAATGCATGTGATAGTTAAGTTCAGAGCCAATATTGTGATGCTGCTCACGAAGTTGATGAAATGGTACGAAGTTGATGGAATGGTTTTAATTTCGCTGTTTCTTCTTCATAGTGAATTTTGAAACGTATTGTTTCACTTCATCGTGGCAATATTATTTACCATTCTTCGATTCATATAAGACTAAGAAATAGTTTCTTACACTTGCATCAACGTATTTTTTTATGTCGTTACACAACTATTTAAGACAGTATCCTTTGCTAATAAATGAACTTGATTCTTGCCTTTTTTATGTACTGAATTCGCAGTATAACAGCTGGCGAATGCATGTGCTGTTAGAATACAATTTTCAATATATTTGGAACCTTGTTGTAAATCATTAGAAAAGAAAATTTTTCACTTCTTGTGTTTAGTTGTTTAACTCTTTATCAGTTGTTGCTAAAGTTATGGTCACAATAAGTATGTCTATATGATGGCCAACTATACTACTAATTTATCAGGTACATCAAATTTTTCAATAAAATTTAATTAATAAAAGTAATAAGTAAATAATTATTAGGGTAAAAATTTAAAAATAAAATTGAATTATGTCCTTAAGTTATATGTTTACAAAAAACTCTTTGCATCCCTTTAACAATTTTTTTTATTATAATGTCATGGTCAATTTTAAGCGCAAAGAAGTTAAACATGTATAGAATTGTAAATAGTGCAACTAAAGTACATTAAAAAGTACGTGTTGAACTTTCTAAAGAACTATAGATTTTTATTTATATTGTCATTATTATTGCTACTATTTAAATCAAACAGCATACAATACACATTAACACAATAAAATGTCAGATTATAAATATAATAAAAGCCAAATTTTTTTTTCATTTTTTATTTTAACGCCTTATTCAGATTAACGTCCTGACGGAGTTTAACATTAGCTGTCCCACCACTCAACCAGTGCTCATACACATAGACAATTATACAACGATCATTCCCTACGACACTGCTATCTGTCGCAGCTCAGACTCGAATTCAGGAGTGGTACAGCAACTAGCCGTGTTGTCTCTCACACAACCTCGTCTAGTCCATTACTACCAACTCGGTGACAAATGAAAAAGACTACTAAACATCCATACTCCAGCCAGGATTCGAACCCGGGGCAAGCCTAACATGTAACATTAAGCCGATGACATTCACATTGATTTATTACAACAATGTGCAAATACAGAATTATTATTTTTATTAAATTTAATCATTGTTAAATAAAACTGTAAAAGGGAATGATTCATTGTCTTGTTAAAGTTCACTCTTTTTTTTACATTAAATCAGTATAAGAAATTTCATTAATTTTTTCTATTATTCGTAATCGATTTCTCAGCTAAATAATATCTACTAACTTGTTATAAGCAAAAGCACAATGCACCGTTATACATTACTTGTTATGACTAAGTGTATGAATAGAGTGCCCGTTGATAAGTTTTTAGTATTTCCTCTATAGTAGGTGATCTGTATTTTGCACGTTTTCAGAGATTATCCAACTGAGTTTGAATATGTGAAGATGAATGTACCGTAGTTTCTATTCAAATCGAGAATGGTGCATATTTATACTCAGTTTCATTTCATGAAGTTCGTGATATTTACGACTTTATACAGTAATCAGAATGCTCTATGAGACGTGTGAAGTAATGAATACAGTAATTAGGCTTTTTTAATAACCTCAAATTCTTGATATATACTTTAGATTTTTCTTTATATACTGGGTGGCATAAAAGTACGAGAACAGCAGGATAACTTGAAAAAATACGATTCCTAGAAAAACTCTTTAGATACAAAAGTTGTAGGAAATTTCCCTGGCTATCTGGCGGTGACCTTGCATTTGACCTTGGCTATGACCTTCAAACTCATTTTAAAGTTAAGTTGGTTTTTAAAATGGGACCCCCTACTTTTAAATCCGGAAATGAAACAAATGAAAAATTTTATGTTCGGATATGACCTACGGCACTTACAAAATTGAATTTCAACTGAGTAAAGCAAAGATAATCTTTAGAAGTCAATTTTGTGCCGAAGTGCCGAAGGTCAAATCCGAACGTAAAATTTTCCGCTCGTTTCATTGTTAAAAGTAGGGGTTAAAAAAACTGACTTGACCTTCAAATTGCCTTGAAGGTCACGGTCACGGTCCCATACAAGGTGACCGTCAGATATCCAGGGAAGTTTCTTATAACTTTTGTATTTAAAGTTTTTTTCTAGAATTCGTATTTTTTAAGTTATCCTGATGTTCCCGTACTTTTATGCCACCTTGTATAACAGTGCTAAACTCTTAGACAGAGATGTATGTCCTCAAATATGCATTTTAAAAAATGAATTTAAGTTTCTAGGCTATTTTGTCGTATGTATTTTTTTCTTTCTCATTTATAGATAAAGTGACACAAGCGTCAGCGTCGTGGAAAAATCTAAATTCTCGATTTCGAAAAAATGTAACTTATTGAAGCTCAAAAGTAGTCAATATGTACAAATTGGCATGCCGTCTGTATGTCTATCAGTTTGTCTGTGTGCGATATGTTTTTCTCGAAGGCGGCTCAAATCTGAAATTTTAGTTAACATCTTAGAGGTACAAGGAAGAACGCTATTGAATATTAGTGAAATTGCTGCATCGGGGCTGTTCTGGGCAGGACTAAAACACAATTTTTGGGAAATTAAATTTCCCGTGTTAGATTCCAACTGTGGAATCTAACTTCAGATTTTTGGCTGTATTGTCATGAAAACAATGTTGAAACATTAACTGTATATGATTTCAACAGTTTATAACCTGCAATATTTTGCTTTTGGCCATCATTATGCATTTAAAAAAGTATTTCACAATAAATCACGTTTAAAATAAGCTCTACACGATTTTATAAATTTCTGATCGGTAACATTTTATTCCTTACCACCAATCAGTGTATATTAATAGGAATAGAAAAAACTTGGTTCTGTTAAAATGAATAAGAGTAAAAATCTGCTCTACATAAATAAATAAAATAAATAAACACCACAGAAATTAGACAACCCCCAATTCCAGAAGCCAGGGCTTGTGCGGAAGGGGGTTACACATTGAAAAAACGCGGACATACAACCATTTCCTCCGACAGTGCTAGTGCCGGAGCCAGGATTCAAACCCAGTGGTGCGATGTCCGTGTGATTAATCGCGATTGCCACTTCGCGCCTTAACCCACTCGGCTATCGACCAGACCAGACCAGACATGATTTCATAAATTTCTAATCTGTATTTGGTTATGGTAAATAAAAGCGATTTTTGTTATATTTTATTCTCTACCCTCAATGCACATTAATAGGAGACGTTTTAGACTGTTAAAATAAAAAATAAGGGTAAAAATGAGCTTTACACGATTTCATGAATTTTTAATATGTATTCGAAAGTAAAGGTGGTCAGAAGGTGCAGGGGACTATGATGACGGTAAAGCGCTTTTTGTTATTGTCTGCCAGTTTGGTTTAAGCTAAGGTTATGTTGTTCATCGTAAAGTATGTAGTTAAAAAGAAGAACAAGATGGATGGTCAGGGGGTGCGGGAACACCATATAGAAAATTAGCTTGTAGTGTACATTAGCAGTATTGGGGGTGCTTATCTCTCTAATAAATTTAGTAGTAATATTTTTGAAATTCACAAGTTTTACACTACATCACTATCAAATCTAAGAACATCCCATTTTGCACTGTGCTATTTATTAACATCATTTGCTGTAACATGGGGGCATTCAACACAGTAGAATATTTTTCCTGCAAAGGAGAACTGAAGTGTAATAGCAAATTTAAAAAAGGGGGTAACTTTAATATTGCCTTTGTAAATGTAAAAATAATGACAGTTCCACCCTGAAGATGTTAATCTACATTAAAAACCACTTAGAAAACTACAATGAGACAACTACAAATACGACACATGGTGTATATCTGATCTCACAGTGCCATATCACTGACTAAAAATATGTAACAACTTTCTCACACCGGCACGGTGGCTCAGTCGGCTATTTGTCAACCACTTTTGATGAGATATAAAACATAGTTTTAAAAGTTACCTAGCTTGATATCTTTACCTACCTTTATGTTTTTTTTTTATCAATTTTATTTTTACAAATTTCCTTACCCCTACCCACATAGCTTCTCTCCATGCATTTTCTAGGAGAAACTAGAGGAAATTAATTATGTACCACATACTTGTACTAATGGAGTATGTATCCATATATTAACTTTAATAAAAATTGTTGGTGCGGTTTTGTATTCTTTCTTTTTGACTAACTTATGAAAGTAGTTATCTAAATTGTCCATCTATCTATTATCAAAGTTAGTCAAATAACTGTATGTGATTTTCTGTTGCCTGTTGTTGAAAACCGTTAGAAGCTATCGATTTCTAAGGAGTCATAAACTAGTATTTAAACAATTTTCACAGAATAATTTGCCACTAAAAAAAATTATCAAATTATTAAAAAATAATGTTAATATAGCGAGAACTCTGGAACCTACGCTTTAATTCAAATTTAATAAACCGAAAATGAAATAACTTTGTGGCCTGGATCCGCGGATTAATTTAATTTTCCTCTAATATACTAAGACAATATTATTCATGGCTCCGACAAAATAGAGCAAAAAGTTATGTTACAAATGATACTTTAATTTCCCTTAAGTCACGATAACGCTATTATAAGCGTAGAAATTTCCATAACAATTAATAACTTGAAAGTCTAATTTAAATCGAGCTTAATCCGATTGAAATGGGGAATACTTGTGGAAATTAACAAAATTTTGTTAGCAAAACCATGTTTCTCATCTTCCGCAGTGTTTCCTATTGGGGCTCAGTCACAAAATTACAAGAGTGCGTATAAATATGTAAATTGGTGAAAATTTGCTTTGTCCTACATCAAAGTTGGAGGTGTGAGGGTCCAAAATAAGAATTGATTTGAAAAGAGGGATACATGTTATTGCATCTCGATATGTAAATATGGATTCATATGTCCTATAACAGCGGAGTAGAACAAGGCATCTTTTTATTGGATTTATGTCTAGAGTTCTATAATACTCAAATATATCATTTTAAAGTAGTGTGCAGTTTAGAAATAGATAACATGAAACGAAAGTGAGATTTGATTATGCGGTAAATCAGTTATATTTCTAAAAAAGCCTTATCGAAGGCACTTTAATTTTTTAGTGAAACTGGAAGCATTTATGTAGTATTTTTCAGTTGCTTCAATTAAAACTAATTGTGAAATTAACATTTCTATTTGATAACAATAATAATTACAATTTATATTTATAATAGTATTACAATAAAATAAAAATAACGAGACACTAGAAAACTTGCATGCTGCTTAATAATAAATAATGAATTTAATTTTATAAAAATAATAATTTACATATTCATAAAATAAAACATTTAGTTTAAATATAAACATACTATCGGTTAGTTTTCACAGCTGCGGATTGCGAATTTCCGCTTGCGGATTTTTTTTTTAATTCGATATACGCGTTCCAGGAGAAGTTAATTTGCTAATTTAACTTCTAGTTGAAAGTGAACGAATTGTCTTACGAACATTTCGCTACACCTGCAAGAAAGTTAGACTGTTTTAGAACAAATTTTATAAAAATTCGCACAAAAAAATTCGCATTCCGCAACTATCTGAACGGGGCTTATATCTTAACATGTCAACTCTTTAGGAAATAAATAAGCAAGAAAAAGGAAGTAGTCACGAAACATTACCCAATAAATAATAGTGTTCAACTGATTAGTGCTTTTTGCATTTATCAAATAAAATATCGACAACTACTGGAAGCGGCTGGAACCTCCACAGTCGGTGGATCTTTGAAGCCGAAAATGCACTAAATTGTGTGTTCCAATTCAAAAACATTCTGGTTAACCTATAAACATTACAGATTCGTAAAATAATAAACTTAAAATTGGTAAAGTGTTAATCTATAATAAATTCACCAATGTAGGTACAGAAAGTATTTGATATTGCTATTGTTACACCTACCTTTAAAGTTTGTGACATTCCACTGGTACACAATCACATAATTTAAACGTTTTCAATACGCATAAAATACTATTTAGAAAACATTATTGTGACGTAAGTCGACGACTAAAATGTGTTGCTGGTTTCAAATTCGATTTGAATACTGGAGGCGCCTTGAAAAAACTCAAATTCGGATTATAATCAAAATGTAGGTCTTGAAGTCAGACAATTACAAATATATCCGAACTGACATGCCGTTGTGTGTCTGTCAATCTATTTGTCTGTCAGTATATCAGTATTTTCGGTCTGAATAATAAAGATAAATTAATAACTATAGTTTTTAGTATAATATATTTATTTTAGACAATTATTTATACTTTATTTTATTAGAACGCGGGGAAAGTAAATGAACGTAAATTAATAATTAAAGTTTTTTTATAATATAACAAAATAACAAAAATAAGCAGATTAAATTTTTTAAAACGTAATTTTACTTAATAAGTAGATTTTACATCAACTCTTATAATTATTGGAAATATTAAATACACAATAATTGTTACAAACATTATTCGGATATATTGTTGATTCTTGGCGTTGTTCAACTTCTGTGAATTTGTTTTGCCTATGGCTTTGACCAAGGCTTCGAATGTTTCATTTTCATTCCATACTTTAAAATTTTTATGATACTCTTCATTAGTAAGAGCAGCAGCACTAGTTTTTTTTTGTGGCATCTCTTTGCAATTGCCGGCGTTTCGCATCATGCGAGTTCTTGCTGTAGTAAACTCAACGTCTGAGAAAGGTTTAAATTTGAGCTGATATTTGATGACGCACATTCTTTGAAGTTGTTTTGCCGATGAATTCCACATAACCTGAAATAATATTGTATTTGTGAATTCTAACCTCTCCATCTAACAAAAATATTTTAATGGTATTTAAATATTTAAAATAATTGACAATTTTTATCACCTTCACAACAGATTCTTTATAACCTAGGGTGTTTGTTTTCTTCATATTAAACCAGGACTATGACAGAGGTTCCTCCTTCAATTTTGAAGATTCTAAAAATTGTTTCCATATAGTTGCCTTAGATCTTTTCGTCTTTGTTGGAATTAGTCTGTCCACATCTTTTCTGATTATCTCAGTATTTTCCTGTCCAAAATGCGACATTTCTCTGAAAATCGGTAATAAAATAATTCACACCAAGCTATCAAAATTTCTGTCAGTGTAATACGTCAAAATGCCAGTCAAGGTCATCTTATTTATGCATCAAATACAACCCCGACACCAGCCTACAAGACTCTGCAAACATTTCTGAAGTTTTTTTTTGTCAAGTAATTTTGGTCTAAAATTGTCTTACCGAATCTCCCTCGCTCTCTCAAGTGTGATATATCGTTGAAATCGGAATTTTAACTGCTTTTCAATGGTTCGCCAAACGGCACTAAACAATCCGATCTCAACCAAAACCTTTTCAGATTTTCTGGAGCACTAAAGAAACCCCCATGCAAAGGTTCATCCAAATCCGTTTAGTAGCTTCGGCGCTATCGTGCTAACACACATACATATACAAACACATACATACACACACATACTGGTTCATACATAATTATCGCATCTATGAATTATCCTCAGTTATGGCCTCAGTGAGAGTAAGCCTACTGCGTAAGAAAGGGAAAAATTGGCAACACGGCGCACTAGGTTTGGTGTGTTTACACACGCTATTTAAAAAGTTAGAGTTCCGTGCAGCAACCTCACTTACGACCTCATGTCATAGCAAATACATCTTGGTATGTGTGCAAGATGATGTATCAGTAAATACCACAATGCATGGATGCCACAGCAAAGTGTTATATATGCATGCGTGTTAAGGATGTCATAGCAAATTATTATCTAACTTTGTGCACAAACATGCCACAACAAATAATTGTTAGTAAGTGTGTATGAAGATGTCTCAACAAGTACTAAAATGCATGAATTGGATGTCAGAGCCAAAGTGTAAACTATGCATGTGAATGATGTCAGAGCAAGTTATTATCTACCTAGAAAACAAAACGTGGGATCTCAGACTTACCCCACGCAATGGATACCAAAGCCGTGGGTCAAGAGCAACACTATTTTGGGTGGTCTTCTTCAAAGTTGTCTTGACAACAGATCCATATTTGGTAAAATGTGGAGCTTTAACGATTACCAAAACATGGGCCCAGAACTATAGCTAAATGCGGACCCATAAATGTATTAGGTATGACCTACGTAAAAGCATACATACGATGTCCAAAGTAGGTCATATGTAGCCCCACGGTTTTTAGATAATTTATTCCCCATTATTGGCCCATGAAGTGGAGTTCATTTAACTACCATACTTAAAGCCACTCCTGGGCCCAGTTTCAGTCACTGTCGTGGGTATATGCGCGAAAATGTGTGCAGGAAATAACTGTTATACACAGCCTTTTTCAAATTTATGTGGTTATGTTGAGTATTCCTTCTATTTCTAGCTTTACAGATAGTTGAAACTTTTGGTGGTAAATATTTAACCGAAATTTGTATGGCGTTAGCAGATAATATAATCTCCAAGATACTGTAATAGACATTGTGTTTTTTAATATTCAAAGAATTGTTTAGAAACATATATTTGTTGAAGTCCGTATTATTCAAAACATTATAATTGTAATGTTATTACGAGTTGTAATTTTTTCATGAAAAATGTGTTTGGTTATTGTTAACATGCTTAAAGCGGAGTTATTTATTAAAAAATTTAAAAATCTGGAACATTATATACCTGTAGGTATTTTATAATCAACCGTTTTATTGTAATTCAAAAATTACAATTTATTGTATGTAAGAAAATATAAATATATTCTATTATTCATTCAAAATTACATCTTTTGTCTTTATTCCATTCCTTCTGCACCCCAAAGTCTATCTTCGTCGCTCTAATGGTAGCGATTTTGAACGAAAGATAATGTATAGCTCTACCCTAGCCCATAATTGTTGGCCTTACATACAGTCCACATACAGCCTACATTTGACCCATTCTATGGATCAAATACTCCCCTAAAATATTGTACAAAACTTGGCCAATGGTGTGGGCCTAGAAATATAGCTAAATGCGGACACAGTAAAGCCCTACATTTGACCACTCAGTCCCAATTGAATTTGTCTAGAATTGGCCAAACAATGACCTACTTGGTTTTCTGGGTACGTGTGAGCACCAACATCCCACATTAATTATTGGTGTGTGTATGAAGATGGCAAATCGAAATGCATAGATGTCAGAGCAAAGTGTTATATATGCGTGTTAATGATGTCACAGCAAATAATCATCTACGTGTGTGTGCTATGATGTATCAGCAAAGTATTATCTGCATGTTTGTGTCATGATGCTACGACAAATGATTATTACCTGGTATGTGTGTATGAAGATGTCTCAATAAATACCAAAATGCGTGAATTTGATGTCACAGCCAAATTGTAAACTATACATCTGTGTTAATGATGTCACTACAAATTATTATTTACTTGTGTGCACACAAACATGCCACAGCAAATTATTAATTACGACCGTGTACAAAGATGTCACAACAAATTATTATCTACATATGTGCACCAAAATATCACAAGTAATTATTAGTATATGTGTATGAAGAAGTTTTAATACACACTAAAATGCATGGATTGGATGTGACTTATGCATGAGAGTTAACAGTCACAAAATCCTTTGATACGCCGTCGGCTAACAAACTCTACTCACGGGATTAAATAATGAGTCACTTTAGTCCCTATATTATCGATGGAATATGCAGGGTGAGGCAATAGTGCGTCGGACTTCGATATCTCGAGTTCTACGCTAGAAATTTTTTAAAAAATTGCAAGTAAACTAGATAAAAAAGTCTATAACTGGAAATTATTCTCGAACATACAGGGCCAGCCAAGACGAAATTACAGGACCAAGTGCCTTTTTTTAAATGGAATGCTATGTACATTTTTTGAAACAACTTTCTAGGCTCTATTGTGGAGGAAATTGGTGATAAGGGTTATAACGAAAAATTTAAATAACATTTATTTATAAAGGGCTACAGTATTATTATCATTAGTTGACCGTGAACTGTGACTGCCTTGTGAACTATTTATCAATGGTCAATTGTGGGCTAAAAATTTTTTTGAAGTAAAAGATAGTTGTGATCATGCTATTGATTTAATTAAACATTTTTAAACGTAGAATAGAAATAGAATATTTAATTTCCTATACTTTTGTAGTCCGAGTATTCAAGAATTTTAAATCTAACCCTCCTGTATCTTTTGCCCATCGATCAAAGAAGGGGACGCGGATGGTAGCCCAGTGTGTTGGCGCTTTATTCCAATTTTGTTTTTGAATATATGTAAATTTTAGCAGGTTTTTACCGAGTTAGGTTTCCTGTACAAATACAAGTAAAAACAATCCAGAAAACAAACTTAAGCATTAGAAAGAAAAACGACAAAACAGAATAAGCTTCACCTTGGGCAAGAGCTGAAATAACACCGCAATAATTTTAAAATTTGGCAAAAATCTCTCAGTTCAACATTAGCCAACCCGGGTCGCATTCGATGCGAATTACATTGTAACGAGCCGGGCATATAATAAAACTTTTTAAATGAAAAAAAAATAAATAAATGGAACGGAAACTGTGATACCTAGCGAAGCAGACTCGAGCATCGCTTACTGCAAAATGTTTGGGACAAAAGTCGTTGAAAGAGCAACCGGTAGTTACTTTCTAATGCATAGAAGATATCGGCATTAACTAATTCAGTATTATTATTATTTTCAAATTTAGATATTTCTGTACCCCTCGTTGCTGCCCGACACTGACTTTCGTATACGGGAGCAGTTCAAGGACGACCCAATGGTTACTTTCACATATGCAGACTTCATCGACATTGGTCTATTAATGGTAATAAATTATTGAAAACCATAATTTTCTGTACCCCTTATTAAAACCCGACAATGACTTTTTGGGACCAAAGTCGTTGAAAGAGCAACCGGTAGTTACTTTCTAATGCATAGAAGATATCGGCATTAACTAATTCAGTATTATTTTTTTCAAATTTAGATATTTCTGTACCCCTCGTCGACACTGATTTTCGTATGCGGGAGCAGTTCAAGGATGACCCAATGGTTACTTTCGTATATGCAGATTTCATCGACATTGATCTATTTGATAGTAATAAATTAATGAAAACCATAATTTTCTGTACCCCTTATTAAAACCCGACAATGACTTTTTGGGACCAAAGTCGTTGGAATACTAAACGGTAGTTACTTTCTAATGCGTAGAAGCCATCGGCGTTAACTAATTCAGTATTATTATTATTTTTTTCAAATTTAGATATTTCTGTACCCCTCGTTGCTGCCCGACACTGATTTTCGTATGCGGGAGCAGTTCAAGGACGACCCAATGGTTACTTTCGCATATGCAGACTTCATCGACATTGATCTATTTAATAGTAATAAATTATTGAGGACAATAATTTTCTGTACCTCTTATTAAAACCCGACAATGACTTTTTGGGACCAAAGTCGTTGAAAGACCAAACTGTAGGTACTTTCTAATCCGTAGAAGATATCGGCATTAACTAATTCAGTATTATTATTTTTTTCAAATTTAGATATTTCTGTACCCCTCGTTGCTGCCCAACACTGACTTTCGTATGCGGGAGCAGTTCAAGGACGACCCAGTGGTTACTTTTGCATATGCAGATTTCATCGACATTGATCTATTTGATAGTAATAAATTAATGAAAACCATAATTTTCTGTACCCCTTATTAAAACCCGACAATGACTTTTTGGGACCAAAGTCGTTGAAATACTAAACGGTAATTACATTCTAATGCGTAGAAGCCATCGGCGTTAACTAATTCAGTATTATTATTTTTTTCAAATTTAGATATTTCTGTACCCCTCGTTGTTGCCCGACACTGACTTTCGTATGCAGGAGCAGTTCAAGGATGACCCAATGGTTACTTTCGCATATGCAGATTTCATCGACATTGATCTATTTGATAATAATAAATTAATGAAAACCATAATTTTCTGTACCCCTTATTAAAAACCGACAATGACTTTTTGGAACAAAAGTCGTTGAAAGAGCAACCGACAGTTAGTTTCTAATGCGTAGAAGCCATCGACATTAACTAATTCAGTATTATTATTTTCTTCAAATTTAGACATTTCTGTACCCCTCGTTGCTGCCCGACACTGAGTTTTGTATGCGGGAGTAGTTGAAGGACGACCCAATGGTTACTTTCGAATATGCCGACTTCATCGACATTGATTAATTTAATAGTAATAAATTATTGAGTGTTATAAATTTCTTGAATCCCTTATTACGAGCCGCCAATGACAGTTTCATTTGTTCATGTTACATAAAAACATCGTTTTTGAAAATATGCGTTTTTGCTTCATTACAAGTAATATTTTATTTGATATATGATGGAATTTATTTACTTACATAATTAAATGTCCGCATGTCCGCTCAACATTGAATTAGATAGGCAGAACTAGCCTTAAAAGTATAATCGTAAACAAACTCGATACCCTCAATATCAGGCCGTTTTCTGTCTCTCTCAGTCACCTCTCTTTTCAACTTACTTGAGTAGTCATTAGATTTATACACACGAGATTAAAAGTGTATCCGTTAGGGGGCGCTCAAGCTCAGTTCAAATCAGTGATGTCAGAAGTTGTTTTCATGCCCGTGTGATACATCATGAATTGTGACACTTTTTACACATTTTCATTATCCAATACGGTAAATGTTGGTGGGGAAGCAACTACTGTATGATATTCTGTTGCCAAGTCAAAGCGCGGCAATTTCAATTGAAAGAAATATTGTTGTGAAATTACCATTTTAGAGGATATTTTGCTCTGACATCGGGGTGTATGATGTCCTAAGTGGAACGGAGGTAAGAGTACAGGATCATGCACGCACATTATGCCACTGCAAATGCAATACATACACACCCACACCCATACACACACACACACACACAGACATTTTTCAAAAACCACTTTTTTGGGTTCCTGGTACCTCAAAGCGTAAAGATTTGATGTTATCTCAATTTTCGTTTTTGGACCAATTTTGGATTGGCGGCAAACCCCGCAAAAAGTATGACTAAAAAGTAGAAAATAAAAAAATATTAATGTACGAATGCAAGAAAAGCAAGACGTGCGCACTTTGTATATAAGTATATGTATCATCTTTCATCTTTATGTACAATGATTCCACCCATTTCATACAAACATGCATACAATCATACATAGTGCGCACGTCTTACTTTTATCCCATTCGTATGTTAGAATTTTTTTTATTTTTTACTTTTTAGTGCGACTTTTACAGAAAAGCAAGTTTTTTTAAAAAATAATAATTACTGTTCTCGTGAGCGGCCGTAAAAGACTTTTACTACATTACCACTTAGATGAAATGTCAGAGAAACGTTTGTCATAATAGTAATATTTTCCTGATGTTTGGGGAGAAACGTGTTTTTTACGTTTTTACTGCACTGTTTCCAAGATAAATTGTCTAAACAGTCACTTTGACAAAAATTACTTTGCCCTTCGTGACGACAGTAAAAGACATTTACTTAGCTCAGAATGATGAGCGAGGAAGTAAGAGACTTTTACTGCTAGTCAGACGGAATATAGGAGAAATGAGAGTTTAAGGTCACAAAACTTGTCATTAAAGTCAAGTTCTTTTGACGTTCTAAGAAGAAAAAATTTTTTTGAGCCATCATAGTATTTTTATTTTTTAATTTTTTTAATTTTAGTATTTAGTATTGGGTAAACGGAAAATATGAGGAGCTCACCATCATGAAATCAGTTTCTTATGTAACATTTTCGATAAAAAGTAAAAAAAGCTTTCCCGATATTATGGAATACATTTACACTATTCCAAAATTCATTACTTAAAAAAAAAAGAAAAATATTTGTTGAGTTATTTAGTTTATCTTTCTTCGTTAGCCATATCTAGATTTAAAAATACTGTAATAACTAATAGCATATTCGAGTCTGCAGGTTTGCCGAATGAACGAAGTGAGTCAAGCAATTAGAGACGAGTCACAAAGGTGGCTTTATCTCCGATTAAGACATGTTATATTTTTCTTCAAACGTCGATTAGTAATAAAAAATGAAGATAAAAAATTTAGCTGTGCGTTGCTATTAGCAACGGAAGTAAAAGTCCACTCGAGCGGAAGAAAAAGTACTTTTACTTCCATTGCTAATGGCAACGCACAATCGTCTGAAATGTCAAACTTTAATGTCATGAAATGAGTAAGAAATGATTTTCTGACGTTTGAAGAAAAAATATATTTTCTCTTTTTTAGCGTATTTTTAATAATAACATGTTATTTAAATTTTTATTAGAACATTTCTTAGTTCAAAAATTTTGTCTTTTTCAATATCATATTCACTAAATCACTTACATTTTCATAGATAACATTAAAAATTTATAGATGACAACACCGTCTATTAATGAGTAGAATATAACAAGCATAAATTATATTACAGTAAAGTACTCATCAAGCTTTAAGTTGTCAATTCATGTGCTTGAAAAAATATCCGTGGCCGTTTAGATGTAATAAATCCAAATAATTTTCAAAAAGCATTGTCCATTATGTAGATTTCTCACTTTAAATGTTCATAATCGACGTGCACTTAAAATTTATTTTCTCAAAAACCAAACAGTCAATCAAAAATTTCTTCTCTTACAAAGTTAATGTGCCATACTTTCTGATTACTATGACACTTTGTTTATAATAAGCTAGACAGAGTAATTAATAGCAAGCAATAACAAAATTATTCTTTTCGCGTGCCGTTAATGGAGGCAGACTACTAATAACCACGTCTTGTCCAATAATTGAATTTTTATTTTTACTATATTTTTATTATAATATATCTATTAAATAATATAATTATTTCAATAATTACTAATACTGTTATAATTGTGCCAAATTTCAATTTGCTTGATTAGAAGATTGGTACAAACAAAAAGATGAAGTGAATCGAATAAAACCGTGTAAAAAGAGGTTATTTTAAGTTTTTGTTTATCGAATAAAGATTATTATTTGTTCTATTTTGGGAGTAACTTAATTTGACGCAGTTCATATAACAATTGATACAATAAATTTAAACCTCTTATTTCACGCTTATTAAGAAGTCTCATTAACTATGTTGTATCCGTTACTAATTGTAGAATATTATACTATGGACAATCAAAAATTAAATCAACATGTTAAATATTTAAAGTCAAATTCCATTGTAAAGTATTTGTAACAACTTCATTGTCATGGTAACAAAAATAATTGTTCGCAAATTATTGGGATTTTTAAGATAACTAGAAAAAAATAAATGTTTATTGTTTTTGATGATAAAAATTATAAAGTGTGAATATTTCAAATTCGATTTCAGATGATGTTATCAAGTAAGCATTTTATAGCAAGGCAGACCATTCAAGCATTTCAAAATCTGTAACAAAAAATTATTGTGTCACATCTCGAACCTCGCGCACGTCACAAATAAGTGGATACTTGCAACTAGATAATGGTTCTTTTACAGATTTTTTAAGTGATAATGGTTTTTTGATAGATATAATTGAATTTCCGACGAAATAAACTCCAATTATTTATTTTCTTACCTGATAAAATTAGGACAAGGAAATTGGTACTTAAAGTAATACATTATCCAGTAGCTGAAGTATAATTTTAGTATTATTTAAAAAACTATTACGAATACGTTCACCAAAATTAAAATACTATGATAAGTTAAATTTTTCCACATAGCAAGTCTATCAAATTATATCTACTTTGAAAATTCTGTATCCTGTATAAGCGTAAAAGTAACTACTGCATTATTTAAGGATTCCAAGGCGTGTGAACAAAAACATTACAAATATAACATTACCTATCAAATAAGAGTAACATAAAAATATCTCTTGGCTAGTAATTTAAGGATTACATTATTTTTTCAAATACTTAATAGCTATCTAACGGTCTAAAGCGCCTTTGCAAATTTTTTTTTGTAAGAGAATATAAAATATATATCTTTGTAGGTGGAACAAAAATTCTTTTAATTATACTGATCATTTCATTAATCACCCATGATTTTGTCAGCCAATACCTGCGAATTTCTGTATAAAAACAAATATCAATTTTTCACCCTTTAGAAGGTGGAAGCCTGGGGTAGGGATGGCAGAGGTCAAATCCCTCAGGAGACCTTTCGGTCTACTCCAGGGCATAAATCGTTGATAAACAGCAGGTAAGGTAGGACCTAAGACTGTTGCCTATGTGACTCCAGTTTCTATTATTCTCTTAGTGCTCAGAGCATTGCAAATTTTTACTTGTTGAAGACTATTTGACAGATATTGTTTTAATAAGTTGTAGACAATACCTCTAATTCCCATCTTGTTTAATTTGTCCAGTAACTATGTATGTGACGCCGTATCGAAAGGCCTTTTGTAGATCCAAAAAGATAGCTATGACTTTTTCGTTCTTGTCAGAGTTTGTTGTAATTTTATCCGTCAGAAACTGGAGAGGATCTTCTGTGCATAATTTCTTTGGAATCCATACTGACTTTTTGAGATTACTTTATTTTTTTCAAGATGTGAACGAAAGCCTAGGGTTCAGACATTTTTCGAATATTTTTGCGACATTATTTATCAACGATATTGGACGAAAATTTTATGTTATGTAATTTTTGTTACAACTTTTATAAATTGGGACAACTATAGTTTCTTTGAATGGTTCAGGAATGTCTGCGTGTTTGAAGATAAGGTTGATAATATGTGCTACATGATCGAACTGATAGCAATTTTAGTGTTTTTACCGTTATTCCGTCTTTTCCAGGAGATGAGGAGTTTTTGAGGGTACATATTATATTTTTATTTCAATATCAACTTTTTCCAGGAACACGGAGTTTAGATTTTGGCTTGTGTTGTCGTTTAAGGTCAGGTTTTGTGCGTGTTTCGGAATGTCACTAGATATTTATGACATATCTTTTGCAAATAGCTTAAAATTATTATTACATTCTCTTCAAATTTGTTTTAAGGAAATTCAGTTTGGAATCGAAAAAAGAATTTTCAATTTTTTTCTCTAAAACCAAAAAGAATTTCGAGTATGATGTGAAAACATAAATTAAACCTGATTAAAATCTTTATAAGAAACCTAAAAAATATTCAAGAAAATTAAATTTCTTTGTGTAACAATTTTTTCAACTACACACTGTATGCACGTTTAAATGCCTTAACAATATCTATAATTTGATGTGCCCAACATGGTCGTCGCTTAAAAAAATAAGAAAGTCTGGGGAGTTTTAAGTGGCGCACCCCGTAAAAGCCACTAGAAATTTAAATCAGAAACCTCTTTTAATATATACGGTCCGTAGACCTGTTTAAGGAGGCCGAGGTGGGTCCCAGGCGCGGGGCATTTTTGTAAGAGGACTGCTTTACACAAATAAATAAATATCTCCAGCGTCTCACAACTATTTTGACAAAACAGTTGAACACCACAGTCGAATACACTACTCGACGTGCCTTTCGCTAATCATGTTAGCATCATCAAGAAATAGCTAAAACTGAAAACCAGTTTTAATTCATTTATAGGCGGGAGATGGGTGGTATGTAAATTCTGCATATTTTGTCTAATTTTCATTTTCCCTAGTTTATGACTCATAACTGATAATTCTTATATTTTGCAAAAACTTATTTTGACCGCCATATTTGCAAGATGAAGGCACGCACTACAGGCGAGAGAAAAGTAAACTTGAAATACTTAACTCTATGATCCCTTCCATGATCATCACCTTTTTTTTACTCCACTGACAGGATTGAACGATGCTGTTTCGTATATTTATCAAAGCCAAATGAACAAATTTACATTAAAGTTAATAATTTTGTATAATTAAAAATTATTTACGTATATTTTAAACTAGATTTAATTTAAAATTTTAATGCGTTCTTTATTAAACTATTAATTGAAGCTAAATCGAAGTTACATTTAACAAATGCACCATGAAAAACGCAATTATTGAATTTCATTCAAAATTTTGATGGCGCTATTAAAAACATTACGTTAAATCCCTTTGAGGTACATATATAACTTTTTAACTAGATATTAATAAATCAATCATGTCGATAATGTATATTTGTGAGTTCATTTTTATATTACTTCATTTATATTTCATAAGCGGTAATGCCCAAAAAGTTTATATTAATCATATTTGATTTTTTTTTGTAATTTATAACGCAAAGTTTTTTAGCGTTGGTTACAGGATTGACACATATCTGAAACAAAAAGGGGAAAGTAAAATCATCAGCTATCACAGTGTTCGAGGAATAGCAACATCTTGTAAAGTTTTTGTTGCCTTTTTTGAGTGCACCGTAAATCCACGTTTGGTGCGGAATTTTTCAAAACAAAGTAGTTGGGCCTGTCTTTTATGATTTTACGGCGACACAAACGACAAACATATCTCGAAATAATTTTACGATATGTAGATCGTCTAACTTAAGAATTCTTTATAGACGTATTGTCTATATTGTCGTATTGAATGATTTGGCATCAGAATGGAGCGACTCCACAGAGCGTTATAGAAGTTCGGGAGGATTTAAATAATCAATTTCCCATTTGGATAGGCAATGCTGGGAACATTCGATGGGTCACCATATAGCCCTGATTTGACGCCATTAGATTGATTTTTATGGGGGTTTTTAAAAGACAAAGTCAATTTTAATCATGACCACAATCTTCAGGCCATTAAAGCAAAAATTCCAGAAGAAATTAACAACTTAAACAGAAACCATAATAACGCTATTTGTAATATTTTCCTAAACTTAAGAAGACGCTATGACCTTTGCATTGAAAACAATGGTGGCCACTTTAAACAATTTCTTTAACTGATTACTTATGTAGTATTATTTTATTATAAAAAGTTTTCTCTTGCTTTGTTAAATCTGTTTTTTAACAAATTAAATATGAAGTTAATTCTAATATCATATTAATTATTTACAAGTGATTATAGTTAGGTCCCTTATAATTTACATGTTGTAAAAAGCATTAGTCATACGTGAAAACGTTTTCACATACTGTTAGCGTGCGTTAAAGATTTATCACACGCTATGTGAAATCAATAATACTCCAGTCGAATTGCGGGGTTGATTGTATTATCAGTTACCCGAACAAAATATATTTTAAACCAAGTCTTTTTCGTCCCTGATTACGATCCAAAAGTTTCGTGTACTTTTTAAATTATCTTATAAAACCTACCAAGTGAAAAAAAACTGACCAAAAATCGTTTTTTCTTCATGTTGCTGCTCAGAGCCGCTGGGTGAACCGATCAGCTTCAAACTTTCAGAAAATCTGCCTTTTGCTTTAACAAAAACACCCTGAAAATTTTATATATTAAATTCAGTGTGCGCAATTGAATTTGTTATTTGAAATTTGAATTGGTCACCATTTTATGCCAGTAAGTGCAAAACGGATCATATTTTTTTCAAAAGTTAGGTTTCGACGCCAGCTTTTTGATGCCGTAAGAAAAACATTTTTTAAACCTATTTTGGCAATTTCTGGTCCGTCGTCATGGCCCATCATGATGGGCCATTGGTAGAGGAGCCTTTATATCTGTTTCACTTGTGTTTTGACATGCATGGCTCACTCTTCTCGAAATAAAGCAGCTCATTTGCATTTTGAATGTCAAATATATCAAGAAGTATTTAAGATAGACCTATACAATATAATATATTTGAAATCAGGGGAAAAGGGGATCCAATCATGACATTGCTTACGGAAAAAGTTATTTTATTTAGATTTTTTTTGCTATTTTGACTGCGCTAATGTTCAATTTTATAAATAAATGAGTTGATATTATTTTATTTCAGGATTTGAATTCGTGCTGTCTGGATGAGTACCTCATTATAACGTCGATTTCTTTCTACACACTGTAAAAGATATTTTAAAAGGCCGTTAAACAAGCAATACTTATAAGCAGTTGAATAGCCTTTGTTTTTATTGTTAATGAAGAAACTAAAAGTTTAGATTTATATAAAGTAGTTATGCAAAAGCATATACAATAAATTACGTTACAAGCAAAAAACATTATTTCCGTGATTCACTAAAGAACATTTCTTAGGCAACACAAAGTTTTTATTATTCCTAGCCGTTTTATGTTACTCATGAAAGTGTATGGTAAATTTGTTCGTGATAAGAAACAATTCAGCCTTTTTATATTTATCCAGCAAGATAGTTTCGAATGCTTGATGATATCCCGATAAAGAATATTGACTGTAAACCAGTCTGTCGAATATTTTTGAGATAAGGTAGTCGTAGTCTATCCACTTACATGCAAGTTACCCCATTTAGATAAATGTTCTGATATGTTCACAACATATCGAACTTGTCACATTGGAATATACATTTACTTGTCTATAGTATAATAAAACTATTGAGTAAACTTTATAAACAAAGTAAATGGGTGTAATTTAACAAACATATCATTTTCATTTGAATATAACTATAGATTTAAAAAAATTACCTAGACATCAAAAACAACGAACATCTAGAATTTTTAGGTACATATATCAGAATATGATATATGGAAAAGATACCAGCACCCTCAGATATACTGCTAATGACTCACTATTATTCCCAGAACCAAATGTTTGGACTTCATTTATTGATCTATAGTTTATTAAAATTTCCTTTTGATGCAAAAGAGAAAACTTTCGTTACGGATATAGCTAAGAGCAATTTTTTTTTAGATGATAAAACAATTAAAACGTAAATTTAACGTAGATCTTTTAAACTGGATGGAAAAACCACTTGTGTCACTTTCGTAAAAGCTATTATCCGTGATCTGAGATGGATATATCAATACTTATAATTACTGTCCATCCATCGGGAAATAAATTTAACGCATGTTACATGCAACTAATTTATTTTGAAATGGTAAAAATTCGTACAGGCAAGATATGGTTTTATTTAATTTTTCCGTAAATATTATTAATTTGGATGATTTTTGTATCCACTTTATATATTACAGAGTTGGACAAATAAGTTTAGAAATCGTCCGTGTTTGCAAAAGTCCCGGAATAGGATTTTTTAAAATTTGTTTAAATTGAATTTTAATTCATTATTTTAATTTATATCCATAACTATTAAACCGTGCAATAAAATTTTTTTTCGGGAATATGATAAATAAATGATTTAGAATCGACTCCGAATATTATAAACAATTAGCAATTGTTCTAATTTACGCTAGAGATTAAAAATAATTATTACCGCGAGTTATCCTCACGTATAACGTTTCCAAAACAGTCACTGGTGACTTGCGTAGAAATTAAATTTTTATCTATTAAGGGAACAAAACTAGCTTGCTCTACCCGATAATCCTTTGGGTGTTCTTCAAGGGCGAGGTTCGCACAGCCAGCAGTCAGTAGTAAGAAAAGTTTTGTTTAATTTATTTATTGGATAACCAGAAGTTACAGTTTTCAGTGTTTATTAAATTCAGTATATTTTTCAGCTTATTTAAAATAGTTTGGAATAAACCGAGTTCACAAGTTAATGTGCCTCTGCTGAATTTTAATAATTGAGATAAGAGATAAGATATTTTCCGTGAAATTACTCATTTGGGGACACTGCCGTTAATTGGGACACTCCAATTGAGACGTTCTGTAATTTCTATTCTATTTCTATCTGGTCGACAGCTGCATGGGTTAAGGCGCGACGTGGCAATCGCGATTAATCACGCAGGCATCGCGGCGCCAGGTTCGAATCCTGGCTCCGGCACTGGCACTGTAGGAGGAAATGGTTGTATGTCCGCGTTCTTTCAATGTATAACCCCCTTCCACACAAGCCTCTGGATTCTGGAATCGGGGATTGTCTAATTTTTGTGGTGTTTATTATTTTAACTTGAATCCGGGTTATTTTAGTGAAATTACTAGTTTGGGGGGCATTGCTCTTAAATGGGACACTCCAATTGAGTCGTACCGTAATATTAATTCTACTTTATCTTGATCCGGGTTATTTCTCGTGAAAATACTCATTAAGAACCCTGCCCTTAAGTGGAATACTTTAATACAGTCGTACCGTAATTAATTTTGAATGCAAAAATTTATTGGAATATAAAATCAACCGCGTTAATTTATCTAACAAAAGACAAATTAACTTTCGCTTGTAGATAATTTAGAATCATTTATTCGTCTCTTGGTAAAACTGAATAGTAATTATTTTGAACTTGGATTATATACTTTTTTGAGATATTTCAAGTGAAATTTTTTACTCCAATATAAAGTCCGTAATATAACTTGCTAATTTTACCGTGTGTTTCATTTTGAGTGTCCGCTAATAATATCTTACACAATTAGATGTAATCATTGCTGCAAAAGTGTGGCAGGCATTACAGTCCATTTAACGAGGTGCAAAAAAGGTCAAAAGATCAAAAGTTTGTAGGATCTTTTGCAATACCTTTCCCTACCTATTTTCCAGGGTGAGAAAAACGATAGTGATGGTTTCGAGTTCTGAAATTTTTGCGTACTACTCCTATTAAGGAAAAGCCACCCCAATTTCCGGCTTCTCGGTCTTGGGCTTGCGAGGGTTCGTCGGATCGGGTCTTTCTTTAAGAAATAATGGTAAATTCAGTTAATTTACATTAGGGTACTCCGGACCGACCCCCGGAGTGTTGAAAATACCCCCACCCGTAACAGCAATATCCCCAAAAAATAAAAAAATACGGACTCGACTCGAGGTTTTTTATGGGTAATCGAGGGCAAGGATCATGATGGAGGTGCAATTTTTCACTCTGCCCTCCCTCCACTACCCCAACATATAAAAAAACTCCCTCTTCCATGCTGTCGGTCCTAGGCATGCGGGGATTCGTCGGGTCGAGGTTTCTACTGGTATATCAGGGAAACTAGCCACTACTCACCACAATTGATCTAAGCAACCTCCGGGGCTGAAACTACTCTGCTTGCAATATCAGTGACGGGTCTTTGAGGGCGGAAATGTGGCGTTATTTTTCACCTCACCCGCCCGCAATTACCTCGCATTGTATAAAAATATCCCTTTTTCTATAAACTATATGTGTAGCTATATATATCCGCATGCCGAGGACCAACAGCATGGAAAAGGGAATGGTTTTTATACGTATGGAGTAGTTTCACGAGAGTAGAATTTGAAAAATACCACCATCGTCCTAGAAAACCCGTGAGAAGCCCGTATTCCCGTTTTTCGATATTGCGAGCAGGGCAGTTTGAATTTTCGGGGGTTGCTTAGGTCAACTGTGGTTGAGTAATGGTTATTTTCCATGATATTCCATAAAAAACCCGATCCGACGAATTCCCGCATGCCTAGGGCCGACAGCATGGAAGAGGGGGTGGTTTTTATACGTTGGGAGTAGTTGCGGGAGGACAAGGTCAAAAATAGCACCTCCATCATGATACCTGCCCTCGAATACCCATAAAAAACTTTGTCGAGTTCGTATTTTTAAATTTTTTAGGGATATTGCTATTATGAGTGGGGTAGGTTCAACCCCCAGGGTGTCGATCTGGACTACTCTAATGTAAATTAACTGAATTAATCATTATTTCCGAAAAAAAAACCGATCCGACGATCCCTCGCAAGTTCAAGACCGAGAAGCCGGAAATTGGGGGTGGCTTTTCCTTGATAGGAGTAGCGCAAGGGTTTCATAACTCAAAACCATCACCATCGTTTTTCTCACCCTCGAAAACAGGTGGGGAAAGGTATTGTAAAAGATCCTACAAACTATTAATGTTCGGAACCTCGTTAAGTGGACTAAGTTATCCATTCCACGAGAACGACAGCCAAAGTAATAAACCGTCTCGATTAGCTCTACTTGAAGCTTCTGCTGATGGAGAAAGTAATGTTTCTATACTTTAAATTAGAAACTGTGGGCCGTGGCAAAACCCGCTTCCATTTTCGTTAGATGCAAGTTGCAAACCAACGTAGTAGCGTTATACAGAAGATTTCAACAAAATTGCATTTACTGGCCGCTATTTTGCTTTTTCAGATTTGTAGACATCCAGTAACACTCTTAGGACTAAGGCAAATCGTTGATATTTTGTTTATGAAGTTCAGTTAAAGCCATATAGGGTCTAGGAGGAGGAAAAAGAACGTATGTACATATATGTGGCAGCTGAAACTTGGTTAACTTTGAAAGAAATGAAACAAAATTTTACACAGCCGATCATGGCATTGAAGCTCCTAAATTTTTTTAGATGAAAAAGTAATTCTCTGGCTACAAAAACGGAAATCTCCAAACACCAGGATTTCTATTCTCAAAGGTAGCAAAATATTCATTGGATATTAATTTGTTCAGTTATCCACCAAATAATTTGGAAATTAGTAGACAACAAATTTAAATACTATCCGAAAATATTTCCTTTACTCACCGTTTTCAATTAGTTGAGGAATAATCCCGTTTAAGATCAAATCCTTTATGAGAGTATATTCTATTATCCAATTATCCAACATAGCTGACCATGGCATTGAAAATACCGATTTCAACAACTATTTTGCTACTATGCTTATGGCTATAATTTTCTGGCTATAAAAACGGAGATCCCCGAACAGTAGGATTTCTACTTTCAAACACAGCAAAACCTTCACTGGATACTAATTCGTTCAGTTATCCACCAAATGATTTTAAAATTCATGGATAACTCTAACAAATTTAAAAACTATTTGAAAATATTTCCTTTACACACTGTTTTGGATTGGTTGAGGAATAATCTTCCTTTTAAGGCCAAACCCTCTATAAGAGTATATATTAATTAATTATATACATTTATAATTTATTGATTTCTGAAAAACACTATATGCCGTCATCATCATTTCGTAAAATATCAATTATCTAAGTGTCTGTGGTTTACAATTATTTTACAAATGTTATTGTAGTTGGTTGACATGTACTGTGTGTACTACTTTCAGTTTTCATTTAAATACTGTGTATCACGGCAAGTCTTGCTACATGCAATCGAACTTTTGCCTAGTCAATATAAAAAACAGTTGTGGTCATGGACTTAAAAACGCATATGTTTTCTTTTGGTAGAACACTAGTTATATACTACCAAAATGTTTGTAAGAACTCCTTTTCGCGTCGATCTCCCCTATATCAAAAGAATATCCTCATTTACATGTTCTATCTTCAAGTCTAATTAAGATGGAAATGCACTTTTTTAATTTCAAGCTTTCTACTCTATAAAAAGGATAATCACATATTATTTGATTTTTACGCTATAGCCGAGCTTCATGTTTTAAAGAAATCTATATCCCTTAAAGCGTGCCTTGATCTCTTCATTTATGTACTTATTTAATTTTTTCAGTAATTAACAGTAAGCAAAACAAAATAGCGTAAAATCATAAAAATAAACGAAAAATTGCTTATATCTTTAAAAATATCTAGAAATCAAAAGTTGCCAAAATGTGCCTGGATCTCTTTAAAACTCATGCTTGAATAATATAATATAATATGATACCGGTAGGGTACCGATACAGTATCTATCTATCTATGGTACCGATAAGGTGTGGTATGGTATGGTAAGATATGATATTGATATTTGATACAAACATAAACTTTTACAAAAGCTCTAACTCGATTAAAAAGACAAAACGCAAAAAAAGCAAAACGGTTTTATATAAGAGATCAGATAAATGTTTGAAAAACTCAAAATAAAACACCTTTTAAATCACCGTATAACTAAAGAAGTATTTCTGTTTGAACATAAAGATCCTGTTATGGATTGGCACTCATGAATTTTTTGTTTGAAAAACACTAAGGAAGAAACAGACACGAACATTATTTTGCATCCTGTGTACGCTAGAAAAATAAACGACCGAATGGAAAGTCTGGGGCGTTCTTTTCTCGCTGTATCAGTTTAAACTGTTTAAATTTTTATTAAAAAAGGGACCAATTAAGCACCCGTTCAAAATACCACACCAGACATTAATTTTTTGTTAATATTGACTTCTGCAGTCGATTACCTAATTGGGATTTTCCTCTGCCCAAAATCTACAATTCTGTGAGGAAACCACACCGTTTGTGATGAATGTAGCCAATCTGGGTCATACAAATACTCTTCTTGAGCCCACAAGCAATACTCAAACATTCTTTCTTCGTCACCTACTTGCAAAATATGCAAAATAGGTTGGTTTGTATGGTTCTCGGTTATGATTTTTAAGGCACCTCCAAATGGTATTTCGAGCCTTGTTTAAATTTATATCAGCATTCCTCAAGATTGAACGAAGCTTTTTGTCAAAATATACCAATATAGCGAGATCATTAAGCTGCCTCTGGTGGCCAGATCCTCTGAAATTTTTTCTGAAACACTACCGGTATCATTAAAACATTTTATTATTTTTCGAACGGTGCTGTCGTTAAGTGGAGGCCGCTTATTTGGGTTTCTTCTATTAAATTCTCGGGCAGTTCCTCTTGACGATCTCACATTATCACCAACAATTTTAATAATCTCTATTTTTTTCTTGAAAAGTTAACCTTTGCGCGGGGGGCATAATTATGATAATAAGCAGGAATATAAATAAGCAATATCTACTCATCAACAATGAATCATTCATTTGACAATTATTTCAGCCAAGGCACTCTTTTCATAAATACACAATCCCGTGCAACAGTTAAATTTCTTTGGCAATTTCTAAATTTTTATTTCTTTCAGGAAAAATAAAAAAATACCCTATTATATTTTGTAAAATTTAATATAGCACAAAGATGCGCTTTTCAAAGATCTTATTTAAAAAAATATATATGTAAATCGGACATTAAATAAAGTCCAAGCAAAATGAAACATTTTTATTTATCTCAGAAAAGATCCACAAATACGACTTTTTCAATGTAATTTGTTACAAATACATTTAGGGGTTGCTGAATCCAGTGGCGCACTCAGTTTTGAAATAAAAAAATCGCTAATAAGATTTCAACATTTTCTGACCCGAAAAAAAAAACATAGTAGGCCACGATATTATGTTTTGTAAAATTTAATATAACACAAGGACGCGTTTTTCAAAGATCTATGTTTAAAAAAAATATATCTAAATCGGACAAACTTTTTATAGGGGTCGTTCCAAGCAAAATGTCCCATTTTATATATTTTCCTTAACATCAATTCGCTTAATTTGTGTGTAAGCTTTCATTCTAGAAGCAAGTTAGGAAGAATGCGAGCTCATGCCACTTTAGGAAAGAAG
The DNA here is from genome assembly GCA_963675555.1 of Leptura quadrifasciata. Lineage (NCBI taxonomy): Eukaryota > Metazoa > Arthropoda > Insecta > Coleoptera > Cerambycidae > Leptura > Leptura quadrifasciata. The sequence goes on from OY776675.1 coordinate 88,905,553, forward strand.
ATACAAATGAGGTGGAAACATTCAGCCGACTAGAGGCATTTATTTATCCGACTTAGTCCTCATCTTTTCAAAATAGCTCTTTGGTGCAAGTAAGATAATCACTTTCCTCAAAATATTGAATTAAAAGAAAATAGTCCAATAAAACATAGTTTATATCCAGTATTGAAAATAGCTTAACTACTATGCACTATATCAAAAATTACTAACCGATCTGAATCACCAGACATTCCATTCTACAATACGGATGGTGCCAAAATGAGTATGGTAGTTTTCAACATGCGACCACTACACAAAATTATGTTTCAAAATATTATATTTAATGAAGTGGATTTGTAAAAGATAAGTATGTTCAAAGTATTGCAAGTGTATAACAAATGGCTTGAATTGTACTTAAATAAGCAAAATCAAGGAGGCAGTAGAAAGATGTGAAAATACACAAATATTACAACAAAACGATATCGTAGGTGATGAAGATGATTATTAAAAAAATTTTATTCACTACAAGTGAAATATTTTAAGTAAAGTTTACAAGATAGCAAAAAATATATTTCTAATATAACTAGAAAATTATTGGCAATAGGGACCTCTTTATAGAGCCAAATCAGAGGAATATTTAAAGAAAAAATGTGGTTGAAACTTTATTTATTTTCATGTGTCCTAATTAATTTTACACCCCATCAAAGAAGTCAGGGTAGAATGACACATAAGCAGGAATGGCAATAAAGATTTTGTGTATTCACAATATGCTCCTTAATAGAAAAAAATATATATATGTACCACGTCTGCGCTTTACCAGTTGCTGAAGTACTTATATTATTTCCTGAACTGAGCTGTATTTTATAGGATCTATAATATCTAAGATAAATGAGACGGACGTGATTAATGCCTTCAAAAAATTAATGGAGTAGGTGTGGCAATGGGGGTGGCAAACGAGCTCACAAAAAAAAAGTTACAGACAGACAGGAAATTTTTTTGCTCAAATTTAAAATTTCAACGTTTCATGGCATTTTAAGCCTATTTCAACAACAAAAAAAATCAATATTTCAATACTGCATAAAAAAATGGAAACATTTTACTCGAAATTGAAATAGTAGTTTGTGCAACAAGAGTGGATATGATAGCCATATCGCACGAGAAAGAAGTTTGAGTATGACGACGTAGGCGGAGTGCCTCAACCTTTCGAGTGCAATGTGGATAATCCACTCGAGTTGTACAGTATACTTTTTCTACGACCGGATTAAGAAAAAACTACAAATAATAGTTTTAATCAAATTTTAATATACAAACTTAGCTTCTGCTAAATCTTATGCTCTAGGTGCAAACATTTTATAAAAGCTTCAGTAGCCTAGCGGTTATAAGTACGCTTCGAGTTTGTACCCTTTTTGTCGCATTTGTTTTTCTCGTTTTCTTTTTGTACATTTTTGTTTCTAAATTTGTTTCCATCAAAATTTCAAATAAATTGTAACTTTCTTGAAATCAAAATTTTTAAAATCACAGTTTAGGTCAGCCTATGCGCAGCCCGTCGTTACACACCTCGCGGAAGGCTCCTCGTTTTAATTTGAGGTGCGAGCGTCTACTACGAATTAAAAAAGTGTCTTGTGTGAGAGTTCCCTAAATGTAGTGTAGTTTTTAAGTTTTGTTAAATCTGTTTCTTTTAATATTTTTTAATTGTATTACCTATTTTTATTTGTCCATTGTACAAAAGGTGTTTAGGTTTAGTTGTTCCCAATTATTGTTTTCGCCGACCCAGGCTGTCCCGCCCGATCCTGCAACCCGCCATCGCGCCAGCGCGGTGGTTGCACGATCGGCCTCGGGGCAGATCCTGACTAGGCAACTGTTATGTACCAGTTAATTATAATAAATGTATTTTGAATTGAATTGAATTGTACGCTTCGATATGCAAGAGATCATAGGTTTAATCCCCACATATAGCTACTCTTTTTTTGTCATAATATATCTCTAAAATTTTGTCTGTATATAATAATTACAATAAAATTTTAGGTGGTATACCGTTTATCGATTCTTCACTGGAATCACTCATTTTAAATTATTTTCTAGCACAAACTGCGCGAATACACACTGACAATTACTTTGACAGCTTACGCACTAACTTGAATTTTTTTAAAACGAATAGTTGTCTATGTACTTAATACACAAACTGTGATTGGTCGATTTCATATCCATCCTAGAACGTATATGAAATATATCCGTTCAGTTAACTGGAATGGCTCACTTATCTATTCTACAGACTGTATGGAAAACAGCAAATTTACATAAGGGAGTAGAAAAAATATATATATGCGAGCAATTATATTAATCGCCTTCGTATTGTCTCACTTGATAAAGAATCATCAGACTGATTTTCAGTATCGCCTGAAGCATGATTACAAAATGCATCATCATTTTCATTTCTATCAATTTCTTGATCAATCGACCTATCAGTAAATGATAATGAAGAAGCTTCGCTAACGCTATCCTCTAGCTCTGTATCGGTTCCACATGTACTTAGACTTTCAGTTATAGAAATGTTTCAGAATTATTTTCCAATTCTTCATCCAACTCGTTAATTTCTTTGTTTCAGGTACCAAATCTTTATCTTCACAGTTAAAGCAATTTAAGCCTTCACAGTACTTACATGCTACAGTGCATTTTAATGCCAGTGTTTTACAAGAACATTTTTTTTTCGAAACAGCTGTACGAATAATATTTGCATCAGCATCTTCTTTGCATATTTCATGTTCAATATTTCTATTTTTAAATTGATTACACAAAAGGGACATAAATCGCTGCCTATTTTTACTGTGAAGTAGAAACATTTTTTGGCTTATGGGAGGTGCTGTATGCATATCAATTATATTTACTTTAGTTGAAAAATTATTGTGCAACTCATGTTTAAATTATGGCGATTTATTTGATTTAAATTATTTCTCAAATGCTGTTCAGTGCCCATAAATTGAATGTCTAATCATGATAAATATTCATTTGTTTTTTTCTATTTGCAAAGAATATAAATTTTTTTTCGAAAAATTAGATCAGCATGTGTCAAAAATGAATTATTATTACAAAAGAATTAAATTTTATCAAAGAAGTGGAATTTTTCGAAAAAATTGACGACAAAATACAAAAAATCCATTCTTTTCATATGAATGGGTAATATTTTTATAAATAAATGATTTTTTAATGCTCTTTCGAAAAATTAGATCAGAATATGTCAAAAATTAATTAATAATGCAAAAAATTGAGTTTTATCAAAGAAAGTGGAATTATTCGAAAAAATTGACAAAAAAATACAAGAAACCAATTTCTTCCACTTTTTTCAAGTTTAAAATTTTTTCTTGTTCACCATCATAAAATGCATAAGAAAATCTACATTTAAAAAAAAAGAACCTCATATGATGCGATGCACAAAATTAATTGGCCAATCAATTTTAAAATTTGAAGTCAATTTTAGTATTAGATATTTTGCCTTGAAATTTTAGCCAGCTGTTCATATCATAAAGTATAATTTTTGATAATTTTATCAAATTTCACTTAAAACATCCGAAGTTATAACCAAAAACCAAAAATTTAGCAGTTTTTCCAGTTTTTTTTTTTGAGGTTATGTGTGCAGATATAAATTTCATATAGCAACCGCTGACGATTCATATCATAACGAACAGCCTTGATCTTTTTCAATTTTCTTGTTCTTACACATATCGAGATATACTCATCTATATTTAGAAAGAACGACCAAAATGGTAGCTTTTTCGCAAAATGGCAAATTAAACTTTCTATCTGTAGTAACTACGAAATTATTGCACGTGATGTTGACATTTTTAACACTAAATTGAGTCGAATAGTTTCTCTTAGATTAAGATTGTTTGTTTATTTATTTTCCCTTATTTAATGTTCTTCCCTATTCACTGTTCCATTTTTATTGTATATACTTGTATATGTAGGTATATAGATATATGCGTGTATAGGTAAATATGCATAATTTAAATGGTCATATGTCTGCCTAATTTATTTGTAGAATTTTGCGATAATTATATTAGTAGGTATCTATTAAGATTTAGGTTATAGCAAATCATATTATACAACAATAACGCATATTCTATTTTTACCCTATTTTACAAGTTATAGATAATCTATCTGTATGTTAGTTTCCGGCCCTGTAAATGGAATGTAATTTCTGTTCGGCTTGTGTATGTAAATAAATAAATCTTTTTCCTTCGACGTTCCAAAATATTGTAATACTATAACTGGATTAAATAAAGTATCTATATATTATTTACAAAAATATATAAAATAGAAAACATAACAAAATCCTTTAAAACTGTTTCATTTAATAAATTAATAAAGATTAATTACAAAATTCATTAATGAACAAATACTGACTTTACTTTTACAAAGACAACTGAACTGGAATATTGCTTTATTATTGTAAAATTAATTATCTATAAAACGAACCGTTTTAAAAGTAATCTCAGTTACTTCCGATTTGAAAAGAAACCAGAAATTGTGCTATAAACTCGTTTAAGATCCTTTGTCTTTGATACTTTCACAGATAAATCCATCTACAAGAGAATTTTAACAGTAGGTAGTTTTATAAACCATCCTTATTATTAAATTACGTCCCCATTTATTTGGTAATCAAGCTGTAATTATATGTTATTTAAATTACCCTGCATATATGTATATATGTATATGCCATGCCATACTCGGACTCGAGTAACGGCTAATAATAATAAAAAAGATATATTATCAAAAATACAAACCCAATATTATGTAATACGCTGTATTTACATTTGTTTTCAGCTAGATACGTGCTAATTCATTCGATCATTTCAGGTTATACAAAGTAGCATGATATCCATCAAAACCGATACATTACAGGTATCGAATATTGATGTATAACTAATAATAGTAAAATGGGTAATGCACGTAAGCATAATATTACAATAATTATAGTGTTAACTACTTAGTCATCAGCAGTAAAATTATTATGTGTACTTATCCGACAAAATTTGTATTACCCATTAAGTATTAATAAAGTATAATAAACTTTAACTTGGCATGTGTATGAACCGACACCACGCGTACTTCATTTCTCTTGCACACAAAGTTAAAGCAATGGCCCAAAGACATTGGAAATATGAAATATAAAATGAATAGAGAGAGATAAATAATATATTCTTATATAAGTGCAGCGATTCTCAAACTCTAAAGGTTTGTCAATTGTTATCATGAACTATTATTTATTTAGGTTGAAAGTCGTTTCATATTGGAATTAAATTCGTCTTTATATGCAATATTAGAGTTATTTTCAGTGTTGTATAGTGGATATTCATACGACAAACGGACATTGTCAAACCACTAAACGTATTACAATTTTCTAGTACTTATATATTACACGTTTTATCAGAATTATTTCCTCGTGTAGCTCAGTGTGTAAAGATACAAGTACTTTTGGAGACACACGTCCGTTTCCACCTCCCTCTAGATGAGAGCAAAGAAGACTGGGAGAAAGTTAATGAAAAATTCACAAGCTGCAATATAGAGTATCATACGTACACGCCTCGAGAGGACAAAACCCACGCCTTCATCCTCCAGGGCTTATACCACGAAATAGAAAAAGAATAGTTAATAGACGAACTCAAAAACTATAATATTAACACACATATTAACATGAAAAATTTATACACTTCAAGGGGAACTAGAAGTCCCCTCTACATGGTTGAGACGGACAGTAAAATAACGTGGAAGGAAATAGAAGCAAAAGTTCGGTTCCTTGACCACACGAGGGTAATCTGGGAAACGCAGATAAACAATAAAAACATAATCCGCTGCAACCGGTACCAAGAATGGGAACATGCTACTACAAACTGCAAAGTGGCCCCCAAATGCCTGAAGTGCGCCTGCGACCACTTGACAAATGTATGTATCAAATCACCGGACTTGCAGCGAAATGCGTAAATTGTGATGGGGCACATCCTGCCAATAGCACAAAGTGCCCCATCTATATTAAAAAGATAGAAAACTTAGAAAGAAGAAACACAAGGGTACTCCCTCCCCGGCAATGAAATATATAGCTGCGCCACTGTCCAAAATTAACATTTGGGAGGAGAGAGCAATTGGGTGAGAGAAGCCACCGCCGTCACCCCTCCATCGCAACCTGAGCCGACGCAACCTAGATAAACACAAAGGGAGCAAACAAAACCCCTAGATGTCTTCCTCTAGGGGTCTAGGGAGATGACGGCCTTTAACGTAATACAACAGGAAGCAAAAAATATAGCCGTTCTGGCCGATCTGGAGCAATTGTTGATGCGGATGAGAGAACTGGCCCAACAGCTTCATGAATGCACTACTGCTAGACCGAAATTTCAGGTAGTATATGCTTTCATCTCTAACATCCCAGACGATGCCGTTTAAAATTAAAATTTCTTCTTGGAACGTAAATGGTGTTGGTAACAAAATTTATTTTCTTATCAATTATCTAGCGGGGCATAAAATTGACATTAAGCTCATAAATGAGACAAAACTTATCAGCCGTGACAGGTTGCGCGTTCGAGGGTATACGGCAATACGCAAAGCTAAGGCGGACAATAACAGAGGTGGTAGGGTTGCCGTGCTTACAAAGTCCGATATCACGCGCACGCACCAGATTCTGCGGAATACCACCGTGGAAAACGTGTGTGTGACGCTGGAGGGCGGCGAGTATCGTCGCCGCGTATAATAGGCCCCAGAATTGATTCACAGCGGGTTATATTCAAAATTTGTTGAAGGCTGGCCCACGCTTCCTACTCGTAGGGATCTTAACGCTAGGCATCGCAATTGGAACTGCCTTCGCAACAACGCCAACGGCAACAATTTGTTTGATTATGTCAATAATCATAACGTCGTACTGCAATAAACGGACGATCCCATGCATTTTTCTAATAACAGTACACCACCGACCACCCTTAGTATAGTGGTCAACAAGGGCGTGAGGAATTCTACGCCGCCTAAGGCATTGGAAGAACTCACGTCCGACCATAATCCAATTCTTTGGAATTGGATGATATGCCAAGAGAAGACATAATACGTAAAATCACTTCTTGTAAAGACGCCGACTGGCGCCACTATAAGGCACATATTAACACAAAGCTACAGATCACGAGCACTATCACTTTTTCCGCCGAGCTGAAAAATGCCGTGGAGGAGTTCACAAGGATATTGCAGTGCGCTAAGCGGGGTGTTACCGCAACCATAACAATAAATCCATGCAAAGACAGACTCGAAGAAGCAGTCCTACAAGACATTCGAGAAAAACAGACTGAGGCGGCTTTGGCAGCGAAATTGCGATGCCGACACTAAGTCGAAATGGGCGGATCGGGACCGCCATTAGCATTGCAAGTCTAGATCCCGGGCCTGTTCTACAAAATGCACAACTATAACTTTCCGACGTACATAATCAAACTAATTCACTCGTTCCTAACAAGTAGATCTCTGCAAGTGCGAGTGAACAACAAACTATCAACACGGCGGGACATTCGCGTGGGTGTCCCCCAAGGGTCGTGCCTGTCACCGAAATTATACAATATATACGTCTCCGATTTCCAGGAGTTCCCAAACAGTAAGCTGGTCAAGTACGTCGGCGACACGGCCATGTACATAAACATAACTCCAATAGCGGACTACGTTCAGGGAATATCTCAGAAATTTTATGCATCATCAAGCTGGGCGACAGTCCGCTTATCCGCAACATTACATGAATTAGAAAGTACAATGCTCGCTTTCGGATCAAACACAAATTATCATACCAGGCGCTGGTTTTCCGACAACCTCTCTAGCCAACCTTCCCTCTACCACAACTTCTTCTATTTAACTTTTCTATCATTTAAACTTTAAACCTTTGACTCTTCCTGTCTTCCGTTTATGTTTGTTTATTTTTGTTTCTAAATTCCTTATCATTACGCCTTCCAGAACTTATTTGAAAAATTCAAAATTACCTCAATCTCAATTTTTTAAGTCATATACTGGCATCTGGGATGTCCTGCAGTAGTTGTGTGAAGCGGGTTTTTTGCTTAGTTCTCTTTTCCCGCATCAACTACCAAAATTGTTTTATCAACAAGTATTAGTGTTTTAAATTCCTAAGCGAGAAATATTTCAATTAGATTGAGCATTTTAATTCGCCCTGCGCGAATTGCTTCTAGCCGCCGAACCCGACGCGCCAAGTCCAGTCTTTCATCCGCCGCGACGACCTACGTCGCGGTTGATCGACTGGTCCCGGGACGTGATCTGGCGAGGCCATACATGCATGTAGCAATTCAAAATAAAGATGCTTTGATTGATTGATTGATACTCGAATTGAATTAGCAATGGAATGCATCCGAGTTGAAATCCTGTTGATTTGTTCCATTTTAAAAATATGTTATTATATCGAAAGTTAAACATTTTACTTCTAAAAATTTTATTTTATTAAGCTATGTCGCGAGTTTTCTTAAAACTTTCTTTTCTCTACAAAATTTCTTTTTTACTATTCCGGACGGTTTAATCTCCAAGTAAATAAAATCGACTTTCAGACGTTTAGTGGCCTGGTTATTTATCCGATTGTCAGATGAATATTCAGGTTTTTATTTTTTTACTTTCCCATATATAAGGAAGGTATTGTGATTGTGGAAAAATCTATTTTCAGTTTTTGGTGAATTTACACGATTTCAGGTCCCTTGGAGAAAAAAAGGTGGTTTCTAAATAATGTCAGCAATAGTGAAAGTGATTAAGGGTTTACATAATTCTATTTTTTAATGCACCATCTTGAAACGCGCGTCGAATAAATAGTGTCTTGTGTTTGTGAAAATGCTTCATTGTTAGTGTTGTTCTGTGATGATTATTTCAATTGCGGTATTTATATTTTAATATACGAATGGCGGAATGCGCGTTGATAAATTGTTCATGTACATTGTTCAAAGGTTTTCTCTACTTTATTTACTTTGAAATTATTGTTAATTTCTTATTTATTATCTAAGAATTTTCATTTTCTTTGTTTTTTCTTAGGAATTGATAATATTATTCATATTTATTTTCCTAACGAGAATTTTTGTTTATTACCGTGAAAAGAAAAACAATCCATTTTCTTTACTTCCAATGAAGTTTTCATGTTTATTTTTGTTATTACATGGAATATTTTATTTTACTAATATCCTTTCCTTTACTAATATTTCCATCCTCTCTTTTCCTAGCAGATAATGCCCATGTCTCTCCGCGGTTCTTGCTGGATTGTAATAATATTAGTTTTCGAACAAACTTCTTGATTATTTTTTTTTGGAAAATTAATATTGTTATTGACTGAACTGGGCATCTCATTTGTGCCCATTTGTTATCAGAATTACACTAAACAATGAAGTTAGTAAATTAAAACTTCTTAACATTTTATGACAACACCTTTAATACTTTTAAAATTATTTAGTAACTACATCACAGTTATCATTTATGAACTGTTTGAGCACCATTGACATTTCTGAGCCATTCAATAAACATTATTTCAGACGTTGAAGCGATCTTCGGACCTGCTAAGTTAAACTTTGCTAGAGTTTACTTCCATCGGCATCTCATTATATCCAATTAAGAAACGATTTCTATTTCGTTTAGATGGTGTGATAACTCTAAGATTAATGTATTCGTAAGTGTCTTCTTCATTTAAGACAATGCATAACGAACGACAAAACATAAAACTAGTTTAACAACTCTAATACTAAATTATCCTGCTCCACCTGTTATGGGATTAGGAACAGTATGTTCTATCAATATTAGTGGTGTTAATTAAATGTTCATATTAGATATTAATAAAGAGCCTCCGAATAACAATTTATTATTTAAATTTGTTCTTTATGTTTTAACAGTGGATTCAATTCATTCAAATGTTTACCGTATATGGAATTGTCTGGAAATAATAATGACATGTATAGTTCGGGTAACTAGGAGTAGTGGAAGAATACTTTCCCAATGCCCAATTTCTTGATGTTTTTTTTAAAGAAAAAGGTTATTATTTTTAATTCCAATTGTTTTCGTTAAAATAAAATTAACAGTACTCTTTGTTTTTTCGACTAAAATGAAAAGAAATAGTATGACTTAATGGCACTCTAAAAGACCTACATTTTTTTTTAAATTGCATGTGTGACATTATAAAGTAGCCGCCTCCGAAATTTTTTGTAGTGTAGTGTGTAGTGAGTTATACTTTAATAATTTTTAGGGAAAATATGACCATTAATTTCTCAAGGAAATGAATTTCTGCGTATCATTTTTATATCAAATAGCGCTAATTTTTAAAAATAGGTGGAAACTGCTTATTATACGGTTATCTACACTAATTGTAGTATGTTTATGACAAATTCAGTTTTTAAACTAATACTGAAATATGATACCAAAAACTTACACAACAAAAGTTAATATATTATAGTATAATTCCTTATAATACTCTAGATTATCTGTATTTTCAATTTGAACTTGCTCGAAATTCAGATGTGACTCCCCCTGCTCAATTCTTTAGAATGAACAAAATTCATCTTGACGCGAACGAATATCCGTTTTCGCATTTATCAGCTGTTTATCCATGACTGGCGGCGCAAGTGTAAGAAGTGCCCTTCGTGACTTGCACACAGTTTGATCGTTGAAGTTTCACAAGTTCTGCCTGTCGGTTTACCATGTACCTGATTCCAAACGACGTACTGCATTCGGATAGCGTCCGTGTTCCTAATCATATTGAGGATGATGTTGCCATGTTCTATTACTTTTTTATTACGTTCTCCAGGAACACAATAAAACAACTACTCAAACCTCTAAAAAAATTAATTCAGGTAATGGTGGTCTGAGCCCTGGAATTTTTTATGTCGTAAGAAAAGTACGGAAAGGAAAATAATATAAAATAAGTGGTAGATCAATGAGATCGACAATAAATATAAGACTGTTCTCAGATATACTTACTGCAATATTAACGTTAATATATAAAATTGTTAAAAATGTACGGGGTATTCCAAAACTTTGTGCGAATAATTCAGGAATATGTAAATAGGGTCAAAATAATATCGGTTTTAATAATATAATAGTTTTTTCCTTTACCGGGTTACGGATTCTTAAATTATGAGCTACAATTGATTTTCGGTTAATAACTTTAAATCACAGCCTAAAATTGAACTAAACTGAGATGGATTACGGAGTAAACGAAGAATATTTTTAATTCGCCACCATAAATAAGTCTATTCGACGTCTGACAAGAAAAAAATGATCCGTAAGGGACGAGTCCTCGAGTGTCCAATCCGGTGACATTTATAAACTTTAATAAATAAAATTAGAATTCCTAACCATTCTTTAAAAAAAGTACTGTCGATTGTTTTACAGCTAAATAGAAAATCCACTACGAGGAGGAAAATCGTGTTCATGCATTACCTGAAATTTTCTGAAATGAAATGGATATAGGTTTTCCTTGTATAAAATGTTCCAACTAGAAGATTTTGAAATATCAGGATGCAATGCATCCAGTCTTCTTATGCTAATTTCGGGATTTTCATCACTTCCATTGAAATATTCTCTTCGCGTCGTTACCTCAGCATGTCTTCCCGTCGCATTATTTTTTGGGATTACTGATCCGTTTCTCTTATTCTTTGGCAAAAATCTGTAAATGCTGGGTGAACAGGAACAGGATGTCTTCTACTTGAAAATTCAGAATGATTCTAAATTTGACCATTGGATACTCTTCTGTTATCCGTCTGTTTATTTTATTGTACCTAAATGTCTCTTTACAAATTTATTACCTTCCTGAGGACGATTTAATAATAAATCGAAACGTCGACAATAGATAGAGTTAAAAATTGCGTGTTTTATGATTTTACCCATAAATTGTTAATTATGTAGATAATGAATTTATCCGTTACTTATATGGAACTCACTGTATATTTAGTTATAAGAACGTACAATATTTTGTAAATGGTTTTTATTATGTTAATAAAATATAATAATTTTTACCGTACACAAGGCGACGTAACAATGATGTTACGTTTAACATGTCATTTATTGTTGGTTATTTTCTTCTTCCACGTTTGTGCCTTTACCTATAAGACAGTTGGCCAATATTGATGATTATATGATTTAAAGTGGATAATAACAAAATGTTCACCTGGGTTTGGACCAAGCAATTTTGTTGTGCATTTGGTATTAAGCTGGCAATCTTATTAGGAATGCTGAAATAGGCAATAAAGGCAATACATAATTAAAATTCTGATTTGATTTAATCGGATTTAATAGCGTATCGTGAGCGATGTTACCATTCCTAGAAAATGTACCGCCAGCCACTTATACGCTGGGTTGGACTGATCGAGGAAGTTCCGAAAGATTTCCTTAAATCTACGTTTACTAATCAATTTATCAACTAAACTTATAGAGTATCCATTGATTGCTCTTATCTATATCATTAATGAAAGCCTTCTCTTTTGCAAATATCTGTCCATTCAGAGTGTCTCAATGTTTGCATAAATTATGTCAGAGATGGTTCATCAATCTATCTATTTCCTTTTCACTTAAAAATATGTTGATATTTTATAATCTATGGTTAATTTTAGTCATAGAGATTTCTTCCTTTGCATATTGTGGTCCTTACAGGGGCACACTGGCAAGGCAAAGGCACGGTGGGACTTTGGTTCCTAAGAGGCCTGCTGGAAAAAATCGGGATACTCATATAACATCAATAGAAAAATACTGAACACAGCAATACACAGGAGTCTATAGTAACCAAAAATTTATTGCCATTATATTAGTAGATTAAAATATTGGCGAGAAGCGCAGATGAATTTCTCATTTTATTTAAAATGTAATAAAAATCTATAGATTCGAGGAGATCTTTCTCAACGCTCATAATCATGAGGGCTTCTAATAAGTCTTGAGAAAGTGCTGCCCTTAATCTAGACTTACACATACTCATAGATTAGAAATAAATTTGTAAATGTTGCAGATTCCATATTGTTTGAGTGTAAAAAAATATAACAACGAACAAGGTAGTTATTACATTTCTTCTGCTTCTTGCATTTTCAAGACTTTTTTTCGGGTTTTGCTTCAAGTTGTTCTAGCTCCCCCTCCGATTCTGAATCAGGTTCATTTTCTGACATATCTATTTCTTCATCATAGTTCTTATTAAGTAAGTCACTTCTTGTGTTTAAATGGTGTGACAATGTTGGAAACACTTTAGCAAATTGTAGTAATTAATCGCGTAGCAGCGATATTTTTAAAATAGTTAAAGTGGCCAGTTTTGAGAGCTGTTTCTCTGTCGGGGGTCCCTGTATTTTAAATTTTAAAAAAGTCCGTGGATCGATGTATTGTAAAGATGCAATTAATTCCCTATTTTTAGAAAATCTTTCATCTAGAGCGATTCTGATTGTATTTTTAATAATAGTAAAAACTTCAACGCGGAACACAACATTGGTTCCTTAGGTCTTTCTGTTTGCCGTCCATTTTTCTCCTCCTGGGTCTGCGTGTCCTTGTCGACAGTTTTTCCTTTACGGAAATATCTATATCTATAGCTTCTAGTTTGGAATTTATAGATGCTATGAAGCTGGAGCATCGATCACAACACTTTCCTTTGTCATTTTTTTTTACCTTACATTATTTTCTCTAATATAAACAATATAATGTTATACAGACAATTATCATCCGAAAAAATCCGCTTCAGGGTTTTTTCTCGTGACCGTCATCGAGTGCCTCAAATTTTAGCTACTATATTACACCAAATATCCATTCGCTCATAAGATTAACTGAAAAAAGTTGCCAAATGATTTAGTAATCCAAATAAATTTTTGCCTCGCATATTATCATAACTGTCTGATATACATAAATTTAAGATATGGGCGTAGCACCATACGTAAACGCTGTCTTTTACTACTTCCTAAATTTGTTTTTTTACTCCAAGAACCTCACCCCTCATGTTACCAGGCTGTAAATTTTTGTTTTATTGATTTGCAATTTTAGGTATTAAATAACGAGATTTTTAACTCGGAGGCCCGCCGAGATCTTCAGAGGGGCTCGGTGGGACTTTGCCTCCCTGCGCCCCGCCCCGGGTCAGTCCGCCCTGGCGGTTAATATTTTTTATGACATAGTATTCCAATTCAATTCATTCAATTTTAATCAACAAAGCTATTATTATTACCCATTGAATATTCGGTGATAATGCACCGCAGTCTACTAGCTATTTTTTCATTATAATAGATACCACAGCAATGCAGTATCCATAATTGCAATTGTGTGTTATGAAATTCGTTGTGGTGTAGTACACCACATAACGTTTCAGGGAATGGCGTAATTTTAAAACAGGCCTACAATAAAGTACTTCAAATTAAGTAAGATTCATTAGTTACGGCAACACACAATAGGTAGTCTAGACTTCAGACAATAATGTGAAACTGATGACTCTGTTGGGCTGATAAATTGCTTGCTCATAATAATTGTTTAGCGCCGATTAAACTAATTTAGTCTGAGATTTAAATTTAAATAAATTTTGCTGATATAACGATATAACACAACAAACAAATTATAATTTGCGCTTTCGAACTTCATCATCGCCATTTAAAGCGGAAAATAACACAAAACAAATATTTGGGCAATAGTGGATATTTATACAGAATTATTTCAGTCGGTTCAACATCAAAATACTGGGTGTATGTTTTATCAGGAGCTAATTAATCAGAAAATCCATATTGTACTGTCGACTGCTTAGCTGTTATTTTACCATTTCATAGATTTTTTATTTGCTTTTCTTTTACTCACAATGTAGTTTTTTTCAGTTTTCACGTTTGTCCTTAAATCTTGCAACCTTTATTTAATACACTTCCTGAACTTTTGCACAGCTACTAAGATCGGATAACAATACAGTATTCCACCCTTACTTTTGCAAATATCCACACGTAGGGGGGCGGGGATGAATATCGATTAAATATAATATAGTCCGAGAGTTGGCAGCAAAAACAACTTCCTCATAGTTACCAAAGGTTTGAACTGACACGTCGGTTCTATTTTAGATTGTAATTTTAAAACTGCCCGTCTGCCGGGCGTAAGTGGTCGCTTTATTAGATTTAAAATAAAATAAAAAAAATTAAAAGTAGCTCATAACTACCCAAAATGGCCTAAGATATTAACTACATTGAAATCGTGGGCGTCTGCCATTGGAAATGGTCGCTGTTTTGGAGCAGACGCTGTCAAATATTTCAAAAAAATGCCATTAACTTCCTCACATGTTATCGCCGTTATTTTTGTGTCAAAATATTACTAAATATGTTACCAATCAAAGTTTAAAAAGAAATTTTTGGCAGACGGTCGCATTCAAACCGCAGACGAGGTTTTAAGTTGAAAAGTAAAAAAAAAAATTGTCTCGACTCCAACTGCAAATTTTAGATTATAAAAGGTACTTATTTGGATTAAAGAATATTTTTTATTGTGTAAGAAATGAAGACGTATAAAAAACACTTCAGCAGACGGTCGCATTCAAAGGACAAACAGACGAGACTCAATTGCTATCAATATATTAAAGTATGCGTAATATAATATTATTTAAAAGGACCTCGGGAGTATAGATTTCCTTAAGTAACAATTTTATATAAAAAAGAAGCTAGTGATATAATACTTATTGAATATTTATTTAATTTTAAATACTCAATAAAAACAGAAGAAATAGAAGCAACAATGAAAAAATAGAAGCAAGAATAATAAAACACAAACAAAATCTATGTAGCAAGCGATAAAAATAAATAAATAATATTATGAATATGAAAATAAAAATGCAAATTTAATGTACTATTCATCTTCATCACTACTTGCATTGTAAAATATGTCATCTTCATCAATATCCGGAGCTGGGATTTTGCAAATTTCTTCGAGTGTAGAAGGAGTTTGTGGTCCAATAAACCATTCCAGCTGGTATCTTCCATCGACTAAAAGCCAGCCATGTTCTTCAGGATTTAAAAACATTTGGATTAGCCTCTGTTGCATAATTCCAGATGGCGTAAACTTAATTAACTCTTTTTATCTTATTTATTAGTACCTTTTGACAAGGCGACATTAAGCTCCCATCAACATTTTTAACTTTATCTAATGGATTTCTTCCTTGGGATACAGTACCACCATGGTTTCTGAGATACAAATCTAGCCTTGCTGCATTCACACTATTAGCATTATGCCTACCATACATGCGGCATGCGATTTTTTCAATGTCTTCAATTTGTTCTTCCGATATATCCTGGGAATTGTCAAAATAAGCTAAAATTTTTGCAATATTTGGATCTTTCTCAATAATGTTAAAAGGCTTTATTTTACCTTTTCGAGCAAATGATGTAGTAAATCACTGCCTGTTAAAGTGATAGGCAGGTAAAGCTTGAGAAAGGATGTCGACTAAATTTGTGCATATATATCGTTAACAGAAACTTATCTCAAAGTATTTATTGACTGAAGTCCAGTTTCTATCCATTTGGATATTTATGCACTTTATTTGTTAGTTTGTGCATATTTCCCACTGCTATTATTAATATATCGGTATCGGAGGCACGTATAACAACATTTATGCTTTCTGGTAGTTTAGATATATGAAATAGAATTCTGTTATCAGCTTCATGATGACTAGAATATAAATCCTCTTCAATTTCACAACTCACAAGTCCATCAATCTCATAAAACATGTAACAAATATCTTCACAATTTACTCTAAGAATTTTGTCTCCCAAAATACCCGGAGGAATACTTGTTTTCCAGTATTTCACTAAAAACTCTGCTCTTCTCCAACAATATTAAACATATTATTATTTTGAGTCACGTTTAAGATACGGTGTTATTTTTGGGGAAATTCCACAATGTCTGATCGTGTTTTTATACTGCAAAAAAGGGCCATACGCGCTATGTTTGGACTTGGATATCGAGAATCGTGCAAACCTTCATTTATTAAGCACAAAATCTTAACTCTGCCATCTTTGTACATCTTAGAGATACTAACATTTTTCAAAAAAAATCTTTCCTTCCAAAACGTTTCTCATGAATATTCTACACGTCACGGTTTTGATTTGCAGTATAATATACACCGGCTGGAACTGTACACAGCAAATCCCTATTATATTGGTGCCATACTGTACAATAAATTAGATAACGTTACTAAAAATATACTTAGTGTGAAAAAATTTATATCTACTATTAAAAATATGTTACTTACAGAAGCTTACTATTCTGTGAGGGAATTTGTAGTCATAAATTCTCCTCTTTTTTTCATTTTTCTCTTGTTTTTGACTTGTCCCATATCATTTTGTATGATCTCTTGGACTAATAAAGAATTATTATTATTTTTTTTTTTTTTATTTTTTTTTTTTATTTTTTTTTACAAAAAACCAGTCACCCTACTCTGTGGCTCCGACCCTCACAGAGGGGAGCTGGTAATACCAATAGCCACTCCCCACGCCCGTGGGGTGAGTGACTACCGGGTCCGCGAATCGTGTGCCCTGAGTAGACGTAATGAACCGAGGATGACAGCCTTCTGCATTCTGCCGCCTAAGATCTCTGCCGAATCTCGGCATGCCGGTATGATCTTTAGTTCTGAAAGCAGCGTCTGTCTCATTCCACCGAAGGCTCCTATAATCAGTACCACTATTTTAACAGAATGGCCTGGATAAAGCCTGCGGAGTTCGAAGAGCAAATCTCGATATTTTGTCCGTTTTTCCTCCTCTTTCAAGACAATGTTGCTCTCAGCGGGAGCTGAGAATTCCACGACATACATTGTCTTGAGTTGGTGGTCGAGGAGTACTATGTCAGGCTTGTTGGCTTGTATTTGCCTGACGGTGGGAAACGAGTAGTTCCAATAAATTAGGCACTTCTCATTCCCCACAACGGACTCAATATCCCCCGGAACGTAAGGCAGCACTGGTGTTTCGTCTATCCCATACGAGTGCCTTAGATGATAGTAAAGCACTCGTAATGCTGCGTTGTGTCTATGAATATAGGCCGAGACTGCGTATGTCGGGCAAGCCGACAGTAAGTGCATTACAGTCTCCGGCGCCCTGCGGCAGGCCCTGCAGCTGACATCAGGGACCTCCATACCCATGACACGACGTCGATAGACGAGAGTGTTAAATACACCATCCTGGCAAGCCATTATGAATCCCTCGATCTCAGACTTCAGCCCAGCTGACCTTAAGAAGGCGAAGGTCAGCCTTTCGGATAAGCCGAGGTCTTCTATATTTTTATAGAAGATCCCGTGCAATGGCTTATCCTTATGGAGCTGCAGAAGGATGTTGTGTTCTGCAGCTCTAATGTGGGCTTTTAGTCGAACGGGTTCCAACTCGGTGACAGAGTCGGGGTTTACCCGCTCGACGTCGAAGATGAGACCAAGTTCATCGGCTGCTCTCCGTGCTGCCTTAAAGAGAAAAGCTCCTACCTCTGCATTTTCATGGTCTCGGACCATGCAGAGGAGGGGATCCGAACTCCTGATGACCTTACATGCTCCCTCCAGAACCATCCTGCTATGGAGACTGTCCAAGCTCAAGAGTCCACGGCCTCCCCGATGTCGTGGGAGATATAACCGTGGAACGGACGATTTAGGATGCAAGCTCCTATTGAGATGCATCTTCTTGCGGGTTACTACATCGAATTGACGCAGCTCTTCTCTAGTCCACTTCACTACTCCGAAAGAGTAGAGAAGGATCGGAACGGCAAGCATATTTGTAGCAGACACCTTGTTCTTCCCCGACAGTTCTGAAGACCAGATCTGTCGGAGTAGGTGCTGATCATTGCCGCGGAGAGCGTTTTTCACTACACTCACTTCTTGGGTGGAGCGTTGCTCGACACCCAAGTAAGTGTACGACTCTCCGGCATCTAGATGGTGTAAGATGCTTCCGTCCACGAGCTCCACGCGTCCTCTCCATAGTCACCGCATCGTCCTCTCTTGAGATGGATCAGTGCGCATTTGTCCAACCCGAACTGCATACCGACAGCCTGCGTATACTCCTGTACCACCCTAAGTGACTGTTGGAGATCCCTCTCTCCAGAGGCATAAAGTTTAAGGTCATCCATATAAAATAGATGGGTGACCTTATGCCTCCTGTCGCCGGAGGTACCGCAGTTGTAGCCACGGGTTTTCCGAAGCGAGACGGATAATGGCAGTAGTGAGATGCAAAACAGAAGGGGGCTGAGGGAATCTCCCTGAAATACTCCTCTTCTGAATGTTACCGACTCTGTTTGGACTCTATCGTTACCCGATGTTATGGTAAAGCGAGTCCTCCAGAGCGGCATCAGTTCTTCAATACATCTCACTACGGGACCCGGTACCATAAGACATCGGAGCAAGTGAACAATGAGCTCATGCGATGTCATGTCGAATGCCTTGCGGTAGTCGATCCAGGCCATAGAGAGGTTCCGCTTATACTGCATGGAGTCCTGCGTGACACATCTGTCAATCAACAGGTTCTCCTTGCAGCCAGCGACACCTCTCTTCGACCCTCGTTGCTCATATATCCGTTCGTAAACCGGTTCAACTGCGTGGAGCACCCGCATGTACAAAATGCGTGTAAACACCTTGTAACATGCGTTTAGACAGGTTATCGGTCTGTAATTCTTTGGGTTGGACAAATCTCCGTTCTTGGGGATCAGCACTGTCCGCCCCTCAACAACCCAAGAAGGGATTTGCTGCTCCCCATTTAACCAGGAATTAAAAATTCTGGCCAAATAGTGGTGGGTGCTCGATAACTTTTTCCACCAAAAGTTATTTATCCCATCGGGACCTGGAGCAGCAAAGTTCTTAGAGCCCTCAAGAGCCCTACGAACCTCTTCTGGGGTTATTGGTTCGCACACTTCCTGTGGTCGCTGAAGCCTTTGACAAAAGGCTTCAAAGTGTGCAAGGGCAGGAGAATCTCGGTTGAATGGAAGCCTCTCCTCGTACAGCGTTTTCCAGAAGTTCTCCACCTGATCTGCAGTCGGCGGATTTTCTACAACACGCGGAGGCGGTTGGAAAAGGCGCGAGGGCTTTTCGCGGAACAGTTTATTTTCCGCAAGCCCTCTCGCCCGCCTCACTAATGACTTTTTGCAAGTTACTAGCATCCGTATCCTGTCGAGACAGTGCTGTTTGGTGGTTCGCAGCACTGCCTCATTAAGTGTGTGATGGGCGCGTCTTAAATTGGCGGCTAATCGACGCACTTTAGGCGTGAACGGCCTGTTGGCCGCCATATAGTCCATCACACATTGGATACGGGATGCGTGTTGCCTCGCCGACCGGATCTTGGCTTCCATCTTTTGTATGCGCCGCTGCGCTCTCTCCTGTGGGGAAGAGGTATTTCGCCTCTCCACCTGAGATGAGCGTTGAGCAGCGGCATACACGGCACAATTTATGTGCCAGATGTCAGCCTCTTCTGGTAGCGCTGTGCGAAGTTCAGCGACCACTCTGGCCAGGTCTTGTGGCCCGGGGGTTTTCAGACGGTGTAACCCCCTTCTGGTACTGAGACCCTCTGGTATTGGCGGAACGAGGAGAACTACGTCCTCAACCGGTGTATGTGGCGGCCCTTCGACCACCTCATTCACCGGTCCAGGAGCAGTCCTCACGTAGCCCCTACTACGAAGGTGGGATACATAGTCACGCAGATTTTGTGGCGTGAAGGCGCTATGCTCTGGTAGCCTCTCACACCACAGAGCATGCATCCGCGCCATGTATCCCCTCCGCGCGGGCTCACTGCTTTCATAGCAATGCAGAAGTTCATCCCTTAGCTCATCTGTCCACTCAAAGCGTCCTTGGACATTGCCAATTTCGTCAACGGGCGGCCCGTCCGGTTGGGCCCCACCACCTTGCCCTTGACCCCTATCCGAACGGGGTCGATCGTGGGGGCCCTGTCTTCGGCCTATTGGAACCAAAGATTAGGGCCTGTGGGTGGTTAGCCCAGCAGGCCCACGACCGACACCAGAGGGGAAGATGCTTTCCCCTCCCGGGTGCACTAGGGCTGCCGGTTCGGTTTTGCACCCCTAGCTGGAGTAAGTGGTGGCGCTACTCACCAAAGGCTTAATAGATGGAAGTTAGCCCCTCCTGCTTTATTCATTATTATTTTTTTTTTTTTTTTTTTTTTTTTTTTTTTTTTTTTTTTTTTACAAAAAACCAGTCACCCTACTCTGTGGTTCCGACCCTCACAGAGGGGAGCTGGTAATACCAATAGCCACTCCCCACGCCCGTGGGGTGAGTGACTACCGGGTCCGCGAATCGTGTGCCCTGAGTAGACGTAATGAACCGAGGATGACAGCCTTCTGCATTCTGCCGGCTAAGATCTCTGCCGAATCTCGGCATGCCGGTATGATCTTTAGTTCTGAAAGCAGCGTCTGTCTCATTCCACCGAGGGCTCCTATAATCAGTACCACTATTTTAACAGAATGGCCTGGATAAAGCCTGCGGAGTTCGAAGAGCAAATCTCGATATTTTGTCCGTTTTTCCTCCTCTTTCAAGACAATGTTGCTCTCAGCGGGAGCTGAGAATTCCATGACATACATTGTCTTGAGTTGGTGGTCGAGGAGTACTATGTCAGGCTTGTTGGCTTGTATTTGCCTGACGGTGGGAAACGAGTAGTTCCAATAAATTAGGCACTTCTCATTCCCCACAACGGACTCAATATCCCCCGGAACGTCATTATTATTATTATTATTATTGTTATTATTATTATTATTATCTCTTCCTGATATCCCTGCTCTTCTGTCTCTTTCGATGTCTTTTAACGATGGCACTATACACTATTCTTTTGTTTGATGTTCTGCATAATTTCTTAATAATTAATATACACAATGAATATACATTATTAAAAAATAAATGTAAGGTAAAATAAAGCCTTTTAACATTATTGAGAAAGATCCAAATATTGCCAACATTTTAGCTTCTTTTGGCCATTCCCAGGATATATCGGAAAAGCAAATTGAAAGCATTGAAAAAATCGTATGCCGTATGTATGGTAGGCATAATGCTAATAGTTTTAATGCAGCAAGGCTAGATTTGTCTCTTAGAAACCATGGTGGTACTGTATCCCAAGGAAGAAATCCATTAGATAAAGTCGAAAGGTACTAATAAATAAAATAAAAAGAGTTAATCAAGTTTGTGTAATCTGGAACTATGCAACAGAGGCTAATCCAATTTTTTTTAATCCTGAAGAACATGGCTGGCTTTTAGTCGATGGAAGATACCAACTGGAATGGTTTATTGGACCACAAACCCCTTCTACACTCGAAGAAATTTGCAAAATCCCAGCTCCGGATATTGATGAACATGACGTATTTTACAATGCAAGTAGTGATGAAGGTTAATAGTACATTAAATTTGTATTTTTATTTTCATATTCACAGTTATTAATTTCTATCGCTTGCTACACAGATTTTGTTTGTGTTTTATTATTCTCGCTTCTATTTATTTTTGTTTCTATTTCTTCTGTTTTTATTGAGTGTTTAAAATTAAATAAATATTCAATAAGTATTATATCTCTAGCTTCTTTTTACATAAAATTTTTGCTTAAGGAATTCTATACTCCCGAGGTCCTTTTAAATTATATTATATTAAGCATACTTTAATAAATTAATAGCAATTGAGTCCCGTCTGTCTGTCCTTTGAATGCGACCGTCTGCCGAAGTGTTCTCTATACGCCTTCTTTACTACCACAATAAAAAATATTCTTTAATCCAAATAAGTATCTTTTATAAGCTAAAATTTGCAGTTGGAGTCGAGACATTTTTTTTTACTTTTCAACTTAAAACTCCGTCTGCGGTTTGAATGCGACCGTCTGTCAAAAATTTCTTTTTAAACTTTAGTTGGTAACATATTTAGTAATATTTTGGCATGAAAATAACGGCGATAACGCGTGAGGAAGTTCATGGCGTTTTTTTTTTTGAAATATTTGACAGCGTCTGCTCCGAAATAGCGTCCATTCCCAATGGCAGACGCTTACGATTTCAACTTAGTTAAGATCTTAGGCCATTTTCATAAGACATTTATGTTGGTAATAAATGGGTAGTTATGAGCTACTTTTAATATATTTTTTTTATTTTAAATCTAATAAAGCGACCACTTACGCCCGGCAGACGGGCGGTTTTAAAATTACAATCTAACGTAGAACCGACGTGTCAGTTCAAACCTTTGGTAATTATGAGGAAGTTGTTTTTCCTGCCAGCTCTCGGAATAATACTATCCCAGCGGTACCTCCGGTAAAACGTAAGATACAAATCTGATCAGAGATTTCTACGTCCGCTTTTTCCCGTACAAATGGTATGATATTAGTTCCGGGGGCATACTAGAATGCCATAGTTTTACCTCGGAACCCAGATCAAATGAATGAATTTATATTTATGTAAATTGGTTCTAAACGTCATAAATAATTATAGTATGACTAAAGAGTAGAAAATAAAAAAATATATAAATAACTTACTTTCCTTAAAGTCGTGCTAAAAAGTAAAAATAATTGCAAGAAAAGCATGCGCATCATGGGTACAATCATACAAAGTGCGCACGCCTTGGTTTTCTGGCAATTATTTTTTACTTTTTAGTACGACTTTAAGAAAAGCAAGTTTAAAAAAAATTATTTTTTTAAAATATTTTTTTCATTAACCTTACTAAAATCCACCGATTTTCCCATCACTTGAGGTCAATTAAGAAATCTTTGTAAATGGGTAGGTATTATAATTTCCAGATAAACTGATTATGGATATTAGGATATGTTTAAGATATTTCTAGAAGGGACGTATGATGTCTATCAAGTAAAGGAGGCGAGGCCTTACAATTTGTAGTGGATTATGAACCAAAGTGGCAGATCGCAATATACAAACAAATTTAAAAAAAACCGCTGCAAGGAATCACTACTTCTACATCCAGATTTTGTATTCAAGTCTTATACACACTAAATCCCAATGTACTATTTTACTCCCTTTAATAATAGGTTGGAGTGGCATTGGGGGTGATAGAGGGAGTGGTAGAGGGGATGGCTAATGCCAAAAAATGTTAGAGGCCCTTGGTTCCCTTATAGACACCAAATCCCAATTTAATTTTTCACTTCCTATAATAATAGGGCGGGGGTGGTAATGGGGATGGTAGAGACAGTGGCTAATGCCAAAAAAATTGTTTCGTTCTTGTATAAACACTAAATCACATTTTCCCCTTCAACGAAATTAGATCAAAATATAATCTAGTTCCAGATCTCATTATTATACATAAGTGTACCAAATTTCAAGTCAATATCATAAACGGTTCCAGAGTAAACATGCTCACAAAAAAGTTACAAACCGACCGACAGACAATTTTTTTTTGCTCAAATTTATAATCTCGACATTTTAAGCCTATTTCAAAAATATTCTTTTTTGCGTTACTATATTTCCACTGGACGTGGAAGTAATTAATATACCGCCCTTCAGATCGACAAAATTTACTAGCGGCACGAAAACTATTAATAATGTAGGCACCAATTTTATTTCATTTGACCTGTGTTCACTAATACATATTATTGAGGATTCTGGAAATTTTTTGGCAATGAAGGCTTCGACTTCATTTGTTTTGCTGCGTAAGCTCTGAATATTGATGTGCAGGACTAAGAGTTGCTTCACTAATTTTTTTGTTGCTATATTGGGGGTATTATGGACCTCATGGGTGTTTTGTTTTTCTGCCATCAATTGAGATGTGAAGGCACTTACAAAAAACTACTTGGTTGTTATATAGCGCCTAGCTTGTTTTGTTTATTTTCAAAATGTTTCTTAAAGTTGAAACGCTCAATTTCTACTCCTTTTGGCCAAAAAGGTTTGTTATTTATCACATTTTTCATATCGAACGGGGCTCCAAACATAAAGTTCTTTTGTGGGATGGATATCCGAGTCAATTTCTTTTATGACAAATTCTATTTTATCATATCCAGGTTTACTGTTAAGAAATTGTTTAATATCTATTTCACTTACATCTCTTTTTTATTCGTGAGATAAATAGCCATAGTATTTTTTCAATATCTTTAACTTGACCTCTTCTGTAGATGACTTTCGTCCCTCTCTGCCACTATTCTGCGACCGTTGTGCTTTTTCCATGTCTTCTTTGACTCCTAGAACACTGAAAAGGTCATTGCCTTTTGCTTCTGTAGCTGTAGCAGTTTCCTCTTGTTCTCCATTTTCGTGTTTTGGAATTGGATTTTTTTTTACTTCGTTATTCTGTGATGCATATTTCTTCGGGGTCCGTTTTTTAATTTCATCTGTATATTGTTGATTTAGTTGTTCTACAAATTTCCCTGGGTTTGTGTCATTTTTATGTTGTATATTTGTTGTAGAATTCTTTCTTTGCATAAGTTGATTATCTGTATGTTTAGATTATTTATTTGGGGCGAGCGTAGGTGCGTCTTTACTATGTACATACTTCGGTATGCGATGCAAAGCAACGACAGGCGCAGTTAGTACTTGGATGGGTGACCATTCCAACGGAAACCGCGTTCTCGCCTCACACATCTTCCAGCGGTTTGTATATCAGTGTATGCGCGGAAGCTATACAACCTTAGGCGAGGGTTCTATAGGAGATATACCATCATTCGGAGGGGATGTAAAGCCGTCGGTCTCTTGTCTATTAAATGTTAGGCAAGTAAAAGATCCCTACTCTTCTTAAGGGAAGAGGTTCGGCAAAATTCCAGGTTGGGGGTAGCTCGTCTACAGGCGTCGGTGTTAGGCCTCAGTAGCGGAAATAGGCCGACGTTAAATAAATGTATAAAAAAAAGATTATTTATTTGTTCATTGATAGATTTTAGTTGTTTCTCACAAGCAGATTTTATGATTTATATGTGGTCATCTTTTATTATTTTTTTTGTCGCAGGCTAGCATCATGGAACTTGAATAGTATAGACCCACTCACATTTCAACCTAACCTAATCTAACTTCTATTATTTGAGTTGGTTGGTTCTATTTGGCTTACCTACAGCACCCACATTGAGTATACTTATTAATCATAGATGCACTTTACTTTCACCAACTCTAATGAAATTACGTCCCCTTGTCACAAAGATATACATTTCAAATTTTTCGACAGTTTTTGGTGTTTCTAATTTCTTTCAAGATGGCGAATTGACCTATAGCTATCAGATAGGTCTAGATTTCTTAAGAGTTTCATTACAAACAAGCTAGTATTTTTGTTATTCCGATTCGATTACTAGAGCAAGATATATTACGCAGATAAATAGAA
This sequence comes from Leptura quadrifasciata, assembly GCA_963675555.1. Taxonomy (NCBI): domain Eukaryota; kingdom Metazoa; phylum Arthropoda; class Insecta; order Coleoptera; family Cerambycidae; genus Leptura; species Leptura quadrifasciata. The sequence continues at coordinate 88,931,729 of OY776675.1, forward strand.
AATTTATTACTGTTGATTTAGCAGCTACTTTTTGAAGAAAACATTTCTTTCGTAATAAGGAGGTAAAAATACATGAGAATCTGTAATAAAATTTTCTCTGGAAAATGCCCTAAAAATAATCAATTTGATTGCGCCAGCAGTGAAAATTATTTCTAAAGAACCTGTATTTGTGTTCCAAAACGGCTTCAAATATAGTTGACAATAATTTAATATTCATATTTGTAAATAGTGTAATAAAGTAGATACAATTTCTAGTTTGGAACACCCTATACAATTCTATAAGTTCCGGGACCTACTGAACAACCACTGAAAAACTAGGGGCAAATAAAAGTAAATTGTGCGTAGATCAATGCATGGTCACTCTTGAAAGGTCACTGAAAAGGTCAGCTGTTCATTAGACAGTCGAGATCCTTTAGGGTCAATGAATTTCTTCATAAAATATCATGTTTCGGTTTAGAAGCTAAATGTCAATTTATTCATTAAGTGTTTCATCTAGTGGAACGAAGAAATTCTTTAACGTTAATAAAAATATAATAAACTGGTTTTCTTTAATTTTGTGTGTATGGTCCTAATATCCGGTTCATTAACTTGGCGTTAAAATTAAATTTGCAATTTGTGAAAACTTAATTAAGAACCTTCATTTATGCTGCATGCAAAATTGCAGACTTTTTTAAAGTAATTTATAAAGAATTAGGAAGCATTTTTAATATTTCTACATTAGTTGAAATTTAAACGTATATTTCATTGTTTGACAATAAATATTTGTTGAGAGTTCAACGGTATAAACGATATTTTATTTTGTTATAATCTCACAATGCTACATTCTACATTGCAACTATGTATTAAATAAAGCGTAGAAAAAATGAACAGTGAACGCAAGGTATAAGTTAGAAGCGGCATATAAATATTCATCCGAGTATATACAATATGCAGGTAACGATTTACACTACAAAAGGTACTTTTGAAACACTATATCTATTGTTTACCAGGTATAAAAATAAGGAGTACGAAAGCTCTCGCAGATTCCTTCAGTGTTCAGGCATGACTGAATTTTATGCTTTCTAGTGTATTGTTTATAGGTAAGTTCCACACACACATGCAAGGAGGTGTATCCAACCAACCACGAGAAGAGATTTTTCTCCTTATAAAGTTATGTTGGGACGTATGTAATATGTTTATAATACACGTTTATGAGTTTCACCGCCGACGTTTTGCAATGAACAATAAACACCTAAATGGGTTTGTTTCCACATTAAAAATATTAAGACTACACTGTGTTTCCTTACAAAAGCTGCCATTTAAATATTGTTACTAGAGTAGTTTTCTAAAAATAGTTTGTAAATTGATACCTAGATTTAAAAAATTGTATAGTGTATGGAATGGTGATTGACCCTACAAAAAGTAGCAATAAAAAATAGATAATATACCGACACGACAATACTGCTTTGGAATTTGAAGGACAGGGGCGTATTTGGTATATTTGCTCCAGACCCACAAATCGGACGAAGCTAAATAGTAGAGTAAACTAACATTTTAGGAAACTCTACCCTTTATACCTCAGTTTTCTCGGAAACATATCGGTTGTACAACTAACAAATAATAGTTGTAAGTATTAATGTCAGTGGTGTCTGTGTTCCTTATCGCCATACCGCCAAAATATAATAAGCATTGACGTAAATGCAAACACTAAACGTATTATACCGAATTGGCCTTTAAAATTTTCACAGAACTTTAGTTTCTTGCAGGGTGCCGAATATCAATCTATTCCACGTTATCCTTAATTAAAACTGTATAAAACAAATCAATTGTAATAAACTAATAACTTATACTTTTTATTATTAAGGTTAGAACTATAAAAAATGGTCTAACCAAGTTTTTCTTTATTATCTAGGAATATTAGTGAAGTGAATTTAATATTTTAATATTTCTTTTACCAAATGTTTAAATCCAAATCCTTAAAACAGTTTATTTCTGAATCCATCCCTTAACGATCTTCAAATACAACATGTATGGTAAGCTTAAAGAACCGAGATGTGCAAAATAGTTATTCTGCAGAAGTTGTCCCAAAGTGCTAAAATAGGTACAAATTAAAATGCAGGAAATAGTAGAATGTACCAATAAAGCTGTAAGTAATGCAACCATAAATAACCTAAGACAGGGGACGAGCGTAGGTGCGTATTTACTATGTACATACTTCGATATGCGATGTAAAGCAACGTAAGGCGCGATTAGTAGTTGGATGGGTGGCCATTCCAACGAAGACCGCGTCCTCGCCTCACACATCTTCCAGCGGCTTGTAATATCAGTGTATGCGCAGAAGCTATACAACCTTAGGCAAGGGTTGTATAGGTGATATACCATCCTTCGGAGGGGATGTAAAGCCGTCGGTCCCTTGTCTATTAAATGTTAGGCAAGTAAAAGATCCCTACTCTTCTTAAGGGAAGAGGTTCGGCAAAATTCCTGGTTGGGGGTAGCTCGTCTACAGGCGTCGGTGTTAGGCCTTAGTAGCGGAAATAGGCCGACGTTAAATAAATGTATTAAAAAAAATCGGCAGCTACTGGAAGCGGCTGGAACCTCCCCACTCGGTGGAACTTTGAAGCCGAAAAGAGCATTAAATTGTGTGACAAAACGGCACTAAACGTAATCCGATCTCATCCAAAACCTTTTCAGATCTTCTGGGGCACTAAAGAAACGCACACGCAAAGTTTCAATCAAATCCGTTCAGTAGTTTCGGCGCTATCGTGCTAACACACATACACACACAGAAATTTTTGAAAAACCACTTTTTTGGGTTCCTAAGACCTCAAAACGTAAAGATTTGATATTATCTCAATTTTCGTTTTTGAACCAATTTTAGTAATCTCTCATAACTTTATTGTGGAGAGGTTAAAATTAAAACCTAAGGCAGATAGGAAAGCAGCATATAGCGAAATTATTAATCTATAATAGTTGTATATGCATATGATTGACCTTATCAGTAGAAGATAGTATGAAGGGATAAGGTACTTTTTTACGGCAAACCTAAATACATTCCAATAACTAAAGAAGGCCATACATTACAATTACTAAATATACAGTGTGGAACAGCCAGTTGGAATAAATTCGGCGTTTCAATTATTGTACATATTTATAAAAAATTCTGAGACACATCGATTTTGGATTCTGAAATGGTATCCTGCAACGTACAAATTTCATCCCTAAATTCAACCATTTTTGAGTGGCGGTTGCAGGCTCTAAATTTTTAAATGGGAAGTAGATGCTTATCATACCTCATATGAAAGGCCATTTCATTCTCTATTCAAAAATTCTATGGTTTATTGCAAACATTAACGGTAAAAAAAAAAAAATTCATGTGCTTGAATTATGTTAAAACTGCTGTCATTAACGAAAAAAAAACATTTTTATTATTCTTTGCAACAGAACAAAAAAAATGTAGGAAATCCTTTCGTGATTTAAATATTTATAATCGCGAAGTATCGAGAGATATACCTTGGGCTTTAGGGAGTGTTGACGATGTAAATAAATATTTCGTTTCCTCTAGTCAAGTTACAGACAACGCTGATGAACCCACTGTTTCAAATATAAAGCCCAATGTAATAGATTTTAATTTTTCGTCGGTTTCCGAGCAGGAAGTTTATAAAACGCTCCTTTCGGTAATATCTAAAGCATGCGGATCTGATTACATCTCTTTAACCATGCTTCTTTTATATTGTTGTCCAACTGTTTTACCATTTATAACTCATTTGATAAATTATTGCATCGAAACTAGTGTCTTCCCTTCTAAATGGAAAATAGCGTATATCATGCTGCCTTTCCAAAAATAAGTAAACCTAGTAACCTCAGGTTAATTAGTATTTACGTGTGATATCTAAAATCCTAGAAAAAATACTAAATGTTCAAATAAATAATCACTTAAAAGCGTGTGATCTATTGCCTCAGAACCAATAAGAATTTAGAGTAAATCACAGTTGCACTTTAGCTTTGCTGAAGGTTATTGAGGATATTTTATTGGAGTGCGATAAATATAACTTAACTATATTGGTCTTACTCGATTACTTCAAGGCTTTCGATAGGATTAATCATGAGACTCTATTATCAGTGCTTCATTACTTGGGATTTGATGGAAACGCAATTCTACTCATTAAGAATTATTTGTTAAATAGGCAACAGATGATCAAATTTGGTAACAATATTTCAAATCCATTAAACACGTTCTCCGGAGTTTCTCAGGGCTCCATATTAGGTCCTCTACTGTTTACTTTGTATATATCGACCTTCTAAGATAGCTTACAGTACTGTTCTAGTCACTTCTATGAAGATGATACCCAAGTTTATTATTCGTTTGGAAAAAATGACTGTCTTGAGGTATGTGTACGAGTAAATCAGGATTTACGGGCACTAGTCGGAAAAATATTGTCTAACTATTAATCCCACCAAATCCAGAGTAATGCTATTTAGACGCAGAGCATAATGCGGTTTGTATATTGATAGTATTCATATTAATATAAATGATCAGGACTTTGTAACATTTCTAAAAATCTTGGCTTCTTTATAGATTCTAAATTGAAATTTTCGGAGCATGATAAACACATTGTTAAAAATGCATTCAATAAACTAAAATTAATATATAACAGTAAATATTTGTTGTCTATTAAAAACTGAATAATACTGAGTGAGTTATTGGTTTTGTTACATCTGAATTATGCAGATGTGGTGTATGGGCCTCTTCTAAATCACTATGAGCATACACGTTTGCAGCGGATACAGAACACCTGTATACGATTTATCTCCCGGTGCCGACTCACTCCCAGCTGAGATCTTTAAAGCTGTGTCGTCAGAGCTCATACCCTACCTCAAAAAACTGTTTGATATCGTGTGGGAAAGTGGTCAAGCTCCGCAGGAGTTTCGTGATACACTTTTAATCAACCTCTTCAAAAACAAAGGGAGCGCTGCGGACTGTGGAAATTGCAGGGGTATAGCTCTCCTGGCTGTTGGAGGGAAGATACTCACTAAAGCGATGGCAAATAGGCTAACACCTGTTATGGAAAAGTTACTTCCTGAAACACAGAGTGGCCTTAGACCAAACCGAGGCACATCGGATTTAATCTTCACACTTAAACAGCTTCAAGAAAAAGCACTCGAACATCAAGGAGAAATTCACATGGCCTTCATTGATTTAACCAAGGCGTTTGACTCGGTGGACAGGGAAGTGCTCTGGAAAATTATGTTCCGCTTAGGTATCCCTAGAAAATTTGTGGAAGTATGTCGTAGTCTACATACAAACAACAACGCCCAGGTTATGTATAATAATGAGGCAACCGAACCTTTCCAAACCCTCACTGGAGTTAGGCAGGGATGTGTCCTGGCACCCCTACTTTTTAATTTGTTTACCACTGCTCTAACAATTATTGTTGACAACAAACTGACAGTCAGAGGAATAGGTCTCAGATACCGTTCTAATGGCGGTCTCTTTAACATAGGGCGCTTTAGAGCTTTCACGAAGACACGCACACGATTCATTTGTGGTCTCCAGTATGCGGATGACTGTGCACTTTTAGCCTCTACGCCGGAAGAGCTTCAAGAACTTTTAGATGTGTATGCCCAAAGCTATGATTCTTTGGGACTTAAAATCAACATTGGAAAGACTAAGATTATGTCAACTCCTCATCAAGTGAACCAAATAGACATTACACTTAACGGAAATTCTCTTGAAGTGGTGGATCAGTTCAATTACTTAGGCAACGTTGTTAATGACAAAGCAAACATGGACAGCGAGATTCGCAATAGAATTAACGCTGCATCTAGAGCATTCTGGGGACTTAGAGAGAGAGTATTTGACAACCACGACCTTGCTTTGTCAACGAAAATGGCTGTCTACAGAGCAGTTGTCATTCCAACACTGCTATATGGATGTGAAAGCTGGGTCACTTACCGTCGTCATGTGAAAGAATTAGAACGTTTTCAGCAAAGACACCTCAGAAGTATGATGAAAATCCGTTGGTTCCATCAAATATCAAACGTGGAAGTACTCAGGAGAGCAAAGAGCCTTCCAATTGAGGTGCTTATTTCAAGAGCACGCCTAAGATGGGCAGGTCACGTTCATCGTATGCATGATAACCGCCTTCCTAAATGTACACTTTATGGTGAATTGCTAAGCGGTAGAAGAAGGCGTGGCGGTCAACGAAAGAGGTTCAAAGACGTTCTCCATGACAATATAAAATCCTGCGGTATTCCAGACGAGCAATGGGAACAACTTGCAGCGGACAGAACCGAATGGCGAGGGGTTGTGGCCAGCTATCAAGGAAATGTTGCTGCAAGAAGGCCGAATCCAAGACCTAACCAGGTCTATGTTTGTCCTGATTGCGGTCGACATGTGCTCTCCCGAATTGGCCTCTATAGCCATAGTCGTGTGCACCGTAGATGAATGGGAATTACAATAGACTACACCTTTTACTTGTTTTTTATTGTACGCAATTTATCGACTGTAACATTTCTATACTGGGACTCGAGTAACGGCTAATAATAATAATAATACGATTTATATAAGGCTTTAAAAAATATTACAATATTTCGGCAAAATTTCATGAATTAAAGTGGTTAACAAAGAAGAGATTTGCATATTTGCTCCCTAATTCATAAAATTACTAAAAATGGTGATCCGCGGTATTTGCTAAGTAAAATCGGGTTTAGGGCAGATGCACATGATGTTAATGTTAGACGTATATTGACAATACCAGTACATAAAACCTCACTCTTTCAGTGCTTCTTTTCTTACTACGGTGTAAAATATTATAACAAAATTCCATCTGTTTTAAAGGATTCGTCGTAATTTTAAGAAAAAATTAAAACATTCGCTCCTCGAAGGTCTGATAACTTTTTTGTAACTATGCCATATCATGTACGGTTTCGATTTATTGTGATTTTAGATTCATGGTCTTTTTTTTTCTTCTGTAAATATGTGTTTTGTAATATTAAATATCATTATTTTTTATGTACCAGTACAAGATGGTAAACTATTTGTGTTATATATAGAATAGATAAGACTACCTAAGCAGAACTATGACAGGTGTAGTGATATGAATTTTCACTCAATAATTTCAGTTATTTGCAAAATTAGTTAATTTAAATGAAAAAATAGTACCAATTTTCATATCTTTCATTTTTAAATTAACTAATTTTGCAACAACTGAAATCATTGAATGAAAATTCATGTCAGTACACCTGTCATAGTTATACTTAGGTAGTCTTATACGTTTTTTTACCAATATATGTATTTTAAAAAAATAATAAATATTTGCTTATCGGATCTCTCTTCCTCTTGGATATGCCCAACTCAAAGCAAAGCTTTACCTACATAGACAAGCGAGCTCCCGAAAGGACAAGATGGTTATCTTTTAGAAGAACCTGATTTAACTACGAGTGTGTTAAAAATATTCAATATAATCGATACTAAAGTGCAAAAATATATTCATATCAAAGGACCAATCTGTTGACGATAAGAAAAAGAATATAATTTATCCCCTCAAAAACAAGCTCATGCCAAAGGAGAACTAGCATACATCAAAGAAGGAAAACTTTATATTAGAAATGAACCATATACTATAGCCTAGCTAAAAAACCAAGATACAGACGAAGATCAAGAAAATTCTTTAAAAGAAAAAGTGAACAGTGCGCCATCTGCACCGTGCCACATTATTCGACTTATGAAAATAAATAAAGAGTATAGAATAGAACAGACAGAAGAAAACCAAATAAAACCTAAACCTGTGCGGAAAACTAAAACAAAAGACAATAAAGAAATGGATAGTTCGGACACTAGATATACGCGTGCAAACTAAAAAAAAAAAAATAATGATACAATAAAACAATAACTAAAATAAAAGTATAATATTACATTTTTTGCAATATTTTGCCCATTATTATTGTAAAATTAAAGTATGAATACGAAGCACAATCTATAAATGGGTCCATCTATAAACAATTTTAATACTAATTCTATAGATACTGAAGGTGTCTAACTGCAGATGATGAAAATTCGGTAACAGAAGTAAATAATAAATATATTAATCTGAAACTCATTCATTTTAACATTCGAAGTGCAATGATAATGTTATGTGCCGCCCTTTTGTGGAGAGAACTTTAATCCCTGGTAGTAGAATGAAAGGAGGCCTGCCTAAGTAACTACCAGTAAAACGGCAGATCGCTAGTTGGCGCCAATATCACGGATAAGCTAGAAACGTCTCGAATAGCAGACTGAATGAATCGAGAATAAGCGCCACGGATATGCAAGAAGAGGGACGAATTAGTCAGTCAGTTCAGTACAGTTCTGAGAGAAGTAATATGTTCAGATAAGATAAAGAACAGTAATAAGTTGTGAATTATATTAGTGAGTCTATAGTAGAACGAAGTTATAACTAGTGTGTTACTATAAGGACTAATTATTGTAATTTAGAGATTAATAAATCAGTGGTTAGTTAAAATTTATGTTGCAACTATTGAACCTACGTTTGGAGGTGTTTACTGGAGGATATAAATATGTAACAATAAATTGTATTCAAATAGAGGTATTCCTAGAATAATTCATAAAGAAGTTTGATTGTATAATTGTAAATGAAACATGGTATACACCAAATGTAAATTTAGTACAGTTAATAGGGTATACCCTGATATGCAATGACGCTTCTTATGACCAGAATGATGGGACTGTTATGTATATTAGTATATGAAAACGTAGATTTTTACCCTACAAAAAATTAGTGATACTTGTATAGTTAAACTTACATTTGATCGAAATGGTGATATTGAGTAGTTCTAAATAAGCTAACCAACTTGGGCGCCATCATCTAGGGGCTAGGTTAGGACCTAATATCTCTCCCTTAAAATTTTAGTAAGGTGACAACCTGGGTTCGAAAATATATAACTGCATTGCATTTGAAATAAGAAGTACTAATTCTAAAATCATGTTCAAAAATAAATTGAAACAATTTTTATACAATTTAAGAAATCTTGCACACGTTCAAATTAATTGAGCGAACATTTAAATGTAGAATCTATAATGTATGATTAACTAAATAAATAAGTAAGTATATCTGATATTTGCTTCACATCTTTATGAAAGAACAAAACAAGATAAAATAAAAAAAATTAATAAATTAAAAATATATATAACTATATTTTTGTTTTTAACTATCAATATGAAGGTCCGTTATGTTGTGGTTAAATGTTCATATACATGTATACTTTGATATACACCTACTTATAGATGTGTAAAAATGAAAAATTACCCAAGCCGTCATTTTTGACGCAATATTGTTTGCATTAGAAGTCATTTGGGCAATTTTTTTGAGCTAAGTTATCTTTCTTACAACTATACAAAAAATGTTGCTATAAAAATAGTTTTGTAACACTTCATTTTAAACCATCGTTATATAGTTTTCGCATAACACTGTATCTAAAAATTGTCAAAAATTTTACACAAAATTTCACATACTTAGATATTTTTATGATGCAATAAAGACCCCTTAAAGTAAGTATATATGTAGAAATGGTGAAGAATATATTTTAAAATATTTGCTTCTGCAATTCGTAAAATCATTGGTGGATATCATAATATATTTCATACATTATTCTTTACATGCTACAAAAATTAATGGCTATACCAAGGTTATACAGATATAAAATTAAGTTATATATAGTACATTTTTACATAGTATTATAACGGAACTTGAGTAATAATTACACGAATGGTTAAAACTTGTTTATGGAAACGATAATTACATCGGTTGATTTTTATCGTAGTGGCAGTGACATGCAACTAAGCTACGGCGTAGGTGATAATAATTTATGAATTTTCCATCAATAGTTATTACCACTTTTGCAACCGAATACAAAATATGAATATTATAAGGTGTCATATAAATTAATATTAAAGACATGTATTTTTTTAAATTGTAAGACACTTCATAAAAGAGAGATTTAATCAGTATAGGGGTGCAATGCGTGCAGGAAAATTACTACTAACCAAGTTACAGCTAAATACTTATTCGCTATGATCTTGAAAATCTGCAAACAGTAGAACTAAACAAGACATGAGAGCTAAAGAAAGTGATATAAATATAAAGTCAAGTTTGTCGGCGGCTAATAATGAATCAAATATATATTTCGATAATTGCACTTAAGATATCACTACCAAGTTAGTTAAAATTTATTATTTGTTTTATTTATTCAGTATTGTCGCAACGATGTAACGGTCCATTTTTATCGTGTGTAAATTTAGCCAAATATTAGTAAAATATCATACATAAATCAGTAAAAACAAAGTCTGTAGCGCAGCATATTCGATTCAATTGTAAGGCTATGACTGGTGCATTTTTAGATTAGATTAGATTTCCTGATTGGTTTAGTTATTTAACGTCTTTTTGATGAGAGATAGAGGATGCGCCGAGCGGGATTCCCGGTTGATAATGGGGTCCGCCGATAGCAGCAAGGTGGGACCGATCGGTGATTAAAAATGTTTAAAAATAAGGATTACAAGTGTGGTATTCCTGTGAAGTAATGTGTAAAGTTGTTAGTAGTTAATGGTAGATTCGTTTTGATGTTAAAGTCTGGCGGTATTACCTTCATAAGTTCCAGTTTAGAGAGATATTTTATTTGGTTAGTGAAAGACGCCATGTATTTACGATGTAAACGGCAAGTCCGCCATAACGCATAACAAACAGCATGCAAAGAAAAAGTATAATTGATAACAGGCAAGAAATTGCCCAAGAGGTAAAATCTCTAACTATACAAGGTGACAACAAAAATGTACATACAAATACAGATAGTTCCAAAAATAAAGACTATTTGGATAAAAATATAAACAAAAAACGCATTCTTTTACTTGTAGACGATGAGGATAACCTGGGACTTCAGAAACTTGTTGGACCTGAGTTCCTATGAAGTATTATCCGTTAAAAAACCTGGGGCACTTCTAAGCCAAGTTTTAGAAAATATGGAAACATTAACAAAAGGGTTTAGAGACTATGTCATTGTCATGGGAGGTATAAATGACATAAATAAAAATATAACCCCGTCTTTTCGGTTAATATGTAACAAACTGAAAATGTGCACAAATACAAATGTACTGTTTTCCTCCATACCCTTTTGCAATAAACGTAATATTTCAAGAAATAGGCATATTTTTAAGTTCATCTGTAAACTGAATGATTTTCTAAACAAATTTAATAAATGTGCTGAGGGTCACGTTAAATACGTTGAAATAAACACTATACAGTCAAAAAAAACTAACAAACGTTTAGTGGCTTCATATCTTGTACATGCTATTTCAAAGAACTATCCAAATAAGAACTTAAAATTTATTAGTGTTATAGACAATAATTTAAGTGAAAATGGTGACCAGAACTCTCCTATCATTGACCTCACCAACGAAGCCGAAAGGACACCTTCACTTTCACCATGTGCTTTAAGTTTAATTGATTCAGGAGAAACTCCACCAGGTTCTTTTTTATACCCACGTCTCTCCGAGATAGTTCTAGTATAAGTAAAGTTAAATATTTCTTTGAGAATTCTGTGAATTATTCTGATGATGAAAAATTAGGTATTCTAAAAGTCTGTAATGTAAATGTACATAGTATTTTAAATAAAACTGATGATATAGAGTTATTTATACAACTTGTAAATAATGATATTCTTTGCATTACAGAACACTGGTTGCAAAATTCAGACATTGGTAACGTAAGCATACAAAATTTTGAACTAACTTCTCATTTTTCTAGAAAAAAATATAAGCATGGGGAATCTTTAACATATAGCAATAACGAGTTAAATAATATCAAGGAATTTATACAAATTAAATGTATTTCAATCGAATGTCATGCTGAAATGTGTGCTTTAATCTACAATGATATAACAATAGTCTGTATTTATCGACCCCCCGCAGGAGATTATGATATATTTTTTAATTGTATTAGCAGTGCACTTAAATTAGCATTAGATAAATCTAAATATGTAATTTGCTGTGGAGATCTAAACATAGACTATAGTAAGGAAACAGTTATTAAAAAAACACTGGATGACATTTTACACTCTTTTACATTGAATGTAACAACTAATTAACCAACACTAATATTCACAAATTGTCACGGGCAAACAAGTGTAAGTATTTTGGACTACTTAACTACGAATATTCCAAATGACATGTACCATGCTAAAGTAGTAAATTCATTTATAGCTGACCATTATGCACAAACCATAGACATTTGTATTAAAAAAGAACCTAGATTCATAGAACCAAACAAAATTGTTACATTTAGAAACATGACACCAGAAAATATTAATTTTTTCGTGCAAAATGCCCAAAAACTAACTTTTCCATGGTATATTTAGCTGATATTAATACGTCATTTAATTATCTATTAGAGTCTTTAACCTGGTGTTTAGAAATTAGCTGTCCTATTATTAAAAAGAAAGTACGTAAGGTAAATAAGAAAAATCCATGGTATACCAAAGAATTAAGAAATGAAAGAAACGGGTTAAATAATCTACACTGGTTAGCAAAAACTTTAAATTGTAAGGAAAGCATAGAAACCTACAAAAGAAAAATGCAAGAGTACAAAAAAAACATGAGAATAACTAAATCAAATTACTACAAAAATAAAATAAAAACAATCTACAAATAAGGCACGTACAACCTGGACATTAATTAATAAAAGGTTAGGTAAACAAGAATCTAAAATAGATAAAATCGAACTAAAAATACAAAATGTTTCTATAAACGAACCTGATCATGTTGCAAATTCATTTGCTCAGTATTTCTCTACTGTTGCAGATAAAAAATTAAAACAACATTTGGGAGAAAACCTTTCATTACCTTGTACAACGTCAGAAAATTATGTAAATTCATTATTTGTGCCATACATTAGTGAAAGTGATATGAAAGCTGAAATAAGCAATTTAAAAAATAAAAAATCCACAGGATTGGATGAATTTAGTGTAGTACTGTTAAAATCAATGAGTGATATAATCTGCAAACCGTTGATGTATCTAATTAATAAATCTCTTGCTATTGGTGTGTTTCCTGATGTTCTTAAAATAGCTTGTGTAATTCCACTCTATAAAAAGGAGGATCCTTTAAGTATCGAAAATTATAGGCAAATATCACTCCTTAGCGTATTTTCAGAACTTATAGAAAGACTGGTACATAATATAATGACTAAATATTTAAATGTATCTAACATTGTAACACCAAGTCAGCATGGATTTAGAGAAAACATGTCCATAGAGACGGCGTCATATCATATGCTAAATTATATATATCAGGAACTGGATATGAATCAGTATGTAATGTTCGACTTCTCATGTGCTTTCAATACAGTTAATGTTGATTTTTTATGCAAGAAACTTTTCTCTATGGGCATTCGTGAAAATTTACTAGTTTGGATTAAATCTTACATGACAAACAGGAAAATGATAGTAAAATATAATAACACTCATTCACAAAGATACAATGTTAATATGGCAGTTCCCCAGGGTTCTGTACTGGGTCCTCTTCTTTTTATGTTATATGTCAATGATTTGCCACAACATATTTCAACCGGTAAAGTTACGATGTTTGCTGATGACGTAACAATAACAATCTCGGCACAGACTCCTGAGGAACTATCACTTTGTATGACACGTGTCTGCGATGAACTTGTGGCATGGTGTTATCGAAATATTAAATATTAACTATTAATTAAAATATTAAACGATAAAAAAACCGTTTATATAAATTTTCACATAAAAAGACCATTGCCTTCAAGTTTCGAAGCTGAAAATAATATTAAACTATCAGAAAGTACTAAATTCTTAGGAACCCATCTTGACAAAAATCTCGGATGGGATATGCATATTGACTATATCTGCTCCAAATTAAATTCTGCTTTCTTTGCTATAGTCCAGATGAAATCATCTCTAAATGCTGAGGGACTGGTGAATATCTACTATTGTCTTGCTTATAGCCATATTTCGAATAACATTGTTACATGGGGAAGAGGCGCATCAATAAATAGAGTTTTTGTAGGACAAAAAAGGATATTAAGGATAATTTATAACATAAAACCAATGGAAACTTGCAGAAACATTTTCAAAGATAAAAATGTTCTAACTGTCCCATCTATATTTTTGTTTAAATGCGTTTTATATGCCTTTAAACATAAACACCTCTTCGAACGCGTGGGGGACAGGCATTGTTTTAATACTAGACATGGGGATGTATTACAAATCCCAAAGCATAAAACGACTACAATTAAAAATTCACCTGCTTGTTTTTTCATATATGCCTACAATAAGTTACCTGTAAATTTAAAAGAAATTGCAACTTATAGTATGTTTAAAAGACAAACTAAAATATTTTTTATTGAAAAGACTTTTTATAACGTAAAAGAATTTTTAAGTTCTTGAATCTCATATTTCAATTTAATGATTTCTCTCTAAAAAAAAAAAAAAAATTGTTGCAAACATGTACAGAATATCATAGTTATTAGTTGAATATAGATTTTAATGCGTTGTATTGTTCCGTTTTTATTTTATTTTTTTAAATTTTATATACTGTATTTTTATATATTTACGTTTTGTAAATTTTGACATACCATATGTACTATTATTGTACCAACAAATGGTGAGTAAAGATATTATTATTATTATTATTATATTATTACGAGATTTTCACGTTCAGTTCTGTTATATTTACGGTATTAGTCCGTATACTGTACTGCATTATCAAAGTGTAAACCTTAGAAACTTTCTTAGTAAAATAAAGATTTTCTGGTGCATTGACCCGTCTCTAGTGCGTGGATCCTTAGTGAATTAGGGGTTAAAGTGTACATTTTCGAATAATGCGCCCTCCAAGTAGGTATTTGGAAAATTTTCGTCAGTACCAAGTTATCGCCTCAAATGACAAGGTGCAACATAAGCTGTAAGTACGTTCTAGTTAAGTTCATTGAATGGTTTTCGGTTTTTTTACCAAAAAAATAAAATCCGTGGCGCCCAACTTTCCTTTCCAGGTTTTGACTTTTGAAAATTAAAGTTATGGATCCTAGTTGAATTGGATGAAAGTTTGGTATAATGTAGTTTATGATATCCTGATCAAAAGTCTTAAAGAATTGAGATAGAAAAATGGACAGTTTTCGAGTTACAGGGGGTCAAACATGAGGACGTTTTCCTCATGTTCATCGGATTTCACGGAACATGTGGCGATGCTATTACCATACATAGTCAAATATCACAAATATTATAGTTATACAGTAATAAACTTTCGTAACGTGCGCAGTTTGGTTATTTTACGTACAAGGTACGTCATTTAACTTGAGGCAGCCATATATCTCGAAAACGATGCATTCTATAACAAAATTTAAATAACAGTTGCTTGGTACCAAGGGAGAAACTAGATGGATATATTATTTCGTTTGATTTGGCCAAGTTTTCAAACATATCCTTTGCCGTTGCCCATGCCACAGTACATGCTTATTTTTGTCTTATCCCGTAAGGCTTTACTGTAGTATAAGACTGGCTTGTATACCATTTAGTACATATATACATATCCTAGGGTTTTGTACTGATGATAGGTAGATGATATATTAGCACATACATAGTTGTTATTAATTTTTTTTAACTAAGCATAAATGATCATGAATCCAGCAAATATGCTTAACTATCGTGAAAAATATTAATACTTAAGTTATGTTTATATATTTCAGTTTAGATTTCATCTTGACAGCTGCAGTATATAGGATCTTGTTCAATTGTATCTATTTTATTGCGGATTGGCTGATTGCAGTTACTGCATATTTTGTTAGATGTTTTACATCAAAAAGAGGTCTATGAAATTCATCTCTTCCCGCCACGGACCAAATCTGTTATCGATATTTCGATCGATGTTTACGTTAGTGGCGTGCGACGGATTTGATCGGTGAAACATCCGATGCGTGAGTGATACAACAGAGATCGTTGCAGGTTCATTTCTATCGGTACACATACACAGGATATCAATTCCGTTCGAATAGTAAAGGTATCAGGGAAACATGGAATGTACAAAAAAATTATTAACCGATTTTATAAATTTATATAGGGAAAAACATGTCTGTGGAAAATTAAAGACAGTTCGTACGTAAATTAAAATAATAAAGGAGAAGCTTATGACGATTTGGTTAATATTGTTGAAAAACTTGACCTGGCATTCGAATCTACGTTTTCATCCACTTTGTCCTATTTTTCTTCTTTTCATTTTAACAAATTTACCAGATACATAGTCCATTTGAAGAGTTGGAATTTATAACGAAATTACAGAACTGAATAAGCAATTTTATAGCAGAAGGAAATTTTATAAAAATCGAAACCGGTCTGCAGTTAGTGACATCCTGAGATGAAGGAGACCTCGCATCTTCCTCGTAGAATTTTCAAGCATTCCAAGTCATTGTATTTTAGTGCTAACTGTGTTTAGACAAAATACGCAAATTTTACCATATAATTCAGCGCTCGTAAGGGGGAATAGCTGTTTTGGTTTAATTTGTTGAGTCCTTATTTATATAAGGCACTTGCAGATAGGTTGGAATATTATAATTCCTATATTTTATATTTTTATAAAATTTCCTTCTGCTATAAAATTGCTTATTCAGTGATGACTATCAATGTTATGTTCAAAGTGGTGGAAAATCAATTCAAAAAAACACTTTAATACACATGTTTTTTATACTATTTTTTAATTATAGATGAAAAAAATTCCACCCCCTTGAAGTTTCACCTTCCTCATAAAAACGCCTCCTACAAAATATTTTTTTTTCTACATTAACAAATATCAGTTTTCCACCCCCTACAAGGGTTTAAAGCCTGGGGTAGGGGTGGCCGAGATCAAATCCCTCCAGAGACCTTCCATTCTAGGGAACAACAATTAGTCGAAAAACTGTAGAAAATAAGCGGGTTCCCGGAAAAGAGGACTTTGGGGGTAGTTTTGGCCAATCTCAGGGGATTGCCGAGGTGGAAAATTTGATGTGGCTTCAGAATCGATTCAGTACCCTCGAAAACGAGGGGGGGGGGCATTGTCCAGTCTGAGGCGCAAATATTCGGTAGTTTGTCCGACTTTTTCAATGGACTAAAATCCATAAAGTGCAATTTTTTTTCTTTTTTGAACCCTGCTCATCTTTACTGACACAACAAATTCCTCCTGGTTTTTAAGTACGCCTAAAATATCTGGATGCTCGTTCAGTTCCCTCGAAGGTCTCGGAATTTAACGAAAATTTACCATTAACTGAACTGACTTAATATTTGCCGAAATTAAACGATGCGATTTTTACGTGTATGGATTCTAAAATATCTTTATCCTGAGAGATGGCAGGTGCGATTTGGCAGATCTGGACGGCGGGACAGATCGTTTAAAATTCCCTTTCGTGTATGAGGGCCTATTATTCTCATCCCCATCAGTTCTAGCGTGAATAAAAAATGAAATTATCGATGTGTTTTATTTGTTGTTACGACTTTACTTTGTAATTCTATTATAATACAAATCGTTAGGTATATTAATCTTATTGCTTATATAAAGTGGGACGAGACACATATGACGTACATTTTCATTATCATTTATGATTAGTTTAAAAAAATAATAATTAAGTCTAGGATTGATGGTATATGCAAATGTATCGGAAAAATTTACTATCTACCATCAGTAGAAAACCCCGAGATATGTATATATGTACCAAGGGGTATACAAGCCAGTCTTATGCACACAGTTAAGCCTTACGAGATAAGATAAGAGCGAGCATGTACTGCGACATGGGCAACGGCAAAGGACAAGTTTGAAAACTTGGCCAAAGCACAAGAAATAATATTACCATCTTGTTTCCCACTTGGTTCCAAACAACTGTTATTTAAAACATTTTGTTACAGAATGCATCGTTTTCGAGATATATGGCTGCCTCAAGTTAAATGGTGCACCTTGTACATAAACTAATCAAACTGCGCCCATTACGAAGCTTTCTTACTATATAACTATAATATTTGTGATATTTAACTATGTATGGTAATAGCATCGCCACATGCTCCATGAAATCAATAATCCGATGAACACGTTTTCCTCATGTAACTCGAAAGCTGTCCATTTTCTATCTCGTTTTTTTAAGAATTTTGATCAGGACATCATAAACTACATTATACCAAATTTTCATCCAATTCGACTGGGACCCATTTTCCTTTAGGTTTAGTGCAGAGTCCCTTCTTTAAGAATCTGTGATGTAAAATTATAGTTAAAATTAAAAGTTGTTTCAACGAATACTACTTTTATGGCCACTATTGCCAAATGTTCTCATCAGCTCATATTATTTTATAGCATCACTCATCCTACGACTTGTAGTGTTTTGACAAGTCTTGGCCAACACAGTGTTACTTACATTTCTTAATATTGGGCACATTAGTGATATTAAACTGAAATAATTATTTTATCGTAGTCGGTTTATGTTTTAAAAAAGAACAATACAATCCCTAAACAATAGAAAAAAAAACATGTTACCCGGCGACTGGAGAAGATTCTGATTAGTAATGTTCATGCGACATTATTAATCAGAATCTTCTCATGCGACTCCATGGTATTATTACGGAGAATAATAAATTTCTGTGTCAAGTTTCAGAGCTCCAAGTTGACGAAAAGTGCTTTACAAATCGATCTTGAGATTTTATGCTGATAACCCATGAAATTAAACAAAAGCGGTCACAAGTAGGCAGTTTTACCTATCATGAGGAAATTATCAGATTTACTAATTTTGTTTTAGATTCATGGTTAAACGAGGGCAGAAGAGTGTGTCAATGACGGATTGCCAATATTTATGAGTGAAATCGTTAGGTAAGAGGGATTCAGAAGCTTCATGAATAAGTAGTATATATTAAATGGTCGGTTTATAAGTGCTCTTGAGAAGCGTCTATGATTTGGGTATTTTAATCAATTTCATATTGTTCTGCGGTATCGACATTCTATAATTAAACCAATATAGCATTATGTAACAATTTGTCAAGCAATACTTCATAAATAAAAGTTTATTGTGTTTTCAATACATACATAATTATTGGATTTTCAATGAAATTTTTAATAACAATTTTTATAATACGACTAATAAAAATAATAACAAATTTTTCGAAAATAACATGGAAAGTACATGCAATTTACAAATATTATTATTTACAATATGTATTACAACCCATAATTGTAAAATTAGACAAGTTCGCAGGGTATTATTGGCGAGTCCAGTTTAGTACATCGACCGAATTCATTAAAGCTACATTGTGGAGGAATTACATACACAGCTTTATCTTCGACTGGCACATCTAAAAAAAAGCGCGTAAAACCAAATAGTTCCGTGACTATAAGGTACTTCTTTATAGTACTAGTAAAATAAAGTAGCTTTATTTTGGTAAGGCTATAAATAGGTGACTTATGACCGCATGACTATGCTATAACAGTACTTTCTAATATAGTCGTATACATAAATAATATTTAGAGATAAGTAGCATGCATAGCACTAACTAAAATTGTATCTTATAACTTTCCTTAATTTTTCTTGTCCCTGACATTTAAATTTTTTTAAAAATTTCTGGATCACAACTTTATTAAATGAAAGGAGGGTAGACAAAGATTGACGATATGACTGTCTACGTGTTTGTCATGTTTGATATCTTTAGCAAATCTACTGAGGTGGCTTATTGAAATTACCGTTACCTGGCGGATAAAAGCACCAAATTTGGTGGATATGAAGGTACCTTAGGGTATACCAATAACTGTGCAGGAGCCCTCTGGAATTTATAAAAGTTTTCATGTACTGCACTTAAATCCAAGATGGCCGACAAATACAGCATACATGTGAGTCTTTTTTTCGAGACACCACTACTGTAAAATCCATAAAAAGTGGGATTTGTGATGTTGTGTTGCAGTTATTGGCCATTTTTTATTTCACTCCTGTTTATATAGTGTTTCTCACAGACTAAATTCTAATTACCATTATCGGTGGTTGTAACAGTACGCATCTTGATGGCCACGGCAGTACAGGACTTTGTCAAGAATGTGCTTGATGAGCGCATGTATAGCATGACCCAATCAAGAGAAATTCTCTTACACTCTTCAAGAGACCAAAGCATAAAGCAACATCTTAGCAGGGGAAGACGCTGAAGTACTTCAGAACAGTGTGAAACTATTTAGCCAATTATATATATCTATACAGAACCGGGAATCTAATTTGGATGAGTTTCTTACATATGAGATACTATTATTCTCTCCTTCCATTTCAGACTTTGGTAAGCTTCATTTGTCAGCCAACAAGGCTGGAATACTGCAATGCCTTGAGCAGCCAGATTAATCAGAGCCCCTTTCCACCCATGACTCCAAATTTCTGGACGGTGCTGTCATCGTCCACTGCCTGCCCACTACTAGTGTCGACACCTTCAATCAGTATTCTGATAAGATATTTCTACCTTACTTTCATAAGCAGCTGGAGCAACTCCCAAATGTAGATATTATTTGAGACATCTACAGACAGTTTAAAGGAGTCTACCTGGAAAAATAGAGGTGAGGGGATTCGAAGAAAAGTATCTGGTATTAACCAAACTGCTGCAAAATTGGATGGACTTTCTCCGTGACTCAACGAACAAGAAGAAATTGTTCAACTTTTTGACTTCGAAGGTTATAGAATTCAACTGGCTACCAGGCAAAGGTGTGTATGTCACAACAGGGAAAGCAGTTGTACAAACGGATTTGAACACATCCATGGAAAACTGCAATCATGAAGTGGCAGACACGAGGCTTCATGTACTCCATTCACTACTGCAAGGAGCAAAGAGCATCCTGCTGCGTACTGTAGACACAGATGTGATTGTCATCCTTGCTGGCATGATCTAATAGTGACTCAAGCTTTGGCTGATATCTGAGTGGCCTTTGGCATCGGCAAGCATTACAGTTTTTACCACATCAACGCCATCTGTAAAAACCTGGGTAGCCAAAACTACCTGTGCTTCACTCTGGTTGCGGCACAACCTCTGTCTTCAAAGGTAAGAGTAAGAAGTCCATTTAGGAAGCATGGCAAGCATTTCAAGACGTCACTGATACATTTGTGTATTTGGCCACTCATCCATTACAAGTGATGAAACCAGACTCTCTGAACACTCTAAGAAGCTGGAACGACTGGCTGTTGTTCTATATGATAAAATCACTCTTTTCAGCAGTATCAACCAGATACGAAAGTTGCTTTTTTAGAAGAATCGAGCAATGGACAAACTTCCACCGACTGAGGATGCGCTCCTTCGACATATCCGAAAGGCAGTACATCAAGCGGGTATTTGGACGAACCGCACATAAACACACAAGTGATTCTGTCTCAACAGGATTTTACTTGGAATAAGGTTTAGTAGTACCAGTTTATATGACAACTCCAGAGAAGTGCAAGTATAATTTATTATAACTGTTGCATGCTGAATTCCCTTGAGTGAGTAACTATAAATTTTCTTTGTTATTGGGAACTCTTACTAGCGTTATTTGGACTTATGAGTAATAAATGATATGGACTTATTATATTGTATTTTATTTAATATGTAGGCTACCCTAAGTTAGGTGTGTAGTTACTTAGTTGACTTAAAGCTGCAATTCAAAATTAACAGTATAATACATTGTATTAACTGATATTTTGTCGTATTTTGGCGGCCATTTAGGACTTTAGTGCTCTACATGAAAATTTTTTTAAATTTCAGAGGGCTCCTAAGTTAACATTTATTAGTATACCCTTATATCAAATATGGTGCTTTTATCCGCCAGGTAACGGTAATCTTGAAATACAGCTCTAAGCCACCTCACTAATCAGGAAGTTTGCTTTTACATTCGCAAAGGGATACTTTCAGTTTTATATGGATAAATAATATTACACACATTTCTTTATAACTTTTTGGAGAAAAATTAAGATTTGTATTTATTTCATTGCTTTAAAATATCAAAAGATAATAAAAGAATTTGTGCATTAAACAACTAATTTTTCTTCTGAATCACTCTGACGTGTGTATAACTTACAATTTATATTTTATATGAATAAACTGCGTCTTTTAAGTTTTTCTGCGCCTAGTATAATTGTTAATTAATTGTAACATAAATAATTGATATACCATTTAAAGACTAAATGATTAGTCCTTTTAAAAAGAGGGATATAAAAAAGAACGTAAAGGTTGGTAAAATCAATCGTTAAAGATTAATCCATCAAAGGTTAAATAAAAGTAGGAAAAATACACCCAAATAAGATTAGGAACAAATCAGAAATATTAGAAGTTGGTCTTAAGTTGATTAAGGGGGTGATGTGTCGTACATGTATCGACGAAGCTCGCCCTTTTTACCCTCCTCAGCGACCGAACATTGACCCTCAAGAAATAGGAAGAGAAAGATTTGAAGAGGACTTTATCTTGTTACATGACTTTAGGACAACACCGATAACCAATTTATGTCTGTAGAAAAATAAATAAGGGTATCAAATATTTACAATGCTTTTACGTAATGTCTCACGATTTAGATAAAAATAAACGAAAGAGATTTTGTGGAGACAAGCGTTTTACGTTGATTTAACATGTACCTGTACAAAGAAACATTGCATTTTTTAAAATTTAGCTCATTTTGTCTTTAGTTTAGCTTTGTATTGAACAAATATATCTTTTTCATGTAACGTAAATCATATTACGCAGAATCTTCACTAACCGATACTAACTAACTAAACTTTTTCAGCTGTGGCGCGTTCCAATAAAACACATTTTATTATTAACGACATATTAATAGTGTTATGCGCGCCTACGCCACTGCTTTATAGAAAATATTAGAAGCACTGGAAAGATTTCAAATTAGTTACTGGATCATTCTAGAATGATCGAGTACATTCGACGCAGGTATATATAGAGTGGATCCATGCGTATGGAGGACAGTTATGTATGAGATGAGCAAGTGATAAGGTAAGATGGAGAACAGTAACAAGTTGTGAATTACAGTAGAGAGACTATAGTAGTATAAACTTGTAATTAGTGTGTACTAATGTGAATAAGGATTAGGTATTATAATTAAGTGATTAATAAATCAATAGTTTATGAAGATTCTTGATGCAGTTTATTGAACCGACGTACAGGGTGTGCACTGGAGATTGTAAACACCTGACAATAATATTAGAATGTAAAGCGCCATTATTTGCGAATGACTTAAAGGTATTTATTGAGGGTAATAAATCATTGGTTGCTAAAATTTGAGCACAAAAACTACGGAAATATTAAGTCTGTCTCTAATGGAAAAATAGA
Organism: Leptura quadrifasciata; assembly: GCA_963675555.1. Classification (NCBI taxonomy): domain Eukaryota; kingdom Metazoa; phylum Arthropoda; class Insecta; order Coleoptera; family Cerambycidae; genus Leptura; species Leptura quadrifasciata. The sequence goes on from OY776675.1 coordinate 88,955,051, forward strand.
ATAACATAATTAATATAACAACTGGTACAATATACAACACAGCTTCGTTTTTCTTGCTAACTAACCTATGCTTAATAATAATCAAATTAACCATGGTCTACCTGCGCATGTTTAAAACGTCCTGAACAATCTCTGGATAAGGAGAGTGTTTCCCTTGTTGTTACACTGAAGAAAGTCTCGCTTGTTGTTAATTCTGTTTTTATACCGGAATCGATTTCTAATTTAATCGTGGTAAGGGAATATAACCCAATAAAATGGGACGAAATTTGTCGATTATGCCGGTGGAGGAGAGGGGGGAGAAAATAAGTAAAAACTTTTACTGTATGTACACATGAACATTAAAAGTAATAAAAATCCGCACAATGTAGTTTTTTTTTTAACTTCGTACGACGTATTGGAGCCGAGATAGATTTTTTTGAAATTTTGACAGTTTTGCGATGCAACGGAAACGTGCGCGTTTTTCGCTAAAATCTCGAAAATGGTCATTCGGATTACAAAATGTAGAGAGTTCGATTACGAACAATTTTCTTTTATTTTTCATTTGCATTCGATCAATATTGGCAGAGTGTTTCCGTTATTATTAATTTTCACCGCTATAACTCATCTAAGTATCGATTGCACGTTAAAAAATTCATATTTCTGCCAACATTGATCGAATGGAAATGAAAAATAAAAGGAAATTGTTCGTAATTGAGTTCTCTACAATTTTCATTTGACACATCTTGTGATCGAGATTTTAGCGAAAAACGCGCGCATTTTCTTGCGTCGGCGTCGCAAAACTGTAAAAATTTCAAAAAATCTATCTTGGCTCCAATAGGTCGTACGAAGTTAAAGAAAACGAAGTTGTGTGGATTTTTATTACCTACAATTTTCATGTGTACATATTTTACAGTAAAATTGATACTACTATTACTCCGAGTGTTTTGCGAAAAGCCGATTTTTTTAAAGTATTTCTTCCTTCTCTTCTCCACCGCCGGCGTCTCCGGGTGAGGACTTTTAATATGTTAAAAAGTACCATAAAATAAGCCTGTTCCCAAAATTTCAGCTCGCTCTGAATTATTTCATCCAAATTTTCCCATTTAACTGGGCTAATAGGTTTTGTAGGTAAAAAGTTAAATATATAAAATATCCGTGGCTAAAGGATTAGTTTCCAGAATCAAAAAACTAGAGGAAAATTCTAACGAATAACTATTTATAAAACTATTTTAGTACTTAATATTTAATATATCCAAGATGATAAATAATTAAATATATTATATCTAATAACTAATAATAACTGCATTATATGATTCTATGCATTCAAACATATCATACGTATAAATGAGAAATACTGCTACAGGTCTTGATAAATGTTAATCGATATAAAATTATTATGACATTTTAATTTTATTAAATTAGTAGTCATTTGTGAAGCTATTATTTTTTGAATATTTAACGACATAACATTATAGGCAGCTGTTATATTTTATTAATCAACCTAATTAATGGTTTGGAGTACTATATTTCCTGTTTTATAGTTCTTTATGACTATGAAATTAGATGTATAATTAATAAAATAATTATATGAGTAATGTTTACTGCCTACACATATAAATAAATAATATGCTTAGTTAGAAACATACCGATGATGGCTCCTCAGAGTGTTATTTATAATTACTTGGAAAAAGGCAATATGACAGAAATAGTTCAGTTGTCATGTCATCGGGCGTAGGAAAAGAACTCCAGAATTATATGCTTTAACCATTTGAATGTCCAACTCATAATAGCAAATATTTTATTCATCATTTAAGAATGATGCAATAAATTAGTCAATAGGATGTACTGTATTGCTTTCTCTTTACTAAAAATTATAAATAATTTAAGATAAAGGCCAAACAAGAAGGCTAACGACTAGCCGATCTGTTGGGAGAGTTGGGTTTACGAGTTCTGTTTTAAGGGTTTCAGAGGTCAAATTAGATATTCTCGAAATACCTAGCCGGGCTAATTTGTCTTGTGACTTAAGAGGATAAAAATTGAATGATGTCGGTTTAGGCGCCACCCGCAAAAATAAAAGTTTTAAATTTACCCTCTTGAAGTCAGAAAACAGATCACTGCGGGTAGATCTAAAAGAAGTGTAATAATAATTTATAAATATATGATAAAAAATTACTATTTATTTTCAGCAGATATTTTGGTTGCAGAAAATTTGATGAAAAATTTGGTTGTACAAAAGAAATACTCCACAAATAAATCAATAAAAATTGTAATATATAATAAAAAATTAAAATTAATCAAATGAACATGAAACTGTGAAATATGAATCTCACCGCCTTTTAATGGGATCTTGTGTCGCCTTGGTAGTGTGCTAGCTATTACCGTCGACTCCTTCGAGACTCTATTCAGCAAGCTGCCAGGTACCTATTTGCTATCGCTAAAGTTCTGTAGAATCTAATTTTGTGTTAATGAAATATATAGGGCTCCAGATCATATAAAAAAAAATGAGGACGTCTGATCTAAGTAATTATTATTTCTACTCCAGTAGAAATGAACAATTGTAGGATTTCAATGTCATAAAATGTCCCCAAAAGATAAATTTGTCAATTTTCTCAAAGGAAAATTTGGTAAAATTTCATAAAAACTCTTAAAATACACTTCTCAAAATTTCTTAATATTTACTTTTTAAGAAGTCATAAAATTTCGGCAGAATTCTAGCGCTATGGAGAAAAGAAAAAATTATATAAGACATGTGCACTGAAATGTTGGTTATGTGTTACATAAAAATAAAAATGAAATTATTTAAAAATATCACTCTTAGTGTAATAATATTAATTAAAATAAATAACTAATAATAATAATAATAATTTATTTTCCTTAGCGATGGCAAGAAAGTTCCAAACTTTCATCTGTTTTATTTGAAATAATTAAAGAAGTGTTATCTGCATACATTGTCACATAAGTACTAAATAAAAGCGAATATATTTCATTGACAGATAGCAAGAAGAGCACAGAGCCCAAAACGGAATCCTGTGGAACTCCTAACGTTAAGTATGACCATTCAGAGCTAACCTTATCAAAGCTATTATTATCAGTATATTTGATTCCTATTTTCAAGCAAATTTTTAAACCAATTTAATGATATTCTTCTTGTTTCGTAATCATTTAGTTGGTCATCAATTTCTGATGGTCTACACAATCGAATGCCCTGCTGAGATCACAAAAAATCCCAACAGTGCACTCGCCAGCTTCAAGGAAATTTAATATTTTCTCATAAAAATAGTGTACAGCTATTATAGTTGACTTTCCATTACGAAATCCGTGCTGACTTTTAGTTTATATTTGATACTTTCCAGATATTTAGACAATCTGTCCATAAAACAATACTCGAGTATTTTAGAATATCAACTACTTTATTAAATACAACTAATAAATAATAAAATTTCAGTGTTAATTGTTTTCCACAACTGACTATCCTTAAAGTAAAGTTGGTCTTGAATAACGGAATCTCAGAGTCCATTGGTAGGAACACTGCCAATAGCTGTAACACTACAAGAAAAATTTTGTAAAATTATAAATACTACTATAAAAAATTGAACATGAACAAAATAATAGCAATAAACAATATGAGAGACTTAAATTGAGATAGGATGGTTAATAATCTATTAAAATTGTGCATGTTTGCATTCAGGGTTTATCAAAATGATGCTATGTTTGTATGTTTTAATATAAATACGAAAAAATCGTAGCTTGAACGCTACAAGGAACGTAAAAATGATAAAAATATACAAGAAGATGGAAATAAAAAATTAATGATGCAAAACACATGTAAACAAACAGTTTAAATATAACACTATTACAAAAATGTAAAACAATTCAACATTAATATTATTGATTTGATTATTCAATCAAAAAAGCATTATCGTAAAAGATACAAGGAAACTAATTTGTTATATTACAAACACCGATTTCTACTTTGCGAGATAAGATTAAAACTGAAATTAAACTATAAGTATAAATAACTACCTTTAACTATAAAGCTGAAAACAACATGTATCACGATCCTACTCAATTGCTGAATTATGCTAATACTACAAAAGTTAAAATATTCTGCTCCTCATGCTTATTTCAGCTCGGTATAGTTAAAAGTATCATACCGATTCGTATGTGTTCAATGATAATGCGTTTTCTGTTAATTAAGTTTTAGTGATATTCTTGAAGCTACGAAAATGCTCACGTCTAAAATTAACTATGGATTCAAACTTAGTACCTAAATGCATTTATTATTATCTAAAGATCATATTTCATGTTTTGTTATCTATATTTTTCTCTAAAATCTGCTACCTTTCCATATGAATGGAAAATGTCAAAAGCAGTTCCTGTATTCAAGGCAGGTGATAAGTGTCAGATGGAAAGGCAACCTATTGCTATGGCTTGTAATTTCGCCAAATTGTTCGAATCCTATTATTGCATTTTAATTGTACAATCATATCAAACAGTGTATTGCAGTCGGGCTACATTGATCTATGAAAAGGCGGTCTATTAATACAACAAAATCGTAATAACAGCGTAAACTCTTTCTCACTTTCTTATGAACTAATGGATTATTTTCATGGTATTGAGATAAATACACAAATCAAAAGATTGTCTAAAATAAGGATCTAATCTTATTACAAGACCAAAAAATAACGTAAAAGTTGGCTTATTGACATTATAAACTTTCCCCGTATGCAAAAACCCCATTGCTAAAACTTAGAGTGTTCAATATGGTCTACACCTACTTCTGTGCCTTTTCTAATTCTATTCACAAAAGATTTTCTTACATTGAGAAATACATTTTCCTGTCCCATAATAAAATTCGCTGCGTTTTGTATTTTGTCCCACAGTTCTCCTCTTGAGTTGATAGTATTTGCAGAGACTAAGGACTATGTCCCCACACATAATAGTCCAAAGGATTACAATCAGGACTCCTTGGTGGCCAAGCAAATTCACTTCCTCGACCGATCCATCTGCGTGGGAAAGTTTCATCAAGATAATTCCTGACTTCAATAGAGAAATTAGGGGGAGCTCCATCTTGTATGAACCACATTCTGTTCCGTATGTCTAGTATGAAAGCATGTAATATATCAGCAAGAGTATTTTGAAAAAGAAGCAGGTAAGACTGTCCATTTAAATTTGGAGGCAGGACAAATGGCCCCAATAATTGATCGCCGAGGATATCACACCAAACGTTAATCTTAAATTCTTGCTGAAAATGCCTTTCTCATGTCGGAATGAGGATTTTCTACTTCCCAGTATTGGGTATTACTCCAGTTAAAAACGCCTCGGCGAGTCAAAGTTGCTTGGGTAAATAAAGTGTTCTTAACAAAATTTCGATCCCTATTGACCCCATATATAAAACAAATTGACAAAATTGTCGCATTTGTGGAAGATCCCTTCCCCCTAAGTTTTGTACAGGAGTGAGATGATATGGGTAGAAGCGTTCTTTATGTAAGACTCTTAGGACAGATTGTTTCTTCACCCTTGTTGCCGCTGCTTAACGACTTGAGCTGACTAGAGGATCTTCATCCACATGAACTAAAATGTCTAGTTCTTGATCTGGAGTAATTCGTTTCGGGCGTCCTACATCATTTTTATGGCGAAATGAAGCAGTTTCTTCCAAACGACGAAACACATCTTAGAAAATCTTATGGTTTTGCTGCAGCACGTCCGCTAAAATTATTTTGTGCGTAAACACATATATCCCTGCCTCATTTTACTATTTAAAAAATTATTAAGTCTAGGCATTGTAAATAAAGAAGTTAAAGAAATTAGCTCGAGGAACACAAGAACAAAATAAAATTATTAAATGACGCAAATAACAGAACAAAACGTAACCAAAACACACTTTTCAACAAATAAACTTTATTTCATTAAATTTAAATTTATCTTTCAAAAAATTATTGAAATGTTTAACGGCACTTTCCTCCAAAGCGCTTGGAGTTATCAAGGTCTACCAAGTGTACCTATTATACGTGGAAATGACGTCCTCGACAGATTTTCTGATCAGAAGTACCACAACGTTTTGTCAAAAAAAATATGAAAGACATTCATCTTCAGTCCTGCGGCGTCCTCTATGATCAAACGTAATGTAATATATAAATTATTGTTTCTTAGAGTAAAAAAGTTCCATTAGCAAATTTGGCGAAGATCAGTCAAGAGGCAAAAAAACGAAAAAATAATTTGTACTTTGACACCCTGTATCTTTTTCCACAGCAACATTTTAATAAAGCATATTTGGTTATATCCTCATATTTTGGCCCTTAGAATCTACCCCTATGGCCTATTATTAATGGTCCACGCTATATTATTATATAGATAACTACGACAATTCCCCAGCACCAATAATTTACCTTACATTAATTCTGCACATAAAAATAAATATTCGAATTAGAAATAAGCGCATAAATGATTAATAGTAGAAATAGAGAACATATAATACAGTGGATATATTATTTAATTATACTTTTAAAATATTCGTTAAATTACAGTAGAGTTAGAAAAAATATATACAACTTTTAGAGCGATGAAATTGTTTGATAACAGGGTATGAGGATAATTTATTGTCCTACTACTTAATTTAACAACGGATATTTTGAAATAGTAAACTGCATTAATTATTTAAATATAAATCAATAAAAATAATTGCATTTGTATAGTTTCTACCACGCTGAAAATCTGCTACCCGAAATAAAACAGCAATAGTTAGATGTAATTATATAATATGGTAGAAGATTATGTAATATGAATCAGTTTTAGGCAAAATCACAAAACTAATAAATCGTGAGATGTACAATGTTAATTACATCTAAAGGAAACGTGGGGTCTATGCTAAATCAAAACACAGCACATTCAATTAATTTGGAGGCACGCGAAGTTGTAAACTTCTTGTGATTGAATATGGAACTAATATAATTAGTAAAGTGCATAATCAGCGAGCTCGCTAACTATCTGCAATTAACCATAAGAACCATTTATGATAATTGGAACTGCTAGTAGTGATGCGGTCACTGGTTTTCTCTAGAGGCCGGCTGTAAATACCGGACAGGGCTCGGTTTGTTGGTTATTGCATTCCGTTGTACAAAATTGTTTCTACAAATTATGTCCGTGTATTACAATTTACAATTATAATAATTAACGACCTAAATTGGTTCATGTTCGATTGATTTCTGTAAGTGCATTTTTAATAATTGTGAATTCTGCAGCCTAATTTGCAGCCAATATTTGGCATTTATAATTTATAAATACATGCATAGATAAAAAATTTTGCACATAAATCTGCTTTTTTATGGCTTTAGGTCAGAGATGATACAGCCAGTTACAAATATGTTAATATTAATAAAGACTTAAGCTTAACCTAAAACAAAATAGAGTAGAGTGAAGAGGAGCAACGACGGGATATACAGGAAAACTAGCTTCTCATCCAGGGGTCTGTCAGGACAAGTGTGATATCACTAAAACAGAGACCACGGTAACGTAGGAAAAACATGAGGTTAAAACGAGGAAAATAAAGCCAACATATAGTTTGAAATTAATATCTGTCAATAATGTCAAAAAACTAATGACAGGTTCATAAATTTTCTTGGTATCTATAGTAGGTAACTTGACTACGTTGAACGGACCCTCATTGGAGCATGAGGAGATATTTTTAATAAGTGCATCTGTAGGTTTTATGCTTATCGCAAGTGAAGACATGGTCATCATAATTGCCTATAACTCCACATAGATGACAAAGTTGTGATGTAACTACACCAATTTTATACAAGTGGGCGGAAAAGCAAGCATGACCAAATCTTAACCTAATAATAGTGGTAATGTATTTTCGTTGTACGTCTAAACTATCATGCCAGAACTATAACGGGTTAGTTGGTTATGTTTTGCAATATTTTATTGAGTTATTTAAAACGTATTGTTCACAAATGTGAATTCGCTTTTTTTTTAACCTCACCACAATAAAATTGTGAGAGGTTACTAAAATTGGTTCAAAAACGAAAATTGAGATAACCATCAAATCTTTACGTTTTGAGATCCTAGGAATCCAAAAAAGTGATTTTTGAAAATGTCTGTGTGTGTGTATGTGTCTTAGCACGATAGCGCCGAAACTACTAAACGGATCTGAATGAAACTTTGCATGTACGTTTCTTTAGTACCCCAGAAGATCTGAAAAGGTTTTGGTTGAGATCGGATTACGTTTAGTGCCGTTTTGACGCATCAAGTTGTTTATTTTATAATTACTTTCAATTTGCAATGGAACCATTAAAAAGCAGTTAAAATTCTGATTTCAACGATATATCACACTTCTACCCTTTCGATTTGGTTTCCGTGAAAAAAAATTAAAAACAAAGCAAATATGAAGCATAGATCGCATTTTGCAAGACATGATCGATGCGCGTAGCGGTTACGTCGTGAATCTCCTCACAGCACGTGTCAATTCACGTGTGAGGGTTTCTTCACTGCTCTAGAAGTGGAGCGGATTACGTTTAGTGCCGTTTTTAAATATATACACATACAGACAAATCGAATAATTAAACTACAAATATTGCTCTAAAATCTAGTAAAATTACTGAAATGCTAATATTTCATTTAACAAAGACAACCGCGAGCGATCGGATTGCAATGAGCAAATTTTGACGATTGTCATTGTCATCCGATAACGTTGGTGTCATGTCATGTTAATAAGATTTCGGCATATTTATAACTTTTAGTGACTGCACCAGTGGATTGTCACAAACTTTAAAGGTAGATGTAACAATATCAATATCATATGCTTTCTGTACCTTCGTTGGTGAATTTATTATAGATTATCACTTTGCCAATTTTCAGTTTGTTGCATTACAAATCTGTATAGTGTTTAGGATAACTAGACGTTCTTAGTCGTTCAAGTGATGTTAAAGTTGTTAATATTCTAATAGTATATTATTCAACGAACGATAATGTAGGTAATAACTCGCATAGATGATATTTGCAGAACGAGCCGCAGGCGAGTGTTGTAAATTCATTAAATTGGGGGCTTTTTAGTGCCACAGAAGATCTGAAAAGGTTTTGGATGAGATCGGAATACGTTTAGTGCCGTTTTGTCACACAATTTAATGCTCTTTTCGGCTTCACAGATCCACCGAGTGGGGAGGTTCCAACCGCTTCCAGTAGCTGCCGATTTTTTTAATTGAAATTTATACAGATTAGAGAAATTGGGCGGCACCTTTGGCCAAAGTGTCGATGTGTTCGTTATGTATTAAACCCAAAGATGGATAAAACATCTTTAATTTAACTTATATGGGCTTTGGCCCAGGCAAATGTGACGAATTTACCAGATCGTGTAATATTGTAAATGACATCCTTTATTTTCAAAATATATGGGTTCGTTTTTTTTTTTTTAAAGAGTCAGTATATATAACAGCTGAGAAAAGGAAATCAAATACAATTATTATTTCCTTAGAGTATGCTTCTTTGATATAACTTAAAGATTTGTAAGTGACAATTGCTCCCGAGGTAAAAATAGAGTATTTTAGGTCAAGTTTGAACTTAAGAGGAATGTCCAGCTAACAATTTAGGTGTCGGCGACTTCAAATAAAGGAAAATCGACCAAAGCAGGTCGAAATTATGTAATAGGGGGCGTAGGTAAAAAGTGACTTATTTGAAACAATTTGGTGATGCAAATAAGGGTATATTTGTGACCTAATAATACTTTCGTTAAATGACTTATTAAGTAATTTTGTTGACGTCATCAATATACCCTGATAGGAGATAGTGAAATGTATTAAAATGCCTAAATAGGTGATGGTATATCTTTAACAAAGCTTTTTAGACACCCGATAGAGTCTCGAAAAATACTTATATTTCCACCAAAAATACTTATTATTTAGTATAGACGGCAAAAATAGCCTGTTTTTCACTAATCGCTAAAGATGAGGTCAAAAATATTGGTGGAAATTATGTTGTGTTCCTATTAAGTAACAGTGCCATATTTATTCGAAAATACGGAACACCAGAAACTCACCATGAAAATTTAAAATTTGTTTTTGGAAATAATTTAATTCATAAATATTCGATGAACATATTGAGAAATATTGAAGCTCGAAATAATAGAGTCAAAAAATGAAAATTTTATAATTTATAATAATAGGTATTTTTAAGGGGCTTAGTAATATTTCAAGGTACAAAACCTTATTTCAACAGAGAAAATTCATTACCAAGTAAATTCTCGCGTATAAACTGCAAATTAAACAATTGTCAAAGATAAAAATATGTCTGATAAGTCGTAAACAAGTAGTTACTATTATCAACTATATAAGCATCTTTTTTGACGAAACAGTTTTAAAGAAAGTAAGAAAGGTAGCAAATAAGTAATCCTTTAAGTCGATTTACTGTATTTTCGACATTGAAACTTGCCTAAAAGGTGACTGGCAACCTAACCTAATAGATCAATCAGCTTGTTTTCGACATTCAATCGACGTGTCAAAAATCATCATTTAGGTAGGATTCGATATCGAATGTATGTTACATTTCACGTATTGAAATTGGTAGCGTCACCTGTTGGACGTCGGAAAGCACCTGATGTTAGATGGGTGAAGAAAGCGCAGTCATTATCGTCTTTTGATGTTGAGGCATCAATGTAAATAATTGTTGGATCAATACACTGGTTAAGGATAGTGATAAGTATTTTCTCGCTAAAAAAGGGATTTTCGTTGTAGACGGGATGATAACATTAGGTTTGACACACACACGGACTATTAATTGATATCGCTTGCAGCAATTTTTTCGATAGTATCTATAACTGTCCACGAATGTCACAGAATGACATGCACATAGGCGGATAGGGTTTCTTAATCCAATATTTGTTAGTTAGATCGAAAGTATTGACAAAAAATTATACTGGAAATTTGTTGCCCAAGAACTCTTTTCTTATTAGAAGCGAGAACTGAAGTGCTTCAACATGGATGGCTTCATTTGGCGTCCATTTCTTCTCTCCTAGGCATATTTTGAGAGCTTTGCATTGTATAATACCTCAATTACTCAATAGATTTTTATTAGCTGCACTGTATAATTGTAATCTAGTATTGATCTAATACAAGTTTTATTCAAAAAAGAAAGGTGCTGTTTTAACGTCTGATCCACAGAAGGTCTTGGTAAGAAATTTTAAAAAGTTAACGCCCTTCATACATTTGTTTTTAATAGACTCTACGAAAGGTTTCCAGCTGAATTTTTTATCGAGTATGACCGTCAAATATTTTATCTCAGCACGAAACGGAAAATAACGCCGGTTTACTGAATGTTCAGTCTATAAGAGGTTATGAGTGTTATGCTCTGTAAAAACGCAAAATGTTGTTTTTTCTGTTGAAAGTTTAAAGAAATCTACAAATGTCCATTGCCTCCATAGGACATACCGATTTCAAGGGTTTCAAATAAATTGTGCTATGTTTTATTTTCATCCGCGAGTTACGTTGATGGCCGTAACAACCTGTTTTTTAAAAAGAATTTACAATTTGTGGGGCCAAGCTTGGCCGACAAAGAATGATGTAAATTGATTTTAAACAGACTTTATTAAAATGAAGTTACAATAGAAAGTGAATCTTATTCTAGGCTGACATATATTTATAACATTATACAATCTGCGCTGAATAAAAGGTTTCTTATCCTCTTCGGAACTAGGTCGCTGCTAACTCGCGTATTGTACGACATTTAAATTTGAGACATTTATTAGGTGAATGTCTTCCGTACACAAATTGAAAAGTAGATGTCCCAATACAGAACCCTGTGAACTCCACTTTTGACTAATCTTGGTCCTATTCTCTCATTCGGACTATTTCTAGCGTATATTACCCTATTTGAGCAATGGAATTAGGTATGAATGGAGATTACTCAATTTTTCCTCTAAAATATTCAAGATTACTGACTCTATGCGCATTAAAAATATATCAAGAGTGAACTCAAGTAGTTATTACGAAAAAAGCTAATTTGCATATTAGAACTTAGAACTGCATCAAGCGTGCCGACTCCTCTTTTGTAGCCAAACTAATTTAAGGGAAGAAGGTTTTTTGCCACCATTCTATTCTTGATTTCATCATGCGTTCAAAAATTTTGAGCGTATAGGACATAAGGGAAATCGGGCGATATGATCCAGATCAGTTAGGGTCTTTACCTGCCTTAAGTATGGGTATGATGATGATATTCTTAAGGTCAGCCATATTGCAGCCTGTGAGATATGTACCATTAAAAAGTTCCAATATAGCTTACAGATGGGGGGCTACTGTATCAAAAAAAAACATAAATTCAATTGTCGGTATCGCCTATTTTTTGGGATACGCTGCACATTCTTGGCTTGTTTCCATAAATCAGAGGGCTTGGTAATTTTATTTAAATTAGAACACCAATTTATCCAGCTCTGTTTGGCAATGATTTTTAACCTCCTCTTAGTGTTTGCGTAGATTTTTTTACAATGATCGTTGTTTTTTTCCGAAGGGTTTAGAGTGTAGTTTGGAGTGGCATGTTTTCTAGCAAAAATAGCTTGTTCGCAAGTCCGTTCCACTATGGTGGTGGTTCCCGGAACTTTTAAAGGGTTTGTCTGATTCTGTCTGTTTTGTAAAGACAGAAAGTAAGAAATCATTCAGATAAACACTTGCTATGGACATACTACATTTACAGGAGTTGTACTGAAAAATTTAGTAGGGATTTCCACGTTAATCCAATTTTGGTATGGCGTTTCTAAAGAAAGCAATATCCAAATAACCACCTACAGAAAACCTTTTCTACACAGCCAAACGAGCAATGAAAGAACTGTGCTGTGTTATGAAGATATTCGGTGATACATTTTGTTGAAGTTGTCATAGACCGTAAAGGATGCTAACAGAATAAACAAGTAAATATGATGATGATGATTTTTAAAAAATTGATAAACTTTGGAGAATATTCTCCAATATTTTTCCACGGAAGTTAATCAGCAGTAATGCATTTGTTGAATTATTGTTGTGAACTCGCATGGAATTATATGTCATTTTATGTAAAAGAAATCATGCTAAATAAATTACTATAGTTGACGTTCTTATTTTTTGTTTCTTTCTAGAGGAAAATGCGACTGCAACAACTTATTTTAAGAGCTTCTGGAAAATGACACAAACTAGGCGCAATTGTATCTATTTGGCAATTAAATATAATGAAAGGATTTTACATAATTAGCAGTTTTACCCCAACAACTGGAAACAACCTGATAAATACATTAGACATCTAAATACTTTAGCAATTTGCTGCGTTAAAACAAAATTAAATGCCAACTGTTGTATAACTTGCTGAATCTGTACATTTTGCAGGGAGGCGTAACGTCTTTCCAAAAATATGGAGCTCTTAAGTTGAGGTTCCCGAGAATCACAAACAAATGCTTATATGTCCACCTCAAGAAATAATAAATCATTACAGATAGAAAGCTAAATCATCTATTATATTATTTTGTTAAAAAAATAAATGAGATAAATAAAATGAACACAATCTGCATATATGCACTAACCACGCCATATTTATTTTTATCCAACCAGCTTACTTCCGCAAAAATATTTTTACATATTGTAAATGTGGCTACATTAGTAGCAATGAGTAAATCCTTTCGTTAGTTTAGTAAATGCCAACGTTGTAAATCTAATAAAGTAACAGCTGTGTAACATAATTTGTAAGGCTAATATTTTAGCGTTTGTGTGAAATTTAAATAAATACATTTTGTGAAATTAGTTTGTTTTATGTAAATTAAAATTAAACTTTAAAAGTATTACGTAGAAAATTCAAGTAAATGCATAAAACTGTGTCTAAAAACGAAGTCTAACGAGATACTGCTTTCGCATAAAACAAAATTATAAGTTACGGAGCGAGTAAAACCAGTAACAAGATTTTCTTGACGCAACTCTCAGTCGGTTAGTTCGAAAGTGAGTTACCGGACTATTTCCTACTCCGAGGGATTGTCAGATTATCGGACAAGCCAATAGTTTCCACGTATCACACTTTTTCCTAAGCCGGGATTTCTTCGTCTCAATACTTGAAAGATCGACGGCCCATATCTACTAAAGAAAGTCACTGTTTGATTCCCAGATGCGATGAAAATATATCCCACTTTCCGTTCCATGAGGCCATTTCACATTTATACGTCATTTAATACGACAAGCAACAAGTGATTCCTGATTTTTATCATGTACGATATAAAAAGAAATACACCGAAGGGACAAGAAATACGAAAGTTAAGAATTTCGAGAGTGCTTCAAACTTTAGCGTTAAAATTCAGGCAAGGTGAAAACGAAACATGAGGGGAAAATTAAGAAATGTGGAATAATCTTGTTTTATATGCAAATAATGGAAACTGTTCTTTTTACAGTTACAGTTTTACAGTTCTCGTACATTTATAGCTTACAATATTATGTTCCTATAGAAATAGATACACGCTTATACATAAAACATAGAGTATCAATCATTAATAGATTTATAATTACATTCTTTCTATTATCTATTCTATTATTATTACATGATTAACAAAAAAAATACTTATTATTTACTATTTTAAATGCGTCTGAAATTATTATTCTTTTTAGTTTTATATGTGTCAGTGCATATGAAGATGACACATGTTGGCTTGTAGTTGTTTAGGCATTGGGTAGTGATGCCATTAGTGTATCAGTACAAATTTTTAAATTAGGTAACGCACTACAATCAAACTCAGTAGTAATTTCGCGAAAAATATTGAAAGTTAGATTATGAGTCTTACTTAAATAAAAATAGTATAATATCTCAAAAGCAATTTGGCTATTGGAGAAACTATCCACTCAGCGTGATCTATATTTAACCTAATCAATAACATCATCAAAATGTCAACGGTACCAAAAAAGTATAGCCATATTTCCTTGATCTACCTAAGGCGTTCAATGCTGTTCCCCATGAACTTTTAATTAAGAAATTTGAGCAAATAGGAATTCGTGGAGCCGTGTTGGAATTTTTTTTTATACATTTATTTAACGTCGGCCCATTTCCGCTACTGAGGCCTAATACCGACGCCTGTAGACGAGCTACCCCCAACCAGGAATTTTGCCGAACCTCTTCCCTTAAGAAGGGTAGGGATCTTTTACTTGCCTAATATATAATAGACAAGGGAGCGACGGCTTTACATCGCCTTCGAAGGATGGTATATCTCCTATACAACCCTCGCCTAAGGTTGTATAGCTTCCGCGCATACACTGATATACAAGCCGCTGGGAGATGTGTAAGGCGAGGACGCGGTTTCCGTTGGAATGGTCACCCATCCAAGTACTAACTGCACCTGTCGTTGCTTTACATCGCATACCGAAGTATGTACATAGTAAAGACGCACCTACGCTCGTCCCCCGTGTTGGAATTGTTCGGTAGTTATCTCAATAATATGATACAATACGTAAAAGTTAATGACGCGCTTAACGATAAAGGAAACCTTCTATATGGGTGTCCCCCAGGACACAGTGTTAGGGCCGATTCTCTTTCTTATAGAAATAAACGATATAAGTCTTTTACACCTTAGCTGTAAATTAATAACCTATGCAAAATGATACTATTAATTTATTTCGACATAACATATTGAACTAGACAAACTGAAAATCATGTCATGTAGTCATGTACTGATCGAAATGTATCTAGAATGGAACAAAAATTAAATAACTAGGAACAGTTATAGATCAGTTCCTTAAGAGGAAAGAACATATTTAACATCTAAGTTTGAGAGTGAGATATTTCATAGATTTTATATCTTAAGAGACATAATAGATGAAAATACTACTGAACTTATATATAACGCTTTACCAGAATCAATTTTTTCAATATGGAATTACTGTATGGGGAGGAACATATGATAGTCAATTAAAAATCTTACAAAGGTTCCCGCACATTTCTTATAGGAAACTGGCTGGAATCGATATGTTATTCCTCTTGAGCTCCCGATCAAATGTTCTCATGGCCACAGGGTCGGAAAATGTACAGTTTTCCAGATATGGGGGGGGGAAGTCGATTTTTAGGGATTTTTTCACTAGTAGTATGGAGCCACGATCCTTTCAATGCCGCTTAGTGTTCTACGGGGGTTTTTCGGGTCGCCGATTTAAAATCCCATATCAAAAGTACCATTTGACAATTGACAGCTGACAGTGACACTGTCAACTCGCCTTATTTTCCGGAGAAGATTTATCAGAATATATACACGGGGTTTTTTGAGTCGCTGATTTCAAATTCTATGTCGAAGGTGGCATTTGACAATTGACAGCTGTCAGTAGCAGTGTTAGTTGTATTATCCGGAAAAGATTTAGCACAGTGTAGTAGATATAATTATTTAGCTCCGCTCCAAAATAATATCGTGACAACTTTGGCCAACTTATATCCTATTCAAGCAAACCCACAAGTTCCAGCGGATGTAATATAGTTCCAGCACAGCGGATGTAACATAATTACAGCAGGATGGAGCACTACCTCATTACCGAATCGATGTCCGGCAATACCTCGACTTAGCATTTCCAAATCGGTGGATAGGGAGGCGAGCTAGTTAGAATGGCCAGCACGTTCTCCTGATCTTACACTTACATTTATTTCTATGGGGATATGTGAAAATTATGGTATACAAAACTAAGCCACACGATATAGCTGACTTAAGAAGAAGAATAACGGATGTAGTAGGTCGGTTACGCCTCAGATATTGGAAAAAGTTAAAAGACTAATTTGCGACTAGAATGCTGACCAGACGTTCAGTGAACTCATTTTGAACATTTGCTATATTGAAATTATTTTTTTTAGTAGTAGTAGTTGCGAATTACGCCATGGACATGAATTAATTTTTTTACTGTTAATTTTTGCGATAAATATTAATACCATAGGCCCGGAGAGTAGCTGTTGGTTGCAGTCTGGTTACGTTCCTTATAGTTAGTTAGATAGTTAGTTCCTTATAGCCATAGTCGTGTGCACCGTAGATGAATGGGAATTACAATAGACTACACCTTTTACTTGTTTTTTATTGCACAATTTATCGACTGTAACATTTTTATACTCGGACTCGAGTAATGGCTAATAAATAATAATAATTATAGTAAAATAAGGATTTTATAGAGGAGCCTGCGACTGAAATATTATGTTTTAATATATATATATATATATATATATATATATATATATATATATATATGTTATATTAGAAATATACCATGATATATAATATCACCGAGACAGGCTTAACCTTCTCAGACATATCACATTACAAATTGCGTAACAGCTCTTCTCTAATAACCGCTCACGCTAGCTGAGCTTAACATTTCTTTCTCAGTAATCTGTTATCATGCTGAATTGCAAATCCAATGTTCTTTGTTCTCCAGACATTATAAATATTACCCACTGTCATTGTAAACCTCAGTCTTATACTCATATTCATCACATTCTAAATTTATTATTGTTTATTATTATACAAAGAGTCAAGCTTGACTCCAATAAGTGAATAAAGTTTTTAAAAAGCTATTTCAGGAATCCACTATCTAACATTGGCGCAGTCGTGGCGGATCTGAAGAACACGCACAGTTCGGGAGCCTAACCAGTGGAAAACATATCGGAAGGAACAAGGAGTTCATCTGGAAAAGGTGCCTAACCTGAAGAAAAGAGCCCCTGGAAAAAGGAGAAATTCCTTAGCTGTCGTGGTGGATCCCAATCCTTTACTCAGAAGAATCTACGTTCACAAAGAAACAATAATAATAATAATTCAACAAGCAACAAAGCAACATATCAATCAATCAACAAATTAGCAAGTAAGAATTCATCCCAGTCGAGAAGTTGGTGTCTTCGGCAGTGTAGGAGACCTCTGTGGAAGGAATACCTGGTAACGCCCCTGGCAGAGAAGACCGCATTGTAACAAAGTTCACGGAGCAGCATTCAACTTCAATCCAGACGTGCGGAATGGAAATTTTAATGTAAGTAGATTTTAAGAATCATCTCGATTATTTTGCATATTTTTCTTATAAAAAAACAATTCAATTTAACGAACAGCAGTTCTAATATTCAAATAATAATTTCATTCAGAAGTAATATAATATTTTATTTAAAATTTATGTGACCTACATAAATAACTATACCGTTCCTATCTTAACATTATTTTTATCGTAATATCGTATACTCTTTAACTACGAACTTATCTACATTTCCTACATAAATAATTATAATCACATACCATTTTTATCTTAACATTATTTTTATCATAATATCATATATCATATAAAGGTTAAGTTTACGCCTTACTTGACTGAAATAAAATAAAACCCACATGTTCTATACTGTTTAAATGCACATTAGCATATAAAATTTCAGTGACATTATTCCCAACTAAAAACACTTTTTAAATTAATCCAATTATCCTTGTAATTAAATTTTGAAATATTATAAAATAAACAGCACATTGTTTTACATATAATATAAAAAAAATGCCAATTATCAGTAGCGTACTAGCTCAAATTGAAAAAAGTGTTTTAAGTTATTTAATTATCTAAATAATATAAATAAAATGGCTAAAACTACAAACGTAAGCAATTCCAATGCAAACAATTCAATCACGGCGAACGAAACTATAAATATTGAACATTACAGGTTAAGTGAGATTTTTTCGATAGTCCCGGAATTCGATGGAAATCCGATATTTGTACAAACCTTTATTAGTGCGTGTATTTACGCGAACGGAATGTCGGTAGAAGACCAACGTGTTTTACTTGCTCTGCACATTAAAAATAAACTTCGGGGAAAAGCCGCCGAGTTAGTAAACTCCAGGAACCCTGCCACCTGGGCAGAAATTAAAAGCCTACTTGAGGCCCACTTCGGTGACTCCCGCGACTTGACAGCCCTTATACAGGACTTACAACGCATTCACCAACTACCCAACGAAACCGCACTAATATTCGTATCAAGACTACAAACGCACAACGCGAAAATGCACGCAGCAGTGCAAAAGCAGACTCTAACTTTAGAGGAAAAAACTGCTCAATGTAACCTCATCGAAAACATGACATTGACCACCTTACTGACTGGATTAGAACCCAAGTTAGGGCAAATTATCAGGGCTGGCAATCCTAGTGATATGCTAGATGCAATAAATCGCATCAAACGTGAGTTGCAATTGTCGTACTTCAAATCGCAAAAATTCTCCAATAAAATTCAAAATAGAAGTCCCGTTCAAAATCAGCAAAGACGCCCAAATCTCCCACCATTTTGCACATTCTGCAAAAGGAATGGGCACAGCTTTAACGAATGACGCACGAGGCAAAACCACCAATTTTCACAATCCAATTTCACACCAAACGCCTATTCCAATCAGGCACAAGCTCCTAGACAGGACTTCCAGAGTGTACCTAACCAAGCAAACTTTAGACCACAGAATTCCCAAAATTTTTCTAATCAACAACGCAATTATCCACAACAAAACAGGCCCTCAGCTATCAGGCCAAATCCTAACTTCCACCAGCAGAGACCTTCTGCCATACAACCGAACCCGAATTTCAATAGATTTAACCAACAAAAAACCCATCACCTAAACCAAGAAACTTACGATAATTATTCAAATAGCTCAAACCAATACGAAGATTACTCTGCAAATCAATCCGTGAATTATTCCACCAACTATTCTCCTGATTACCAATCTCAAAGTAATTATGACTACGATTTTGAAAATGGACAATGTGGGCATTATACTGCTAATTCCCAATCCCAGCAACATGAGAATTATACTGTTAATTCTCAGCAATACGAGGATTATACTGCTAATCCTCCGGATTTTTACACAGGCCCGGAGTATTCCACGAATACTCCAACACAACAAACGGACGAACTAGACCAAATTTCTCGCCAAGTCCAAGCGATAAACCTCCAGGACAGTTTCGACCCAAACCTGAACTTCCCGGAAAACCAATTCATGTAAAAACACCCCGCTACAAACTAAATGTCGTAAATTCCAAAAATCTATTTTACATAAAAGACTTCACAAATCGTTTCAAAATTCTTGTCGACTCAGGTGCAGGTATTTCTGTATTTAAAACCAAAACAGCGGAAAGGTACAAACAAAGATATCCTGAAAACGTAATTATACAGGGTATAACAGATGAAAAAATTAATATCACCGAATCTGTACTAATACCATTCAATATAAATGACCCATACAAGGTTTATGTTCACGACCTAGATATAGAATTCGATGGACTATTAGGTGCAGACTTTTTAAAATATTATAAGTGTCATGTGGACTTTGAAAATAATCAACTTATTACCAATTTTAAAACCGTACCACTATTCGAGGTGACTGAGGTAACATCAATCAGGAACCACAATAATTCTAACGAAAACAGTAATCCAGGTATTAGAATTTCAAACCCAAATTTAAATACTAATGAAATACAACAATTAATTAATTAATAAATTATTACTAAATAAACTAGCTATTAAAAATTTTGTACTAAATTAAGAAATATTACTAATGAATTAATATTCAGAACGGGCGATATAAATGCAGTAGTTTTTTTTTTTGTGTTATTTATACATTAGATTATTATTATTTTTTTACCTATTTTTATTGTAGCATATTAATTGCAATAGAATATTTAGCTTATAAGAAATATAGGAAGAAGGAAGAAAAACTTATCTGTTTTACTTTCTTTCCTGTACAAATATATATGTTATTAGACTTTTTAGATATACTGGAGGATCATGGTAAGATTAACACGATTGTCTCTGAAAATATACAGGATTGTTATAAAATAATAAGTGGGGAAAATAAATTAAACATATTTCATTTAAATATAAGAAGCCTAAGAAAAAACTTTGAGGAATTACTGATATACTTAGATATTCTTAACTTAAAAAATGTCGATATTCTTGTATTATCAGAAACTTTTAATTTGGAGGAGGTAAGTAATTTTCATATAGATGGTTTTAATCTATTTTATAATGAGTCAAATTTTAATAAAAATGATGGGTTAGTAATTTTCATAAAAGAAAATATCACGGTAAAAACAGAGATTATTCAGTTTCACGAAACTAATTTATTACATTGCAATTTTCAATTAAATAATATTCACTTTGGAATTACAGGGTGTTATAGGTCACCTTCTACAAATTTAGATACATTTTTAAACAAATTCGAGGAATACATCACAACCTTACAGGTGAAAGATATAGAGATATTTATTGGGGACATAAATATAAATATATTAAATAAGGATGACCCTCAAGTAAATAATTATTTGAATATACTGTCTCAAAGAGGATTTTTTCCGTGCATTAATAAACCTACGAGGGAAACTGAAACTTTTACAAGTACTATAGACCATATATTCTTAAAATATGATAATTTGAATGAAAGAATGCTGGACATCAAACCGATTATTTATCAAACAAGTTTAACAGATCACTACACTATAGCATTATCTATTCATAATATAAAGAAAATCGAAGAAACGTCACAAATAACTCAATTTACTAGTACAATAGACTATGCAATGATAAATGAATTATTATCAAATGAACGGTGGGAAGAAGTAACAAATAATAATAACATTGAAGAATCATATTTAATATTTAAAAATAAACTAAAACAATATATTGAACTTTCTACAAAACATATAAAAATCAACAGTAATATAAGAAAAAGAAGGCAGTGGGTAACAAATGGTATAATTAACTCAATTAAATATAGGGATAAAATGAAAAAAGAATTATTAAAGCACTTTTCTACTAATCTTAGTATTAAATATAAAAAATATAGAAATGTACTTAACAAAATAATAAAACAAGCAAAGATCAATTATTATAAAGTAAAAATTCAAGATGTAAATAAAAATTATAAACAAATTTGGAATATAATAAACGAGGCGACAGGTACATCAACAAATAAAGGCAAAAAAAATATCGATATCACAGATAACCAAGGTAATTTAATTAAAGACAATAAAGAAAAATCCTTATTATTTAATGACTTTTTTATAAATATAGGCTCTAAAATGCAAAGCAAGATACCAAAAATAAATAAGAAATTTTCACCTAAAAATTGTACAAATAATTCCATATATTTAAATCCTGTAAACGAAAAAGAACTTATTACACATATTGGAACACTAAAAAATAATTCAGCTCCTGGTGAAGACGAAATAACATCAATATTTATAAAAAACGTACATAAAAATATATTGAAACCGTTGATACATTTAATAAATTTATCTTTTTCGCTTTCTAAAATTCCTACAGATTGGAAATCTTCTCTTGTCACCCCGATATTTAAGACAGGAGACCCACAGTTATTAACAAACTATAGGCCAATATCTGTTATTAGTAATTTTGCTAAGTTATTTGAGAAATGTTTAAAACAGAGATTAATTAATTTCTTAGAACATGAAAATATTCTTTACAAAAAGCAATTTGGCTTCCGAAAAAATAGAAATACTGAGGATGCTGTATTTGAATTAACAAATAATCTTATTTACAACCTTAATAATAATAAAAAATGTCTTGCAGTATTTTTAGATTTAGCTAAAGCTTTTGACACGGTTTGTCACAAAATATTATTTGAAAGACTTGACAGTGTTGGAATTAGGGGTAAACCACTAAAATTGTTCGAGGACTATTTATCAAATAGAATACAAAAGGTAAAATTAAATAATATTATAAGTAATGGACGTTTTATAACAACTGGTATCCCGCAGGGTACTGTACTGGGGCCTATTCTTTTTCTTCTGTACATAAATGAAATTGGTAACTTGCCCATCGAATGTAGTGTCATCTCTTATGCTGATGATACTGCCTTACTGTTTTATGCCGACACTTGGACAGAGGTTTACAGGAAAGCGGAAATAGGTCTTAGTTTGATGTTACAGTGGTTGTCTCTCAGCTTGTTAAGTCTTAACACATCAAAAACGTATTTTATTACTTTCTCTGCTTCAGCTGTTGATCAACCTGAAGAAGATATTTTAAAAATACATACACATGATTGCAATATCAATAATAACAAATGTATCTGTCCAGAAATAGCAAAAGTACATAAAACAAAATACTTAGGAGTAATAATTGACCAGCATTTAAAATGGAACGAACATGCGAATTATTTAACGACTAAAATGAGAAAACTCTTCTATAAATTTTATCAATTAAGAGATATTTTGAGTAGAAAATTAATAAAAATATTATATACGTCTTTGGTTGAATCTATTCTATGTTACTGTATAATTGCTTGGGGAGGACTTTACCAAAATGCCATGAGAAATCTTTCTGTCTGTCAAAATACTATTTTAAAAATAATTTTTAGGAAAGAACCTATGTTCTCTACCGTTCAACTTTATAAAGATACCGGCGTCTTAAATATTAGAAGCCTATATGTCTATTGTTGCCTAAATTATATAACAAAAATTTCTGAATTACGTCCAGCCATCTCTCACATTTATCAGACTAGGTCTATCACAAACGAACTACTACAAATACCACTCTGTAATAAATCCGTTTCCCAAAGGTTTATAACTTATTATGCACCAAAATTTTATAACATATTACCTGACTCCATAAGATATTTATTATATAATAGAAAAAAATTTAAAATTGAAACTAAAGCATACATTCTAACACACTCTGATAAATTTATACAAGTATTGAACAATTAAAAATGTATGATAATACATAGTGACATATTTTATATATTTTATTTATTTTCTTTAATACCCTCACAACTGGTTCTCAAACATACATAAAAACATACTGTCACAATGAATGTGATTTTACTATGATGTTCCTTCTATCCATTATTTTTACAGCTAAAATAGTATGTCATCATTTACTTTAAAGGGGGGATGTTTACACACAAACTGGATCTACAGTTTAGGTGAAATTCCTCTTTTAATCATAAGTAGAAATACAATATGAATGTACGTATGTAAATTTGTATTTATGTGCATATATACTGGTACATATCTTCGGTTATATATTATTATTATTATTATTAATGTAAATATTAAATGTATTTTTACCTATGTAAAATTGTAATTTATAAACAAGACAATAAAGCTGAATATTGAATATTGAAAAAAAAATGTTAAAAACCAAAATGTAATTTCTATCGAACCACGCACAGAAAAGATTTTTAAACTTAAATGCAATTTACAAAATACCGAAGCTATACTAATAGCCCAAGAAAATGAAAAGGTACGTTTACCGAATGCCATTGTCAAAATAGACAACAATGGTGAATTTTTGACAACGATAATAAACGCAAACGCGATTCCAAAAACAATACATTTCTCGGATCTTAAAATTGAACCCGTTCAAAAATTTAGATCAATATTTAACGTAAATCTTCAAAATCCGGATTCCCAATACATAGACCGAAACTACGAAATAAAAAATCAATTACGCTTAGATCACTTGAACGACGAGGAGAGTGAATTAATTACTCAACTCTGTTTAGACTTTTCAGACATATTTTATCTAGAAGGTGACAACTTGACATTTACTAACGAAATCAAGCATTCAATAGACACTAACGATTCTAAACCAATTTTCACTAAATCTTATCGTTACCCCCAAATTCACAAACAAGAAGTAAAATCACAAGTTTCAAAAATGCTCTACCAAGGCATTATCCAGCCTTCAATTTCTCCCTGGTCCTGCCCAGTTTGGGTAGTCCCCAAAAAACTAGACGCTTCTGGTAAACAGAAATGGCGCGTCGTAGTTGACTACCGAAAATTAAACGAAGTAACGATAGGTGATAAATATCCTCTACCTAAAATTTCCGACCTTTTAGATCAATTAGGCAAATGCCAATATTTCACGACTTTAGACTTGGCCTCTGGCTTCCACCAAATTGAAATCGATCCCAAAGACATTCAAAAAACCGCTTTCACAGTCGAAAATGGTCATTTTGAATTCGTACGAATGCCTTTTGGACTCAAAAATGCTCCATCAACATTTCAAAGGGTGATGGACAACATTTTACTAGGAATCCAAAACGAAAGGTGTCTCGTCTATATGGACGATATCATTATCTACTCCCCTACTATCCATGAACATATTTCTCGATTAACAGAAGTCTTCAAACGTTTACAAAAAGCCAACCTCAAAATTCAGCCAGACAAATGCGAATTCCTTCGCAAAGAAGTTGCCTATTTAGGACAACTTATTACAAAGGATGGTGTAAAACCGAACCCTGCCAAAGTCGAAGCAATTATAAATTTTCCTCAACCTAAAAATCAGAAAGAAATTAAATCTTTTCTAGGTTTAGCAGGCTATTATAGAGGTTTCATTCCTAATTTTTCCAAAATTTCAAAACCCTTGACTAAATTGCTACAAAAAGATATACCTTTCAATTTCGACAATGACTGTACAAATTAATTTGAAACCCTAAAACAAACCTTGACAACTACTCCGATATTGATCTACCCCAACTTCGATGAACCTTTTGTCCTAACTACAGACGCTAGTGCATTCGCAATAGGTTCTGTACTTTCACAAGGAAGTATAGGAAAAGATTTGCCAATCGCATACGCATCTCGAACTTTATGCGGCGCGGAAACCAAGTATTCAACCATTGAGCGTGAACTTTTATCTTTGGTCTGGAGTGTAAAGCATTTTAGGCCATATCTATTCGGAAGGAAGTTCAAACTCGTCACCGACCACCGAACACTCACTTGGTTATTTTCTATAAAAGACCCAGGTAGTAGACTAGCGCGTTGGTGCTTAAAACTCGAAGAATACGATTACGAAATAATATACAAACCCGGAAAAATCAATAAAAACGCGGACGCGTTGTCCAGAATAAAAATCAATCACTTTTCAGAATGTTCCAAATTTTATTCAAAAATTCTAGCCACGAACGAAGACTCAGATGAAGATGAAATTTCAGACAACGACGACGAAATTACCGACGAACAAATCGCCCAAGAATTTGACACATTTTCCCGACTTTACAAAACCAAATCTCTAAAGACTATTCTAAAATTCAAATCACAAATAAACAACTATTAGATCGAGAAAATAAAAATATCATAACGTTCTTCCAACAAAACAACTTGACAGACCTTCACCATCAAATTATCGAGGATATTTTCGAAGAAAACCCCGAATTCTATAACAATACAATTAATATCGTTTCCAGTAAATCGACCCGACAAAGAAACTACTACATTATCGCTCTACCCTTCGACCCAGAGTCTGTGGTAGAACACCTATTTTTAACACTGTACAAACATCGAAACAAATTAGACCTTTCCAAAACCTACCATGTTGAAAACAATCTAGACTTTCCAATTCTCGAAATCCTATCATGTATTTTTGCAGAGAAAGACTTAAAACTAGTCACTTGTCAAAATTTAGTACGAACTCCGGATGAAGACCAACGTCCGGTCATTCTCGACCAGCATCACACCGGAAAAAATAATTTACATCGTGGAATAAACGAAACAATACGTAGAATCAAAAATAAATATAATGGGCAAGGTTTAACAAAAGATGTCGAAAACCTTATAAAAAACTGTGAAACATGTCAAAAAACAAAAGTTTGTCGTAAGAACCTTAATAATCCCTTAGTAATCACCGAAACCCCTGAAACTCCATTTGAGAGAGTTAATATCGATCTATTCGAATTTCCCACGCGAAACTATGCATTAACCATCCGCGACGAGTTAACGAAATTTACTCAAGCTTATGCTGTCCCAGACAAAAGTGCAAAATCAGTTGTAAACACTCTGTTGCTATATTTTCAACACTATGGCACCCCACTAAGAATTCATTGTGATTACGGCGGTGAATTCGATAATAATTTATTAAAAGATCTTTGTACTCTCTATGACATAAAATTAACATACTCCAGCGTAGGACACCCTCAATCCAATGGATCTATCGAACGATTCCATGCCACCCTAGCGGAAATGATCAGAATACATAAAACAGAGAACGAGAACGAAAATCCTTTCACCATATTACCATACGCGGTAATATGTTATAACAATTCAGTAAACAAAACTCATGGCTTTACGCCATACGAGCTTATTTTCGGACATACAGCTAACCGACCACCTGAAACCCTTTATAACCAGAAAGACCTGATTACCAAATACGTTAGAGACCTTAACAACCGCATATCCCACTATTACAAAATTGCGCGAAATCGAACAGAAGCACAAAAACAAAAAGCCAAAGTTCGATTCGATAAAACATTCCCGAAAACCGACACACATATAATATTGGCGACAAAGTGTACGTCAAAGAATCACAAATAAAAAACAAATTACAGAACAAATTTAACGGCCCCTTCGAAATTTTAGAAACTTCTCAAAATTCTGCAACATTATTAAATCCGGAAACAAACCAAACGACTAAAGTAAACTTTGACCGAATGCAACCTTATTCTGAAAATTAAATTTATTTTCAGGTTTTTCCTGCTGTTCGGATCAGCACTTGCTCAATTTAAAATAACACCAATTAACAATACGATTGGAGTATACTATCACCGAGACACAGACATTGTGATTTCTCACAAGAAATGGACTTTACTGGTACACAAAAACATATCTACCTTTAAGACAGCTTTCGACAAAAACGACTAGATCTTACAGACACTATACAACACACTCGACCCAACGTATCATTACATGAACGTCTTTTTAGGAGATGTAAAAATTTACCTCAGTTTATTGACACAAATTTCTCAATCAATACAATCAAAATTTGACGAAATTTACCTTGACACGAAACGTTACAAACGAGGAATACTAAACGGTATTGGAACAATTTTCAAATCAATAACTGGAAATTTAGATGCAGAAGACGGTCAGTATTATTCTGATTGCATCAACAAATTAAGTAATGACGAGCACCAACTCGAAAATTTTATCAAAAATCAAATATCTGTCACAACTTCAGTAATCAAAAATTTCAACGCAACCATTCAAAAACTGCAGGTTGATGAAGAAACTTTCAATAAAGATATTAAAGAAATCGAAACTTCAATTCTAGACATGACTAAAGACATAGAAAATATTCACGCAAAATTAAAATTTGTAGAAATCTGCGAACAGCTTATGGCAAGCTATCTATTTATCGAAGATAACTTAAACGATATCCTGACTTCTATCACTTTCGCGAGGCTCAAAATAATTCACACATCGATTATAAACCCAAAAGACTTGGTAAATTCCTTACAGGAAATCTCACAGAACCTACAAAGGAACAATTTGCCACTTCGAATCAAATTATCAAAAGTTGCACAGTATTTAGACATTATAGAACTAAAAGCTTTTCAAACAAATTCAGATTTAATATTCGTATTAGACATATCTTTGGTAGACCCTCAAACCTATTCAGTATTTCAATTATATCCTATCCCTATTTTGGATAATAGAACTGGCTTATATCATATCTTGTCAACCTCTCAAAAATATATCGCGAGAGATGATGATTCTTTAATGTACTTAACCATCCCGGACCTCAAAGAATGCAAAGCACTCTACTTCAACACTAAATTATGTCTAAATCTATTTTCATACCCCATTGATGATAATGCCATTTGCGAAGCCCGTCTCTTCAAGAACCTCAAAACTCTGCCAGGAAGCTGCCAGACATCATTCATCATCAGCCAAGGATACAACGTCCAAAAGAGAGACGAAAATACGTGGTTAGTTATCAACGCAGAACCATTACAGGCAACCATCAATTGTCCAGAAAGAAGTTCGAAAA
Organism: Leptura quadrifasciata; assembly: GCA_963675555.1. NCBI lineage: Eukaryota > Metazoa > Arthropoda > Insecta > Coleoptera > Cerambycidae > Leptura > Leptura quadrifasciata. Next base: position 88,983,773 of record OY776675.1, read on the forward strand.
CTGAAGTCATCTACAAAAACTCAATAGTGAAATTACAACCTAATTGTTACGCCTTTATAGGCATCACAAAAATCCAAGCCAGTACCAACGAAGTAACCGACGTAAACGACGACACTCATCCCATCCAAATTCCATTCGAATGCTGCAACAAAATTCCAAACAACATTAGAGCACCAAACCTTAAACCATTAAAATTAAACAACCTTAACACAGAAGATCTCGAAATTGCCAAACACAAATTGGACCAATATTCCAGAGATCTAGACGATTTAATCAACGAACCATTCGTAACAAAACACATATCCTGGTTCACCTACTTCATCATTGTGCTAATATTTGGACTGTTATTTCTGTACCTATTTTGTAAGTGCAGAACAAAAAGACGAAGACTAGCCATCGATGTTTCTGCATCACCCCCATCTCCACCTAGGCCTAGCAAACCCCACAGGACATTTGCTAACCTATTCCCTTCACGAAGACGACCTACCTTAAGGAGAGAAGACAACGAAGCCGAAGACATAGAACTTACGTAAAGATGAACTGTTTTGTGCCCTTTACTGACTTTTAGTGCTGGACTCTTCAGTGAACCATATTTTATCCATTTAATCATTACATTTCATTATTTTACTTATCCCTTGTTAATTTCAATTGCATTAACATTTTTATACCATTTTCATTTAAATATATCATGCTTATATTTTAGGCTTTCACGGTAAAGCCATATTTTAACCCTGGGAATATTTTTATATTATCCCATTTTACAACAAACTTATTATGTTTGTATTTTACGCTTTCCTGCTAAAGCTATATTTAACATTTTTATGTTATTTTATTTTATGAATCAAGCTTATTGTGCTTGCATTTCATATTTTAGACGCTAAGGTTATATTCTGTATTTTAAACCTTACGATTTAACATTTTTGTGCCTTTTATATTTTTCCAAATTGTACCATTACCTTTTATATACATTTTATATTCATTTCAAAAGTTGCTGCATAAAACACCAACTTTTTCTATAAGGGGGAAGCTGTTATATTAGAAATATACCATGATATATAATATCACCGAGACAGGCTTAACCTTCTCAGACATATCACATTACAAATTGCGTAACAGCTCTTCTCTAATAACCGTTCACGCTAGCTGAGCTTAACATTTCTTTCTCAGTAATCTGTTATCATGCTGAATTGCAAATCCAATGTTATTTGTTCTCCAGACATTATAAATATTACCCACTGTTATTGTAAACCTCAGTCTTATACTCATATTTGGTCGAATACATTCTAAATTTATTATTGTTTATTATTATACAAAGAGTCAAGCTTGACTCCAATAAGTGAATAAAGTTTTTAAAAAGCTATTTCAAGAATCCACTATCTAACATATATATATATATATATATATATATATATATATATATATATATATATATATGTTATATTAGAAATATACTATGATATATAATATTATCGAGACAAGCTTAACCTTCTCAAACATATCGTATTACATACTGCGTAACAGCTCTTCTCAATAACCGCTCACGCTGCATGAGCATTGTATTTCAATTCTAAGTAATCCTGATTGTGCTGAATCAGCAACACTGTTTCCTTTGTTCTCAAAACATTATAAATATTACCAACAACCTTTTTGTAATCAGTCTTATACTCACTTTCGATTAAACTACTTCTAAATTATTATTGTATTTTCTTAACGAGTCAACGTTGACTCCAGTGTAACAAATAAAGTTTATTTTTAAAAAGTTATTCAAACAATCCACTATCTAACATTGGCGCAGTCGTGGCGGATCTGAAAAACACGCACAGTTCGGGAGCCTAACCAGTAGCAAACATATCCGAGGGAACAAGGAGTCCATCTGAAAAAGGTGCCTAACCGGACGAAAAGAGCTTCTGGAACAAGGAGAACTTCTTAGCTGTAGTGGTGGATCCCAATCCTTTGTTCAGAAGAACCTACATTATTCTCAAACGCACAGAAGCGAAACAATAATAATTATCAAGAAATACAAGCAACAAAGCAACATTTCAAATCAACGCGATTCAACAATTAGCAAGTAAGAATTTCATCCCGTCCCATCGTTGGTGTCTTCGGCATCAAAGGCAACCCTGTGGAAGGAACACCCAGTGACGCCCCTGGCAGAGAGAGACCTTTGGTGAAGCTAAGCTCACGAAGTCGCATTCAACCGGACCACGAGGAATGAAAAATTTAGGGTAAGTCATTTTTGAATCGTCTCGCAATTATTGATTTTCAACGACATAATTTTACATTATATTTTATCAAAATACATTGCATTGCTACATACAGTTCTAATATCTAAGGTAGTAATTTTATTTAAACTTGAGACAAAATATCTTGATTATAATTTGTGTGACCTATATAAATAACCGTAATCATACACTGTTCCTATCGTAACATAATTTTATGGTAATATCATATACTCTTTAAGTGCGAATTTATCTAATTAACTGTAATCACTTACCATTGTTATCTTAATTTTTATCGTAATATAATATTGCATACCACATAAAAGGTTAAAGTTAAGGCCGTAAGACAAGGCTTATGTTCTACAATACAATATTTAAAGTGCATATCCTTTACAGTAAAATATAAAATTGTCAGAGATATACTATTTCCAAACTCAAAACGCTTTTTAAACCAAACGCGTTTTTCGAATTAATCTAGCTATTCTATAATATAAATTTTAAATATTACAGAATAAATTCTTGCACATTTCATATAAAAATTTCTTATTAAACACCAGTAGCGTACTAACTTAAATTGGAAAAAGGCGTTTTAAGTTATTTAATTATCTAAATATTATAAATAAAATGGCTACCGCTACAAATTCCAATGTAAACAACTCAATCACTACAAATGCCAGCAATTCAATCGCTGCAAACGAAACCATAAATATTGAACCTTGTAGGTTAAGCGAAATATTTTCCATAGTGCCCGAATTTGACGGCAACCCCATATTCTTGCAAACATTTATTTCAGCCTGTATAACCGCTCAGGAGATCGCTGTTGATGATCAGCACATCTTATTAACGCTTCACATAAAAAATAAATTACGCGGAAAAGCCGCAGAATTAATAAATTCCCGAAACCCTGCTACATGGGCAGAAATAAAAAATTTGCTCGAATCACATTTTGGTGACTCTCGTGACTTGACAGCCTTGATACAAAACTTGCAAACAATTCGTCAATTACCTAACGAAACAGCTTTAATATTTGTGTCCAGGTTACAAACACATAATGCAAAAATGCACGCGGCAATACAAAAACAAAGTTTAACTTTAGAGGAAAAAACCGCGCAATCCACTTTAATAGAAAATATGACGTTAACTACTCTACTCACTGGACTCGAACCAAAATTAGGTCAAATTATTAGGGCTGGTAACCCCGACAATATGCTAGATGCAATAAATCGCATCAAACGAGAATTACAACTATCGTATTTCGAATCCCAAAAATTTGGAAATAGAACTTTAAACAAAAATCCCGTTCAAAATCAGCAAAGACGCCCAAATCTCCCACCATTTTGTACATTTTGCAGAAGAAATGGGCACCATGTTAACGAATGCCGCACAAGGCAAAACTATCAGTCTCCATCTCCCAACTTCACACCAAACGCTTATTCTAATCAAGCACAGCCTCCAAGGCCACATTTCCAGAGTGCATCTAACCATAGACCACAAAACTTTCAAAATTTCTTTAATCAGCAACACAATTATTCTCAACAGAACAGGCCCTCAGCTATCAGGCCAAATCCCAACTTCCACCAGCAGAGACCTTCTGCCATACAACCGAACCCGAATTTTAATCGATTCAATCAACAAAAGACACATCACCTAAATCAAGAATCTTATGATAACTACACTGATAGCCCAAACCAATATGAAAATTATCCTGTAAATTATTCTACCAATTATTCTCCCAATTATTCTAACGAAAATGATTATGATTACGATTTTGGAACCCAACAATGTGAGAATTATACTGCTAATTCTCAACCCCAACAGTACGAGAATTATACTGCTAATTCTTAATCTCAACAGCACGAGGATTATACTGCTAATCCTCCGGATTTTTGCATAGGCCCGGAGTATTCCACGAGTACTCCAACACAGCAAACGGACGAACTAGACCAAATTTCTCGCCAAGTCCAAGCGATAAACCTCCAGGACAGTTTCGACCCAAACCTGAACTTCCCGGAAAACCAATTCATGTAAAAACACCCCGCTACAAACTAAATGTCGTAAATTCCAAAAATCTATTTTACATAAAAGACTTCACAAATCGTTTCAAAATTCTTGTCGACTCAGGTGCAGGTATTTCTGTATTTAAAACCAAAACAGCGGAAAGATACAAACAAAGATATCCTGAAAACGTAATTATACAGGGTATAACAGATGAAAAAATTAATATCACCGAATCTGTACTAATACCATTCAATATAAATGACCCATACAAGGTTTATGTTCACGACTTAGATATAGAATTCGATGGACTATTAGGTGCAGACTTTTTAAAATATTATAAGTGTCATGTGGACTTTGAAAATAATCAACTTATTACCAACTTTAAAACCGTACCACTATTCGAGGTGACTGAGGTAACATCAATCAGGAACCACAATAATTCTAACGAAAACAATAATCCAGGTATTAGAATTTCAAACCCAAATTTAAATGTCAAAAACCAAAATGTAATTTCTATCGAACCACGCACAGAAAAGATTTTTAAACTTAAATGCGATTTACAAAATACCGAAGCTATACTAATAGCCCAGGAAAACGAAAAGGTACGTTTACCGAACGCCATTGTCAAAGTAGACAACAATGGTGAATTTCTGACGACAGTAATAAACTCAAATGCAATTCCGAAAACAATAAAATTTTCAAATCTTAAACTTGAACCCGTCCAAAAATTTAGGTCAATATTTAATGTAAATCTTCAAAATCCGGATTCCCAATATATAGACAGAAATTACGAAATAAGAAACCAATTACGCTTAGATCACTTGAACGATGAGGAGAGTGAACTAATTACTCAACTCTGTTTAGACTTTTCAGACATATTCTATTTAGAAGGTGACAACTTGACATTTACCAATGAAATCAAACATTCAATAGACACTAACGATTCTAAACCAATTTTCACTAAATCTTATCGTTACCCCCAAATTCATAAACAAGAGGTAAAATCACAAGTCTCGAAAATGCTCGACCAAGGCATTATCCAGCCTTCAATTTCTCCCTGGTCCTCCCCAGTTTGGGTAGTCCCCAAAAAACTAGACGCTTCTGGTAAACAGAAATGGCGCGTCGTAGTTGACTACCGAAAATTAAACGAAGTAACGATAGGTGATAAGTATCCTTTGCCCAACATTTCTGATCTTCTAGACCAATTAGGCAGATGTCAATATTTCACGACTCTAGACTTGGCCTCTGGCTTCCACCAAATTGAAATCGATCCTAAGGACATCCAAAAAACAGCTTTCACGGTAGAGAATGGCCACTACGAATTTGTACGTATGCCATTCGGTCTAAAAAATGCTCCATCCACTTTCCAGAGGGTCATGGACAATATTCTATTAGGCATCCAAAATGAACGCTGTCTCGTCTACATGGACGATATTATTATTTATTCCCCTACTATCCACGAACATATTTCCCGATTAACAGAAGTCTTCAAACGTTTACAAAAAGCCAACCTCAAAATTCAGCCAGACAAATGCGAATTCCTTCGCAAAGAAGTTGCCTATTTAGGACATCTTATTACAAAGGATGGTGTAAAACCGAACCCTGCCAAAGTCGAAGCAATTCTAAATTTTCCTCAACCCAAAAATCAGAAAGAAATTAAATCTTTTCTAGGTTTAGCAGGCTACTATAGACGCTTCATTCCTAATTTTTCCAAAACTTCAAAACCCTTGACTAAATTGCTACAAAAAGATATACCTTTCAATTTCGACAATGACTGTACAAATTCATTCGAAACCCTAAAACAAACTTTGACAACGACCCCGATATTGATCTACCCCAACTTCGATGAACCTTTTGTCCTAACTACAGACGCTAGTGCATTTGCAATAGGTTCTGTACTTTCACAAGGAAGTATAGGAAAAGATTTGCCAATCGCATACGCATCTCGAACTTTATGCGGCGCGGAAACCAAGTATTCAACCATTGAGCGTAAACTTTTATCTTTGGTCTGGAGTGTAAAGCATTTTAGGCCATATCTATTCGGAAGGAAGTTCAAACTCGTCACCGACCACCGACCACTCACTTGGTTATTTTCTATAAAAGACCCAGGTAGTAGACTAGCGCGTTGGCGCTTAAAACTCGAAGAATACGATTACGAAATAATATACAAACCCGGAAAAATCAATAAAAACGCGGACGCGTTGTCCAGAATGTTCCAAATTTTATTCAAAAATTCTAGCCGCAAACGAAGACTCAGACGAAGATGAAACTCTTTACAACCAAAAAGACCTGATCACCAAATACATTAGAGATTTAAATAATCGAATATCCCATTATTACAAAATTGCGCGAAGTCGAACAGAAGCACAAAAGCAAAAAGCCAAAGTTCGATTCGACAAGAACATTCCCGAAAATCGACACACATATAATATTGGCGACAAAGTGTACGTCAAAGAATCACAAATAAAAAATAAACTGCAAAATAAATTCAACGGTCCCTTTGAAATAACAGAAATCTTTCAAAATTCCGCTACATTACTAAATCTCGAAACAAACCAAACAACCAAAGTAAATTTTGATCGAATGAAACCATATACTGAAGATTAAATTTATTTTCAGGTTTCTCCTGCTGATCGGATCAGCACTTGCTCAATTTAAAATATCACCCATTAACAATACGATCGGAGTATATTATCACCAAGATACGGACATTGTGATTTCTCACAAGAAATGGACTTTACTGGTACACAAAAACATATCTACCTTTCGACAAAAACGACAAGATCTTACAGACACTATACAACACACTCGACCCAGCATATCATTACATGAACGTCTTTTCAGGAGATGTAAAAACTCACCTTAGCTTATTGACGCAAATTTCCCAATCAATACAATCAAAATTTGACGAAATTTACCTTGACACGAAACGATACAAACGAGGAATACTAAATGGCATCGGAACGATTTTCAAATCGATAACCGGGAATTTAGACGCAGAAGACGGTCAGTATTATTCTGATTGTATCAACAAATTGAATAATGACGAACACCAACTCGAAAACCTAATTAAAAACCAAATATCTGTTACAACTTCAGTAATCAAAAATTTCAACGCAACTATTCAAAAATTGCAAGTTGACGAAGAAACTTTCAATAAGGATATTAAAGAAATTGAAACCTCAATTTTAGACATGACTAAAGACATAGAAAACGTCCATGCAAAACTGAAATTTATCGAAATCTGCGAACAACTTATGGCAAGTTATTTATTTATCGAGGATAACCTAAATGACATCCTAAATTCCATCACTTTCGCGAGGCTTAAAATAATTCACACGTCAATTATAAATCCAAAGGACTTAGTAAATTCTCTACAGGAAATTTCGCAAAACCTACAAAGGAACAATTTACCGCTTCCAATCAAACTATCAAAGGTTGCACAGTACTTAGACATTATAGAACTAAAAGCTTTTCAAACAAATTCGGATCTAATATTTGTGTTAGACATACCTTTAGTAGACCCTCAAACATATTCAGTATTTCAATTATACCCTATTCCTATTTTGGATAATAGAACTGGTTTATATCATGTATTATCAACTTCTCAAAAATATATCGCGAGAGATGATGATTCATTAATGTACATACCCATTTCGAACCTTGAAGAATGCAAGCCACTTTATTTCAACACCAAATTATGTCCAAATTTATTTGCATATCCTATGGACAACAATGCCATATGCGAAGCCCGTCTCTTCAAGAACCTCAAAACTCTGCCAGAAAACTGCCAGACGTCATTTATCATCAGCCAAGGCTACAACGTCCAAAAAATAGACGAAAACACATGGTTAGTTATTAACGCAGAACCTCTACAAACAACCATCAACTGTCCAGAAAGAAATTCAAAAACTGAAGTCATCTACAAAAATTCAATAGTAAAATTACAACCAAATTGTTACGCCTTCATAGGCATCACAAAAATTCAAGCCAGTACCAATGAAGTAACCGATGTAAAAGACGACACTCATCCAATCCCAATTCCATTTGAATGTTGTAAACATATTCCAGACAAAATCAGAGCTCCAAATCTTAAACCACTAAAATTAAACAATCTCAATACGGAAGACCTCGAAGTTGCCAAACACAAGTTGGACCAATACTCCAGAGATTTAGATGATTTGATCAACGAACCCTTTATAACAAAACACATATCCTGGTTCACCTATTTTATCATTGTGCTAATATCTGGACTGTTATTTCTGTACTTATTTTGTAAGTGCAGAACAAAAAGACGAAGACTAGCCATCGATGTTTCTGCATCACCCCCATCTCCACCGAGGCCTAGCAAACCCTACAGGACATTTGCTAACCTATTTCCTTCACGAAGACGACCTACCTTAAGAAGAGAAGACAACGAAGCCGAAGACATAGAACTTACCTAAAGACAGACTGTTTTGTGCCTTTTTACTGACTTTTAGTGCTAGACTCTTCAGTGAATTTTATTTCATTTGTTTAATCATTATATTTCATTATTTTTCTATCCTTTGTTAATTTCAATTTTATTAACATTTTTACGTCATTTTTCATTTAAACTTATCATACTTATATTTTATGCTTTTATAGTAAAGCTATATTTTAACCCTGGGAATATTTTATCCCATTTTACAATTCAAACTTAGTATGTTTGTATTTTACGCTTTCCTGCTAAAGCTATATTTTAACTCTAACATTTTTATGTTATTTTATTTTATGAATCAAGCTTATTGTGCTTGCATTTCATATTTTAGACACTAAGGTTATATTCTGTATTTTAAACCTTACGATTTAACATTTTTTGTATCTCTTATATTTTTCCAAATTGTACCATTATCTTTTATATACATTTTATATTCATTTCAAAAGTTGCTGCATAAAACACCAACTTTTTTTATAAGGGGGAAGCTGTTATATTAGAAATATACTATGATATATAATATTATCGAGACAGGCTTAACCTTCTCAAACATATCGTATTACATACTGCGTAACAGCTCTTCTCAATAACCGCTCACGCTGCATGAGCATTGTATTTCAATTCTAAGTAATCCTGATTGTGCTGAATCAGCAACACTGTTTCCTTTGTTCTCAAAACATTATAAATATTACCAACAACCTTTTTGTAATCAGTCTTATACTCACTTTCGATTAAACTACTTCTAAATTATTATTGTATTTTCTTAACGAGTCAACGTTGACTCCAGTGTAACAAATAAAGTTTCTTTTTAAAAAGTTATTGAAACAATCCACTATCTAACATATATATATATATATATACAAACATAAAATTTTATTGAGGTTGCAGTCAGTGATAAGGTATTTTGGCCAATACAAAAAGAAAACTCTTTGTTATTGTCAAGCTTTCGCTAATGTTTATTAGCTTTCTCAAGACATTAACTTGAGGTTAATTTGATAAACCTGCGTCGAAACACATGGCAGGAAAATTTCTTAAAACGTAACTAGTTGTCGATCCCACACACATAGCTACACTCCTACTTTATAAATAAAACATTTAACTTAAGTTTAGTTACACATATTAATAAAATCTGATTAAAATTTCATTTAAAATAATTAACAAAATGGACTCAGTTGAAACTATGCTGAAGCCCAGTGTGGGCTTCAGCATGTGTTTCGACGCAGGTTTATCAAATTAACCTCAAGTTAATGTCTTGAGAAAGCTAATAAACATTAGCGAAAGCTTGACAATAACAAAGAGTTTTCTTTTTGTATTGGCCAAAACGAAATACCTTATCACTGACTGCAAGCTCAATAAAATTTTATGTTTGTACCTTAACTAGTCAGTCAAGACTACCTTTCTAATATATATATATATATATATATATATATGGTGTTATTATACATGATTTGCAGGAAACAACTACTCAGCGGGCAAATACCCCGACCTGCATTGAATTACACCTTACAAATCATGAAAAATTGGTAGCCATATATATATATATATATATATATTTCTTCCGCGCCCTCTAACGGCGAAACTGTGTGGAATTCGAAAAAAAAGGAGAAACAACGCTGGTAAGAAATTTTATGCTCTACAACTTTGCTCTCTTGATATTTTTCAGCAAGATGCATAGTTTTTTCTGAAAATAGAGAGAAAGACGAAAAAACGCTAAAATTCATATATATGTATATATTTCTCAAGAACAACCCTTTTTATGAACTGCGGGGGGTGAAAATTATGTTTAGACAACCTGAATACTCAACTTTTTACAGGTCTCATAACTGTGGGAGAATTTTCCATAAAACAGCGATTTTTTGACTAATTTGAAGGGACTACGTCGGCTGCTCAGTTTATACGGTAGGATTGAGTAAGTATAGATTTTAAAAGTTAACAAATAAATACAAATTTGTCTATGACTTACTATTTGCTAACAAGACACTTTCAGTGAGCAACTTGACAAAAAAATTGAAATCTTATAATTTGATTGATTTTAACAGTTAACACAAGAGAACGATATAAAATGAGATAATACAAGATAAGATAAAGTTGGGCGCCACGCAACCAATAGCTGCGAATTTAAACTGCTAAATTCAACAAATCAAGGTTAAAATAATTTGATTGGTGGTTTAACTCTGAAATTTCAAAGTCACAAACAGAGAAATAAAACTAGAATATCTCAAATCACAATATATTACAAGAATGAAAAGTGGAACAAATATCACAGTAATTTAATGTATGTACATTAAAAATACAAGTTAAACAAAGCAAAATTTAAAAAAATAACAAAATTACTATTACTTTAATTAGGTGAATGAATGAATGAAACTTTAGTGAAAAATTATTATCAGATGAAAAGTATTTAAAAAATAAATAAATGAAAAATGATTTTTTTTTAACACATTTATTTAACGTCGGCCTATTTCCGCTACTGAGGCCTAACACCGACGCCTGCAGACGAGCTACCCCTAACCAGGAATTTTGCCGAACCTCTTCTCTTAAGAAGAGTAGGGATCTTTTACCTGCCTAACATTTAATAGACAAGGGACCGACAGCTTTACATCCCCTCCGAAGGATGGTATATCCCCTATACAACCCTCGTCTAAGGTTGTATAGCTTCCGCGCATACACTGATATACAAGCCGCTGGAAGATGTGTGAGGCGAGGACGCGGTCTTCGTTGGAACGGTCACCCATCCAATTACCAATTACCAATTAAAAAACATTTATTCAAAATTTAAAATGTATATACAGTTCATTTTGTCTTAAGATAACTCATTATTTTGTTTATTGCATTTCACAATACATTATTTTGCTGCGGCGTGACTTACTGCTGGGGGCATCGACCCGCCACAGTTGCAGGATATTCTTGCGTGAGACCAAAGACAAATTTAATTTTCGGGGGAAATAATAGCCGTTCACAGAAGTATTCGGCCAGTATTACTTCAAAGACTTCATTACCAACGTAATTTCAATTAATTCAACTGCAAACATTTATGTTATCTGTGTATACTGTTTAAGATTTTTGTAGGAAAACTATCTAAAAAACCTACTTTAAAAAAATGGTACTTTTGTATTTCTTTTTTGGATTTGAATTTAATATTTAATTTTATACACGATCACTAATGTGTATATTATAATTGTAAGACAGGATAAGAAGGGGTGATCCTAGAGGGTAGGTGGTGATGTAGAGGGAAAGTGAGATAGGGGGAGAAGAGTATGGTCAGTCTTGTGGTAACCGTTCGTCGTATAAAGGTAAACGTTGGTAAATCTGTGAGTATGTCCAGTGTTATGGTAGCGTTTTGTCGCTGTAATGTCTCGTGTCAAAGTAGAGTATGTAATCTTGGTTTTGAAAAATTTTTGTGATGTCTCGTCAATAAACTCTCTGATTCTGGGAAGTCTCGTTTGTCTGTGAAGTTCGTCAATTGTGATGTATCTTGAAGAGTTTGTCAGTAGTCTTAGTAACTTGTTTTGCGTACGTTGTAGTCTGTTGCACTGCGTGTCTGAAATCATGTTCCAGACAGGGCAGGCGTAAGTCAGTATAGGTCTAAAAATCGTTTTGTAGAGTACAAGTTTGTTGTCGGTCGTCAGCAAGCTCCTCCGATTACAAATCGGGTCACCCATCCAACTGCTAACTGCGCCTGACGTTGCTTTAGAAAAAATTATGAAAAGTATGAAATATTTACTACGAGTTCGGTAAGTAAAACAAGCCTAACATTTACAGAAAGTAATGATCTGGTAAATTTACTGGCTAAAACCTGGTGAGTTCGAAGACAAATTAAAGAAAGACAGACGAACATATACCTTTCCTATGTTGGTAGTCGAGGTAGTAAGTATAATCCCAAAGTGATGATTTTCCGAACAAGATGGTAGCACAGTAGCTAATGGCTGTCCTGGAATATTCTCCAAGTATAGGTACTGATGACCTCTAATCCTCCAGACAAGGTGATTATTGCAGATAGAAGGTGTGTTGCTGTCAGATCTTACATAAAGGAAATCTTCATCTTCCTAGATTGAACCCTCTTCGTGGTCTCGTGCATAGAAAAATAAATATTACCAGTCAAATATCTTTTAAACAATAGAAAGAGAAAATATGTAAAGTTCATGTTGCCAACCAGACAACAAGCAAATATTGTGAGAAAAAATAATAAAAAAATGACAAAATTACAAACAGAGTGAAATTAGAAGAATTTACTTTGATCCTAGACTATCAACAAATATCAAGATACTATTTTAAAATAATTTTCCGAATTACTGTTATAAATTCCCACTAAGCTTCTTCAGTGCATGAACTAAATAAACTAAAAATAAGAACTGATTTTATTTGTACAGAAATGAATAAATTCCCCAAAAAGTTATTTGCAAAATTAGAGAAAATAATACTTGAAATGTATCAAATTCTGTTTTTTACAGAAAAAACTAAGAATGAAGAAATTTGAAATTTTGAGTTATACATAATTACATTTCCAATAAAGAATATTTACAACAAAATATAGTTTCCTTAATAAGAAATTCCGGTACAATATAAATTACGACTGGACTATAAAATACGAAATTCAGACAAGTTTGACTAATTTATGAGAAAACATAGTAGGTAATTATATGTATTTAAGCATCGGAAAACGAATGAAATATAATATCTATTAAAACAACGGAACTATATTAATTATAATCTCAAATGCAGGGAAGCTATCCCAACAAATATAAATAAATTCTACTGATTATAAATATATAACCGAGCCAGACAATAGACAATAATACAAAATTAGGCAAATGATTTGGAAATACTTCCGAATTTCCCAATGAGTATGGTATAAAAATTTAGGAATGTTTTCCCCGCGGAAAGGCAAATAAAAAAAATAGGAATTGAATTCTGCGGTGAGTTTGACGTACAGGTAAGTTATAGCACAGCACTATAAATGCCAGGTAAAAATTAAGAAAAAGATACGATATAAAAATGATCCTATATCTGCAGACACTACGAATTTATTTAATAAAACGAATCTGGCATATAGCTGCTAAATATGGTGACTAGGCCGGCTGATTATGTGGTTCGATAAAAATCGATAATCATCTCCCAATAGGAGTTGAATATTTTACCTTAAATCAAATATTCATAGTATCTTCTAGAACCTAATCTAATTTATATCATTTAAACAAAGATAATAATTATATTAAATATATAAGACGAGGAAATAACTCACCTACGTCTAGTACACGTAAAACCGAACGCGAAGTCTTCCCGTCTCAGATCTAGTACTGCCGTCACAACCTTTTCCGGACGCATCAGCGCAGTGGCCTGATTTCCGATATTAATTTTAATCAGGAAAAAGATGTAATGAGTATTCTGAAAATTATCGTTACAAACGGTAATGCAGTCAGCTAGAGCATGTGATGTGGCGAGAATTTATAGTCAGGTTGTTTTCTGTACTTTGGGTTCAATTTCTAGCTCCGAAACTGGTAATATCGGTGGGTAATAGATATTGTCTGCGTTTTACCAAATGTATGGCCCTCTTACGGATTGCTTTGACTTTGAAATTGTGATGTGTTTGTGTGTTTGTGGTGTTTTATATTGTAAATTAAATGTACGTTAAAGTGAGATATATGCTCACTAATTATATTAAAACTAAACTCTTCTCTGTACGTGATAGCATTAAATTTCACGATTTGGTCAATTTCTGTGTGTGTTTAATGCATTAAAAATTTAGCACCATATGTTAATGTATAAAGATAATTCAAACACTTATCTTATCCACAAATTAAAAAGCTTGTTCATAAACTTCAAAACAAGTTCTTGTTTTATGAAACCCAACCATGCGAGGTGAGCCGCCCAGGTAGTATTAATTTTTTCGTTCTTATCAAAATCGTGACGGGTTAACGCAGATACAGGAATAATTAATAGTTTCTTTTATTTTATAACGATATTCAATTAAAATATAATTTGCTCCTTTCATCTATCTTAAATTGAATTCTGAATAGCTACTGCAATTAAAATTGATGGCCGTTATTACTTATAGTACGAGGAAAGATCCACAAATGTTTTAACATTGTAATACACACTTGCTGGTGGACCAACGTTGTTCTTGATAGAAATTTGTCTCAACCACTAGTTAAAACTGTAGGTTGTTTTGGATTTTTTCCTTTACTTTATATATTAAATTAGGCTTTACCCGTAAAAGATACAATTGTTCCCCACTGTACAGCACCCGCAGATAGAATTTTAATAATTATTTTAAAAGGTTTTGTCTTTATTTTGAGATTACCATCTATGAGTATTTCAAATTTAAAAGCTTATTGGGAAATTAGTGCAATTTCTTATAATCCACTACATTTAGAATTTTTCTACAGATCAATTCATACAAAAGCAAATTATGGTTTTCCAGGTAAGTTCTGGTGTCCCGAATAAGGTCTCAAATGTCCCCGAAGTGGGAGCGTAAGGATAAAATTTGGCAACGCTTTAAAGGGCTAGAATCTTGCTCTGAAACGAATTTTTCGAGATATCTCGATTTTAATTTCCTCTACGACAAAAATACACTAGGCAAAAAAGAAAGCTATGGAAATTCTCTATAAAAAAGGGTTTTTTATTCGTATACGCAATATATTTTTTAAAATCTTGATTTGAATTTGAACTTATGTGATATTATGAATAATTCAAGTACTCTATTCTACACCACCCTTAAGGTTGAGTGGTAAGTACGTTTTTTTATGTGGTTTCCCGTCATACCTAATCCACAACTGTCATACTTATTAAAATGTTGTCAAATTAACAATATTCTTCTTGTCCGTTTTCTCCTTCTATAAATTCATCGATTCATTGTTCGAGAAAATCCAAACCAATCTGAGAACTTTGAGTTTCTGCTTCAGTGACGGCTTCTAATTCTGACGAGCCTTCAATCGGATCAGCATTCAAGCAAGATTGTCCATGGCAGTCGCCGAAAACTGGTGAGCAATTAAGTCCCAACCTCCGACAGCCACACAATGATCCACAGGCTTTCGTACAATTGCAGAAAATCATCTTCAAAAGGCAATCAGGTGCAGGAAGTTGGGATATTGTTTTTGGCCACAATATGTTATCTTTTAAATCTTCCGTTGCTATCAGAACATTTTCATAAATAGGATGACCTACCTTTTTCTCTTAGACACTGGCAAGTTAAATTTGTTGAATCGAATTTGATGATATTTAGCTCCAGCTGCAACCAGATCTGTGTCTAACATAACAACGTTGTTTAACAGTTTTTCTCCAGCCATCTCCTCTTTTTTCGGCTAGTACCATAATGGTATCTTTAAAACTGACGGTTGAAACATGGCAAATTGTTTTACGTTGGTTTTTCGCTTTTCCTTTCTCTTTTTCTACGTCAGCTTCTTCATTTTCACGTTTTTTTTTTGGCCACTTTCATACCCTTTTGGACGAGTGCAGTCTTTACGGCATTGAACGTGCACTGTGATTGAGGTCAGTCTGCCCAATTGTTCATGTTCTCCATCACCTCTCACAACACTGACATCAATTAATTTGTCCAATCCACGATCAATCTTGATAGTAGGTGTATCATCCAGCGGTTGTTCACGTTTGTAAGCACTCAAGCAAGCAAAAATACGTTCGTATGCTACAGATACTAAAGGTAAACCGTCTCGCTTACCCCCACCACCTATTACGCTGTGACGATAACGAAGACTTTCAAGAGTTGTCCACCAGAGGTGTTAATGAGCCCAGGACACCATCTGTGGCTGTATAACGAAGAGGATACTACTATTTGTCTCTCTCAGGGTACCCTGGTCTCACTAGCGTTACATGATAGGCATGGTCAAGGAACTTCTTCAAAAAATCACAAGAGTGGGGATAGAGTCGGTTCACCTTTAGTATATTACACCGTGTATATACCATACAGAACTATACAATACTGTTAGTTTCCCGGTCCGCCACCAGAATAGCATCCCCGCCGCATTCGAACATTCGACGCGGATCTCGCCAGTAATCCACCGCATTTAGTGAAAAATAACCCATATACAGAGAAAATACCGATCGACTTCTCCGATTGCATCTTTGCGAAGGACTGCGCATCTTTATGGAGATGAACAGTAAAAGAAAGGAATCGGTAAAGGAGTTTCACTTCTAGCTCGCGCTCAGAGATGCACGCGTTGTTTTTTTTTATGTTTTAACCCTCCGTGCAATAAAAACTGCCACAAATATATATTTCTTATAATTTTAAGTATGACTGTTACTTGAATTTTTCAAGAAAACTATTGCGTATACGAAAAAAATCTATATTTTTTCGTTTCAGAGCACGATTTTGACCCTTTACAGCGTTGCCAAATTTTATCCTTACACTCCCACTTCGGGAACTTTTGAGACTTTATTCAGGACACCACAACCCCCCTGGAAAACTATCATTTGCTTTTATATGAATTGATCTGAAGATTCAGCTAATTTTTCACTAAATGCGGTGGATTTTAAGCTTTTAAATACATCCTGCTATTATTTATTACCTTTGACATTCCTAATTGATCTTACGTTATTAATATCTATTCTATGATCGTTATTAAATGCATGTTGGGCAACACTAACTTTTCTGTTCTATCTTATTTGAGATGGGCCATAACCCCCTGAATCTAATTATAATTTGACATTTATAATCTCTACAGCCATTTTATTATTTATTTCGTAAACCCGGGCCGTTTATTTAATTAAATTATATTCTTTGGATTCACTAAATGCCGTAATTTATTTCCGAACTGATGGACAACTTGATATAAATGAACAAACTGGAGGAAGAGATTGGTCTAGATATTTATCTCATGTTTTTCATAGTTTTTAAATAATGGCTTAACAATCGCTATTTTAAATTTATTTGGAAACCGATTTGTACTTAATGACAAATTAATGGTACCTAGGTTAACATTTTTCAAAGTACATTAATATTTCTCTCTTTCTCTCTCTGATTGTGTATAGAATGGATTCCCGTACATCCTAACACTTTTTTCCTTTTCCATCATTACATCAAACCTAATAAAAGCATAGGACCTGGGCATTTATTTTTCAATATTTACTCACTTCTACACCAGATATGTAGTATTATATTTTTCCGATACCAAAGTCCTTTTTTCCTAAAACAAACAAATTAGCTAGGTACTGAAGGACACCTTCTGTTTAAGTGGCACTGTAATTAGGCAAAATTGTCGATATTGGTCACATGAAAATCAACATTGGATGATAGAGCCACATACCCAGTTTCCACAGAAAATTAACGTTCGGGCTGGAATTGTTTTGACTACAATTTTGTGTCCACTCTTTGCTGAAGGTTCATTAAATGGTGAAAAATGCTTGTAGCTACTCCAACAAAAATAATTCCAGAACTTGCCGCACTGTATCCAAATGGCGAAAACCCTAATGTGCCGGAAAATTCCATATGGTTTCAACAGGATGGCGCACTACTGCATTATTCTGTAATAGTAATTTCGTCATGCAATATGCCATATAGAATTGAACGTAGGTAATATATGCGTATAATGTGCTCTCTCAAATGACTTTTAAAAAATGGGGATTGCAATTTATAAAATTGCCTATGACATCATAACTTTTTGAGAAATATTTGGTATCATAACTAAACCCAAAACCAATGGTGGCGAAATTGGCTGTCAGATGAACATTATTGTACAAGCACACCTCCTTCTAGAACACATTTTTCAAATCTTTTCTGAATTCTCCATACACAGATGGCATCAATTTAATGCCAATATCAATATAATAGATATTTATTCGTGTTTTGTATTTTCTATAAAAAATATTAATTAATGATTGAATAATTCTAACCTTGGCACAATGAATTTACTTGATCAAATGTTATGGAATCGGAAGTAATAAATACGCAATAGAAGTTTGAGTGAGAAGTATCTAGATGTTAAAGTTTTCGAACTATTCTTATTGTCCATTAATGTTCCAAATTTGAAAACTGAACTATGATATTTCAACCAGGGTTCGCCGATATATATCACTTGATATATATCGGATACATATCGTGATATTTATTCGTTGATATATATCCTGATAGATGTTAAATAGGTTGCAGACTTCATAAAGAAATATCACCTTTTATTTCATTGTTTTGTAACGGAAAAATAAAACATTTTAGAATTTATTTTTAAATTTGGCGCTCCTTTTATGTTGGTATTTAAGTTGGTGAAAACGAAATGTTACTAGATAATAATACTGGGAAATGGGCTAAATGCAAGAAATGTAAGATAGAGATGCAGGGAATTCCTTCCCGCATGGAAACACATTTGCTCATTTGTGATTGTAATGAAGCTGGAGCACAAGCATCAACGAGCGAATAAGGTAAGCATTTACATTTATTAATTAATTATTGAAATCGAAATATGAATTTTAAATATTTTGGAATCGATTGTAATAAATAATAAAATAATAGGCACATTTATTTTTAGTTAGTGAGGATGTAACTTGCCAACCTCCACCAGCAAAAAAACAAAAAACTCCTTTAAATATAAAAAGAGATACAGAAGTAATATCGACATCTCCTCAATATGGCACTCTCATAGATAGATAGATAGATAGGAAGATATTTCTATGCTACCAATACTGCATTTACTCATGCTGATAATCCTGAATTCAAGTTGATGGTTGAAAAGATGAGACCAGGGTATAATTTTCCATCGTCACGGCAGCTAGCGGGACCCATTTTGAACCATGTCTATGAAGACGTGATAAAAGAATGCAAAGAAAAACTAGAAGGAGAAAGTTTCAATGTGTTTGGATGGGTGGAGTAATGTCCATAATGAATCTCTAGTTTGCTGCAGCCTTGTAACTGAGTCTGGACTAACCGTTTTGGCACATACTTAAAATACTTCTGGTAATGTTCATACAGCCATTTATTTAAAAGGGGTGGCTTTGAAAGTTATTGAAAGCACAGAGGAAAAGTTTGGTGTGAAAATTCGAAATTTTGTTACAGACAACGCAGCTAATGTAGAAAAAATGAGAAAAAGCTAATCAATGACAATGCCCTGACGATAACTCAATATTGGTGCTTAAACTTATTGGCACATGATATTGATGTTCCGGCTGCCACGGCGAATATTTTAAAAGTTATCAAGTACTTTAGGAACAAACATTTGCCTGCAGAATTATATAAAAAAAACCCAAAGCAAAAAACTCACAATGCCTCTTGAAATTAGACGGAATACGATGAATGATGCCGTTCAATCAATTTCGGACAATAGGGGAATACTCGTCCAATTGTGTCAAGACCATAATCAGGCCATCGATGCTGATATTTCCAAAATTGTCAATGATATGAACATTGTCACAAATGCAAGCAATTGTCACAATACAACTATCTCGGTGGCAGTTGAGGTATGGAAAACATTAGAGGCAGCTTTGGAAGACAAGTCCCAAACTATAAAAAAAGGGACATGGCTTTGGGAAGCCCTCATTATTGAGCAAACATGCTAGACCATAGATTTTTAGGTGAAAGTCTAAGCAATTTACAGAAAGAGCAAGCTTATGCATTTCTGAACGAAATTAACCCAGAATTAGTTCCATTCGTTATTGCCCTAACAACAAAGCCGAAACCATTTCCCAAATTTGTATTTGGTGCCCATTTCAAGAACACCGCTCCTTTGATATGGTGGAAAAGCTTAACTATACAGGATTCAGAATGGCCAGATAAGAAAAATTTCGTAAGTCTATATGAGCAATTACTTACAGCCATAGGGGCAACCGCAGGATTGGAAAGATATTTTTCGACATTCGGACTTCCAAGTTAAGAAATCGTCTTGTTAACGAATAACTGGGAAAATTAGTATTTATTTTCAAGTATCTGAATCAGAACCCCTCGAAAAAACGAACTAATTTAAAATGGGTATGGCCGGAAGAAATTCAACCCTCGTCAGGCCCAGGTGCCGAGGCATCAGATGCTGCTGATGATGATAATGTCCCATTATCAAGATACCAAGTTTAGTTTCGTGAATAATTATAATATGAATTTTTATTTTTTATTATATGAATAAGAGAATAAGGATACATTGTTAAATTTTTGCGGTTCTGTTTCATGAATAATTAGAATAGGAATTTTTATTTTTTAAATTTTTATGTGAGTACTGAATATACATTATTGTGTTAATTTTTTGTTATTTTATATAAAACATATATGCTTCTACATACTCTGCGTATTCACTATATTAAAAAATAAATAGAAAGTAAATAAATATCACAATTGTTATATATATCGGATATATATCAATATATATCCGATATTTTGATATTTATATTTATTTTATTTTATTATTTTATCTGGTCGATCTGGTCGATAGCCGAGTGGGTTAAGGTACGAGGAGGCAATCGCGACTAATCACACGGATATCGCACCACCGGGTTCGAATCCTTGCTCCGGCACTGTCGGAGGAAATGGTTGTATGTCCGCGTTTTTTCAATGTGTAACCCTCTTCCGCACATGCCCTGGTTTCTGGAATTGGGGGTTGTCTAATTTCTGTGGTGTTTATTTATTATTTATTTATATAAATATCATGATATTTACGAACCCTAATTTTAACTATGATCTTTAAACATAATTCTTGGAATTTCTCATTTTTGGAACTTTTACTTTGACTTGAGAGTTTCATTTAATAACATGACAAATTTAAATTTGCAACGTATCTAGAAGTTAGTTTACTTCCTCGAATGTACATACATTCAGTTTTACATACATGCATAAGTAGACCTTCTTCATAGATTTCCCTTAGCTCTGTGATATTTATATGACGTTCTTGACCCAGAACTGTTGACACATTTTTTACATTACAAATATACCGCAAGAATTCAAAGGCCAGTCTTAATTTTTATTAATTTGCTCCGGTTAGAACCACCGTAGCGTGTAATTATTCTAAGGTAATTTTGAGGGTGCTATCTAAAAACAATAAAAAAATGTCCTAAATTTAAAGTTAGCGTCAACTGGTGCCTTAGTGATTAAAAAACTTGGTAGCTTCCCATCATAAATCATGTTGCGGATATTTTAAAAGTTCAAGGGTGGTAAAGCATTTTACAAGGGCATTTCAATTATAACTTAAAGATGATAAATTGAAAGCAATCAAATTTAAACTGTAATAAAAGCTTAACTTTAAAATATGATGGATGAATTAAGTTGTAAAAAGTCCAGCCAGAACACAGTTATGTCACAACTCTACAAAAGCTATCAAGTTTATTTTTCTAGTGATTTATATTTATTAAAAGTTTTAATACACAGGAAACTAAGTCGACTGCAGTGATTAACGAACGAGAATATTAGTTAGTGAACGCGCCAGATGTAATTGAAATTTTTATTAAATAAAATGGGTTTCAAGGAACTAAAATATTTTTTACGAGTTCGTTTCTAATTTTCCGCAACATGGATATATTTACTTCATTGTTTCCTTCAATTTTCTCCGTGTTGCAAGATAATCTAAGAGTATAAACGATACTTAAAATGTAAGGAATCCTTACTTTTTTATTAAATTAAAATGACCGTGTTTCGATACGGGGTTCATTAAGTTAACTAACAATAATGATTAAACACCTGCACTTCGCAAAATATTTGACCGATTTTCATCAAACTGGAACCAAACTATTATAAAAATTGTCATCCATAAATTTTCAGTTGACTGTACTTTAGGCCACAATATGGTGAAGCCGCTATTTATAATTCTTCAATTTGTATAATTTTCTTCAAAGTTTGAGGATAATAGCACGAATTCTCATATATTATTATATATTTACATTGTAATAAAGAAAGAGGAATAATCAAGTAGGTTAAATAATGTGCGGCAAACTGTATAAAATAAATTGGTCTATAGACTGCCATAATATTAACAAAATCTAAACACCGACTAGGTTGTTTCTAATGGCGAATTTAGATTAAGCCAGTAGGCAGGCCAGTTGAACTCTCCAGCAGCTGGCTGCCAGTAACTATCTCTTTGTAAACACTTTATTCCAGTAACTGGACAGGCCAGCAGGCCCAGCTACTGTCCTTTCGGCGAATTCAAATATTTTTGGTTTTACTGGCCACTGTCATTGCACCACCACAGCATAGACCAGCAGCTGGAGCCGTGTAAACACGAAACGCACTCCCAGTGCCAATTGATAGTTCACGCCGCGCGTGCAAGTGAAAACAAAAAGTACAAAATGGCTAGGTGTAGTGAGGATGAAACATTTAAATTTGTAAGTTTGTACAAAGATAATGAAAATTTGTGGAATGTTTTTAGTAGTGAATATAAAAATCGGGATGCCCGAAGAACCTCTTTAGAGAATATAGCACGAAAAATGAATATGCATGATGTAAAAGAAGTGGGTAAAAAGATTAAAAGTCTACGTTCTACGTATCATCTCGAGGTTTCAAAAATTAAAAAAAGTAAAAGAAGTGGAGATGGAGCTGCCGAAGTGTTTATACCAAAAGTAAAATGGTTCGAGGTAATGAATTACATTATGAAAAAGTCAAACATCAAAGACCAAGAGACAGATAAAAATTTGGTAAATAATGTATTTATAAAAAATGGATAAATATTTTGGTGCTTATTTATTTACGTAGTTATTGTTACAATTTTTTAAATTTTATTTAATCATTTTTTCTTGCTAATCTACAGCACCTTCGTCACAGAAATATTCCTTATATCGAGTTCTCAAGTTCTCAGCTATAAGTTTAGACCTGTTGTTTTGTCGTGATCGTTGAATACGAGGTAGTAGACACAGTTCAGATTTCCATTGACCACGAATGACCGTAATGTTCAAGATGTCTCCATAGTCAAAACTTCCAGGTGGGGTATGTCGTAGGTGAAGTTATACGCAGCCAATTATGTAGAGAGGCACAAGCAGCTTTAATAATTCTCACAGTAGTTTCAACTTTCAAGGGAATTGGTTTTGAAAAAATACGAAAACGACTTGCTAAAATTCCAAAACCATTTTCTACTATTCTCCGTGCCCTGCTGGTACTGTAGTTATATATTTTTTCTTCATGTGTTAGATTTGGTTTTGAATAGGATTTCAATAAGTATGGTTTTAAAGGAAAACAATCATCACCTACTATTATTCCTCCTTTGGGAAGTAATGATTCATTTTCCAACAATGGATATAAGCGGCTTTGTTGAAACACTCCAGCATCAGAATTGCGTCCATATGACCCTATGTCCACATATCTAAAGCGGTAATCATGGTCGACACTTGGCATGAGAATGATACTTTTGAAACTTTTACAATTAAAGTATTCACTTCCTGAATTAGGAGGTGCTTGAATCGCTATATGCTTTCCATCGATCGCTCCACAAGATTCAGGAAAGTTCCATTTATGATGAAACCCAACTTATATCTGTTGCCATTCTCCTAAATTAGGTACCTGTAAAACTTATATGTATGCATATAAAAACAATATTTAATTATTTAAATTACAGTTTAATAAGCACAGTTGTCAAAAAATATTTGTATTATTATTGCAGGAAATGCAAGATAACACAACACAAGAGCAGCTTATAAATGAAAGTAAGTAACCAAAGCGACGAGTTGGAGGTTGATAACAGTTTTCTCAACGAACCTCCTTCTCCAGAACCTGTCCCACAACCTAAAAAAACTGGTAATACACCTAGAACATATTCAACTACATGTACAGGGAATAACTGCAGTTGTGCAAGAACTAAAAAATTTGAATACAACTTTTAAGTGATACTTCAACCAAATATACTGAAACAGAATATGAGTGCTCTATAATGGGCAAGCATATAGCAATTCAACTACGAGAGCTACCCATCCAAGACAGAATGACAGCTAATTTTGAACTTCAGCAAGTGTTAATGAAGAATAGGCTTAAAAATATTCATTCGAGAAACCATACACCATGGACAGGCATTGCAACACCCTCACATTCTTCCCTTTCGTCGCCTCATCCTATTTCGTCAAGTGCATCTGACTGCAGGAAAAATAATGTGACCCTTAATAGCGATATTATAAATACAGCAATGTCATATGCAAGTTTGGAATATAAAACAGACAATAGTAACTTAACTTTTGTTACTTTAGATTAGTAACTTAACTCTGTTAATTTAGATAGTAATTGATTTTGGTATCAAACATTGAAGAATTTGTTGTCTATATTTTTTTTACTTTTGCCAGATGTTTAACGCTACTGGCCTATAAATTGTTTTTTTAATATTTTAATAAAACTATATAAAAATTACTTACTTTTATAAATTCCTTTAAACTCTCATAGATTGCATCACAAACTTCGGGAATTATATGTGATAGAGAGACCTTAAATATGCGAAACCTTAATTGATAACATTCTAATGTTTGTTCCCGATGCAAGAAGAGCTAACGTTACCTCCAACTTTACTCTTGCTGATATAGCTTCATGCAAAAACGTATTTGAGCGCTGGATTTTGTTACCAACCAAAGATAGTAATTGCTCAAATTGTTGTGGAGTTATTCTCATCACTGCTTTGTATTCTTGGGGATCTTGTGTATATAACACTCTTAAAATTGTTGATGATGTTCCCTTTAACATAGCATTCATCCAATCTCTTAACCAAACTCTCTTTTTATTCTACTTTCTTCTTCTAACATATTGACAAGCTCTTCATATAACACAAATGATAATGATCTTACTGCACGACTGGCACACACTGACGCTTCTCGTCTAAGCATTTGTGGCCAGTTCAACTGTCTTTCTAGTAGCTGGAGGCTAGTTCACAAGCCAGCTACTGGCCAACTGGCAGAACAATTACTGGCTCAATCTAAATTCGCCTTAAGGTGTGAAACAGAACGACGCGGCGGAGGGGAGCAAGTTGGACAATTAATTTTTAAATCTAAAAGATACGAAAGTGGTTCGAAATATGGAAAAAATTGTAATAGTGAAGTTATAGATTTTCTAATGTGTGGTCTCTTTTTTATGCTATGTCAAAAGGAAGCGTACGAATTGTAGTTGATCGAACTGAAAAGCGTATATTTTCAGAACAATAGAAACGTATATGTGCTGTCACAGAAAAGTTATATTCCATTGATCTCTAACTGCGAGTTCTAGTGGTAATCAACATACCTACGACTAGCTGAACGCCAGACGAAAATAAAAAAGAGTTCTTTCTCCCACCATAATGCCTTCTCAGGACATCGCAATTTCTCCTATGTATTTTTGAACGGATTTGTCGTTATCTCTTTGGACCTCTTAGATTTCGAATTTGGCGTTCATCAGATTTAGGCCCATCTTTGGTTTCATCTGGAGGCCGGACATTTTGCCAATCTTTAAATGCTAACAACAACAGCCAATAAAGTTTGTTTTGCCTGAACAAATTGGAAATTCTTAGCTGTCTCTACTAAATAAATTTTGGAAGCCAAGTCTCTTTACAATTATTTCAACAAACATTAACATCCATAGCTACCAAAAACTGTTTTCTAGCTTCAATCATTTCAACTTTTTAGATTATTATAATAAAAGTACAAAGTAACCCTTATTAATTAATTTAAATTTTGCATGAATAGCTAAGAGGCAGCGTTTTCACTTTTAGCTCTTTTATGTTCACCGCGCAAATTATCCAATGCTAACAAACGCTAAATTTGATTGACAAATGTGCACACAATACAACAGAGAACAAAAACACTCATTGAATTTCAACACCGCATATAACATGAATAGTTTTAAGAGTGGTATTGAGCTCAAAAATTAAAAGGACATTTTCACACTTTAAACAAATGCTCGTATGAAGTAAAAAGTCTTTTTAAACACCCAAACGCAAGGGAAGGTGTAAATGGGGACGGAAGTGTGACGTGAAGTGCTGTATAGAAGTGGTTGTTTGTACCAACATGTCGAGATTCAGGTGTCAGATATTCAGGAGGAAGTCTTCAACGAGTTGAATAAAAAATGGGTCAATATAGGAAGCAGTTCCAGAGCTGGATCAAGCTCCTTAACACCTGTCACCTATATTACGCACTAAAATTATTTTATTATTATATCTTGGTTATAAACGATAATATAATTAATTATATATATTACGGTGCACACATTATGCAGATTGATGTCAAATACAATATATATATATATATATATATATATATATATATATATATTACATTTACATTTAATTTCACCTGCATGTAGAAAAATGGCAGAACGATTCGAAATAATAGCTGCTGGTCTTCTCGGTACGAGTTCGATTCCCATTAGCTACTGAAAAACCCTCAAAACATCTTCGTTGGTGGCAGTGAATCAATTTTCTTTCAAACGAACCAGTGGAATACTGG
This sequence comes from Leptura quadrifasciata, assembly GCA_963675555.1. Taxonomy (NCBI): domain Eukaryota; kingdom Metazoa; phylum Arthropoda; class Insecta; order Coleoptera; family Cerambycidae; genus Leptura; species Leptura quadrifasciata. Next base: position 89,010,743 of record OY776675.1, read on the forward strand.
ACTTTTATAGTAGGTACTTTTACTTTACTACATGTTTATTATTTTTGTAATAATATATATTAGTCTAAGAGATGGCATCCTCCTCGACTAACGTGTGAGGTACAAGGCTAAAATTTTGTGTATACTAGTAAAGTAAGAAAATCATAATCAGGCAGAATTGGCGCGGTTGCAATGGTACTAAATAATAATAATAGTACTCCCTAAATTTTTTTAAGGTGCAAAATAATTATAAAAATTAATATACACGTACAAGTCTGGCGTTCAAATATATCTTAATTTATACATTCTTAAATATAGAAAAAATTGCCAGATGATTCCATTAGTTACAAATACCTGTCAGGTTAACCCAAAGTTGTTAAGAAAGGTAGTATTCCGTAATGCACTTTTACAAGGCTAATATTTGGAGGAAATATTTTTCGAGATACCTTAAGAAAGTATATTGATAGCCAGAAGATTTGGGTAGTTAGTAATTACAAATACTCGCCAGGTCAGTGCATTGTTCACCTTATTCAATAGGAGTTATTATTATTATTAGCCGTTACTCGAGTCCGAGTATAAAAATGTTACAGTCGATAAATTGTGTACAATAAAAAATAAGTAAAAGGTGTAGTCTATTGTAATTCCCATTCATCTACGGTGCACACGACTATGGCTATAGAGGCCAATTCGGGAGAGCACATGTCGACCGCAGTCAGGACAAACATAGACCTGGTTAGGTCTTGGATTCGGCCTTCTTGCAGCAACATTTCCTTGATAGTTGACCACAACCCCTCGCCATTCGGTTCTGTCCGCTGCAAGTTGTTCCCATTGCTCGTCTGCAATACCGCAGGATTTTAGATTTTCATGGAGAGCGTCTTTGAACCTCTTTTGTTGACCGCCACGCCTTCTTCTACCGCTTAGCAATTCACCATAAAGTGTACATTTAGGAAGGCGGTTATCGTGCATACGATGAACGTGACCTGCCCATCTTAGGCGTGCTCTTGGAATAAGCACCTCAATTGGAAGGCTGTTTGCTCTCCTGAGTACTTCCACGTTTGATATGTGATGGAACCAACGGATTTTCATCATACTTCTGAGGTGTCTTTGCTGAAAACGTTCTAATTCTTTCACATGACGACGGTAAGTGACCCAGCTTTCACATCCATATAGCAGTGTTGGAATGACAACTGCTCTGTAGACAGCCAGTTTCGTTGACAAAGCAAGGTCGTGGTTGTCAAATACTCTCTCTCTAAGTCCCCAGAGTGCTCTAGATGCAGCGTTAATTCTATTGCGAATCTCGCTGTCCATGTTTGCTTTGTCATTAACAACGTTGCCTAAGTAATTGAACTGATCCACCACTTCAAAGGAATTTCGGTTAAGTGTAATGTCTATTTGGTTCACTTGATGAGGAGTTGACATAATCTTAGTCTTTCCAATGTTGATTTTAAGTCCCAAGGAATCATAGCTCTGGGCATACACATCTAAAAGTTCTTGAAGCTCTTCCGGCGTAGAGGCTAATAGGAGTACAGGTGAGACAGACGAATATGAATGCCTACGCGAAAAATAAAGAGTCAATAGAAATTACGACTATAGTAAGAAAGAAGTATTTTGTTATAGAAAGTAAAACAATCGAAGCATTAGCGATTTGTTGGTAATATGCGATTATTATATTTAACGCGCCAGGCTTGTTACTCGTAATTCAGCGCTCGGCGAGGCACATAGCCCGGAGAGTAGCTGTTGGTTGCAGTCTGGTTACGTTCCTTATACTAAAATAAGGATTTTATTTGAGATTTATTTTGCAATTATGTAGACAAGGGATGTACTACAATGACACAACCACCAAATATTAATTATAATTATACAGGGTGTATTTCATACTAGCGCCAATTCAGGACATTTCAAAGTGAATTTTCGCAATTTTTTCAAATGGAACAATCTGTATATTATTGTATTTTTGAATTGGCACGTTAATTCTCTACGACTTTTGTGAATAATATTCTATACCTAAAATCGATATTTCCAGAGATATTTTTACTTTTTCATTAAAGACCGTTAAATTATAACACTTTTCATTTCGAACTGATCTAGTAGCCATGATAAAAAAATAAAATCTTCTAATAATTGAAGATATTGATATTGAACTTTGACGCACTATTGGGACACCCTGTAGATGCATTCAGAACTGATGTGATATATACGGAGGAAATTTAAAAGAAATCATTGTTTTGCAGTTAATATTGTGGACAAAAATGCACCGAAAGAAAACGAAAACTTAATGAGAGCTTATACAAATCAAGAGATCAAAGTTGCATCACACGGTCAGGCAGAACTAAGGATACGAATCTTCGAAAAAATTACATGAAGACTGTTATTGAAAAGCCTAGACGAAGTCAAGACCTCTTCAGAATATATACAATTATTATTAAATTAGTCTGGACATGGCAAGTTAGAAGAGAACGACAAAATTAACGAATTTGCTAAATAGGAATCATGTGTTCTTTGGTACAAAATTAGTACTTGCATTACCAAATATCCAAAATAACTGCGGCATTATTCAACATTTAAGAACTTGCATGATCCTCCATGGAACCTGACCCAGAGACAACCAGACAAAAATTGAAATGCTGGAAAGAGCAGGCTTGGCTCGAAGGGAAAAGATATAAATAAGGTACCTAACTAATTTCGTATAATCGAGGAATTAAAAAAGGAAATATGGTTAAAGTTTGGTCGCTGATACGGGTCGGGTCAAACCTCAATGAAAAACCAGTTAAAGATAACTACCACAGAGTAACATCTCAGCTGTCTAAACTATTATGTTCTAACCTTCGGAACTAAAGTAGTTAAGAAGAAAAAAACAAAAACAACGAAAACCAACAAGCAGAAACTAAGAGGAGAGTGAAAATGGTTACGTTTTCAGAACAGGCAGATATAGCAGGAGAAAATTTAGTACCAAAGTACGCTACAAAGAAATATACCACAGACTGGACCAAGGCAGTATCTAAAAACTACTGGCTGAAAATATCACACGGCATAAGATTTATAAATGAACTGTATAAAAAAGAAGCTTAGAAAGTGCTCGTAGGATTTTTGTCATTTACGGTTACAATATCTTCTATATTTTGAATTTATTAATAAATATCAATATACTACCCGTATAACAGTTTTCTATCCAACTTAAATTAGAAAAGTCCAGTTAAAGAATTCACTTTTACAATATTAATTTATGTCTATTTTAAATCGACTGAACAAGCTTGAGAGTTCGTTTAAGTGTGCGCTTGTCTGTTACATGCAAATGAAGGATAATAGTCAGAAGTCAATCCAGAGGTTATGTTTTGTACATTTCCTACGTGGAAGTTCGGAAGTTTCTTAAACCAATATATAATATATAAAAGTGAAATATTCTCTGTGAGAACAGTATGGACTTGGACTGCAATATAGTAAGAACCGACAAAATCAGGGGAAACGGCGTAGCACATACAATAAGCCTACTATGGCTGGCATTATCCCCGAAGTAGTTCGAAAAAAGTAATTCGAAAAAACACTATCCTCAGAACAGAAGGCATTATGGAACAAATGGAAAGACTAGTTCAATCCATGTAGAATTTATTCAAAAACACATAGAGTTTGTGTAGAGATTTACTGATACTGATGTCTTATCTTTCTTACATGATAATATCTGATAATTCGGCCCTGTCTTATTTCTTTCACTTCCGGGAAATAGCATGTTAACGAGGCATAAAAGAAATACATTTCATATATTAAACTTAATTATTGTAAAGAAAATAGAAATATATTAATTATATACCTATTTGAGGTCTTTAAGTTTCTCAGTATTAAAAGTTTCAAAACTATAATCAAAATAAATATTACACAGTATATTGAAAAAAGTAGAAATAGTACATTTAAAGGAGTTCGAGTATTACTTTATGGAAAATGAAAGAAGTAAAAAACCTTTAAGCTATTATATATAGAAACAGGAAATTAGTTCGATAAGAAATAATTTTGAACGATGATAATAAATTTAATAGATATTATACCACCCACATGCACATAAGTTCAATATAAGTTTATTAACAGAATTTTGCAGTATTAGCTCACACTCACCTCGGAAGCTATGTTCTGTTTTTAAGGATTTAAAGTTATTAGTGTTTCAATTTTTATGAGCAAGTTTGAGCATATCCCATATATCAAGCCGCCTGGAATATGCTAGGACTAAATCCCAATGTAATATTTTACTCCCTTTAATAATAGGGTGGGGGTGGCAATAGGGGTGGTAAAGGGGGTGGCTAATGTCAAAAAATTTTTAGAGGCCCTTGGTTCTCGTGTACACACTAAATCTCAATTTAACTTTTTATTCCCTTAAACAATACGGTGGGGGTGGCAATGGGGGTGGTAAAGGGGATAGCTAATGCTAAAATAAATTTTAAAGGCCCTTGGTTCTCGTACACACACTAAATCCCAATTTAATTTTTTACTCTCTTTAATAATAGGGTGGGGGTAGAAATGTTGGTGGTAGAGGGGGTAACAAACGTCAAAACATTTTTTTAGACGTTTCGTACTACACACTAAATCATATTTTAATTTTTTTACTCCTTTTCATAATAGAGTGGGTATGGTATTGGGGGTGATAGGGGGGTGGCTGATGCCAAAAAAAATTTTGAGAGCTTGACTTTTCGTACATGTCCTAAATTTTATGGATTTTTACCTGTTTGCTTTGCCTATTTATCCTTATTTACCCCACTTACCCCCGACCCTTCAACGGAATTAGAACAAAATCTGGTTCTAGATCCCATTATAATACATAAGTGTACCAAATTTCAGGTCAATATCATAAACCGCTCCAGAGAAATCGTGCGCACAAAGAAAAGTTACAGACCGACAGAAAATTGTTTCTCGCTGAAGTTTAAAATCTCGACGTTTCTTGACATTTTAAGGCCATTTCAATAAAGAATATATATATTTTTTTGCGATACTATACCTCCACTGGACGTGGAAATAAAATTAAGGTTTGAAAATTCAAAAAAAGGATCAAAACAATTAAAACTTACCTAGTATCTATACCGGATGACAACGATATCACTTGCACCCATCTTTTGCCCCTAGTTTTTCAAAATATCAAAATGTAACTCGGCACAATTAATATAAAAATGCCACATTTTGACGTATTTTAAGATTGCTCGATTTAGCCGGAAGTGACACCAATTCTTCATTTTTAAACGGAACACCCTATGTATTATTGAATTTTCAGAATCCTGGGAAAATTCTCAACAGGTTTGAACTATTTTGGTGAGCTTTTACGTCGACTTGATATTCTTTAAATGATCATAAATGGAAAAATACAAATTTGACTTTTAGCCAACAAGTTAAATAACTATTTGCGTTCCAATCTGTGGAAATTCATAAGAATCAACAACTAAATTTCCCCTGGACAGCTGTCGCCGAAAAAAAATTAATTTGGAACTATTCGATATCTTTCTTATAAATAGTTTTCTGAACTTTATAGTGTATTCTGTGAGTCGGATGGAACCTCGAAAAATATGAATTTTTCTTAGCCTAACGAGACTAAATCCCCCCTCTCATATTTGAGAATGATGAATACGACGGCGGTAGTTGTTAAATCTCTCTTCGAGGTCACCCCATCCCCCGAAATCCTCCAAAAACCGCCCTCGAACCTCGTATCCGTCGTCTCCTACCAACCAAATCTGTAGTACTCCGCTTTCGAGTAAGTTCCCTCCTTGACCCCCGCCAACTCGTCAAATGACCAAATACCGCCCCCGAAATGGATGAAACGTGGATAGGCCGTCTTCTCTCAGCTAAACCCGTGTTACCCCTTGTTTTCGAGGATGCTGAGCATGAAAGAAATATCGCGACCTCTCCTCGCTTAACAAATGGATAAAAATATCATTACACTCTTATTCCTCACTAAACGGGCAAAATTACCATTATATTCGTACTTTTTTACGAGTATATCTGCAATGTCAATGCTGGTTGGCAAGAGAATTTGAGCCAATAGACTGGGAATGGGTACAGCACAACCAATATCCTAAACCGAAATTTTCAGACAATTAGTACCAAGTTTATTCCAGGAGGTAATATTATTGCTCTTGTAAAACTGGGTGTTCAACAAGATGTACCTGCGTAAATTTAGGGTTACGATGTAGTAATTTTTGCACGGGTTGTCAGGGGCAGAATTGTCAAAATACTATTGTAGATGATGAACCTGGCATTCCTGAAACTGACGATAATGATATTGATCATGACAGTATATTGTTTAATTTGATCCCCCAAATTCACATTAGCGAGTCTGATACAGAAACGGCTGATGAAGCCTGTGAAGTTGATGGATGTGTTGCTACGTCAAATTTTAAAACTACAATCTGACGTACCTAGTTGGTCGTCGTCTGTTGACTAACGGTATTTGCCGGCCGACTATATCCATTAGTCAACAAAAGGAGCACATTAACTAAGGATAACAAGTTAACCCTTTATAAAGTTATGTTAAAACCGATCCTTACCGATGCATGCGCGTCTTGGAACACAATTTCAGATGCGCAATGTAATAGACTACAAAGGACACAGAATAAAATCCTTAGATTACTTACAAGTACAAATAGGTATACTCCTATAGAAATATTTCATAGAGAGTATAACATCCCTCTAATCAGGGATTATATAATAGAAACTTCTCAAAAATTCTTTAAATTAAAGATACATAATTCCCCGCTTACCACTAATATGGTAGACATACGGGAACATCATAATTTTGAGCATACCCATAAGCTCATACATGAAAATCTTCCGATTTATTCGGATAGATAACACAATTTTTAAAACGTATAACTTTCTTATAGGTACAAGTGGAACTATGATGATTTGATGTGTCCCTGCAACATTGTATACATACCTTTTAAATAAAAATATTATTTTAATTTATTGCTAATAGTTGTTTTATTTTCTTATTTTTGTACATATCACTGAAACTATCGGTGCATTTTTAATTGTAAATATATATTGTTTTTAAGCAGGTTTTTTTTCTCGGCAATGAGTTTCCTGCGAGTTTATTAGATAATTTTTATTTATCAGACAGTATCTCATTAATTTTTTATTTTTTTTAAACATTTTGTATATAAATTGATAGTTAGTTTAATCTTTTTGGAGAACGTTTTTTATTTGATTAATTTTTAATTCTGTTTTTAATCTCATTTGGCATAAGATTAAGATTAGAATTGTGACGCGTCGAGAAATCATATACACTGTATACTATATGAATGAAATAAATGAAACAGAATGAAATGTAAATAATATTCAATAAAGAATTTTAAATTGTAAATTGACTAACAGTGGAGATGGTCGGGGTTCTAAACTTCTTGATGTATCAGGGCGCCAAGTAAATTTTTTTTCTCTCCAAATACCAGCTCAAGTACAATGTAACCTTAAATTTACTAAATAAATTATTTAGCGAGACGATAATGAAAAATTCAAATTCAGTTTTATCTTTTAATAACAAGAAACGAAGTAACTTTATAACATTCAACAGTACAATAACGTAGGGTATGGTATAGCAGACAAATTAACACAAAAAAAATATGTACTAACTGTGTATACGCGCCTTACGTAAGTGCTTAAACCCCCAACAAATATCATAGATGTTTTAATTAATTGACAGAATATTTTCATAAAATGTTTAGCAAAATTTAAAAATATATATATATATATACATGTACAGTGGTGAAATTTTTTAAAGTAAAATTTACAATATATTTAAAAAAAATCAATATATATATGGCGCAAGAAGGATACAAATTGCAGGCAGCGGGGCTTCAGCTTCGGCTCAAACTTCAGGAATGGGCAACTTCCAGCCTATCAATTAACCCAGAAAATGGATGGCTCCTCCACAAAAAAGAAATTCCAGTCCAGCAAAGAGAAAAAACATAAGCACGTGTAGACCAGTGGAAAAAAGTTATTCGTATCAGGGAAGACAAAAAAAACGTAGGAAAAACTACGAAATCCTAGGTGAAACCGTAGGTGGAAAAAAAAACCCTAAAAATAAATTTCTACCATTGAACAATTTACTACAAGTGATATTTTGCTAGTTGAATATAAAAATAAAGTAATTACCTCGTTTCGGAGGGTTTACTTAGAAAAATGTTGTTGACCTTGGATGTCCTTGGCCTCGTGTAAATTTTGCAAAAATGGCTTTTACGTATAGATCCTTCCAATGAAGACAATCGATTTCCAATACCATAAAAATATGCACTCGTCCAAACATAAATGGATAATCGAAAAATATAACGTTGCGAATATATCCCAAAATGGTGAAATTACTTGTTTCAAAAATCCCAACGAGCACGTAAAATACCAGATTAATAATTGCCAAGCGTTCAAGTGAACTACACGTGAAAAGTGACAGAATACCGGAAGATGAAACCTAAGCCAAACTATTGTGAAGAAATAAATCTGTGTTACCGATCGTCAATACGGTTATAGGAATCTACCTATAAACTAATTAAAAGTTATTGGTTGCCTAGCTTAAGAATTACAGAAATAGAGAGCCTAAATATATGCAACACGCTACACAACAAAATGTATAATGCCATGCCTATACCTAAGTGCAACAGATTCCTTACAATTGCGGGTTTATATAGACAACTAAATAATAAATATTACGCGTGACGACGGATAACGCGAATTCGTTAGACATTAAATGTAAGAGATAAAGTAATGATTTAGAGATTTTTTTTAATAACGTATAAATGTTAAATTGAACTGTAACAGTGTTGTTCATTTCGAGGAATACCAACCCTGTAATTTCACTTGTAAGCGTCGTAGATTATATTGATTGGATCAATGTTTCACTGAAAAGTGATTTGATGACGATGTTTTATATTTATATATAGTGAATAAGGAATCGTATTGCTTCAATAAAACTGCTCATTATTTAATATAATAAAAGAAATGAAATTGTGCCAGTGATTGCGTATATCTGATTTTTCACCTAAAACCTAGACACAAAGCATGCACCCATTTTTTTTCAGCCGAACAGTCAATCAAGATATCTGTCATCATTATCCGGTACTTATTCAATGATCTGCGCACTTACTCACTTACTTCATAAAACCGCGGATCAAAGGGGTGGATTTTTTCCGTTTGAGGGGTTAGTTCACCTCGGGGAGAAGTTCTAACATCATCATCGTGCTCAGCATCCTCCAAAACGGGGGTAACACAGGTTTGGCTGGTAGAAGACGGCGGATACGCGGTTTACCCCTTTCCGGGGTGGTTTTTGGCCATTTGGGGGTTTGCGGGGATCGTGGAGGGGGTCTTGACATCACCATCGTGCTTAGCATCCTCGAAAATGGGGGTAACACAGGTTTGGCTAGTAGGAGACGGTGGATACGCGGTATACCCCCTTCAGGGGTAGTTTTTGGCCGTTTGAGGCGTGGGGTGGCCTCGGAGAGAGATTTAACCACCGCCATCATGTTCAGCATCCTCGAAAACGGGGGAGGGACATAATTTCGTTAGACTAAGAAAAATTCATATTCCTGTCCCCGAGTTGCAGAATGCACTATTAGTTCTTTATAGGTATTTTAGTGTTAAGGTCAATAGAAAAAGAGATATTCCTAAAATAGTCCATTATTTTGTATTGAGGAAAAGTGAAATTTTTTTGTCGTAGATGATAACAGCCGATACACAAAAAATTCACTTTACTCCTCATGAAACATACTATTTTTTCTCCAAAAATCGAATATGAATTAAATAAGTGCTGTTATTTGTTCTTGAAATACTTTTAGTGCCGCTTTTACCGCCGTTCAGAATGATGAGAGCGGAAGTAAAGGTCTTCCACTTCCGCTTAGATAGTGTCAGAGAAATGACGGTTTAAGTTAACAAAACTTGTCATATTCTTCTGAGCCTTGAAGAACATAGTATGTGGAGTAAAAGTAACATTTACTTTATTTCTCTTAAAACATGCTATTTTTTCTTCAAACGTCGAATATGAATTAGAATATATTGATTTATTAGGAGTAAAAGTGACACTTTTGTGACGAGTCACAAAAGTGGCTTTTACTCCGAGTAAGACATGTTATTTTTTATTCAAACGTCGATTAATTATAAAAAAATAAAGATAAAAATTTAACTGTGCGTTGCCATTAGCAATGGAAGTAAAAGTCTTTTACTTCCGTTTGAAATTTCAAACTTTAATGTCATGATATGAGTAAGAAATGTCAAGATTTTGAGACGTTTGAGGAACAAATAAATACTGTTAGTTTTATATTTTTAGTGTCGCTTGTGAGCAGCGGTGAAAGATTTTTACTGTCGCTCAGAGCTCATTAGCGCCAATAAGTGATTAAGTAAGCCGGCCAGACGAAATGTCAGAGAAATAGCAGCTTGAGTCAGAAAAGTCATATTTTACGTGCTGTCAAATAACTATACTTAACTGCATATGAGCGCTGAGTAGCTCTAAAAAAGGGACTGAGCACCCTATAACTTCTACATCTTAGTTGAGCAAATATTGCTATTTGTCAGTTTTCCACATGCATATGCAAATATTTTCATAGCATAAGGAAATAAATTAGTTATGCGTTTGTTTCGGCCACATATTGTGGTATTTTATTTAATCTTTTTTGCGATTTGATAGCGATTTTGCATACTAAATTAGAGCTCTCACAATAGCCCACCCAGGCTTCATTTCAATTTAAATGGAAAATTAAATTAAATAAACTAGGCCAGCAGCTGCATCATATAAATTATATAAAATAAAAATATGAAATTATCCATTTCAGTGCGGACGCGCTCATTTGGAGTATCTAACCTACAACTACTGCTTTATGAGGCATCTTTCAAATTGTAAATAATGTAACCCTGTCTAGTATTTTGCGAGTGCTCTTACATCAGTAACAAACCGACAAAAAGTTTGTCCTAGGTAATAAGTATTTTCAGCATATTAGCTGTTAAAAACAAAATAATGTAAAACTGTATATTTACTAGAAGTTTTTTAAATTTATTTCAATTGCAATTTAATATTTACTATCGGAATATATTTTTTAATCGTTGTGCCTTTTACCGGTGCAATTTATTTTATAATGTACACCTATAAACTGGGAATTAGGCTAATTTGCACTTAAAAACTGGAGATTATGTTAATCTACATTTTGCAACTGGGAATTATGCTAATTAATAGTTACCAACTAGAAATCATGCTAATTTACAGTTACCAACTGACAATTAGGCTAATTTGCACTTACTGGGAATTATGTTCATTTACAGTAACAAACTGGGTATTATGTTAAGTGTTAGAAAGGCCGCGATGTGTTTTATTTTATAATGCACACTTATAAAGTTGGAATTAGGTTAATTTAAACTTACAAACTGGAAATTATGTTAATTTACACTTAGCAGCTGGGAATTATGATAATACACAGTTACAAACTGGGAATTATGCCAATGTACACTTATAAACTGGGAATTATGCAAAGTAGAAATTAACATAATTCCATGGTGCTAAGTGTAAATTAATATAATTTCTACTTTGTAACTGCAAATTAGCCTAATTCTCAGTTTATAAGTGTAAATTATAAAATAAAATACACCGTGACTTTCTACCTTTTTTTATGGTGGAGGAAAAATCCTACATGGACACCCGGCAATAGGCTCTGCCGCACCGGGCAGTGTCGGACTCCTACCGACTAAAACCCCTCCTGGATCAGTGTTTCCACATAACCTGGAACTGTTTTCGCTTTCCATCAGGCCACAGGTCATTCATCTTTTATTGGTGTTAGTAAAACTTTCCACTTTTTCCCTTACATCCCCCATATGTTAAAACAATTAGGGGTTCGGGGCTAGATTTCTTCTGTCCTCTTCCTTTGTCCTCATTATTCGATTTAGAGCATGTGCTACATTTTCCCAATTCTCCTCCGATTCCAGCATATACCTAATTAGGTTATCAGGGTTCCGATCTCTCGGTCCTCCACGGGTTGCAGTAGAACACGGTATGTTCTGCGTCGTCATTCTACCCACAGTACACACACTCCAGTGTGTCAATCTTTCCTATGTCAAAAAGATATTCCACAAAGCTACCATGCCCCGTGAAAACCTGGTTGCGGTGGAAGCTCATCTCCCCATGCGCCCTTTCCATCCACTTTCTTATATTTGGAATAAGTCGTCTTGTCCACCTCCCTTTAGTTCAATTGTTCCAACTAGTCTGCCATCTCTCGAGAAATCTCTCCCTTGCCTCTTGCTTCCCCATCCCTTCATATACCTCTCTTCTCTTCTTGGCCAGCAGATCTATCGGGGGGACTCCCGCTAGCACCAGGACTACTTCGTACAAACTCTGAGTGCAGCACTCCGCTGCACTCTCTCAAGCCTCCTTCTGGTGCTCTGTACTATCATCGAACTCTCCCATATTGGGGCCGCATACAGTAGAATGGAATGCACCACACTGCATAATACCCTTCTTTTGCTAGCTTTGGGCCCATACGTGTGGCACATAAGCCTCCCTAAGGCATAGGCGGCTTTCCCCGCTTTTTCTGCTGTCTTCAATGCATGTAACCCATAGGTTAGCCGCGGGTCTAACCATATTCCCAGATATTTTAAGCCCCTGCTAGGTCTAATCCCTACCTGTCCTACTCTTACTGTGAAGGGTGGTAGAATTCTTTTCCTGGTAATGATGATGCACTCTGTTTTCTCTGGGGCTAATTCTAATTGCACCCCATTTAACCACCGGTGTATTCTCCTAATGATTGCATTTACTCCTGCCTCTACTCCATCCGCCCAGTTTCCTATAGCTGTTATGGCCAAGTCGTCGGCGTACCCTGTCACCGTAACACCGCTCGCCAAGGGCAGCTGTAAAACGTCATTGAACATTAAATTCCACAGGGCCTCCACATGTTCCTAACCAATTATAGCATTATTTGCTGTGCGTAGGATTGTTTTAATCGTATTTAACATAAAAAACGTTAAGAGCCAGAAGCATAATACAGCGACTATAGCAACAGTGAAGAAAAAGGGAAGATGTAAGAGAGATACATCAGTTCACGCAGAATTCTTCGACCAGATATGTTTCTGACTATGCAAACATTAAAAAATCCCACATTGACTGCTAGTCAGTTGAATTATGATATGCAAAATATCCATAACGCTATGGTAAGTGATGATACGTTTGAATATAGAGATAAGGAAGGAATACTATCCATATAAGCCCATTATTTCTCAGACGACTGTTACATGGCCTATGTCCATTTAACAGTTTTATTTAAAAACTAGTGTTTTGTGGATAGTTAGCACGACCTGTATATTTTTTGGATTCAGTTTTTGCAGGTGAAACTGTTTTCAACTAACAGAATTTTACATGTATAACTGCTAAACCATGTCACACTGTTTATGTACTTAGTTTTATATCTTAGGAACTTAGTCCTGTTTTTCTATTAACACTATTATGTATCTCATATCCGTTGTAATACAGCATTATTATCCCAGGAAAAAATTTGTCTACAAAATTTAGTTACATCAGATAACTATTTTTCAATTTTTATATTTTTGTTTACTATGGAGTACATATGGTTATTTTCCTTACCTTCTCTCATTCTATGTATAGTAAATCCTATAAGATGTAATATATTTGACAACAAACTGACAGGCAGAGGAATAGGTCTCAGATACCGTTTTGATGGCGGTCTCTTTAACATAGGGCGCTTTAGAGCTTTCACGAAGACACGCACACGATTCATTTGTGATCTCCAGTATGCGGATGACTGTGCACTTTTAGCCTCTACGCCGGAAGAGCTTCAAGAGCTTTTAGATGTGTATGCCCAGAGCTATGATTCCTTGGGACTTAAAATCAACATTGGAAAGACTAAGATTATGTCAACTCCTCATCAAGTGAACCAAATAGATATTACACTTAACGGAAATTGTCTTGAAGTAGTGGATCAGTTCAATTACTTAGGCAACGTTGTTAATGACAAAGCAAACATGGACAGCGAGATTCGCAATAGAATTAACGCTGCATCTAGAGCACTCTGGGGACTTAGAGAGAGAGTATTTGACAACCACGACCTTGCTTTGTCAACGAAAATGGCTGTCTACAGAGCAGTTGTCATTCCAACACTGCTATATGGATGTGAAAGCTGGGTCACTTACCGTCGTCATGTGAAAGAATTAGAACGTTTTCAGCAAAGACACCTCAGAAGTATGATGAAAATCCGTTGGTTCCATCACATATCAAACGTGGAAGTACTCAGGAGAGCAAACAGCCTTCCAATTGAGGTGCATATTTCAAGAGCACGTTTAAGATGGGCAGGTCACGTTCATCGTATGCATGATAACCGCCTTCCTAAATGTACACTTTATGGTGAATTGCTAAGCGGTAGAAGAAGGCGTGGCGGTCAACGAAAGAGGTTCAAAGACGCTCTCCATGAAAATCTTAAATCCTGCGGTATTGCAGACGAGCAATGGGAACAACTTGCAGCGGACAGAACCGAATGGCGAGGGGTTGTGGCCAGCTATCAAGGAAATGTTGCTGCAAGAAGGCCGAATCCAAGACCTAACCAGGTCTATGTTTGTCCTGACTGCGGTCGACATGTGCTCTCCCGAATTGGCCTCTATAGCCATAGTCGTGTGCACCGTAGATGAATGGGAATTACAATACACTACACCTTTTACTTGTGTTTTATTGTACACAATTTATCGACTGTAACATTTTTATACTCGGACTCGAGTAACGGCTAATAATAATAATATATTTACTGATTTATCAATACGTTTTACTACTTATTTACATCTGTTAATATTTGTGGTTATATATAAAATAGAAATTGCAAAAGCAAATCAGCTGGCATGGAAAATAAACTATTATTATAGATTCCTTTTATCGATTATATGCCACTACTTTAGTTGAGTATGGGAATCTACAAGGCAAGTTGGTGCGCTTAACTTAACCACTGACAGATGGCCATACTTGTACGATTTCTATATTTTGATAGCTTTCAATTTAAATAGGGAATTAGATTTCTCACATTTTTTTGGTGGCGTTGTTTTCCAGTAAACAGGACAAAAAGTTTACCTTATCAGTAAAACTCACCAGGAAGTCATTTGCTTGCAGCCTTTGTACTGATTCAAACATTATAATTTTTAACTGTGGACTTCAGTAATTGATATTACAATTTTTATATCCCAGTTACAAAGTGTTGAACATACAGGTAATTTCATTTCATTATACTCATTAAAATATTTTAATTAATCTTCAAATTTTGCCTTTGATATAATTTCAATTATTTTTAAAATAAATTTTGAATTCAAAGTCAATTCTTTTTAATTTAATAAGTAGTTAAAATGCTATATGTACCACATGGTTTTAAAAATATTTTTCTCTTTCCTTTTAATTTTTTTGGCAATTTATAGTCTAAGAAATCAGCTAACTCGTGCATAGCTAATAATTACTATTGCATAGCTAAAATTACTTTTGTACTGCTAATCAGCTTACTTTTGTATAGCTTAAATTAATTTCCTACAGCTTTTGTACAGCTAGCTTAATATTTCGTGCAGCTAATTTAAATATATTTTGTACAGCTAACTAGCTTATATTTGCATAGCTAACATTGCTTAAATTTTGCATAACTAACTTGCATAAATTTTGTACGTGCTTATATTTGGTTAAATTTCCTACAAATTTCACCCCATTCATTGAGAGACGTAAATTGCCAAGGAAAATTTAGAATTCTTGCAACAAGAGACAATTGTGGGCCTGGATTGCTGTCCCAGAACCAGCCTCCTGAACCATAAACCATCTAGGATACTGGTATCAATTTGTCTTTTATGTATATATATTTTTTTACATTTCAATTTGTCTCAAAACCGATTTGTCTATTTTTTTTAATGTAATATATTTTGTCATTCATTTTAAACTATCTTTTTATTTCTCTTACCAACAATTTCAGTCTGATCTATAGCAGACTGGTTATTCGAGAAAAAGAGACAATTTTGCTTATTTTACTATAGATGGTGCCCAATTTAACATCAATTTTTCTTTGTCTCCTTTTCTCGAAATAAACAGAAATCTGTCGCTTATGCTGTACATGTCAGAAAGGGTAAGTTTCTCCACTCTTACGATTGCTCTGGACCCGCGGCTCTCTGCTCCGGCTTAAACCAGCTAGTCGTCCGCACATGTTGCCTCAATTCTTTCTCAAAAATAAATAATAAGAGAAAGGAGGTAACACGACGTAAGTAGCCATTTTGATCAACCAATCATTACTCATACTTGCCGTCATTAATATAAACAGTTATGGTGAGCTGTCCATCCGCCATATTGATCAACAATATTATTCAGAATTCTATACGCATTTCCGTCACTTCTTGTTTGAGTTGTATTCCTTCCCTATATATTCAAAGCATGAGAATGTAGGGACTGCGAGCGTCGCGTTCGCGCAAGAACAGTGACAGCGTCTAGCAGGTGCTAAATGGTCTCAAGTAATTGAGAATGCATCATTTCAGTTAACAAAAAGGCTCCAAGGAGAGCAGTTCATTTAATGTTATTACTCGAAACACCGTATATTTTTCATAAGGTAGGTATTTATTTATCTCATACACAATCTACAGATAATAAATCAATTTACAGATTGCTCTAACTTAAACTAATCCTACTCTAAACTGTTCATTACCACCCAGCCGGGTCCCTCCCCGGTGGGGGGAAGGACCGGGCAGGGACTATCATGAACCTAAAGTAACCTATCTTATAATAATGAAAACAAAAGCTTCAACGCAAGAGATTCGAAACAGGCAAGTTATCACATATGGCTTCTTTTTTTTTCAAATTTCTATGGTAATATGTTAAAATTTCGCCGACCGTGAACAATGTCTGTGTGTATTTTTTGCTCCGGAGCGACAAAAAGAAAACCCAGCATTTCTTGTGCGGTTTGTAAAAAGCAAGCCCACTCCACATGTGTGACTGAATCTGTCGATTTGCTTTATCTGTTAAACAGCATAAAAGGCCTTTCCTGGAAATGTAACGAATGTCTGGAAGGTTGTATTTCGATTAATCACGCAGATATCAGTAAGATGTTGGAGGAAAAAGTTGAGAACGCTTTATCTGCCGTTAATGAGAAAATAGCATCATTGCAGTCTGATTTAGCCAACACCACGAAAGTTAAGTTGCCCGTCATAGCTGAGCAGCCCAGCTACTCAGCGATTCTTAAGAATAACACTCAGCCTGCTATTGTCATATAGCCCAAAAATCTTGAACAGCCCACTAAACAAACAAAATCTGACATTACGCTTAATTTAAATCCTTCCGAGTCTAATATACAGCTGTCAAAAGTAAAAAATCTAAAGAATGGCGGAGTTCTAATTGGCTGTAAGAATAGGGAGGACAACGAAAAATTTAAAAAGTTGGTTCAGGAAAAGATGTCTCAATCATATGAAGTCAGAGAACTACATGGTGTTAGTCCCAGGGTGCGTATAGTCGGAATGTCAGAAAAATATCCAGAAAATCAACTAGTCGATTTAATAAAAAAATGTAATTCGGACCTTTTATTTTAAGCTGAATGTAAATTAATTAAACTTTTTCCACTAAGGAAAAACAAAGACATATTTCAGTGTATTTTACAATTAGATACATTTTCTTACGATAGAGTCGTTAAGGCTGGCAACTTATTTGTAGGTTTCGACAGTTGTGCTGTTTTTGATGCGGTGGAAGTCTACCGCTGTTTTAAATGTAATGAATTCAACCATTCTTCTAAATTCTGCAATAAACCTATTTCCTGCCCACTTTGTGGTCAGAATCACGACGTTAAACTATGTAAATCCAAAGAATCCCATTGCACTAACTGTGCATATCTGAAGAATACTGACATCAGTGTACCCACTAATCATGCTGTTTGGGAGAAAGAGAAGTGTACGGCTTATATCCGGGCGCGAGACAAACTCCGAAACGATATACTATCCGTTCAATAGCAATCAAGATCTGAGGCATCTAACACATCTACGTCTCCCATCAGCTTGAGTACCCCACCTGAGCCTGTCAGAACTGGTGTGCGCGATGGTCGATATTCAAATTTCACTATTTATTATCAAAATACTCGCGGACTTAGAACTAAAACATACGATATATATAATTCCTTTCTGCTTTGTACCTATTCAGCCATCGCTTTCACCGAGACGTGGCTTGATCTGTCCATTTACAATACTGAACTATTCGGCTCTAACTACAATGTTTTTCGTACTGATAGAAATTTTTCTGTCACCAATTGCACCAGAGGCGGAGGCGTATTACTGGCGGTACATGATAGTTTAATTTCAACTTTGATATATCCTCCTGCCAATCTCAATGACTTACCGTTTGTGGACTTTTTATGTGTAAAGGTTATATCTGACAGGTGTCCGATTTATATTGTGGTATTGTACATTCCACCGAACTCTACAGTTGCAGAATACGAAAGACTTTTTGAGATCATGGAATCATTTGAATATCTGTTTGGATCTGACCTACTTTTAAATGTTTTCAATCTCACCCAACATAATTTCATTTTTAATGACAACGGCAAACTACTTGATTTAGTTCTCTATGACAAAAATTGCACCGTTGATCGGTCTATCGATCCGTTTGTTAATGAGGATATTCATCATCCGGCCTTGCATGTCATTCTTCAGTTGAAGGATCATATTAATAAGAAAAATACACCCTCATATAATAGTGATCACTGTTATAATTTTCGTAAAGCAAATTTTTCATTGCTATATGAATTAATTGCTGGTATTGACTGGCAATTTCTTGTAACTTGTTCCAATCTTGAAGATATGACTTCTCACTTCTATGATAAACTTTATTTCATTTTTGACCTCTGTGTACCCAGATTTCCCGCTGCAAAATAGAATAGATATCCTCCTTGGTTTAACTCTCAGATAATAAGGAATATCAAGCTAAAAGCCAAATACTGGCGTGATTATAATAAGTATGGTGATCTGAGGACTTTAAATGATTTTAAAACAATGAGATCTAAAATAAAATCAGACATTGATGCATCTTACAAGGATTATATAAGAACAACTGAAATAAATATTAAAAATGATCCCAGCAAATTTTGGTCTTTTATTAATGGTAGAAAGAGATCGCCTAGCATACCTTCTCAAATGTCTTACAACGGGAGACAGCTTGTGGATTCTAACGAAGTTTCAAACGCTTTCGCCGATTTTTTCTGTAAGTCATTTTTACCATCATCTAAGTCTACTAACCAATCCCTGAATGAGCAAATCGTAGACTCGACTATTCACCTACAAGAATTTGATACTTTTCTGCTGAAGGACTGTGCTCACATTCTGGCGTTCCCTCTAAAAGTCATATTCAATACGTGCATTCGTAATTGTGAGTTGCCTGTATTATGGAAACGGTCGAAGGTATGTCCTATATATAAAAAAGATGATAAGTTTGATATTAGCAATTTTAGACCTATATCCATTATCTGCAATTGTTGTAAAGTTTTGGAAATCTTGCTACATGATTTTCTATACCATCATGTGTCCAACAAAATCTCAGTCTATCAACACAGCTTTATGAAGGGCCGATCTACTGCAACTAATCTGATCTGTGTTACTCAATTTATAGCTCAATCTATATACTCGCAGACACAAACTGATGTTATTTACACAGATTTTTCGAAAGCATTCGATAGACTTGATTTTAGCAGCTTATATGATTCCCTATTAAACTTTTTTAGGTCATACCTATATGACAGGACTCAATATGCAGTATCCAATGGTTCTAAGTCTGCTGAATATACCGTAACATCTGGAGTTCCACAGGGGTCCATCCTTGGCCCCCTGTTGTTTATTATTTTTATAAACGATATTGTAGATGTGTCGGATGTGAATTGTCTTATTTATGCGGATGATTTAAGATTTATGATAACGTTAACAGCCTCAATGATTGTCTGCGTCTTCAAAGGAACTTAGACAGTGTAAAAGTTTGGTGTCAGGAAAACAAGTTGTCATTAAATGTCAGCAAATGCAATGTCATGTCTTCTTCTACAAAATCCACGCATATAAGTTTTGATTACAACCTAGATAATGTCAATCTGAACCGCCCCTCCACCTTTCGCGATCTTGGCGTAATTTTTGATACCAGCTTTCTTTTGCCGCTCACGTTGACACCATTACCTTAGAAGTCAGTAAGACGTATGGGTTTTTGGTGCGAAATTGTCGTGATTTTACTCGGTTAGACTCAATTAAACCTGTCTATTTTACCTTTATTAGATCTAAGCTCGAGTACACTTCTCTTGTATGGTCCCCATATTACATCACTTATATCAATAATTTGGAATCAGTCCAACGTCGATTTTTAAAATTCCTTAGTTTTAAATCGGACGGTGTTTACCCACCCTTAGGTGTTCCGCAAGAGGAGCTGCTTCATAAACATGGCATGACAAGTCTTGAGAGTAGGCGTAAATATTTTTCTCAGGCATTCCTTTTTAAAATAATACATAATATTATTGATTGCCAAGAATTATTGGCTAAATTAAATTTTATGGTACCCAGGGTAAATTCAAGGAACAGCCTAACTTTTTATCTGTCAACATCTCGTACTAATGTTCTTAAACACCCCGCTTTATACAGTGTGCAATATCTGTAATGCTAATGGTAGCCGTCTTGATATATTTAGTTGCAGTCTCAATGATATTAGAATGTATTATTTAAAATGAGCTTTGTTCTTTTACTTTGTTTTTTCTTACTATTTTGTTGAGTCCTGTATAGTTTTTGTATTTATTTTAACCGTCTTTATGTTGTATATAATATTAATATTTTATCTTTTATCTTTCTTATTGTATAGAGCTTATTTATTAGTGTTTTTGTTTTTTTTCTTATCTTCCTGTTCTGTAATTGGGTTCTTTACCTGTAGAACAGTGTACTATTATAAATAAATAAGCCTAAGCAATGAGTCATCAAATAAGTCATATGTCATATATTATTAAAATTTATTGCGGAATAAAGTTCCCAGATGCTCAGTTATACCTCTGAACTGTTTCTTTTTCGTGTTTAGAAATACGTATTAATTTTATTGTTATCTGTTAACCATCAATCATTTTATTATTTTTAATAAATATCAAAATACATATACATGTGTTGGTTTATTCTTCGGAATGTTTTTTTAATCAAAAATAAGGTAACGATGTACCTAAATCACAGATTTTAATTTAAATAATCTTGCCAAAACCCTCTGTAAATGCAACTAATTAGGTAAGTATTTATTTTTTGCGTAATTACCTACCTACCGAAATATAGTAAAATGTACACGATTTAAATAATTTTGTTTATATATAGTATATATTTATAGAACTAGAATAATCATCAACTTCATATCTCATGACCTCCAATTCAATTTAATTCAAATAGTCTTTATTAATATTAACAGTACAAACAGTTACCTCACCAGGACCTGTTCCGAAACCTATCGTGCAACCACCGTGCTGACGTGGTGGCTGATTGCAGGATCGGGCGGAACAGGCCTGGATGGGCAAATACAACAATACAATAAACTTAACCTAAACCCCTTTCTACAAAAATAAAATAAAAATAGGTATTAACTATTTCTTTTTTTTATACATTTATTTAACGTCGGCCTATTTCCGCTACTGAGGCCTAACACCGACGCCTGTAGACGAGCTACCCCCAACCAGGAATTTTGCCGAACCTCTTCCCTTAAGAAGAGTAGGGATCTTTTACTTGCCTAACATTTAATAGACAAGGGACCGACGGCTTTACATCCCCTCCGAAGGATGGTATATCTCCTATACAACCCTCGCCTAAGGTTGTATAGCTTCCGCGCATACACTGATATACAAGCCGCTGGAAGATGTGTGAGGCGAGAACGCGGTTTCCGTTGGAATGGTCACCAATCCAAGTACTAACCGCGCCTGTCGTTGCTTTACATCGCATACCGAAGTATGTACATAGTAAAGGCGCACCTACGCTCGCCCCGTATTAACTATTAAAAATGCTTGAAAAACAAGCTTAACGGAACTTATAACTGCACTAATTTTTGTAACACCCGCACACAAAAAACACTGAACATGATTTCCAGTTCTTTTGGTTGTACAGTATCCCATTAGCTTCATTTTCTTTTCAATAAGTCTGCTTTCAATAAGCTCCTAAGCATTTTCTTCGTCCGATGCATATGAAAAGAGTTAAGAGGAAGAATATAAAAAAAGAGTCGTTTATTACTATGCATTTCAAATGAGGAGCACACCTCAGGAGCACCAATGATGACGTCACATCGGTCGATCTTGAAGCTAACAAATTTGCCGATGCGGGAAATCCTTTTCTGTTTATTTTGGTCGGGAATTGCCCAGAATTTTTGGACATATATACATATACAAACATACATTCATTTTAATTCATAGTATAGACTAAAAGCGCAAAATTTATAAATCAGAAACCACATTCTAAAATATATTATAGTGGTAAATCATCCTGCGCGTTTTAAGAATTAAAACATATTTATTTTATTTCAACAAATAAAAATTAAGTAACAAGGTAATTACGAGTGTATGTTTAATTATATATTAAGGTATATTTTTATGTCAAATTGTCTACAAAAAATTTATTATGTAAAGTAAAACTATTATAGAAGTCATAGAATACGTAATTACATATTATGGTTGTAATCCTATAACAAACAGAAACAATTAAATTCCGGTTAATAACGTGAAATGCTATTGTAGATTACATTTACTTATTGCGTGACTACTGTATTCTCTTTATCGTATAATTCTTCTGGCAATATGCTGAAAACTGTAAGGTCGCGTTTTTCCATCGCTATTAACAGTTAACGGCACGTTAACTAATATTTTATTTTCATATAGTAACATGCTACGAATTAAAATCAACTGATCTATAATATTTCTTATAATAAAATATGTATCAATTGGCAAGGCACGACACATTGTCTAAGTGTACCACTTTTAATCAAAATTGTTCATTAGAATCATCAGTAATTTATGAAGAAATTATCGTTCATAATTTTTCTGTAAATTATTTTACTGACATTAATCTTATAACAAAATCTTTATATCCAAAGATATTCGTAGAAAATGAAGTACCTAACGTCATTATAGACTAACTCTGACGTAGTTTCAACAAACACAAAAACTTTGAACACTACATTCGAATGGACTGCTCGACTCGCGTTTCGCTAACCATTTTAGCTTGATTGAGATATGAGAGAAGAAAATAGAGAGAGAGAAAAAATTTGTATGCGGTAATGTGCAGGGCTGATGCCTGCCAGGTCATCGTTTTCATGCTCAGTGTATTTTAATTCATCACTGTACAAATTTCTAGCCTTACAGGAAGACCATTATATAGAGGGTTCACGAGCTCTTGGTCCATCTCCACTACTAGACACGATATATAATGTTCTGATCCGTGACACTTCGAATAAAACATAAATATGAAGTTTGTTTCTTCGCTCACCGAAGCATATTACCGACCAATCTTCGAAAAAATTATTAAGAATAAATAAATTAATTCAGAACCGATTTTTTAATTATTATTGAGAATTTTGAGAAATCTGAAACTTACTGTTTTCTAAAGCTTTATGCCAGTGGAGAACCGGAGGATGATGTCGGAAACTCGAAATTTTCTCAAAATAATAACATTACCTACTAGTAATTTTCGATAGGTAAGATCAGTTGACCAATAAAAAAAAAAGAATATTCAATTTAAGCCAAGTATTCCATATTCATCCACATTTCCAAAGCTTTCCATGCAATTAAACCTCCAGTTCTTTAGTGAGAGCCGACGAGACAATCAGTAATCCGAAAATCTTTAATTATGGTGTTTCCTAAAGGATTATTTTGGCAACTGTTCTGTTCAATATTTATGCAAAGGATATCCTCTAAACATGGTGGTCTATAATTACACCCAGATCTTTAGTAAATCATTCTTCTTGAATAAATATATCATTGGTTGCATCATTTATACTTACACTCAAGGAGAAGAGTACTGTAAAGTTGCCTTCATATGAGGATAAGGTATATGCTTGGTTTTGTAGCTATTTTGGTTAGGATATCGTAGTCGAATGAAGTTTACATCAATACGCAATCTTCTTCTATAATTCGTTTAAGGTAATTTAAGGCGATTTTCGGCGTTGTATATCTAGAGTATTTATGCTCATCGAAGGAGTAAATTGGTTAGCTGGGAAATGTACCGCTCTTGGCGAAGAAAATATTATCACTTGGGTTGTAAATATAACTTAAAGAGAAGTAAATGAGGGCTGTAATGAGAGGAAAGAGAAAGGCTGGATAGGGTGTGTCACAAGTTGTTTTGCGAAGGGAGGCAGTAATCTTTGGAGTATAAACTCGTCTAGAGTCAGAGTGCCGACATCATTATAGAGGTGGGAGTTTCTCAGGGGATATTCTATTGAGTTTTGTAGGATTTTCAGAACTCCTTTGGTCTCGGTAATCTTGAATTTGAAGGTGACCTGGGATAACCAGAGGTCGAGCGGAACTATTACTCTTTACCTTGATGCATTGAAGCAGATCTGGAGCAAGCTTAGTGAGGGGTGGACCTGTGTTTACGATTATCCCATTCACTATTGTAAGGAGTATGTGTGATACCGACAGTCCACCGGTCCTGGCTGATAGACCGTGTTGGCTGGATTGCTCCTTCTGGTGTTTTTCAGTTTTTAATCTTCTTTCTCCCCGGCATATTTGTCGTCTTTCAGGGCATCAGGTTGTCAAAATTCTTAATCTGCTTTAATTGGAGGTAAAATAACGGCAGTTGCCGAATCCTTTGGGCTCATCAGTAAGGAAACATGAACTATACATCTCGGAAGGTGCATGATCAAGGCGCCTGTTGTTGCGTTGTACTGGCTCCGAGACTCATCTGCTCGCGATAATATTCTTGGCTTTGAAAATTGCCTGAGTAGTCTGTTGTGCCAGCATCCTTATTTTACAAATTTGTTATAATGTGGGGGGGCATGACAATATTTGGAGGGATTTTAAGTTAGGTATTAAGGTTCATTAAACGGCTGCGTACCTGTCTTCAAAGTTGAGGGTTTACATATGGCGGCTATTTAAAATGGCGGATCATCAAATTATTAAATCCACTATATCTTTTAAGCGATTTGAATATTTTTTTTACTTAAAATCTCAATTTTCCACTAGATTAAAGAGATGTCCTAATATTTTTCCAAAACATTGAAAATAACAATGATATAGACTAAAAAATAAAAATATATTTATTTTTTTCCACAATGTAACCTTTTTTTTGTTTTTAATTTTTGACAAAAACTCTTTATATAAAATATGCAGCATAATGTTTAGTGCACAATCCGTTTTTTGAATAAATGTATGATATTTATTTCTAAGCGAATTATGGTCAATTATTTGTCAGAAACATGTTTCTAATTGGCAATCTTCATTATTGCATATTGAAATAAATCAAATTTTAGATTTCATAACATGATATTTTTAAACATTTTATGTGATTTTTGCGACCGCTTTTATTTTGAAGTTCAATCGAAAAATTTTGTAAGAAATAAGAATAATTCATAAAAAAATTTATTAAATATTTATTAAACACATCAAAATAATAACTCATAACAAATAATACGTGAAAACCATATTCTAAAACGAAAAAATATTAGATATTGTTGGTACGTGAATCGTCGCTATAATAATTTTCGAACTCTTCGTAATTTTCTGCTTCTTCTTCGTCGAGGGTGGCGGGTATTGTATTGTCAGAGCCTGCCTTGCACTTGCAATCAATTATGTACTTAAACTGATTATTTAATTAAAAGCAGGCTGGAAGTCGACATTTTTTATTGCACTTGCAACAAAGTTCTGACAAAACTGATTCTGGAGCCAGTGACCCAAGCATCCACTGAATGGATAGTCACTTTTTATTGTCAAGCCTCTATCCAAATCTAGTAGGTTATGGCACTTCAAAAATGTTTTCAAGACATCGTTTCCAAATGGTTGCTTGGAAGTTTGCTCGAAGTGTATGTTGCATTAAACAATCTTCGTATGGAGGCAGCTGAGTGCTGTCTACTTGCCCTTTTTTAGGTCGAAATATTTGATAACGAAGTTCATTAACTTTTTCAATTTTGGTTTTTTTTCACGTAGAATTGACAAGTAAATCGTTGTATACTATTAAACTCCTCCTGCGAAACATTCCAACATTTCCCAAATTTACAAACATACTGTAATGTATTCTTTGTTTTCACAAACAAATTTATAGCCTTTTTTCTTACCTTGGCCGGACATAGCACTTACGGAGTCACAACCAGACCAAGAGTGAAAACTAATAACTAATATGACCTCTGCTCCTAAAGCTGAAGCAAGCATTTTAACGTCAATCGTCTTCATCCGGTGTTTCACAGCTATTATGATAAATAAATTAGACTCAATAAATGTCCTTACACCATGAGAGATGGCTAGCACATCAGTGCCATTTGAAAAGCAGTAAACTGTTGAACACGAAGTAGCAGAATGTCTGGCATGTAGCAACAAACGCATATCTGCTTCCTCATGTGAAAAAGCAAGATTTTCAATATATTTAAAACCACTACTGGTTATTCTGACACAAAGCTGCTTTCATCAACTCGGTTTCAAAATTTTTCTTTTTTCCAATTTCCACCAAGAATTTTGACAATTTGTTTTTACTCTTTTTACTTCGTAAAAGTCGTCTCCAATTAATAACCTTATGGCCATTTCTTATCTTATTAAAACTTATACCATCATCTGAACCTCGCTTCAAGCCTTCTATGGATTTAATGGAATTATTACGATATATATTAAAGACAATATCAATACGTTTGCTATTTCTCCCATAGTTAAGGATATTACTGAAAACAGAATCAGATAACTCATCAAAAGTTTTATGCTCTTCAGATGTCTTCTGAAGTAATCCTGTTAAAGGACAAGGTAAAACCCTCGGTATACTTTTCGACGTTCTAACAAAATCCGACTTAGGAAATATTTCGTATGAAAAGCGTGCTTCACGTAAAACTATGGTCGAAGAGGTTTTTAATATTCTTAATCATATTTTCACTCTACGGAGCGATTTTTATGCAAACATTTCCATAACTCCTCAAGGAGCGTTATTTTAGAAAGTGTAGTAAATGTCGCTGCACACTATAACTATAACAAAATTTGACTTCAATTTCGGAAATTTCAGAATTAAAAACCCTTTTACGAATCCACGTTGTTAAGCACTGCAACTCATGCGAGGTCTTAAATATGAGGACAAGTTAATCCAGCCTCTATCCAAAGTATATCGTGAGTTTTAGCGAAAATAGCCCTTTAGCGATATGGGACCCCCATCATTTCCTAGCAGTCGATTTTGACAGGGAAATGATGAGTTTTAACGGGATTTGCCCTAAACCGGTTCCTCAGTGATTCGGTGTCAGAAAAGTATCTTTACCATGTACTCATATGTGCATGGGACCGCCTTGCCTGAACGTATAAAATTGTAATTGCAGAATACAATTCGAAGTAGTAGCGCTTCAAGCATTTTCAAGCTCTGAGGAGCGACCAAAATTGATATTGAAATAAAAATACGTGTATAAGACAGGCAAGCAAAAACCCACCAAATTTCAGAAACATTGAACTTTTCTTGAATTTTTTTGTGTAATCGTTAGCTCACAAAACCGCATATTGGATGGTAGTTGGTCCATTATAAATCGTTCCGTTCCTCACCATGTGTTGTACACGGACCAGACTATTGTTTGTTAAACATATTTCTTGAAAGTTGTTGTAAAAACATAAATTTTGGAAGAGATTCAATATATATTTTTGAACTTTATATTGTCTTTTAATTGTGTTTTCTAACAAAATTCCCTTTCAGGTATAATTTTAAGAAAGTGTTAGTACATCCAGTGTTAGGTTTATAGTGTTACGATGTCCAATAGATACCATCAGAGCAGCAGTTAAGCAAAAACGAACAGTAAGTATAAATTTTCATATTATTCTCCGTCTGAAGCAGTCATCTTGAACCCTAATTTTGTGAACGTTAACATTCATTTTTGAAATATATATAAAGTCCTTCAGACTCCAAAGGATGAATCGTTCACATGGCGCCCGAGCAGGGACAATGCCGTCCTCAAACCCAACAAATCCATTTTCTTTTATGGTGGAAGACTCCGAGGAGTCGACCCCAAGGGATTTCTACAAGCGGGCCACAATGCCTCTCGTCAATGACAGTTCTAGAGAGTTAGAACCACAAAGACTGTTTTCAGGGGTCAATAATCAAAATTTATCTGCTTCACAGACACAAAATTCAATGGAAAGTATGTTCATGAAAATGGCAGAGGGCTTCGTGCAGGCGATACAGAACGTGTCGACCTGTACGCCCCATGAGAGACGAACGTGACGTTCCATGGGCTCGATCATGAATATCCCGAAGCATTTATAAGAATTATGGAGGAATATTTCGACAGAGCTCGCATAAGCCACGACTATGATCGCCTCCATAATGTGACCGGCCAACTCAAGGGCGACGCCCAACCATGGTTCGAACAGTTTCGGACGTTAACGATATCGTACGCCTTATTTAAGGAAAGATTTTTTACACGATTCAACTCACCAGATATCCAGTCACGAGCTATTGCTCAACTGTATGCCACCAAGCAAACGTCTTTAGACGACACGGCAGTGTTTATCACAAAGAAAACCTGTCTTTTTAACCGCATAGATCCTTCAAAATCCGAAGCCATCAGAGCTCGGATAATCCTGGACCAACTGCGTCCAGATATTAGGTCACGCTTGAGAAGCAACCTAATTTCATCCGCAGAGATGTTAGTAGCCGCGGCCACTAACGTCGGACGGGATTCAGCCGATGAACAGACGTCGCTGATCCAACTCATCGACCAACGCCTGTCCCGCGCGTCTTACTATCAAGAGCCGGAGCCCTCGAGTCGAGGTCTAGTATCAGGAGCAATGGAAGCCCAACTCCGACAGCACCAAGGGTGCACTTCCGAGAGGATGTCTCTCGTCAGGACGGACTAGGTGGAGCACCTGGCCGTCCTTTTTTTATGAATAATTTTTCAAGCGGATCAGCGAATCCTGACCGCAGGACAAACTATTTTAAAGGCGGATCGGGGAAATTCCGAGTACCCGACCGACCGGCAACCCCGTGTCGATACTGTGCAGACACAGTACAGTGGCACTTCCGTAGTCAATGTCCCAATAATCCTCATCTCAACAGGAGAGCGGGAAACTTTCAAGGGGCCAGAGACCAAGGCGAGGAACACTAAGGAAGTTAAGTGCGTCGAAAGTGTTTGTGTTGTGTCAATAGTCCTATTGATACTTATCAAAATCATCATGATTTTGATTTTTTTTTCTTTTTTTATCCCATTTTGGGAATACAATGTTCAGAATAAATAATCGAATGCTATGCATCGATATATGTATAACCACATTACCATTTAAGATTTGCATCTATGTTATGTTTCAGATAGGCCAGTCTGAAAATAACCGAATGCAACACATGGGAGACTCCATCCAAAGATCCATTTTTTATCATACCAATTTAACAAACATTGCACAAAAAGATTCACCGAAAGAAGGGGGGTGTTAAAGAACACAGTAAAACCCTCGGTATACTTTTCGACGTTGTAACAAAATCCGACTTAGGAAATATTTCGTATGAACAGCGTTCTTCACGTAAAAATATCGTGGAAGAGGTTTTTAATATTCTTAATCATATTTCCGCTCTACGGAGCGATTTTTATGCAAACATTTCCATAACTCCTCAAGGAGCGTCATTTTAGAAAGTGTAGTAAATGTCGCTACACAGGGACGTAATGTCGCTCCGACCACTAAAATTTAGAAACTATAACAAAATTTGACTTCTATCCAAAGTGTATCGTGAGTTTTAGCGAAAATAGCCCTTAGCGACATGGGATCCCCATCATTTCCTGGCAGTCGATTTTGACGGAGAAATGATGAGTTTTAACAGGATTTGCCCTAAACCGGCTCCTCAGTGATTCGGTGTCAGAAAAGTATCTTTACCATGTACTCATATGTGCATGGAACCGCCTTGCCTGAACCTATAAAATTGTAGTTGCAGAATACAATTCGAAGTAGTAGCGCTTCAAGCATTTTCAAGCTCTGAGGAGCGACCAAAATTGAATATTGAAATAAAAATACGTGTATAAGACAGGCAAGCAAAAACCCACCAAATTTCAGAAACATTGAACTTTTCTTGAATCTTTTTGTGTAATCGTTAGCTCACAAAACCGCATATTGGATGGTAGTTGGTACATTATAAATCGTTCCGTTCCTCACCATGTGTTGTACACGGGCCAGACTAGTGTTTGTTAAACATATTTCTTGAAAGTTGTTGTAAAAACATAAATTTTGGAAGAGATTCAATATATATTTTTGAACTTTATATTGTCTTTTAATTGTGTTTTCTAACAAAATTCCCTTTCAGGTATAATTTTAAGAAAGTGTTAGTACATCCAGTGTTAGGTTTATAGTGTTACGACGTCCAATAGATACCATCAGAACAGCAGTTAAGCAAAAACGAACAGTAAGTATAAATTTTCATATTATTCTCCGTCTGAAGCAGTCATCTTGAACCCTAATTTTGTGAACGTTAACATTCATTTTTGAAATATATATAAAGTCCTTCAGACTCCAATAGATGAATCGTTCACAATCCCATAGCACTAATAATACAAACCGAATTCCGATCAACGTGTTCACTTGCTACTATTAGGCTCTCCAAATGGTTAGCCAATGCTTCTTGTTCGAACTTCATCAATACTTGTTCCTTCTTCAAACGTTGATGGAAAATTTTCAAATTTCAAATGTAAAGACCGATCTACATTTATGATTGTATGACAATTTAAGAATTTCGTTTTCAACCAAACTTTCGGATATTTTAAGTATTGGTACAAACTGACGAATTTTCGCGGCATTCCATATAACTTTCCATGAGCTGACATTTTTAGGATGATGCAAATCCTGTATCAAAGATTTACTTCCGCAAATTATACACTGTTCCATCACTATAGTTTATAAGCACTTTCACAATTGTTTATTTCAAAAATTATAAATCTAAATTATTTAAATACTGAATTGTTTCCAAAACCTAAAAGAAATTTTTTGTTGAAGATTATTTTATTTTGGGAGGTCAAAATACAAAGTCTTAATCTAATGATATTCTTGTTTTACTATTAAAGACTTTGTATTTTGTATAAAACCTGAAATTAAAATATACGGGAACCCAATATAGTGTTAGGATTGCTTAAATTAAATGGGAATATCTCACTTGTAAAAACAAATTTTTGATTTATTTGAAACAATTTTTTGTAGACAATTAAACTACATATTCTATTCAAAAACTTTTTTCAAAATTTAAAAACGAAAAAGATATAGACCACTTTATCGGAAAAAATTAAGCTGTTCTTTACATTTTAGTATATATCTCCTTTATTGTCAATGTTTGGGAAATATATTAGGACATCTCTTTAATCTAGCGGATAATTGTGATTTTAACTAAAAAAGAAATATTCAAATCGGATAATTATTGGTTTGGAAGATATAGTGAATTTAATAATTTGTCAATCTGCCATTTTGAATTAGCCGCCATATACCCTCAACTTTAGAAGCAGATACGTAGGAATTTAGTGATTACAGACATAGTTGATAAACCCTCTAAATAGAATTTTGGCCCCCCCAAATTATACCAACATATTGACGGGCACGCATACTAGAGATGATCAGGGGTCGAGTGAACCTATAGCTTTATACTTCGTTCTGCCCGTGTTTCTATATGCTCGCCGGCTGGTTTGAGCCTGCATAGTTTCTTTGTCCTTAGAAAAATTTTTGGTACCGATTTTAAAAGTATTCATCGTTTCATATTGTGGACATGGCAACATCGAATTTCTCAATTATCAAAGTACAAAAATCTCCTAACTAATATCGATGACACTGTTCTTGTAGCATACCTCAATATAAGAAATTTTGTATTCCTAAGTCTGTTACATTAAATTGTCTATTATATTACTTACACACTAAATCTCTTTCAAGTACACTGTCATCTACGAGGTTTATTTGTCTATTGTGATTCAGTTCTATGTTGTTTAGTTTCCTTTGTTAATTTTACATACATTAGCTTATTTTCTCGTATTTAAATTTAACAATTCTTGTTTACAAACTTTTTGCAGATGATCTATATATCCATAATAAAAATGTACAGAGTAAATATATTTCCACAGTAAATAAAGGAGGACAGTCCAGACACCTAAGCTTGGAAATAGTATATAAATAGTTAATAAATAAGAGGGAGAAAATCTGAGACCCTTTGGTATAAATATATTATTTCCTAAAACACAAAGTTATTTTCATGAAAAATTTAAATTTTAAAAGCAGGTGTGGAGAATACTTAGCAAGTTCAGATTGAGTACATCTATAATTCAGCTTATAAAGAAGTAATTACAATAATTTGCTCCATCTTGGAAGTAGACGAAAGACATTTCATTCTACATGCAGAAGTGTAACGTTTTCTTATTTCTGACCCAGTTACTTTCCATAATAAATCTCAACTTGTTTGTGATACTGACACAGCGGATGATTATCTCCTTAAATAAGACTACCATACAAGTGGAAGGAGGTTCTTAGACACTCATTGAGAAGTGCAGTAGGTACTGGTTTATTAGATATTAATATAGATTTATCCTTTGATTGAAAAACATATTACGTTTGTATGGAATATTGTACAAGTAACTGTTTTGCATTAAATCCATTGCGTTAAACCACCAGTTTAGACGCTCTTTGAAATGTACTGTCTCTGTAATTTAGAATGCTGAACTACAGTATTATTTTGTGGGGATATTCAGTATCTACGAGCAGAGCGCTTGTGTTGCATAAAGATGCAATTCCATGTTTGGAATGAATATCAAAGAATTTTCGAGGACTTTATTTGCCCCAAAATAAAATTTCTACCCTGCCTAGCCTATATATTTTTGAAATATTAAAAATTTGTAAAAAAGTGTATGGATAAATAAGACACATAACATATTTCACAACTATTTAACTCAACATGGCTTCGATTGACAGTATGGCATTGTTTGGTTAGAATTATACAAATTTAATCCATATTATAGGGGATAAGTACTATTGTATAAATGAAGCGCAAACGTAAAACAATTGAAAAATTTTAAAAATAACAATCAAATTTTTTTCCCTGTAATTTAACATTTAGTTTTGCTCTTTGGAGGATCTTTTAAATCAATTAATATTTGGCGTATGTTGTATTTTTTAATGAATATTTTACTAAGAATAAAATTACTTGCCATTAACTATTGTTATGATGATTACGTCCCTACAGAGGTATAGTCACCCTTAGTAGAGAGAAGCTAGCAATAGAATGGTAGTTCGTCAGTTGGCCCAGAGATGGCGTTGCTACCATTGTGTAGTTTAAGCGGAGTAGTAAACGGAGTATAAAAGAAGCGGAACTAATGTACTGGAGTAGGTCTAGTTTGAATAGCAAAGTGAAGTTGATCCAATGGGTGTTTACTAAAGGTTGTAAACGTGTACCTCTATTAAATTGACTCTTTTTGGTATTTTTATTGCATGTGTGCTGGAGGATTATATGTGTATATATTGCTATACAGTGAGGTCCATATAAATTCATTGTCTACGTAATTAACAATTTATGAGTAAAATCCTAAAAAAGTCAATTTTTGATTCTAAAATGGTATTTTTTTAACATAATTTTATACCTCTCCCTTCAACCCCCTTGGAGTGACGGCCACCCCTTTAAATTTTTTTAATGGAATGGGGATGCGTGTGATAACTCATTTGAAAGGGTTTTTAATTCTCTATCCAGCAGTATAAGATTTTTACTTTCTCTAATTTTTGTTATTGAAAAATATTACATATTTAATATTACTAAGTAAACAAAAGAACATGAAACAGTTTAAATCAAATGTTCAAACTGCGCTCTCGTAGCTCCTTGACAATAATGGAGGCGTTGCTGAAATTCTTCTAAAATACTTTGTATCGTTTCCGGGGTGATTTGATTAATTTCTTGCCTTATTCTGCCTTTTAAATCATCGATGCTATTTGGTCTGTTGAAGTAGACTTTAAATTTTAAGTAACCCCATAAAAATAGTCAAACGGAGTCAAATCGGGAGAAAGGGCAAGCCACTTAATTTCACCGCGTCTACTGATCCACCTATGGGGAAAAACTTGATTGAGATAGGCTCTTACATCCAATGCAAAATGTGGTGTAGTTTCATCCTGCTGGTACCAAATATTTCTATAAATTTCATTAGGATTGTCATCTTCTGGGAAAATTATTTTTAATTCTGGAACTAAGAAATGTTGCAATAAATTCAAGTAACGCGCGCCATTTAATTTTCTATCAAAGAAATATGGTCAGATAACTTGAGAATTTATAATTCCAACCCAAACGTTCACCCCTTCTGGATGTTGAATATTGATCTCCATCATCCAATTTTATGTACTGTAGTATCTACAGTTCTATTTGTTGACTGTTCCATTTAAGACGAATGTTGCTTCATCAGAAAAAGAATGTTTTTTTATAAATAACGGATCATCTTGGCATCTATTTGCCATGATTTCACAAAATTCCAATCGGCGACCAGGGTCATCGTCGTTAAGTTCTTGAACTAAGCGAATTTTATATGGGTGGTAAATTTTTTAGTAGGCGTAATAAGGACGTTTTACTAACATCATTATCGGCGGCAACTTGTCTTATAAATAATAAATAAATAAATACACCACAGGTAATGACGACCCCCTTTATCCGGGAAGGCTCTAGAAGAGCCTTGTGTGGGAGGGGGCTACACATTTAGAGACAAGGGACACACACCCAATATCCGTGTATAGTGGAAAAATCCCTCTCACAGTATTTTCCTCTGTCACGACCGGGGATCGAACCCGGAACTTTTGGGTGAGAGGCAAGTGCGCTCACCTCTCGACCATCAGTCATACAGTCAGTTTATAGATTATCTTGAATATCTAACAATATATCCAATTTCTTTTCATCGTGTAAAATGCGTTTCCTACCAGATTTAGGAATATCTGTGACATTTTCAAATTCACGAAATTTGTTTTCTACTCCACTAACCGTAGACTGAAAAATGCTACGGTCAGGATACTTAGTATTGTATATTTCGCATACCTGCTTCTGCGTTCTTGTTTTATCACTACACCCTGATAATATCAGAATTTCAATTCTTTGGGTAACCGAAAGACTCATTGTTAAAATAATGATGATGAAAAGAAATTATGATTTTTTCAGATATGTAAAAAGAAACTCTTTTTACTTCTTTCTTTTTGTTGGATATTTTGCCACCTGCGTATCAGAAAAAATGATACATTTAAATTGAATACTATGATACAAAATAAATTAGAAAATTCAGATTTGACAGATATTTGGTATATAAAATTGTTTAGGATACATTTGGTTGTATACATTTCAAAATTTTCAAATTTAATTTTCTTGATGAAGAATTTTGTAAAAAAATCTTATATTGCTGGATAGATAATTAAAAACTTTTTCAAACGAGCTATCACACGCACCCTCGTTCCACTAAAATTTTTGTTGAAGGAGGAGATATAAAATTATGCTCAAAGGAAGTCATTTTAGAATTAAAATTGATGTGTTTAAGGATTTTACTCATAAATTGTTAATTTATGTTAATTTATCCGTTACTTATGGATCTTATGTATAAAAAATAATGTAATTAATAATATTTATCTGAAATATGTTTGTTGACACATCCTATGTCATAATATATAATAACTTGGATTAACGAATGTATTTCATTCTATTCTATAATATTCCATTAATCTGTTTAACCTACTCTTATATACGAAAGCGTGTCTGAGTTGTTTTGGGTCGTTCATTTTCTATTATTTTTATATTTCCCAGGATATGGAATAATGGTCAATGTGCTTTGCAATGTTTGGATACAATTTTTAAAAGAATCCGAATATTACCTACAATTTGAGAAAGCAGAATCATAAATTTCGAAACAAATTTTTAATCTAGCCATAAAATTTTCAAGGCGTTGGATAATTTGAAACATTGTTCAAAGCGTAAAATTTACTAATACAATTAAACAGGAAAACGATTAAAGCTACAGTGGCAAGATTACAGTTGTGTTTAACGTACGGGCGCCTCATATACAGCATACAAATTAACAATAAAATTTAATATTCTCAGCAAACATGCAGTAGCCGAAACGGCGGTCAAATAACTCGCGAGGTGTTATACTAATCCGATAATATAATCTCAAATTTAAGCCAAAACGAAAATCTCCTCTGAAACCAAACCGACGCACATATGTGAGTTTAAGGACAGAGGTACACACATTTATTTTGCTTTGAACCGTTTTACAGCGAGGAAGCTGTTAGTTTAATTAATAAAACATATAAAACGGAAATTGTTACGAAATAATATGCAAAAAGAAAACAGTGCTTAGATAAATCTTTTAGGAATTGGCTAAATTAGTTCAGAGGTATCATTGTGTAAATATAAACACAATTAAAATTCAATTCAAAGAAAATACCTACAATTTTCATATTACATCGACTATACACGGCTGACTCAGTCGTTAAACCTATTTCGTTGAACCAAAAAATAATTTACATCTTTTTTGCAAATAAAATAAAATAAAAGCAATAAAATGTCTTCAAAGAAAGTGTATCTCATTTGACTCTTATCGACCTTGGTGCAAGGCTGTTAAATGAAATAAAAGTTTCCCATGTTTGCAGTAAAAAAAATGACCTAACTTCAAATGCAAATAAAATTAGAAATCTTGCAAATATAATAATTGATTACACTACATTACAGATGATAAATATTTTTGCAAGTACTATCTTTTTCATCTTTTCTGGGAATTTATAGTTCAAACTCACCTCCCATCAAAGCAGTTTATTGCTATACTAAATCAACTAGCTCAAGTCCGTACATTTTGATTAAGGCTTTAAAAAAATGATGGAGCGTTCAAATGGGACAAAATCATCCGGAGGTAAAATACCCTCCCGATCGGATCTCCGGGGGAGGGTGCCCACAGGGACACCTCATCGAATGTCGAAAAAACACCGACAAGTTAAATCCAACAAAACTAATTCTTTCATCTACGGTGCTTGGAATGTTCGTACTTTGAACGACAGCACTCGCACCGATCGGCCTGAAAGAAGAACTGCTCTAATAGATAGAGAACTTCACCGACTCAATGCTGACGTTGCAGCTCTCAGCGAAACTCGATTTTTGGAGGAAGGCTCTCTCACAGAAAAGTACTACACCTTCTATTGGAAAGGTCTTCCCACCAATTCAAGAAGACAACATGGAGTAGGATTTGCCGTTCGGAATCAACTTGTATCCAACTTAACACAAGTACCACAAGGCTTATCCGAGCGTCTAATGCTGCTACGCTATGAGCTATTAGATGGCAACGCGGTAAATCTAATAAGCGCCTACGCTCCCACTCTGGATGCCAGTCACGAAACCAAGGAAAGCTTCTATCAACAGCTGGAAGAAACCCTCTGTAGAATACCTAAAAGGGAACGACTCGTTATTCTTGGCGATTTTAACGCTAGAGTAGGGAGAGATGCAGACACCTGGCCAGGCATCATAGGCAAGAACGGTTTGGGCAACATGAACGCTAACGGTCAACTACTCCTAACTAAATGCGCCGAACATGTTCTAGTTATAACAAACACCATTTTCCGACAGAAGGATAAATTTAAAGGCACCTGGCGTCACCCCAGATCAGGTCACTGGCATCTACTGGACTATGTTATCGTACGTAGGAAGCATCTCAAGGACGTCCAAATTACAAAGGCGCGCATTGATAGCGAATGTTGACCGATCATCGTCCTGTTGTCTCTAAAATGAAAATTGTTATGAGACCCAAACACCGAAGAACTCAAGTAAAAAAAACAGGAGGACTGGTTCAATGATAATGAAGCTTTTATACAAGAACTTCTTGACCGCAAACATATTGCTTTCCAAAATGCTAACAACCACCCCAACGACTCATCAAAAGCAGAAGCTTTTACTCAATCTAAGTATGAAACGCAACACGAAATCAGAAGAATAAAGAACGAGTGGTGGGCAAGCAAGGCCAGAGAAATTCAAAGGTACGCCGATTCACACGACTACAGGAATTTCTTTCAAGGAGTAAAAGCAGCGTACGGCCCCAGTCGGAAAAATATGTGTCCTATTAAAGATTTAAATTGAAATCTCCTCAAAGAAGACCAGGAAATAAGAGCCCGATGGAAAGAACACTACTCTAACATTCTTAACCAGCAAAGTCAAGCCGATCACGATATTATAAATGTTATCCCTCAATATGACACCTTCGAAGACTTAGATAAACCACTAACAACGGAAGGGATCTTAACCGCCATTGGGCAGCTAAAAAATAACAAATCTCCCGGCGCCGACTCACTCCCAACTGAGATCTTTAAAGCTGTGTCGTCAGAGCTCATACCCTACCTCAATATTATTATTATTATTATTATTAGCCGTTACTCGAGTCCGAGTATAAAAATGTTACAGTCGATAAATTGTGTACAATAAAAAACAAGTAAAAGGTGTAGTCTATTGTAATTCCCATTCATCTACGGTGCACACGACTATGGCTATAGAGGCCAATTCGGGAGAGCACATGTCGACCGCAGTCAGGACAAACATAGACCTGGTTAGGTCTTGGATTCGGCCTTCTTGCAGCAACATCTCCTTGATAGCTGGCCACAACCCCTCGCCATTCGGTTCTGTCCGCTGCAAGTTGTTCCCATTGCTCGTCTGCAATACCGCAGGATTTTAGATTTTCATGGAGAGCGTCTTTGAACCTCTTTCGTTGACCGCCACGCCTTCTTCTACCGCTTAGCAATTCACCGTAAAGTGTACATTTAGGAAGGCGGTTATCATGCATACGATGAACGTGACCTGCCCATCTTAGGCGTGCTCTTGAAATAAGCACCTCAATTGGAAGGCTGTTTGCTCTCCTGAGTACTTCCACGTTTGATATGTGATGGAACCAACGGATTTTCATCATACTTCTGAGGTGTCTTTGTTGAAAACGTTCTAATTCTTTCATATGACGACGGTAAGTGACCCAGCTTTCACATCCATATAGCAGTGTTGGAATGACAACTGCTCTGTAGACAGCCATTTTCGTTGACAAAGCAAGGTCGTGGTTGTCAAATACTCTCTCTCTAAGTCCCCAGAGTGCTCTAGATGCAGCGTTAGTTCTATTGCGAATCTCGCTGTCCATGTTTGCTTTGTCATTAACAACGTTGCCTAAGTAATTGAACTGATCCACCACTTCAAGAGAATTTCCGTTAAGTGTAATGTCTATTTGGTTCACTTGATGAGGAGTTGACATAATCTTAGTCTTTCCAATGTTGATTTTAAGTCCCAAGGAATCATAGCTCTGGGCATACACATCTAAAAGTTCTTGAAGCTCTTCCGGCGTAGAGGCTAAAAGTGCACAGTCATCCGCATACTGGAGATCACAAATGAATCGTGTGCGTGTCTTCGTGAAAGCTCTAAAGCGTCCTATGTTAAAGAGACCGCCATCAAAACGGTATCTGAGACCTATTCCTCTGACTGTCAGTTTGTTGTCAACAATAATTGTTAGAGCAGTGGTAAACAAATTAAAGAGTAGGGGTGCCAGGACACATCCCTGCCTAACTCCAGTGAGGGTTTGGAAAGGTTCGGTTGCCTCATTATTATACATAACCTGGGCGTTGTTGTTTGTATGTAGACTGCGACATACTTCCACAAATTTTCTAGGGATACCTAAGCGGAACATAATTTTCCAGAGCACTTCCCTGTCCACCGAGTCAAACGCCTTGGTTAAATCAATGAAGGCCATGTGAATTTCTCCTTGATGTTCGAGTGCTTTTTCTTGAAGCTGTTTAAGTGTGAAGATTAAATCCGATGTACCTCGGTTTGGTCTAAAGCCACTCTGTGTTTCAGGAAGTAACTTTTCCATAACAGGTGTTAGCCTATTTGCCATCGCTTTAGTGAGTATCTTCCCTCCAACAGCCAGGAGAGCTATACCTCTGTAATTTCCACAGTCCGCAGCGCTCCCTTTGTTTTTGAAGAGGTTGATTAAAAGTGTATCACGAAACTCCTGCGGAGCTTGACCACTTTCCCACACGACATCAAACAGTTTTTTGAGGTAGGGTATGAGCTCTGACGACGCAGCTTTAAAGATCTCAGCTGGGAGTGAGTCGGCGCCGGGAGATTTGTTATTTTTTAGCTGCCCAATGGCGGTTAAGATCTCTTCCGTTGTTAGTGGTTTATCTAAGTCTTCGAAGGTGTCATATTGAGGGATAAGATTTATAATATCGTGATCGGCTTGACTTTGCTGGTTAAGAATGTTAGAGTAGTGTTCTTTCCATCGGGCTCTTATTTCCTGGTCTTCTTTGAGGAGATTTCCATTTAAATCTTTAATAGGGCACATATTTTTCCGACTGGGGCCGTACACTGCTTTTACTTCTTGAAAGAAATTCCTGTAGTCGTGTGAATCGGCGTACCTTTGAATTTCTCTGGCCTTGCTTGCCCACCACTCGTTCTTTATTCTTCTGATTTCGCGTTGCGTTTCATACTTAGATTGGATAAAAGCTTCTGCTTTTGATGAGTCGTTGGGGTGGTTGATAGCGTTTTGGAAGGCAGTATGTTTGCGGTCAAGAAGTTCTTGTATAAAAGCTTCATTATCATTGAACCAGTCCTCCTGTTTCTTACTTGCTGCAGTGCCAAGAATTTCCTCACTCGCACTTTTTAAACTGTCTTTAATTTGTGTCCAGGTAGCAGCGACATCTACAAAATTGGTTTCTTCTAGTGCACTCAAATTCTCTTGAACTTTTTGCTTTAGCTGTTCGACGGTTTGTTGGTCACGCAATTTACTAATACAGAGACGGAGTCTACGTTTTACTTGAGTTCTTCGGTGTTTGGGTCTCATAACAATTTTCATTTTAGAGACAACAGGACGATGATCGGTCCAACATTCGCTATCAATGCGCGCCTTTGTAATTTGGACGTCCTTGAGATGCTTCCTACGTACGATAACATAGTCCAGTAGATGCCAGTGACCTGATCTGGGGTGACGCCAGGTGCCTTTAAATTTATCCTTTTGTCGGAAAATGGTGTTTGTTATCACTAGATCATGTTCGGCGCATTTAGTTAGGAGTAGTTGACCGTTAGCGTTCATGTTGCCCAAACCGTTCTTGCCTATGATGCCTGGCCAGGTTTCTGCATCTCTCCCTACTCTAGCGTTAAAATCGCCAAGAATAACGAGTCGTTCCGTTTTAGGTATTCTACAGAGGGTTTCTTCCAGCTGTTGATAGAAGCTTTCCTTGGTTTCGTGACTTGCATCCAGAGTGGGAGCGTAGGCGCTTATTAGATTTACCGCGTTGCCATCTGATAGCTCATAGCGTAGCAGCATTAGACGCTCGGATAGGCCTTGTGGTACTTGTGTTAAGTTGGATACAAGTTGATTCCGAACGGCAAATCCTACTCCATGTTGTCTTCTTGAATTGGTGGGAAGACCTTTCCAATAGAAGGTGTAGTACTTTTCTGTGAGAGAGCCTTCCTCCAAAAATCGAGTTTCGCTGAGAGCTGCAACGTCAACATTGAGTCGGTGAAGTTCTCTATCTATTAGAGCAGTTCTTCTTTCAGGCCGATCGGTGCGAGTGCTGTCGTTCAAAGTACGAACATTCCAAGCACCGTAGATGAAAGAATTAGTTTTGTTGGATTTAACTTGTCGGTGTTTTTTCGACATTCGATGAGGTGTCCCTGTGGGCACCCTCCCCCGGAGATCCGATCGGGAGGGTATTTTACCTCCGGATGATTTTGTCCCACTTGAACGCTCCATCATTTTTTAAAGCCTTAATCGACTGAAAACGAAGCTGCATTTGAAGTTTTAGCTGGAGCAGGTATGCAACTGACCAGCTCGGTTGCGGAAGGCGAGTGGTGTGGTCCCATGGCACAGAAGGAGACTGCGACGATGGGGTAACCAAACGATTCCAAAAGCAACCTTTGTGTGCGGTGGGTTATTTTTACCGCACTCTTCGTGAGAAGGTGGATGTGCTCACGGCAAAAGGTAAGGGTTATTCCGCCCTTACTCGGTCGTTAGAGCCTCGTTAGTGAAAACAGGGTGCACCAAGTTCAAATTGAACTCATCGCGAAGGTGAGGTTAACAATTGAGTAGGAGAGGCTATAGCTTGCGCTTCACTACCCCATACCTCAATAAACTGTTTGATGTCGTGTGGGAAAGTGGTCAAGCTCCGCAGGAGTTTCGGGATACATTTCTAATCAACCTCTTCAAAAACAAAGGGAGCGCTGCGGACTGTGGAAATTACAGGGGTATAGCTCTCCTGGCTGTTGGAGGGAAGATACTCACTAAAGCGATGGCAAATAGGCTAACACCTGTTATGGAAAAGCTACTTCCTGAAACACAGAGTGGCTTTAGACCAAACCGAGGCACATCGGATTTAATCTTCACACTTAAACAGCTTCAAGAAAAAGCACTCGAACATCAAGGAGAAATTCACATGGCCTTCATTTATTTAACCAAGGCGTTTGACTCGGTGGACAGGGAAGTGCTCTGGAAAATTATGTTCCGCTTAGGTATCCCTAGAAAATTTGTGGAAGTATGTCGCAGTCTACATACAAACAACAACGCCCGGGTTATGTATAATAATGAGGCAACCGAACCTTTCCAAACCCTCACTGGAGTTAGGCACCCCTACTCTTTAATTTGTTTACCACTGCTCTAACAATTATTGTTGACAACAAACTGACAGTCAGAGGAATAGGTTTCAGATACCGTTTTGATGGCGGTCTCTTTAACATAGGGCGCTTTAGAGCTTTCACGAAGACACGCACACGATTCATTTGTGATCTCCAGTATGCGGATGACTGTGCACTTTTAGCCTCTACGCCGGAAGAGCTTCAAGGACTTTTAGATGTGTATGCCCAGAGCTATGATTCCTTGGGACTTAAAATCAACATTGGAAAGACTAAGATTATGTCAACTCCTCATCAAGTGAACCAAATAGACATTACACTTAACGGAAATTCTCTTGAAGTGGTGGATCAGTTCAGTTACTTAGGCAACGTTGTTAATGACAAAGCAAACATGGACAGCGAGATTTGCAATAGAATTAACGCTGCATCTAGAGCACTCTGGGGACTTAGAGAGAGAGTATTTGACAACCACGACCTTGCTTTGTCAACGAAAATGGCTGTCTACAGAGCAGTTGTCATTCCAACACTGCTATATGGATGTGAAAGCTGGGTAACTTACCGTCGTCATGTGAAAGAATTAGAACGTTTTCAGCAAAGACACCTCGGAAGTATGATGAAAATCCGTTGGTTCCATCACATATCAAACGTGGAAGTACTCAGGAGAGCAAACAGCCTTCCAATTGAGGTGCTTATTTCAAGAGCACGCCTAAGATGGGCAGGTCACGTTCATCGTATGCATGATAACCGCCTTGCTAAATGTACACTTTATGGTGAATTGCTAAGCGGTAGAAGAAGGCGTAGCGATCAACGAAAGAGGTTCAAAGACGCTCTCCATGAAAATCTAAAATCCTGCGGTATTGCAGACGAGCAATGGGAACAACTTGCAGCGGACAGAACCGAATGGCGAGGGGTTGTGGCCAGCTATCAAGGAAATGTTGCTGCAAGAAGGCCGAATCCAAGACCTAACCAGGTCTATGTTTGTCCTGACTGCGGTCGACATGTGCTCTCCCGAATTGGCCTCTATAGCCATAGTCGTGTGCACCGTAGATGAATGGGAATTACAATAGACTACACCTTTTACTTGTTTTTTATTGTACACAATTTATCGACTGTAACATTTTTATACTTGGACTCGTGTAACGGCTAATAATAATAATAATAATAACATTTTGATTGTTATAATTCGACCAATCCTTATCGTAATGATAAAGAAAATCAAATTAAAGAGAATTTCACAATATTATAAATAAAACCAAGATTATGAAATTAAACGATATTGAACAAAATTTAATTTAAAATTTTAGATTAGAATAGAAGCAAAAATGAATTACTACAATTCATTAACTAACTGTTCCGTTATCCTGACCATTGAATGCAGAATGTAGAACTTTGTTCAATCATAACACGATCCAATACGGAAACTATTACAAAATCCGAAGTGTAGCTCAAAAGCAAATGAAAATAGAAATGTTTTATAAAACTAAGAAAAGCACCTTAAATGTAGACGATATGCCTATCATAATGCCACATGAAAAATGTTTGTTGTCTGGTTTCCTCGACTATTTATATAATCAACATCCAAACGTAAGCTAGCTCATTACTTCAGTGGAATAAACATGTTGACAAAAAATAATATTTCTAGGTATACTTAAGCCTATGACTATGAATCTATGACACAATTAAGGCGTGAGAAAATGGTTTTTCGAGTTTTTGAAAAAAATATTGATTTTAGAAAAAAGTGTTTCTTAAAAGTTGTTCGTCTTGAAAAAACCTATAAAATGAGACCTATTTCGTCAAAATCATTTAATTTGTTTATAAGTTATTGCAAGAGAACATGCTAAAATAGCTGTTTTTTCAATTGTTAATAAACGATAGAAAAACATATTTTATATACTTCTTACCACAGAAAAAGAAGGCTCTTGTAGCA
Source organism: Leptura quadrifasciata (assembly GCA_963675555.1). Taxonomy (NCBI): domain Eukaryota; kingdom Metazoa; phylum Arthropoda; class Insecta; order Coleoptera; family Cerambycidae; genus Leptura; species Leptura quadrifasciata. The sequence goes on from OY776675.1 coordinate 89,055,378, forward strand.
TAGAAAAGGCACGCGAAACCGGGAGCCATATGGTCGAACAGTTTTTGGGCTTTTTGACTTTCTTTTAACGCTTATTTCTCAGCGATATGGCGGTTCTACATCAATCTGCGGGTGCGCAAATTAAAGTTCATGGTTTGTACTGTATAAAATTCACTGAGTATATTAAAAATTTCGTTCCATTGCTTAATTATTTATTATTTATTAATAAATATACAAAAATACGATTTTGCCACACAAAAAAAATTTAAGCCTAAGAAACCAATATTCTTACCATCATTCTGAACATCTCGGATTCGGCCTATACCTAGAAACTTTTTTTTGTCAAAATCACCTCATTTTGATACTATTTCGACTGGAGTACATGGCAACAACAGGTAGGAAGTAAGCCCGTAGAACTCAAGAACGTCCAATAAGTCCTAAAGAGAAATGGTTACGAATAAAGTGATATATAACGAATTATTAACAAACACAGAAGAAAAAATGTAGAACAGGAACAATTTATAACATATGTGTATTTAACATTCGTTACTGGAGTCACAGATAGGTTAAGTTAAAATAATTTTATCAAAGAAAGACATAGACGTACGTTTCAAAATGGTGACCTGAAGCAAGGACGATGCCCATTGTAGTGTATATATAGGAAGAGTTACATATGAAAAACAGGACGGAATATCCAATGCAGAATCAAAGAACACGAACACCAGAGTCGGGTACACAGATAAGTCGGTAGTGGCAGAACATGCTCATTATAATGAGAACCACAAAATCAACTACGTGTACTCAAAATATTGGACAATTATTACCCAAGAATTATTAGAGAATCACTAGAAATTATGAATCAGAAAACCAATTTCAACAAAGAAATTAATACCGACCGAGTAACTGATTTTTCAGCGCAGCGAAGAAGTGTCGGGGTATATAACGGGCAGAAAAACTCAATAACTAGTCGTTGGAGTGCTTCTGAAGAAGTTGACAGTGTGAAATGTCAACTCATCCTCGGCGGCCACAGAAAATCTCTGGAAAAGTCACTTCAGAAGACGGTGGTACCGTTATTTGGTTCATAAATAATTTAATAAATTTTAAAACAAATTACTATGAAACTAATGGGTACTCTTTATAAGGGTATAGTCGTGTGTACACACTTTACGGTGAATATCCACCCAGAGGATTTCCATAAACTGAATTGCTGGAAATGTTTAACTTAAAAAGTCTCAGCAATCGCAGAGTAGCTAACTCCATAATTTTTCTCTTTAAAATTGTAAATAATAGTCTGGACTGTATCAACCTATCAAATCAAATAAATTATATAGTTCCTAGAACTAGTGCTCGATATACTTACGTACTTGCAGGGCGTACACCACGTACAAATATCCTTAAATCATCACCTATCTATCGAATGTATGCAAATAATTCTAAAATTGAACATATTATTGATATATTTTTCTGCAGCGAGAGTGTGCTACGAGTTACACGTACATGAACAAATAGATACATTGGATCTCAATGATTATCAGATATTACGTAACGAAATCACTTGGGCTACTGTAGCGTAGCAGATACCGTAGGCACTGACTTACCCGGAAAGTGATGTACGCGCCTACGATAAAATTTCTCTAGCTCAGACTATCTCAGGGCGTTAAGCTCAAGCTTACACAAACTATGATAAATTATTAGTTTACTTACTTAACAAATCACTGAGTTTTTCCATATGTAGTGGTTGCAGACGAAATAATGACACTTTCTTTAAAAATAAAATGCACTATATTAAGCAATTTACAAAATTGGTTCTCTAGAATATAACCTGGCGATGTTCACAGTTGTGGCCTATATTTCACGATTAATAAGTTATACATTCATAAAATGCCTCGTGTAGCTACACATCGGTTTACAATATGTGCATAAAATTGTCATAGATACTGCCACAAAGGTTTAATTTAAAGAACCTCCTTAAATATATGTAAATATATGCATAAAATATTTAAATATGTACAGGTTAAAATGCCAAAAGTATGAATTGAAAATCCAGCCGAACCACTGAAGGTGGTCCCCGGTAAGTAAAAATAATAAACACACAACACTTATTCAGGGTGGTACGATACCGAGTCCGGACGTGGAAGAACTGTAGCCCTACGTAGATGTCTTCGGGACACAAGAAATGGACCCAAGGATGGGGTTGATGGTAGCCTCACCAGCCCTGGAACCTTCCACTGTTTGTGGATGCCCCGTTAGTGGAACTCTCACTGAAGTGTGTAGAAGCCCCGTCCGTAGAACCCTAAAGATATCACGATTTAATTCACAGTCAGAAATGCTCGTGAAGCGTGCTTAATGTGAGAAATTCTGACATAACCTACAAATGAAACATAATTTACCTCACTGATGAGGGAACAATCCACCAAAACTCCTGGAAGCCACAGTCGGATAAATGGGGTCGAGTCCGCCTTTCAGGTTGACACGGTATTTCCAAAGGAAAGCCTGCAAATTTGCGAAACACGTGGGTAGAGAACGGGCAAGATGGCGTGAAGAGGTTAGCTTACCTTGTGTAATTTAATATCCTGCTTCCGCAGATAAAATTTACTCACAAACACAAAATATTCTGCTAAACGGAACAACAACAGATTGAGGAAATTTTCTTGAGTTGATTATTCTAAAATTCACCCGGATGCCTTGGATAAAATCAAGGTTCACAGAATAACAACTAACCAACAAGCCAAGCCAAGCCAACCAAAAAATGGCTGCTTCCGTTTTCCCTGTTGATCACGTGTCACAAATGTGTCGCCCTCCCATGGAGAATAGCGAAATGTGTTACGGACGTGTAGCAGTTGTTATAATGCGGCCCACAAAATGTATGGTGGGTCGCATACGCCAGAAGTCCGCAACAACTCCCCCTTTACTCGCAGGAAAAAAAAATCGAAGATTTTTTTTTCTTACTAGCTTCTCACCAGAGGATGGATAATTGGTGGGGAGACTTAATATGCACAGGGATGGCTAACCCGCCTCCCAAGTTACCATCAGGCATAACAATGAAAATAATGAGACTTAAATGCACGAGGATGACTAACTCGTCTCCCAAGTTATCATCAGGCATAACAACAAAAATAATGTCAAAAATAAGGAGACTTAAATGCACGGGGATGGCTAACTCGTCTCCCAAGTTACCATCAGGCATAGCAACACAAATGAAAAAAAAATACATAGAGACAAAAAAAAAGAGAAGGGAAAAAAAGAACAAAAACGCATAAGGACTTAACAGCTAGGAAGTAGCTCGCCCCAAGGCTACTCCACCAGCAAAACAATGAAGTACGGGAGTGTTCCCCGTCACACCACGACGACCACCCTTGCTAGACAACGAGGTTAGTCTGAAGCCCAGTAGTGCCTACCCGGGTAATGGTAACCAGGCCTAGACCAGGCTACCTCCAAGCAGCACCTCCCAAGCTCGAGCCCCTCCAGACGGATACCTTTAAAGGCAGCTGCCAGCAATGTGAGCGCCCCCAACGAGACGGAGTCCCTCAAGACGCAAGCGCCACACAAGACCATTTTTGGGACTTTTACCCCTCGCAGGTATAACCACGGTGATGGTATTCGTGCATCCCCCATCACAGAGATCCAACCAAAGACACTTCCTCCCGTGAGGCGGAAAGAGGTGAAAACTTACTCAGTGGGTTTCAGCCACCTGAGCAAGACCAATGAACCAGAAAAGCAAATGTTACTACCAAATTAACGATAGAAGTGACCTAAAACATGTTACTAAGACCAACATAAAAAAACGAATTCGTCATTGCCTATTCGGATGCCTAAGTACGTCAACGGAACTACAGACCACAACTAGTTGTCATCGGGAGGGTGTGCTTTCAGATCTTTTATGTGCCACACCGAACGTTTACCGTCAGAACCTTCGAGCTCATAAGTCCATGGTGAGAGAATTTTTCTAATCGTGAAAGGACCCACAAATTTAGGCGCTAACTTTGCCGTGAAGTATTTAGAGGCATCAGACTGGGCGTGAGAACGTCTCCAGACCTTTTGCTTCAAAACAAACTTATCTGGTCGGCGTCTTAGATTATAATGTTTCTTACTGGATTTATGGGCCTTTAATATTCTACTCTGAACATCCTTATAAATCTTAGCGAAGGCAAGTTTACGGTTTTCAGGATTTACAACTGGATACTCAGACTCAGAAGGTACGTACTTATCACTGTTGCCATCTAACGAAATTTCACGACCAAAATTGACAAAACTAGGCGTTAGGCCTGTAACCTCATGTTTGGACGATCTAATGGCAAAACCTATTTTCGGCAAAAATTGATCCCAAGCCCTGTGATTATCCTTTACATATGCAGATAACATAGTCTTAACAACACGATTTACCCTTTCAGTCAGGTTGCATTGAGGGTGGTAATTTGCGGTGTACGCTATTTCGATATTGTAAGTTTTTGCAAGATTTTGGAAACGGTTACTCTGAAACTGACGACCATTGTCTACCACTATAGTCTTCGGAGCGCCAAATAAGAGAATTACATTATCCTCGATGACCTGCGATATGCTATTAGCGGTAGCTGACCTCAACGGAAACACCATGGCAAACTTACTAAAATTGTCACACACGACAAGAATAAACTGATAACCTTTAGCCGTCCTGGGTAATGGACCCATCAGATCGGCACTAACTAATTGCCAAGGTTTTCCAACGGTAGGTGTCTTACTCAACAAATTTCCCCTAAGTGACTTCTGTTCGGGTTTAGTACTTATGCAAATCTCACATTGCCTAACAAACTTAGCCACATCGGCCTTTAATTTCGGCCAATAATACCTATTTCCCACTCGAGCCACAGTCTTATGGACCCCTGCGTGTCCACAACTCGCTTCACAATGCAACGACCTAATTATTTCTAGGCGTTTCTCTTTGTGTAAAATCAGTCTCCAAGTGTCGGCAGGATCTGCTAACTCGGGATAACGCAAACGTACATACTTGTACAACTGGCCATTCTGTATACGCCATAAGGGATAACGCATAGGAGACCTTTCGACTCGCTCCAACATTCTCAAATACCATTTATCGGTGGGAGAATCGGCATGGTCCGTGACCGAGAATACCTCAACGGATTCCACCGTTACTGGTACTGAACGAGACAGAAAATCAGGGACGGTATGTTCAGAGCCCTTGCGATGAATCAGTTCAAAATCATAAGGTTGCAAACGAAGTGCCCATCTGGCCAATCGACCTTGGGGATCTTTTAGCTGCTGCAACCATAGCAAAGAATGACAATCCGTTATGATTTTGAAGTGGAAACCTTCCAGATAGTGACGTAGCTTCTCCACTGCCCAAATTACGGCGATGCACTCTCTTTCGACTGAGCTATATTTGCGCTCCTGGCTAGTCAAAGAACGGGACAAATAGCAAATTACTTTTTCGCCATCTTCAAATTGCTGCGTGAGCACGGCACCGACACCGAATGCCGACGAATCTGTCTGCACATAAAAGGTACGCTCAAAATCAGGGCAGGTCAAAATAGGTGCAGTAACCAAACACTCCTTAAGAAGTTTAAAAGATTTTTCGCACTCAAGAGACCAACACCAACTAACATTCTTCTTTGTGAGGTTCGACAAAGGAGCCACTATTGTAGAAAACTGCGGTACAAACCTTCGATACCAAGATGCTGTGCCTATAAATCTACGAATTTCCCTAACGTTTTTCGGAGAAGGTACACTCAAAATCGACTCTACTTTCGCTGGGTCAGGACGTAAACCGTACTTATCAACAACATATCCCAAGTACTTAAGCTCAGGACGGCAAAATTGACACTTGTCAAAACTAACTATCAGCCCAGCAGAATGCAAGCGATCAAAAACCTTCTGCAACGTTTCTAGGTGAGATTCGAAATCATTCGACACTACCACAATGTCATCCAAATAAACCAAAACCGAAGGCTGCAAATCAGCTCCAAGCACGGTATCAATAAGACGCTGCCAAGTCGCAGGCGCATTTGACAACCCAAAAGGCATAACACGAAACCTATACAAGCCATTAGGGACAGTGAAAGCGGTATAGTCTTTGGAAGACTCAGCAATAGGAACTTGCCAATATGCACTCTTAATATCTAATGAACTTAGATATTTGGCATCCCTCAACTGATCTAATATGCAGGAAATCAGCGGCAGAGGATAGGCATCCTTTTTAGTAACAGCGTTAAGGCGCCGGTAATCTACACAAAAACGCAAAGTTTGATCCTTTTTCTGCACTAAACATATTGGGGAAGACCAAGGACTTTTACACGGTTCGATGATATTTAACTCTAGCATTTTCTTAATTTCATCATCAATCAGTTTTTGTCTGGCAGGCGAAACAGGATAGTATCTCTGTTTGATAGGTTTGGTATCTGGGAGTAACTCGATCTCATGAGAAACGAGATGCGTACGACCAAGGGAAGTACCCATCAGTTTCCGGTTTTCGTCTACCAAACTATCCAGAGCTAGTTTCTGTGATACACTTAAAGAAGTTTCGTCAAGGACACTGTTAACCTCAACGAGTGGTTCCTGCTCAGAAAAATGCCAAACATCTTGTCGTAAATCTGGTATAATATTCATCGCCACCCAAAAATCTATCCCTAGAATTAACTTATGCGGTATTTCTGGAACTACTAGGACATCTATTACATGAACTTTGTCACCCAAGCAGAAAGGAACAGATACATAACCTATAACGGAACAGACTTGCCCGTTAGCCACTCTGCACTCATTGACAGAAGGCTTCAAACTTAAACCAATCTGCTGGAAGACCTCAAAACCAGATGATCCTACCATTGTCCTGGTAGCACCTGAATCCAACAAACCCATCATAGGAAAACCTAACACTGAAAGTTGTAAGTAAGGACGCTGATCACCAACCACATGAGAAATGACGTAATCGAGAAAAATTTGTTGTTTTAAGTCAACAACATTGCTGGTCGACTCACATACACCGGGAGAAACTGTTCGACCAATTAGTGTCTCCCTGGACAGTTTTCCGAACGCGAACACTTAGGACAGGACCTAATAGTGACCTCTGCTTTACCACATTTATAGCAGAACTTCTTCCTTGGAGCCTGACACTCCCGATGCCCATGACCAACTTGACCACGATTAAAACATTTGCTTCCAGAGTGTTGGACTTCATCCACGACGAGACTAGAACAAGAGGTCGAACGAGAAGTAGTAGAACTAGTGGAAGCATAAGCCAACTCTGGTATAAGAGATTTACTCTTAGGTGGAGGAGGAACATACGACTTAGCCAATTGTCGTTTAGAGTCGAGCATTCGACAACATTGCAGGAGTTGCGTGACGGAAGTTATATTTTCAAAAGCAAGAAAAGGATGATAGTATGGATCTATGCGCTCCAAAATGATTTCGAGCTGGGTTCCCATAGGTATTGGAGTGTGCATCTTCTTGAACAACCCAATCATACTAGCGATGTACAATCCTATACTTTCCTGACTACCTTGAGTACGTCGCTTAATCTCCTCAAACAAGTCGCGGTCAAAAGACTCTGGCATAAACTGTTCCCTCATTGCCTCCACTAAGGATGGCCAATCGGTGGCCCAGTCTTTCACCAGATTATACCAATTGTAGGCATCTCCCTCAAATAAATCTACTGCATCTTTAAACAATCGTGCCCGTGAAATACCACGAGACCTCCGTTTCTCCTCAACACGCTCTAAAAAAGTTGCAAAAGACATGTCGCCCTTTCGGCCACTAAATTTCAATCCCCAGTCTCTAACCGGTACGGGTTTAGGTTTCGCAGCCTCCTCCTCATCTGAACTAAAATCAGCAGCTATTGCAGAGCTATGCGCATCAGGCTGAACCTGAGCCATGGCATTATGCAATACCGACATATCGAGGATGGCTGACTCTTTAAGCTTACGATCCCCGCGGGCCTTATCCTTAAGTTTATCAAAAGCTAACAATAATTTAAGCCGAGTACTGGACTTCACACCTCTTTGCTCGTCATTAGTTGGCATGGATCGGTTAACACGTCCCAACGCATGAGCTATCTTGGAAACAATCCCCTTGTATTTACTATCTTGCTCACTACCTACAAATTCATCGATATGTTTTTGAATAGCAGCTAGGGATGCCGTTAGAGCTTCAGAATCGACAGTAAATTGGTACGGGTATGGAGGACTTTTAATAGCCAAAGTAGTCTTCTCTAAATGTATGGCTTCTCTTAAAACAGTGCGCAACTCTGCCACAGTAAGATCACTACCATCTCCTAAGCCACGTACTTGTAATTCATAAACAAGCTCATCCCTAACTAACCTATTGATATCTAACTTAATTTGTGAACTGGCCATATTGAATTTTCAATCAAACACACAAAAAAAAACGACAAAATCAGGTAAATTAACAAAACGACGCTGGGCGTCGATACGCAAAAACAGTTTACAAACACTAATAAGTACTTAATAATATATAAAAACGACAAAATTTAGAAAATTAGCAAAATGGCGCTGGGCGTCGGTACGTATATAGACACAAAAAAAAAAATAACCAACACTAACAAGTACTTAGTAATGAGTAAAAACGATAAAATCAGGTAAATTAACAAAACGACGCTGGGCGTCGGTACGTAAAAAAAAGTTTACAAACACTAATAAGTACTTAATAATGTATAAAAACCACAAAATCTAGGAAATTAGCAAAACGACCCTGGGCGTCGGTGCCTGTATGGACGCAGAAAAAGTTTACTAACACTAGTAAGTACCTAGTAATGTGTAAAAATGACAATATCGGGTAAAACAGCAAAACGACGCTGGGCGTCGGTGCGTACCAACATCAAAAAACTGTTGGCTGCACTTAGGAATCTTTCCAATGGTTTATACGCAACAACTATTGTTTACTAATCCGCTCATGAAATAGTAAGACAAAAAAAAAAAACGAAGTCACCCCCTACCAAAAACAAGCGAAGCGATTACGCTGAGGCAAAGTAACCCCCTTTTGATGTGTGTCACGTACGATACTATGTGTCTGGCTATTATTTCATATGCAAACCACCAACAAATGGAACACTCAATTTATCACCAAAAAAAAACTTAATTAGGGGCGATACTACTATCCCCTTGAGATAACTTCACTATTTAAGTTGGGCGCCACTGCTACGAGTTACACGTACATGAACAAATAGATACGTTGGATCTTAATGATTATCAGATATTACGTAACGAAATCACTTGGGCTACTGTAGCGTAGCAGATACCGTAGGCACTGACTTACCCGGAAAGTGATGTACGTGCCTACGATAAAATTTCTCTAGCTCAGACTATCTCAGGGCGTTAAGCCCAAGCTTACACAAACTATGATAAATTATTAGTTTACTTACTTAACAAATCACTGAGTTTTTCCATATGTAGTGGTTGCAGACGAAATAATGACACTTTCTTTAAAAATAAAATGCACTATATTAAGCAATTTACAAAATTGGTTCTCTAGAATATAACCTGGCGATGTTCACAGTTGTGGCCTATATTTCACGATTAATAAGTTATACATTCATAAAATGCCTCGTGTAGCTACACATCGGTTTACAATATGTGCATAAAATTGTCATAGATACTGCCACAAAGGTTTAATTTAAAGAACCTCCTTAAATATATGTAAATATATGCATAAAATATTTAAATATGTACAGGTTAAAATGCCAAAAGTATGAATTGAAAATCCAGCCGAACCACTGAAGGTGGTCCCCGGTAAGTAAAAATAATAAACACACAACACTTATTCAGGGTGGTACGATACCGAGTCCGGACGTGGAAGAACTGTAGCCCTACGTAGATGTCTTCGGGACACAAGAAATGGACCCAAGGATGGGGTTGATGGTAGCCTCACCAGCCCTGGAACCTTCCACTGTTTGTGGATGCCCCGTTAGTGGAACTCTCACTGAAGTGTGTAGAAGCCCCGTCCGTAGAACCCTAAAGATATCACGATTTAATTCACAGTCAGAAATGCACGTGAAGCGTGCTTAATGTGAGAAATTCTGACATAACCTACAAATGAAACATAATTTACCTCACTGATGAGGGAACAATCCACCAAAACTCCTGGAAGCCACAGTCGGATAAATGGGGTCGAGTCCGCCTTTCAGGTTGACACGGTATTTCCAAAGGAAAGCCTGCAAATTTGCGAAACACGTGGGTAGAGAACGGGCAAGATGGCGTGAAGAGGTTAGCTTACCTTGTGTAATTTAATATCCTGCTTCCGCAGATAAAATTTACTCACAAACACAAAATATTCTGCTAAACGGAACAACAACAGATTGAGGAAATTTTCTTGAGTTGATTATTCTAAAATTCACCCGGATGCCTTGGATAAAATCAAGGTTCACAGAATAACAACTAACCAACAAGCCAAGCCAAGCCAACCAAAAAATGGCTGCTTCCGTTTTCCCTGTTGATCACGTGTCACAAATGTGTCGCCCTCCCATGGAGAATAGCGAAATGTGTTACGGACGTGTAGCAGTTGTTATAATGCGGCCCACAAAATGTATGGTGGGTCGCATACGCCAGAAGTCCGCAACAACTCCCCCTTTACTCGCAGGAAAAAAAAATCGAAGATTTTTTTTTCTTACTAGCTTCTCACCAGAGGATGGATAATTGGTGGGGAGACTTAATATGCACAGGGATGGCTAACCCGCCTCCCAAGTTACCATCAGGCATAACAATGAAAATAATGAGACTTAAATGCACGAGGATGACTAACTCGTCTCCCAAGTTATCATCAGGCATAACAACAAAAATAATGTCAAAAATAAGGAGACTTAAATGCACGGGGATGGCTAACTCGTCTCCCAAGTTACCATCAGGCATAGCAACACAAATGAAAAAAAAATACATAGAGACAAAAAAAAAGAGAAGGGAAAAAAAGAACAAAAACGCATAAGGACTTAACAGCTAGGAAGTAGCTCGCCCCAAGGCTACTCCACCAGCAAAACAATGAAGTACGGGAGTGTTCCCCGTCACACCACGACGACCACCCTTGCTAGACAACGAGGTTAGTCTGAAGCCCAGTAGTGCCTACCCGGGTAATGGTAACCAGGCCTAGACCAGGCTACCTCCAAGCAGCACCTCCCAAGCTCGAGCCCCTCCAGACGGATACCTTTAAAGGCAGCTGCCAGCAATGTGAGCGCCCCCAACGAGACGGAGTCCCTCAAGACGCAAGCGCCACACAAGACCATTTTTGGGACTTTTACCCCTCGCAGGTATAACCACGGTGATGGTATTCGTGCATCCCCCATCACAGAGATCCAACCAAAGACACTTCCTCCCGTGAGGCGGAAAGAGGTGAAAACTTACTCAGTGGGTTTCAGCCACCTGAGCAAGACCAATGAACCAGAAAAGCAAATGTTACTACCAAATTAACGATAGAAGTGACCTAAAACATGTTACTAAGACCAACATAAAAAAACGAATTCGTCATTGCCTATTCGGATGCCTAAGTACGTCAACGGAACTACAGACCACAACTAGTTGTCATCGGGAGGGTGTGCTTTCAGATCTTTTATGTGCCACACCGAACGTTTACCGTCAGAACCTTCGAGCTCATAAGTCCATGGTGAGAGAATTTTTCTAATCGTGAAAGGACCCACAAATTTAGGCGCTAACTTTGCCGTGAAGTATTTAGAGGCATCAGACTGGGCGTGAGAACGTCTCCAGACCTTTTGCTTCAAAACAAACTTATCTGGTCGGCGTCTTAGATTATAATGTTTCTTACTGGATTTATGGGCCTTTAATATTCTACTCTGAACATCCTTATAAATCTTAGCGAAGGCAAGTTTACGGTTTTCAGGATTTACAACTGGATACTCAGACTCAGAAGGTACGTACTTATCACTGTTGCCATCTAACGAAATTTCACGACCAAAATTGACAAAACTAGGCGTTAGGCCTGTAACCTCATGTTTGGACGATCTAATGGCAAAACCTATTTTCGGCAAAAATTGATCCCAAGCCCTGTGATTATCCTTTACATATGCAGATAACATAGTCTTAACAACACGATTTACCCTTTCAGTCAGGTTGCATTGAGGGTGGTAATTTGCGGTGTACGCTATTTCGATATTGTAAGTTTTTGCAAGATTTTGGAAACGGTTACTCTGAAACTGACGACCATTGTCTACCACTATAGTCTTCGGAGCGCCAAATAAGAGAATTACATTATCCTCGATGACCTGCGATATGCTATTAGCGGTAGCTGACCTCAACGGAAACACCATGGCAAACTTACTAAAATTGTCACACACGACAAGAATAAACTGATAACCTTTAGCCGTCCTGGGTAATGGACCCATCAGATCGGCACTAACTAATTGCCAAGGTTTTCCAACGGTAGGTGTCTTACTCAACAAATTTCCCCTAAGTGACTTCTGTTCGGGTTTAGTACTTATGCAAATCTCACATTGCCTAACAAACTTAGCCACATCGGCCTTTAATTTCGGCCAATAATACCTATTTCCCACTCGAGCCACAGTCTTATGGACCCCTGCGTGTCCACAACTCGCTTCACAATGCAACGACCTAATTATTTCTAGGCGTTTCTCTTTGTGTAAAATCAGTCTCCAAGTGTCGGCAGGATCTGCTAACTCGGGATAACGCAAACGTACATACTTGTACAACTGGCCATTCTGTATACGCCATAAGGGATAACGCATAGGAGACCTTTCGACTCGCTCCAACATTCTCAAATACCATTTATCGGTGGGAGAATCGGCATGGTCCGTGACCGAGAATACCTCAACGGATTCCACCGTTACTGGTACTGAACGAGACAGAAAATCAGGGACGGTATGTTCAGAGCCCTTGCGATGAATCAGTTCAAAATCATAAGGTTGCAAACGAAGTGCCCATCTGGCCAATCGACCTTGGGGATCTTTTAGCTGCTGCAACCATAGCAAAGAATGACAATCCGTTATGATTTTGAAGTGGAAACCTTCCAGATAGTGACGTAGCTTCTCCACTGCCCAAATTACGGCGATGCACTCTCTTTCGACTGAGCTATATTTGCGCTCCTGGCTAGTCAAAGAACGGGACAAATAGCAAATTACTTTTTCGCCATCTTCAAATTGCTGCGTGAGCACGGCACCGACACCGAATGCCGACGAATCTGTCTGCACATAAAAGGTACGCTCAAAATCAGGGCAGGTCAAAATAGGTGCAGTAACCAAACACTCCTTAAGAAGTTTAAAAGATTTTTCGCACTCAAGAGACCAACACCAACTAACATTCTTCTTTGTGAGGTTCGACAAAGGAGCCACTATTGTAGAAAACTGCGGTACAAACCTTCGATACCAAGATGCTGTGCCTATAAATCTACGAATTTCCCTAACGTTTTTCGGAGAAGGTACACTCAAAATCGACTCTACTTTCGCTGGGTCAGGACGTAAACCGTACTTATCAACAACATATCCCAAGTACTTAAGCTCAGGACGGCAAAATTGACACTTGTCAAAACTAACTATCAGCCCAGCAGAATGCAAGCGATCAAAAACCTTCTGCAACGTTTCTAGGTGAGATTCGAAATCATTCGACACTACCACAATGTCATCCAAATAAACCAAAACCGAAGGCTGCAAATCAGCTCCAAGCACGGTATCAATAAGACGCTGCCAAGTCGCAGGCGCATTTGACAACCCAAAAGGCATAACACGAAACCTATACAAGCCATTAGGGACAGTGAAAGCGGTATAGTCTTTGGAAGACTCAGCAATAGGAACTTGCCAATATGCACTCTTAATATCTAATGAACTTAGATATTTGGCATCCCTCAACTGATCTAATATGCAGGAAATCAGCGGCAGAGGATAGGCATCCTTTTTAGTAACAGCGTTAAGGCGCCGGTAATCTACACAAAAACGCAAAGTTTGATCCTTTTTCTGCACTAAACATATTGGGGAAGACCAAGGACTTTTACACGGTTCGATGATATTTAACTCTAGCATTTTCTTAATTTCATCATCAATCAGTTTTTGTCTGGCAGGCGAAACAGGATAGTATCTCTGTTTGATAGGTTTGGTATCTGGGAGTAACTCGATCTCATGAGAAACGAGATGCGTACGACCAAGGGAAGTACCCATCAGTTTCCGGTTTTCGTCTACCAAACTATCCAGAGCTAGTTTCTGTGATACACTTAAAGAAGTTTCGTCAAGGACACTGTTAACCTCAACGAGTGGTTCCTGCTCAGAAAAATGCCAAACATCTTGTCGTAAATCTGGTATAATATTCATCGCCACCCAAAAATCTATCCCTAGAATTAACTTATGCGGTATTTCTGGAACTACTAGGACATCTATTACATGAACTTTGTCACCCAAGCAGAAAGGAACAGATACATAACCTATAACGGAACAGACTTGCCCGTTAGCCACTCTGCACTCATTGACAGAAGGCTTCAAACTTAAACCAATCTGCTGGAAGACCTCAAAACCAGATGATCCTACCATTGTCCTGGTAGCACCTGAATCCAACAAACCCATCATAGGAAAACCTAACACTGAAAGTTGTAAGTAAGGACGCTGATCACCAACCACATGAGAAATGACGTAATCGAGAAAAATTTGTTGTTTTAAGTCAACAACATTGCTGGTCGACTCACATACACCGGGAGAAACTGTTCGACCAATTAGTGTCTCCCTGGACAGTTTTCCGAACGCGAACACTTAGGACAGGACCTAATAGTGACCTCTGCTTTACCACATTTATAGCAGAACTTCTTCCTTGGAGCCTGACACTCCCGATGCCCATGACCAACTTGACCACGATTAAAACATTTGCTTCCAGAGTGTTGGACTTCATCCACGACGAGACTAGAACAAGAGGTCGAACGAGAAGTAGTAGAACTAGTGGAAGCATAAGCCAACTCTGGTATAAGAGATTTACTCTTAGGTGGAGGAGGAACATACGACTTAGCCAATTGTCGTTTAGAGTCGAGCATTCGACAACATTGCAGGAGTTGCGTGACGGAAGTTATATTTTCAAAAGCAAGAAAAGGATGATAGTATGGATCTATGCGCTCCAAAATGATTTCGAGCTGGGTTCCCATAGGTATTGGAGTGTGCATCTTCTTGAACAACCCAATCATACTAGCGATGTACAATCCTATACTTTCCTGACTACCTTGAGTACGTCGCTTAATCTCCTCAAACAAGTCGCGGTCAAAAGACTCTGGCATAAACTGTTCCCTCATTGCCTCCACTAAGGATGGCCAATCGGTGGCCCAGTCTTTCACCAGATTATACCAATTGTAGGCATCTCCCTCAAATAAATCTACTGCATCTTTAAACAATCGTGCCCGTGAAATACCACGAGACCTCCGTTTCTCCTCAACACGCTCTAAAAAAGTTGCAAAAGACATGTCGCCCTTTCGGCCACTAAATTTCAATCCCCAGTCTCTAACCGGTACGGGTTTAGGTTTCGCAGCCTCCTCCTCATCTGAACTAAAATCAGCAGCTATTGCAGAGCTATGCGCATCAGGCTGAACCTGAGCCATGGCATTATGCAATACCGACATATCGAGGATGGCTGACTCTTTAAGCTTACGATCCCCGCGGGCCTTATCCTTAAGTTTATCAAAAGCTAACAATAATTTAAGCCGAGTACTGGACTTCACACCTCTTTGCTCGTCATTAGTTGGCATGGATCGGTTAACACGTCCCAACGCATGAGCTATCTTGGAAACAATCCCCTTGTATTTACTATCTTGCTCACTACCTACAAATTCATCGATATGTTTTTGAATAGCAGCTAGGGATGCCGTTAGAGCTTCAGAATCGACAGTAAATTGGTACGGGTATGGAGGACTTTTAATAGCCAAAGTAGTCTTCTCTAAATGTATGGCTTCTCTTAAAACAGTGCGCAACTCTGCCACAGTAAGATCACTACCATCTCCTAAGCCACGTACTTGTAATTCATAAACAAGCTCATCCCTAACTAACCTATTGATATCTAACTTAATTTGTGAACTGGCCATATTGAATTTTCAATCAAACACACAAAAAAAAACGACAAAATCAGGTAAATTAACAAAACGACGCTGGGCGTCGATACGCAAAAACAGTTTACAAACACTAATAAGTACTTAATAATATATAAAAACGACAAAATTTAGAAAATTAGCAAAATGGCGCTGGGCGTCGGTACGTATATAGACACAAAAAAAAAAATAACCAACACTAACAAGTACTTAGTAATGAGTAAAAACGATAAAATCAGGTAAATTAACAAAACGACGCTGGGCGTCGGTACGTAAAAAAAAGTTTACAAACACTAATAAGTACTTAATAATGTATAAAAACCACAAAATCTAGGAAATTAGCAAAACGACCCTGGGCGTCGGTGCCTGTATGGACGCAGAAAAAGTTTACTAACACTAGTAAGTACCTAGTAATGTGTAAAAATGACAATATCGGGTAAAACAGCAAAACGACGCTGGGCGTCGGTGCGTACCAACATCAAAAAACTGTTGGCTGCACTTAGGAATCTTTCCAATGGTTTATACGCAACAACTATTGTTTACTAATCCGCTCATGAAATAGTAAGACAAAAAAAAAAAACGAAGTCACCCCCTACCAAAAACAAGCGAAGCGATTACGCTGAGGCAAAGTAACCCCCTTTTGATGTGTGTCACGTACGATACTATGTGTCTGGCTATTATTTCATATGCAAACCACCAACAAATGGAACACTCAATTTATCACCAAAAAAAAACTTAATTAGGGGCGATACTACTATCCCCTTGAGATAACTTCACTATTTAAGTTGGGCGCCACTGCTACGAGTTACACGTACATGAACAAATAGATACGTTGGATCTTAATGATTATCAGATATTACGTAACGAAATCACTTGGGCTACTGTAGCGTAGCAGATACCGTAGGCACTGACTTACCCGGAAAGTGATGTACGTGCCTACGATAAAATTTCTCTAGCTCAGACTATCTCAGGGCGTTAAGCCCAAGCTTACACAAACTATGATAAATTATTAGTTTACTTACTTAACAAATCACTGAGTTTTTCCATATGTAGTGGTTGCAGACGAAATAATGACACTTTCTTTAAAAATAAAATGCACTATATTAAGCAATTTACAAAATTGGTTCTCTAGAATATAACCTGGCGATGTTCACAGTTGTGGCCTATATTTCACGATTAATAAGTTATACATTCATAAAATGCCTCGTGTAGCTACACATCGGTTTACAATATGTGCATAAAATTGTCATAGATACTGCCACAAAGGTTTAATTTAAAGAACCTCCTTAAATATATGTAAATATATGCATAAAATATTTAAATATGTACAGGTTAAAATGCCAAAAGTATGAATTGAAAATCCAGCCGAACCACTGAAGGTGGTCCCCGGTAAGTAAAAATAATAAACACACAACACTTATTCAGGGTGGTACGATACCGAGTCCGGACGTGGAAGAACTGTAGCCCTACGTAGATGTCTTCGGGACACAAGAAATGGACCCAAGGATGGGGTTGATGGTAGCCTCACCAGCCCTGGAACCTTCCACTGTTTGTGGATGCCCCGTTAGTGGAACTCTCACTGAAGTGTGTAGAAGCCCCGTCCGTAGAACCCTAAAGATATCACGATTTAATTCACAGTCAGAAATGCACGTGAAGCGTGCTTAATGTGAGAAATTCTGACATAACCTACAAATGAAACATAATTTACCTCACTGATGAGGAAACAATCCACCAAAACTCCTGGAAGCCACAGTCGGATAAATGGGGTCGAGTCCGCCTTTCAGGTTGACACGGTATTTCCAAAGGAAAGCCTGCAAATTTGCGAAACACGTGGGTAGAGAACGGGCAAGATGGCGTGAAGAGGTTAGCTTACCTTGTGTAATTTAATATCCTGCTTCCGCAGATAAAATTTACTCACAAACACAAAATATTCCGCTAAACGGAACAACAACAGATTGAGGAAATTTTCTTGAGTTGATTATTCTAAAATCCACCCGGATGCCTTGGATAAAATCAAGGTTCACAGAATAACAACTAACCAACAAGCCAAGCCAAGCCAACCAAAAAATGGCTGCTTCCGTTTTCCCTGTTGATCACGTGTCACAAATGTGTCGCCCTCCCATGGAGAATAGCGAAATGTGTTACGGACGTGTAGCAGTTGTTATAATGCGGCCCACAAAACGCTAAAGCGTATGGTGGGTCGCATACGCCAGAAGTCCGCAACAAGTGCAATTAGTAAAGCTGTTTTTGGCATGGATTTCCTAAGACGGTGATTTATTATATCATTATAGTATATTATATTTCATTACATTTTTAAGTAGCTTATATTGTCATATCTATCATATTTTATATATTTTTTATTTATAATGTCATGTGCATTTATATCTATGTTAGTTCCTTAGTAATTTATTGTATATTTGTCTTTTTACTCCCCACTTTTACCTTTTTTACTTAGATTTATTATATATTTGTGTAGATACTATATTTTCTGTAATTGGGCTTTGCCTGTTAGATTTTGTAATTAAATAAATAAATAAGCATTGGCGATCTGGACCCGATAGAAAGTCCCATCAATAACTATGTTGTCGCTTAGGTGAAACTATAAGTAATTGATATGTATAACTTTCCTGGACCAAAATAAAGCAGTTATAGAGTTACGGAGGAGTCCACTTTTTCAAAAAAGGTTTTCTTGATAACAATTTAACGTAAGCAGATGATTCCAAAGCTATGTGAAAGTGAATACCTCCAAGATCTGTAATATTAAATGAAATGAAGCAAACAAAAATTGAATTTTGTCATTATTATTAATTACGAAGACTGGTATGATAAAAATATGCTTAATAATTTATAAGATGTTCACTTTCATGTAATTTTGGAATTATCTCTTTACATTAAGTAGTTATAAAAAAATTTTTGAGAAATTGACAATGACAATTTTTGACAATTATCTTCTGTATCTCCATAACAACCTTGTTTTGGTTCAAGAAAGTTATACATACGAATTACTTATAGTCTCACTTAAACAAAAACACGGTTATTGATGGAGCTTTCTATCGGGGGCAGATTCGCCTGCTTATCTAGTTATTAGACTTCGTTTAAACCACAAATGACATTGAAATGTCTGTACGCACCAATTGTGAGATTTTATAAAAGGGCAGTCGTCGGATCAACTATACTTGCCTTAAGTAAGGGCAGGTCTTTCCATATGGTATACATCAAACAGAAACACATTGTAACCTCCACACAATAGATTTGTTAACTTATTACCTATTTTCAAGTGACCATGTATATTTTTTTCTGTCAGCGTACTCCGGTAAAATATAGAATGCAAAAGATTTCCCCTATCTCTTCCATGACCCTTAAAGTATTTTAATACAGCGGCACGAGATATGTTAGATTCACAAAAAAAAATCCAGAGAGGAAAAGTTTCAAAATACAGAATAATGTTATCTGAATTTTAAAATAATCGTCACAGAAAAAAAGTACTACAGAAAGTTGTTCGGTAATAAAAAAAACTACAAATTATTGCTTTAGTTTATACAATTTTCTAACAGGGTAGGTAAAATTCTTGGGCTGAAAAAGTGAGTTTTATGAATCAGTAAAACATTCCATTTTTGGTTCCGACGACAATGTGCTGTGACAAAATACAAATTTAGGCATAGAGCGATTACAGATAACACCACTTTACACACAGTACAGTAGGGTATTTTCTCGAATAGCTGTTTGGACCCGCTTATTTCGAATCTGATTTAAAAAAAAACAAGGACGGACTCAAATCGTAGATTAAAATATTCAAAAATTAACTGTAAAATTTGAAAATAAATATATAGATGTTCTGCATTCATCAGTTTCAAATCTTTAATTATAATTTTCACAACAACAATGAAGACTTCAATATGGTAGACTAAGAATTGTTTTTTTAAATTGTTACTACATACATAATATTGCCGCCAATTTGTTTGTGAAAATTATTATTTTATTATTGGATTAATACGCCACGATATGTTATAAAGGTTTTGCGAGCACGGATCAACAGTTTTGGGTAAAGGTACAACTATACCCTCTTTCCACATTTTCAGAAAATATCCACGTTCAACATTGCAATTAAGATAATATATAACATCTTTATCTATAAATGGTCTACAATATTTTAGCATATAGATGATGCTTTCCAAGAGGAAGAGAAAATGCTCGTCTCCATATTTGTTAATTATATGCTTTACCAGTGTTAAAATATTGAGCTGAATGTTTTTATCGATATAGCCAGTATTTTATCTAGTCCAAGTGAAGAGTTATTTTTTAAAAACGCAATGGCATTTATAATTTTGCTGTCGTTAACAGGATAGATAAAAAGACATTGCATTAGGGGTTCTTTTTTGGTGATACATATATGCTACTTTTTTAGTATGAGGCAAGATTTTCTCCCACGACAATAAAGCTATTAAAAATATTTGCTTTTTCTTTGTCGTTTTCCGTTATTAATTCGTCATTACTATAAAAAAGGTTTATATCTTTGTTCGTATTTTTATTATAATTTTCTTATTGATTAATGCTTATCAGCTTCATTTACTTTGATTTTGTAGTAAAATTTTTTTGCATTATTAATTCTTTTTCCTAAAAAACTTCTGCATGCTTATAGCCTGCAATTTTGTTTCCACAAAATGATTCACCAAGACCTTTTTTAAGCGATCTCGTTTTATAATAGAATTATAATACCTATTTCACAAAAATACATTAGATAGAATTCATTTTAAAATAACTATCTTGCAATCTTTTTAGCAATGTCATATCGGGGCGAGCGTGGGTGCGTCTTTACTATGTACATACTTCGATATGCGATGTAAAGCAACGTTAGGCGTGGTTAGTAGTTGGATTGGTGACCGTTCCAACTGTTGTAGTATATTCCCCTTACCGCCAAAATGGCCGCTCAAAAAATTACTAAAATTTGCTAAATAAATCATTTGCCCAGGCCCACCTGGCAAATACCATAAAAAAAGTCCTTAAGACACCCTGCACATCAAAAAACTACATTTCATGATTCAAAAATCTAATAAAATTAGGGCACCATCTATAATTCTCAATAATCAATATTATATCATCAACCTAGCTAAAACACCTCATTCAACCAATTTATCAACAAAATTTTACAAAAGAGTCACTTCAAAAATACAGCCCCCTCAACATCTTTAAACATCAACCATTTACTCTCCCAATCTCTATTTATCCAAATTTAATTTCATTCGTCACACTTTTTACAAGCCCCCGTATATTAATTTTAACATCAAACTCAATTTCCCCACATTATCGTAAAACCCCCCTTTATCCTCTTCACGAACCGCCCATAAAACAAACTTTCTAATTACAGACCAGTTTACATGTTCCCGTGAGTTGCTGGTCACTCGTTCCTATCTTCGTATTATCATTCTACATTCAAACTTTCCCTTCATTCAAAACCATAAGTCCAATTTACTATTTCCCTTTTCATGCTGGCAACCCGTCGCCAACTTCACTCCGTTACCCTACATAAATTATTATGACCGCACCCAGCTTCAAGCGTAACGCTTAAAATGTAACTATCAAAATTTGTTAAACCCGAACTCTCAACGCTACCTTACGGGGCAATTTCCAGACCGCGGTCATATTCACAGTTATTGTAAATTATTCCCAAATTAAAATAGATTTTCATAATATTTTTACATTGTTATATTACATTTTTCACGGCCCATTCAATCATCAAACTTTTATTCCCAAATTCCAAAATTTCAAAAAGTATTGCACAATGTTACGCAATATTTCGCAATCCTCGCTCAAATGAATGGCCGGTTCCGTTTTATTTCCCATCCAGCTTTCATCCAGCTCTCGGCTACGTCGTGCCCCGTGTTCTGCATAAAAGGAGAAGCGTGCCGAGGCTCCGACAAGTTGTGTTTCCGGTATCTACAATTAAGTTCTTACTTCCCGCGTTGCCCTTTGGTCGCCACAGAGCCTAAACCCAAAGTAGTGTTTTCCGGCTAAGTAACGAAACCCAAAGTGTACCCGTGCCTCTTCCTAGGACTCCCCTAGTAAAAAATCGGTGTTTTAGTGTTAGTGAATAAAAGCCAAGTGCTAATTTTTTGTTTAACGCCTACGCGGCCCTAGTGTTAAGTGAATAAAAATCCGTCTTCGCGACATTAGTTTATAGTGAATTAAATAAAAAGATCTGATTAAAAATATAACAACCCACGCAACGATTAAAGGCAAAATTCTACGTGTCGACAAGTTACCGAAAAGAAAATTTGTTAATTTTATAAAACCAAATCAAACGACTCTGTTTTTCTCTAAATAAAATATTGTAAATTCGTTTTAAACAAAGTGTGTTCATTCAACCCACGAATATACAGGGTGCTCAAATAGGCCCTACTTCAGAATCCCAGAAAGGGAATTTTCGCTAAGAAAGCTTATACAGGGTGAAGCATTGGACCCTCACCAAGAAATAAAAAAGCAAATATTACGCTCTGCTCTCATACAGGGTGTACCTATCGGCCGAAACCTTCCGTTTAAGGACATACCACCCCAACCTACTTTCAAACAAATTAAGTGCATGAGTGGATTCTAGTAGTCTCAGACCAAGCTAGCCAGCCCAATTCTTTTATCTTCCTAACCTTGAGGGTCAACCAGTGACGTATCCGTGTTCACGACGCCCGTCGTGGACCCCAAATATTAAATCTAGAGTCTCATTCGTGTTCATGGCGCCCAACTAAAGGGGCTTAAACCGTTGGAAAACCGATAGAGCAAAACCATTCAAAAAAGAAAAAGTTGCCATAAACACTTACCTTGTTCGTGTTCATAGAGCCAAACTAAAGAGGCTTAAACCATTGGAGAGAAGCCGAGACAGTGTTAAAGGTAAATAGCACTAAATTCCTAAATTATCCCGACTAGAGGGACCAAAAAATCAAAAGGAGTGTCAATCGCACCCAGAGAAAAATTATCAAGACTGGAAGCATCCAGAACGATCCAGAACCCAAATTTTCAAATCAGCTTAGAATCATCCAGAACGATCAAGTAAGTCAAAATTTTAATTTTTTCATCGATAAAGAGAGTTCGCTAACTAGACGTAGCGTTATAATCGCCCTAGCAATCTCGGATCGAGTAGGGAGCGCAAAGGCGAGCGTAATTCTACGCATAGCAGAGATATTTTAATACAAAAACGGACCCCATACGTGAAGAATCGTTCGAAAGCCAACAGGAGCTTTTCAGCAGCATCCAAAGGGAATTCCCCCCAAAAAATCCAATCATGGAACCATCCCAATTCAGCCCCAGATACCGACAGGAGAGTGTCATACCGCCTCCAGCCGCCCTCCAATTAGACCTTGATGCCATCATCAATAAAATTTCAAATGGTATCAAAGATGCTTTATTAAACGTATTGCAGCAGCAACAACCCCCAACACCACCTTCGCCGCCCCCGGTTAGAAGACAACCATATCAGGAGCCGGCTCATATACCGGATATAACAAACTCACCCAGACATCTATTCAGCGGAGAAATACACGAAAGCGTAAATGCTTTCATTGAAAATATGGAACGACACTTTATTCGAAAAGGCGTAACAAACGAATTAGATAAAGTTATATTAATTAAATCCCAACTAAGAGGTCAAGCACAAACCTGGTTTGAACCTTTCGAGCCATATATTTACGATTATGAAACCTTCAAGACCCGACTTCGTCAAACATATGACACTACGGCGAAAAGAGCCGCCGCCGAAAGAATTTTACACACCGAATTACAAAAGAGAGGTGAATCAGTAGCCCTATTCATTTCAAGAAAGGTAGAACTATTTAACCGAATAGACGTACTACGAACGCCTCTTGAAAAGGCAAGAATAATTTATAGCAAACTTTTACCAGAGATACAAGGCCGAATACGCCATAAGGACTTCGAAAATGTCGACCAATTAATAGAAATTGCGATGGAAATCGAAGATATGCTGAAGGATACTCTTGAACAATCACCGATCATCGAAACCACAAATAACATACAGCCCAGTAATCAACCAAAAAGACCGTGTCAATTCTGCAATGAATGGCATTGGCAAAAGGATTGTCCAGTTAACCCTTACATTAAAAATAGAAATTTAAACAAAGTTCAGGATCAACGCATCCGTTTAGTACCAAAAAGGGTAATTTCTAAGGATAAAAATGAAGACAAATCACCCCAAGTAGTAACAGAATGCGGATTATTAACGTTACGAGACATTAGAGAACCTGAAATTCGAGAACCATCAATAGAAATTATTCCAGAAAATAAATTCGTAAACATTACTAAACACCCTCTCGAGGTACCCAGCGAAAGCCTTACAAAAATACCTCGATTAGAAACAAAAAAGTCGATTCATTCTGAAGAAAAATTACCCACAAAAATCAAAGGGGTTTCAACCCAAGCATTAATCTATAAAAATGCTTCACTAGAAGAATCCGCCTTTACTAAGGAAATTATCGACAAACCACCCCCAATTATGACGTTAAAAAAAATTGAGACAATTAATCCATCTGAACTAGATCCGATAAACCCCGAAATAATTACACCTTGTAATAAAGAGGATAAAACAACAACGTTCTTTCAGAATAAACCTGGAATCAACCTAACAAAAATCGATGCACCTGGATCCGACAATAGAAGTCAATTAGACCCACCAGAGGTATCTAAAATCCCTAAAAAACCCCCGGACACAATACCAATACTTTCTCGAACTGAATATATCCCTGAGACGGAAATTAGCCTAGAAACTAAACCCCCAGTAATTATACTCTCACGAAAAGTCAAAAATACCACCACGCAGATTTCCAACAATAAAGTCAACATCTCGACCAAGTTAAATACAATTAATCAACAGAATTATCAGAAATTGGTCAGCATACGAAAATATGTTGACCCGCGAAAACTAAACCAAACAAAGTTAATACCAGTTCCTAATTCTAATCATCAAATAATAAAACAGATCCAGCCCAGTGACAGGCCACCACCTCTGTCATATAATTCACCAATGGACGGACTGCTGAACCAACAACGACCGCGGATCCCGAACCCGGACAAGACAATTGATTTTAAGGTTTTATTTTTCTATATTACCTTGTTAAAATTCACTCACTACATATGTTTTACTTTTATATGTTCGTTACCTTATGTACCACTTTTCAATTTGTTTCTTTACTTTATACAGCATTTACAATTTTTTAAAATACGAATAATATGTACTATGATGAACCCATGCAGGGCATCTTAACCAATTGTAAATATCTGTCATTTATTAGTTTTAAGCTCAATTTCATAAGTTTATGTTTCAGCGAGCCAAGGGTTCTGTAACTGATGTATTATGTTCCAGCCGAGCCCAGGTTCCAATTTTATGTTTATTTTAAGTATTTTTAATATTGTACAACTTATCGACACTGAAAATTTCGCCTACAAAAAAGGGGGGAGTGTTGTAGTATATTCCCCTTACCGCCAAAATGGCCGCTCAAAAAATTACTAAAATTTGCTAAATAAATCATTTGCCCAGGCCCACCTGGCAAATACCATAAAAAAAGTCCTTAAGACACCCTGCACATCAAAAAACTACATTTCATGATTCAAAAATCTAATAAAATTAGGGCACCATCTATAATTCTCAATAATCAATATTATATCATCAACCTAGCTAAAACACCTCATTCAACCAATTTATCAACAAAATTTTACAAAAGAGTCACTTCAAAAATACAGCCCCCTCAACATCTTTAAACATCAACCATTTACTCTCCCAATCTCTATTTATCCAAATTTAATTTCATTCGTCACACTTTTTACAAGCCCCCGTATATTAATTTTAACATCAAACTCAATTTCCCCACATTATCGTAAAACCCCCCTTTATCCTCTTCACGAACCGCCCATAAAACAAACTTTCTAATTACAGACCAGTTTACATGTTCCCGTGAGTTGCTGGTCACTCGTTCCTATCTTCGTATTATCATTCTACATTCAAACTTTCCCTTCATTCAAAACCATAAGTCCAATTTACTATTTCCCTTTTCATGCTGGCAACCCGTCGCCAACTTCACTCCGTTACCCTACATAAATTATTATGACCGCACCCAGCTTCAAGCGTAACGCTTAAAATGTAACTATCAAAATTTGTTAAACCCGAACTCTCAACGCTACCTTACGGGGCAATTTCCAGACCGCGGTCATATTCACAGTTATTGTAAATTATTCCCAAATTAAAATAGATTTTCATAATATTTTTACATTGTTATATTACATTTTTCACGGCCCATTCAATCATCAAACTTTTATTCCCAAATTCCAAAATTTCAAAAAGTATTGCACAATGTTACGCAATATTTCGCAATCCTCGCTCAAATGAATGGCCGGTTCCATTTTATTTCCCATCCAGCTTTCATCCAGCTCTCGGCTACGTCGTGCCCCGTGTTCTGCATAAAAGGAGAAGCGTGCCGAGGCTCCGACAAGTTGTGTTTCCGGTATCTACAATTAAGTTCTTACTTCCCGCGTTGCCCTTTGGTCGCCACAGAGCCTAAACCCAAAGTAGTGTTTTCCGGCTAAGTAACGAAACCCAAAGTGTACCCGTGCCTCTTCCTAGGACTCCCCTAGTAAAAAATCGGTGTTTTAGTGTTAGTGAATAAAAGCCAAGTGCTAATTTTTTGTTTAACGCCTACGCGGCCCTAGTGTTAAGTGAATAAAAATCCGTCTTCGCGACATTAGTTTATAGTGAATTAAATAAAAAGATCTGATTAAAAATATAACAACCCACGCAACGATTAAAGGCAAAATTCGACGTGTCGACAAGTTACCGAAAAGAAAATTTGTTAATTTTATAAAACCAAATCAAACGACTCTGTTTTTCTCTAAATAAAATATTGTAAATTCGTTTTAAACAAAGTGTGTTCATTCAACCCACGAATATACAGGGTGCTCAAATAGGCCCTACTTCAGAATCCCAGAAAGGGAATTTTCGCTAAGAAAGCTTATACAGGGTGAAGCATTGGACCCTCACCAAGAAATAAAAAAGCAAATATTACGCTCTGCTCTCATACAGGGTGTACCTATCGGCCGAAACCTTCCGTTTAAGGACATACCACCCCAACCTACTTTCAAACAAATTAAGTGCATGAGTGGATTCTAGTAGTCTCAGACCAAGCTAGCCAGCCCAATTCTTTTATCTTCCTGACCTTGAGGGTCAACCAGTGACGTATCCGTGTTCACGACGCCCGTCGTGGACCCCAAATATTAAATCTAGAGTCTCATTCGTGTTCACAACGAAGACCACGTCCTCGCCTCACCCATCTTCCAGCGGCTTGTATATCAGTGTATGCGCGGAAGCTATACAACCTTAGGCGAGGGTTGTATAGGAGATATACCATCCTTCGGAGGGGATGTAAAGCCGTCGGTCCCTTGTCTATTAAATGTTAGGCAAAAGATCCCTACTCTTCTTAAGGGAAGAGGTTCGGCAAAATTCCTGGTTGGGGGTAGCTCGTCTACAGGCGTCGGTGTTAGGCCTCAGTAGCGGAAATAGGCCGACGTTAAATAAATGTATAAAAAAAAAAAAAAAAGCAATGTCATATCCAATAAGACGTTCTGTACATTAGGAGTACAAAATTGGTTCTTTTTACCGGTTCATGTGTATTTCAGTCTCCGCAAATTAATTTATTACGTAATAACTTTTTAGCAACTTTGTGAAATATTTATAAAAATAACGAAAAACTGGCAGTAAAGGGATTTTCGAAATTATGTATCTGGGTCCGATGTAAACAGTTTTTAATAAACAACCTAGGCATTAGGTGGTTTATCTTGAATGGTTTATATTTCTGTAATATATTTATATTTTTATTTATTACATTTAATTCAATTATTATTAAGGATTGATGGATGTACCACAAGAATATAATGTGGATAAAATGGAACAATTTTTAATTCAAAATTATTATATTAGGAGTTGATCATTAAATAAAAAATCTGTGATTGTTTCGTAATCAGTGACACATTCCTTTGTTGTTTTGTTTGCTTATCTATATTTATTTGATTAATTTAATACATTAGTTAATTAATACCGTACAATATTTTGATAAAATTATATTTTGCATATTTGCCAAATATTTTTGCATATTATATTCTACGTGGAAACACCTGCTGTTTTAATTACGGCTCATCTCAAATATAACAAGATGTAGAAGAGTCATTTTATAATGCAGCACTAGCGACTTGTTTTTTACATAAGGTGTGACTGAAGTATGTAGCAATTATTCTAGTGGGGCCCTTCATACGAGACCAGGGCATAGTTCTTTTGAGAAGTTACACAGGGACTACAGATATGAAATAGGTGTGTTTAAATTCACATACGTGCCTACTTGTTAAATAACATAAATAAGAGGAATAGGAATTAGACCATTGAATGTATATTAATGATATTGTCATTTATAATAGCATTTTAATAAAAGATTAAAATGCTTGTTATGGTACAGTGTATATCCAAAAATTTAAATGAATTTTTAGTTTTATTAATTTTTATGGAAGAGAGCAATAAAAACAATATTATACTTGAAGCACAGTTATTTATTTTGCCATAATATGTGTAATATACAAAAAATTACATTTTATGTTTTTAGTCAATTCAAACCCTTTCAAGTCTCCTGAGTGCAAGAAAGTGATTATTTGAAGGATAATAATATGTTAATGAAATCAAACACAAATTTATTAAACATTTAAATACATGATCCTCCCCGAGAATTGAATCGGACCCAGCCAAATATCCATGGCGCGCGGCGCCGTGGCAATTAAAGTGCTTTGGTTCGGCGAAAACCAAATAAATAAAAAACCTAGTTCCTTTTGTTATAGCAACAAATTAAATAGGAAATAGTGTATAAAAAATTATAGTTTAAAAAACTAAAGAACACGCTTAATAGCAAACCGAACTAGAAAGTAAAAAATAATGTTTACATATTTTAAATCCTTTATTGTAAAAAGCGTGGGGTGCTTTTTACTATATTTTTACTGCACCCCAACGCTTTTTACAATAAAGTATTTAAAATATGTAAAAATTATTTTTTACTTTCTAGTTCGGTTTGCTATTAAAGCGTGTTCTTTAGTTTTTTAAACTATACATTTTTTTTAGTCACTCCATTCATCCTGCTTTTCGAAACCGCTGAGTATCCGCTAGTAGTACATACTTAATATTACATTATAATATATGTATTAAAGTTGGAACTAGCGTTTAACAAGGGCTTATATAACGGCAAATAGGTTATATAATTAACTGCGGTGCCTCCGGCAAAATGCCGACAATAGGTTAGTCATTTTTAAATTTTATTTTATCCTGATGATCCCAGTGAGGACATTAGGATAAAGCCAAATTATTGTATTGCATCGGTCCTTGATAAGTGTGCAAAGTTTCAGTTTAATCTGACGTTTTGAAGTGGGTGAGAATCACGTTCAAAGATTGATGAAGTTAGATACATACAAAGAAACAAACAAACAAACAAACAAGTGAAGCTAATATAAGGTGTGTAAAAGTTCCAAAAAAGGATCAAAACAATTAAAAGTTAGTATCCAGTAAAAGTAAGAGAAACACTAAATTAATTTGAGCAGCTGATACGGGAAAAACCTCAACGAAAAAAATTCATTCAAGACAACTACCCGCCCGACTTTGCAGTCGGCCACCGTGATCAATGCGGTACAGGTGGTTGCATGACTGGTTCTGGGGCGGATTTTGGGGCGATATTTCTTGTATACATATTAAATAAAGCCGTTTTGAATTGAACTGAATTGGTCCAAAATAAATTTTTACTCTCGTGAAAGGTAGAATTAGTTGTGAAGAAGAAAAATAGAAACGGAAAGAAGAACAGGAAAGAATTAAAAATATAAAGTGTTCGGTAAGAAAATGTGGAACGGTTGGCTAGAGCGGTTGCTGGAAAATGGGCAACGCCTGGTAAGGTAGGGTGTGTTTTATCCTGAATGGGGCATTACGCTGTCTAATTTGTGTAATGTTCTGGGTTAGCGTTCCGGTCACCCAGTTTGAGAGTATAGAATTTCAGTGAAATTTCCCTGATGCAGTCTGCTACTGGGATGTCGTGGCAAAGTGCATAGAGATCTCTGAGGGGGGTGTATCTGCCAGAATTTTATATGAGGCTCATAAATTAACTTTGAGCTTTCACATTGTCGTCACATACCCTTGCAATATGGCGGCTAATGGGCTTAGAATTTGGGAAAAACCGTCTCAAGTCAAGTGCTTCGATACGAAATTTTCAGGCTGCAAGAGCAGATCAGAACCTCTATAAACGCTGCAAAGAAGCAGAAATGGGGGAAAAAACTGGCAGTGCTAAACCCTCAGGACAACTCGTTATGGAAGTTGATGAGGGCCTTAAAAAGTGCGCGGGAGGCTATACCCCCGATGACGGGCGCGAACGGACGGACATCGATGACAGTTGCTCAAAAGGCGAGTGACTTAGCTACGCATTTCGAGACTATTCATAATAACAACACACCAAATAATTTAGAACATGACCGCATCGAGAATGACATTAACGATATCATTAGTCATGCCGTACAAATGACAAGACGTGAATTCCTGAAGATCATGACCAAGCCCTCGGAGGTAGTATAAATTATCAAGTACCTAACAATCAATAAAGCCCCTGGAAAAGACAGCATCGAGTATAAGGTACACAAATATCTCCCGAGGAAAGGTATTGTGCAGTTGACGTACATCGTTACGTGATCCTATGGCTACAGCACTGGCCCAGCCAGTGGAAGTTCGTCGTGGGCGTTCCCATCCTCAAGCCAAACAACAACGCGAAGTTTAGGCCCATCTGGTTGTCGGCGATCTCCAAGTTGGTGGGGAGAAGCTCGTCCTAATCAGACCGTCAGGATCCCTCTACAAACTTCCTCACTACAACTTTCCGACTTACTTCACTAAGATCATTCGTTCGTTCCTGATGGGCAGATCGTTGCAGGTTCGAATGAACTGTCAACACGGTGGGACATTCGCGCGAGAGTCCCGCAAGGATAGTGCCTGTCACCGAAGTTGAATAACTTGTATGTCTCCTACTTCCCAGAGTTCCCGAATACAAAGCTGGCCAAGTAGCCGATGACACTGCAATGTACGCGCGTTCTCATAACGCACAAGCAGCGAATATGCTGCTGATGGCACACATGGCTCGTGCCACGGCTTATTACGATCAGCGGAAGATTCGGATCAACGCTGAGAAGTTCGAGACGATAGTCTGTGACGTGATACTGTCACACATGGACAGTCATGACAGTTCTATTCGTGGCTGGGTCGCGGGTTCGAGTTCAGATGTTTTTACCTTGGTGTGCTTACCTGATGTTACTTGGCTTAGTGGTGGCTATTGCCTTGAGGGCGCCAGTCGAAAAATGACGAGGAAGGGAATGATGAGGAGTTTAAGAAATAACTTCCATGCGGAAAAGATGTTTCTTTTTTCTCACAATTACTTTAATAACTTTTTCAAATATGGAAATATAAATAAAATGTAAAACAAATATAAGTAAATAATTGAATGTATAAATATAACATAAATGACACTAAATCTGACGTTTGCTACCGGAGTATATAAGTGAAAATGACGAACGTCACCCTGAGCTGAATCTGCGTTGCGTGTCTAAAGAACGCACCCTCAAACTGACAGCTGGCGTATGCCTGCTTGCTGACAAAATCTGCTGTGCAATGCTTAACAAAAAAACGTCCCTATGCAATATAGTTGCTAATGTGCAGCGAAATAAACAGTAAGTTCTATGGAAAATTCTACTGAGCCCTATGACACAAATTAAGTAATCACCAATGTCTTTTCGTAACTCAAATTAAAGTATTACGTTTATTTTAGGTTTAACAGAAACATATTGTTTTTACTCATGAACAGCTGTTTTATGAGCTTACACGATTTGCTAAGAAATGTATTTAATAAATGAATGGCATAAATTTATCACACTGATAAGAATGCGATCTTCCAGTCTGCGTTGTGATTACGAAGTAGTAGAATTCAGGCTTCCCTCAGTTGGGACGTATAGAGAAAGGAATGAAATGACTTACTTTTTACTCAGCGCAGTCACGTCGTCGTATATCCCAAGAAGTCTTGCGGGATGGCAAATCAGATACGGACCCAGAAACAACAAGCAAAATGGTTAGGTTGCAGGTGTATCGGCAATTCCCCGATGGGGTACCCCTTGTCCACTTTTGAGCTGGTATTTTCGGCTGGGATGAAGAGAAACGTTCTGGATGGCAAAGATAAGTATGCAGTGCCCTTTGTGCTGACGGTGTCTAACGGTGTTGACAATGATTTCCAAAATTTTACTTGAAGGTAGGTGATATAAAAAATTGCCTTCTTTGCAATCAGTGATGAAAATACAGAAACCCAAGAAAAGAAAAGAAAAGAAAAGAAAAGAAAAGAAAAGAAAAGAAAAGAAAAGACCTAAAATGATAATTTACCAATCAATGCTTAAGTTGAAAATCCGGGAGCTAATATGGCTACCCACTTTTTATTCTCTCCTCTAACTTTTTGTTAACAAAAACTGTGACCTACTCATTCAGTGACTTTAAAAATCTTTGTCAACTGTCAAACACCATCAAAATATAAACAGCCTAACCTTTAGTCATATTATCCCAGCCTTGTTAAGCAAATCAAGGGTACTTAATTATTTTAATAATTCTTCCCTCATATAGCGTATTATAATTACAACCTGACCTAATTTATTTACTCCTGTTTCAGGTCCTGGCAAAAACAAACAATAAATGAAACATAGAACACAAAACGAAGAAGTTGATAAGGCGTACACTACATACCCCCAAAACACACATAACACCACTAGTCACAGGGAAAGCCCAAAGAAAAACAGACACAGAGGTTGGCGGCTTACGCGAGGCTAAAAACAAAAATATCAAGGTGGTTTTGCGACGAGTGGCTAGAGAATCACATCAGCACATTAGAACCATATTATACAGTGCAGATATATATCATATTGTGTAAATACATGTACATAAATTGCGAGACTGGTGTATATTTCATCCAGGTGTTTACTTTTTCGCTTTGCTATAAATTTACAGCATCCGTGCTCTCTTGAGCTCAACCCGCTATACAGACTAGCGTTTCCTTTGCAGCCTATATATACCATATATATGACTAAGTGGCTTTTTAAACCGTAACATGTCGATTCACCGAAAAAATATAACACCTATTTCGATCAGGGGAAACAAAATTCCAACTAAGAGATGCGTGAAGTACTCACGTTTAATACGAACATTAATGAGACAATACGGACGGTCTACTCCCTGTCCAGGAGTCTGTATCCGCTCATGGTCAGGGGTAGCAGACTCAACAGACAGAATAAGAAATTATTGTACACAATGGTGGTGAGGCCGTCCATTACATACGCGGCGCCGGTGTTCAAACACAAATTTATGCGCCTCATATCAAATTCAGGAAGGTACACCTCCCTCAGAGACGCACGTTGTAACGACATAACCCCCCCCCCCCCCCCCCCCCATAGCGGACTACGTCCGGCACATCTCTCATAACTTCTACTCATTCAAGCAGGGCAATAGTCTGCTAAAAATACACATAACGCAAATTAGACAGCATAATGACCCATTTCGGATTGAATACTCCTTACCGTATCAGAATTTACCGATTTTCCGGCAACCTCTGTAGCCAATCTTCATCAACTATAACTTCTGCTTACCCTGTCCACCTTTATTGATATTTCATACCTTTTGTATCTTTAAATCTTTCCTGTTCCCCCTCTTCCTTTCTGTCTGTAACCTTTTTATTTCGTTTGTTTTCTCTTATTTCCTTTTTGTACATTTTTGTCTCTAAATTCATTTCTCGTCACAAAATCTTTCACCAAATCAAAATCCTTTGAAATCAATAATTCTAAAAATCAAAGTTTAGGCCAGCCTTGCGCAGCCCGGCGTTCATACATCTCGCAGAGGGTTCGTCGTTTAGACTGAGGTGCCTGTGTCAACTGTAAAAATGAAGAAAAAAAAGTGTAAAGCGAAAAGTCTCTAAAAATAAGTGTGTAGTTTCAATATATATATATATATATATATATATATATTGTTATTATACATGATTTGCAAGAAAACAACTACTCAGCGGGCAAATATGTTATGTTATGCATTGAATTATACCTTACAAATCATGAAAAATTGGTAGCCAATGTCATTTATCAATTCCTTGACCAGACATAGACCGGTTTCGAACTTATTAGTTCTCATCAGTATGCCATAGGTCATGGAACAGACAAATGACAGTGGCCAACCTGCTAGTCTTAAGTCAGACTAATGTAAATGGTGTAGTGGTGAGAGGTAAGTGAATCCTCTCATGTGGTTTAATGCTACTATACACCAGACATCATAGATGTCTCCATGGTATATAGCGACTTGCCATTTTGCAAGTGCCGAGAGCGGCGAGCTTCAGCCCTTGGTGGACTTAACCTATATACTGTTATTATACATGATTTGCAGGAAACAACTACTCAGCGGGCAAATACCCCGACCTGCATTGAATTATACCTTACAAATCATGAAAAATCGGTAGCCAATATCATTTATCAATTCCCTGACCAGACATAGACCGGTTTCGAACTTATTAGTTCTCATCAGTATGCCATAGGTCATGGAACAGACAAATGACAGTGGCCAACCTGCTGGTATTAAGTCAGACTAATGTAAATGGTGTAGTGGTGAGAGGTAAGTGAATCCTCCCATGTGGTCTAATGCTACTATACACCAGACATCATAGATGTCTCCATGGTATATAGCGACTTGCCATTTTGCAAGTACCGAGAGCGGCGGCCTTCAGCCCTTGGTGGACTTAACCTATGTACTGTTATTATCAGTCGCTATATACCATGGAGACATCTATGATGTCTCGTGTATAGTAGCATTAGACCACATGAGAGGATTCACTTACCTCTCACCACTACATAAATATATATATATTGTTATTATACATGATTTGTAGGAAACAACTACTCAGCGGGCAAATACCCCGACCTGCATTGAATTACACCTTACAAATCATGAAAAATTGGTAGCCAATGTCATTTGTCAACTCCCTGACCAGACATAGACCGGTTTCGAACTTATTAGTTCTCCTCAGTATGCCATAGGTCATGGAGCAGACAAATGACAGTGGCCAACCTGCTAGTCTTATACAGACTAATGTAAATGGTATAGTGGTGAGAGGTAATTGAATCCTCTCATGTGGTCTAATGCTACTATACACCAGACATCATAGATGTCTCCGTGGTGCATAGCGACTTGCCATTTTGCAAGTACCGAGAGCGGCGACCTTCAGCCCTTGGTGGACTTAACCTATATGCTGTTATTATAACATGATTTGCAGGAAACAACTACTCAGCGGGCAAATACCCCGACCTGCCTTGAATTACACCTTACAAATCATGAAAAATTGGTAGCCAATGTCATTTGTCAACTCCCTGACCAGACATAGACCGGTCTCGAACTTATTAGTTCTCCTCAGTATGCCATAGGTCATGGAGCAGACAAATGACAGTGGCCAACCTGCTAGTCTTATACAGACTAATGTAAATGGTATAGTGGTGAGAGGTAATTGAATCCTCTCATGTGGTCTAATGCTACTATACACCAGATATCATAGATGTCTCCGTGGTGCATAGCGACTTGCCATTTTGCAAGTACCGAGAGCGGCGACCTTCAGCCCTTGGTGGACTTAACCTATATACTGTTATTATACATGATTTGCAGGAAACAACTACTCAGCGGGCAAATACCCCGACCTGCATTGAATTACACCTTACAAATCATGAAAAATTGGTAGCCAATGTCATTTGTCAACTCCCTGACCAGACATAGACCGGTTTCGAACTTATTAGTTCTCCTCAGTATGCCATAGGTCATGGAGCAGACAAATGACAGTGGCCAACCTGCTAGTCTTATACAGACTAATGTAAATGGTATAATGGTGAGAGGTAATTGAATCCTCTCATGTGGTCTAATGCTACTATACACCAGACATCATAGATGTCTCCGTGGTGCATAGCGACTTGCCATTTTGCAAGTACCGAGAGCGGCGACCTTCAGCCCTTGGTGGACTTAACGTATATACTGTTATTATACATGATTTGCAGGAAACAACTACTCAGCGGGCAAATACCCCGACCTGCATTGAATTACACCTTACAAATCATGGCTACCAATTTTTCATGATTTGTAAGGTGTAATTCAATGCAGGTCGGGGTATTTGCCCGCTGAGTAGTTGTTTCCTGCAAATCATGTATAATAACAGTATATAGGTTAAGTCCACCAAGGGCTGAAGGTCGCCGCTCTCGGTACTTGCAAAATGGCAAGTCGCTATGCACCACGGAGACATCTATGATGTCTGGTGTATAGTAGCATTAGACCACATGAGAGGATTCAATTACCTCTCACCACTATACCATTTACATTAGTCTGTATAAGACTAGCAGGTTGGCCACTGTCATTTGTCTGCTCCATGACCTATGGCATACTGAGGAGAACTAATAAGTTCGAAACCGGTCTATGTCTGGTCAGGGAGTTGACAAATGACATTGGCTACCAATTTTTCATGATTTGTAAGGTGTAATTCAATGCAGGTCGGGGTATTTGCCCGCTGAGTAGTTGTTTCCTGCAAATCATGTATAATAACAGTATATAGGTTAAGTCCACCAAGGGCTGAAGGTCGCCGCTCTCGGTACTTGCAAAATGGCAAGTCGCTATGCACCACGGAGACATCTATGATGTCTGGTGTATAGTAGCATTAGACCACATGAGAGGATTCAATTACCTCTCACCACTATACCATATATATATATATATATATATATATATATATAGTACAGAGACGAATATTAGACGACTGTCTAAGTTAAAAACAAAAATTTTTAATTTCCACCAGGGATACAGTCACGGGCTCAAAAAAGAAAACTCTTTTTTAAATTCAAGCTTTCGAAACTTTATTGTTTCTTCCTCAGGAATTCTACAAAAATTTATTATAATCAAAATTATTTAATACAAGTGAAAGGTACTTACTAAATTGAGGTTAAAAAATGAAATTGACAAGTCATAAAGTCAGAACCAACACAACTATTACAAAATAAATCACACTTGTGGACTACATTTATATTTAATTTAAGTTAAAACCAAAAATCTTTAATCTAAAATAGTTTCAGCCACCTCGAAAACTGAACAAGAAGCAGTCAACTACGTTATTTCTTATTCCACCGAAAAACATCGGAATGTGAGATTAAAAAACTGTCAAAAACAAATCTGAAGCAGAGAGAGAGGGGTCATGTCAACCCCCCCTCTCTCTCTGCCTCAGGTCCGTTGCCAACAGAACACCAAACCCAACAGATCAAAACTTACTAGTTTTCAAAAGTATTGTACAGGGTGACTACCATTGGCATGTAAATGCAACAAATAAGTGTATAATATACTGAGGCCCTCAATGTCATTTCTGGCATTCATAGCTTCCGGTTCATTAAAAATATGACACATTTCTAGAAAAGTTCTTTTTTGAACGTTCTTTTCAAAATCCAAAATCTTAACCTCGTTATAGTTGAGTGATAGAGCGTGTTTGGCTAACATTGAAGATTCTTTGTTAACCCTCACGTCGCTTCTGTGTGATGTGATCCTATCTTTAATTTTTCTACTCGTTTGACCAATATACTTTTTTTCACAATCATTACAAGAGATGCAATATACCACATTTGAATAATTCATCAAGTCGTCTTTGTCTTTCAGTTTAGCAAAAAGATTGTTAATCGTCACCTTATTTTTGAAGGCTAATTTGATGTTAGTGAAACTTGAAAACAACTTAACTCGACTTAATATTATATAACTGTCTGGTAATTGGAACTCCTGTATGAATGTGCTGAATTGAAAAGAGTCTTTAATAAAAAAATTGTTATCAGTGTTATACGCAATGGTAAGTATATTGGTAACTAATTGGGCAATACCCCTATTCGGGCTATTCACCCCAGAAATGATCGGTCTCAGTGATAACGTTGGCTTATGAATTTTTGGGAGGCCATAAAATTTGTTAATTACACCATTGTAGCATCTATGCTTTTTTCCTTCCTGAGGTGAGATCATTTTACTTTTTTCCAATTGTGAGATGATATTATTGGCTTTACTTTGTATAGCGTTACTGGGATCCCTATTGAGGACTACATAGTACTCGTCATCAGCCAGAATCTCTGTCGACAGTCTATCATATTGTTCTTTTGTCATGATCGTTGTGACTTTCATTTTATCAGATTGAATGACTTTTAATTCAGGATTTTCCTTTAGAAATCTCTGACAAGTGAGGTAGCTTCTATAATAAGCATTCGGGACTTTACTTTTGTGCATAAAATTAGTAATAATGTTGGTAGACTGAGTGAGAAGCAAGTTTTTCTCTCTGTTGTTGATACCATTAATATTATTAACAATATGATCAATGTCAGACAGAAACCTTGGGATATTGATGTCTTTCGCTAACGGTTCTACACTGAATTTGGGGCCAAGTGCCAAAAAATTTGAGACCTCATTAGGGATTTCGTTATTAGTTAAATTTTTGATCCAGTGTGCTGGTGTTTTTAGTTTGGAGAGAGTTAACTGTTTTAAATTGTTAAATTTCCGAACGTTAGTGTTTTTGACCTGGAAAAACTTTCTGTTATATTTGACTGATTGATTTCTGAAAAAATCAACCACTATGTTATATGGTAACTTATTACTCACTCAGTGAGTGAAAAATTAAAGATAGGATCACATCACACAGAAGCGACGTGAGGGTTAACAAAGAATCTTCAATGTTAGCCAAACACGCTCTATCATTCAACCATAACCTCAACTATAACGAGGTTAAGATTTTGGATTTTGAAAAGAACGTTCAAAAAAGAACTTTTCTAGAAATGTGTCATATTTTTAATGAACCGGAAGCTATGAATGCCAGAAATGACATTGAGGGCCTCAGTATATTATACACTTATTTGTTGCATTTACATGCCAATGGTAGTCACAGAAATAACACCCTGTACAATACTTTTGAAAATTAGTAAGTTTTGATCTGTTGGGTTTGGTGTTTTGTTGGCAACGGACCTGAGGCAGAGAGAGAGGGGGGGTTGACATGACCCCTCTCTCTCTGCTTCAGATTTGTTTTTGACAGTTTTTTTAATCTCACATTCCGATGTTTTTCGGAGGAATAAGAAATAACGTAGTTGACTGCTTCTTGTTCAGTTTTCGAGGTGGCTGAAACTATTTTAGATTAAAGATTTTTGGTTTTAACTTAAATTAAATATAAATGTAGTCCACAAGTGTGATTTATTTTGTAATAGTTGTGTTGGTTCTGTCTTTATGACTTGTCAATTTCATTTTTTAACCTCAATTTAGTAAGTACCTTTCACTTGTATTAAATAATTTTGATTATAATAAATTTTTGTAGAATTCCTGAGGAAGAAACAATAAAGTTTCGAAAGCTTGAA
Source organism: Leptura quadrifasciata (assembly GCA_963675555.1). NCBI lineage: Eukaryota > Metazoa > Arthropoda > Insecta > Coleoptera > Cerambycidae > Leptura > Leptura quadrifasciata. The sequence goes on from OY776675.1 coordinate 89,094,873, forward strand.
TTTAAAAAAGAGTTTTCCTTTTTGAGCCCGTGACTGTATCCCTGGTGAAAATTAAAAATTTTTGTATATATATATATATATATAAATAACATACAAATGACATTGGCTACCAATTTTTCATGATTTGTAAGGTATAATTCAATGCAGGTCAGGGTATTTGCCCGCTGAGTAGTTGTTTCCTGCAAATCATGTATAATAACAGTATATGGGTTAAGTCCACCAAGGGCTGAAGGTCACCGCTCTCGGTACTTGCAAAATGGCAAGTCGCTATGCACCATGGCGACATCCATGATGTCTGGTGTATAGTAGCATTAGACCATATGAGAGGATTCACTTACCTCTCACCACTACAACATTTACATTAGTCTGTATAAGACTAGCAGGTTGGCCACTGCCATTTGTCTGCTCCATGACCTATGGCATACTGATGAGAACTAATAAGTTCGAAACCGGTCTATGTCTGGTGAGGGAGTTGACAAATGACATTGGCTACCAATTTTTCATGATTTGTAAGGTATAATTCAATGCAGGTCGGGGTATTTGCCCGCTGAGTAGTTGTTTCCTGCAAATCATGTATAATAACCATATATATATATATATTAAATCTTTTTGTATTAGATATTGTTAATGTTTGTTTTTATTTACTGTTCGCAAAGGTGTCTAGGTTAAGATTAAAAATTTGTCTTCTAACTAAATCAGACCCGGTCCGCCCGGCTTTGCAATCCGCCACCGCGAGCGTGGTGGTTGCACGGTCGGTCTCGGGGCGGGTTCTGGAGAGATATTTGTTGGTGCTATACTTTAATAAAGATTTGTTGAATTGAATTGATACGAAATTTGATTTGGTTTGGGGCAAATTTCACTTAGAAACTCAAGATGTTAATTTGTTTAAAATCAAGTTTCAAGAATTTTATTTATTGATTTACAAAATATCTATCCGATTGGCCTTCCGAACCTGGTTTCAAAGCCTTGAAGCAATTGAAAATTGTAATCTTGCTATCTGACTATTAGAAACAGAGACGTTTATAAAATACCGCAAAGAAACGTTAATTTGAAGAAAAAAATATCCTAAATAGGTAGTAAAAAAAGCAGCCCCCAAAATAGTTCATCTTTTCAATTTTTTTGCCTCCACTACAAGTTCAATGTGAAAAAGTCTCCCAATAAAAGTGATTAGTATTATATAAGTACTATTTTGCTTTTTAATGAAAACATTACATTACATCCAATGCTCTTGATTATCCGCTTCATATCCTCCCCTTAATATACTTTCGCAAATTTCTCATGTGTACGAGATTTAAGCTAGAAGTTTCACCCTCTAAACGTAAAGTTTTGCCACATGAACTACCCGCACATCCATTATTCCTTAACACGTAACTAATTGAGGAAATATTCAGATATATTTTCTCTTCAGAAAACACTCTATTAAGAATAGTCGTATCTCTCTACTCATGTATGTTTATTAAATTAGCTTTGTTATACGACCAGAGTTTAATGCAGAAAACGTGTTCTTGTTCACTGATGATGCTAACAGTGGATATCATAGTCTAAGTAGGTGTGTGACTTGAATATTTGACAACCTGCTACAGATAAGCCCCTTCTTATGAGTTATTTATAGTTTCATTATTTAAAGTTTAATTTATTTTTTCATCAGTAGCACTTTTGAATTTTGTTTTGTAGTCATTTATATGTTCTGACAGCTATACCCATGTTTGTAATGAAAAAATTCCTTTAACATATTGTCTATTTATTAAAAGGATGATGTGACAGGTTTTTAATGGATTTAATTTTATTCATTAAGTGAAGTATGAGGAGTTTATTGTTATAAAAAAACTGAATTCATTTTGCAATACCTTTTTATTTAGCATAATAAACAATAACTCATTTTTATACATAGCCTGATATTTGGCAAAGTTATTAAGGAGAATGAACCATAACTGTTTATAGATTAGTTTGTTAGTTTGGAATGATGAACAAATTTGTTTTAAATTATACACCACAACATTATTTAATTTATCTTTGTTACAATAATGTTTGGCAATTAATAATAATGAATTACAAGTTCATAATTCTTTTTGGTCTTAAGCAACGGTTCTTCAAAATCACAAACATTTTTTATTAAATAGTTTACGCTAAACTGAAATGACAGTCTAAGTGTAACTGAAACTAAAATAAAGTTTTTAAACAAAATATAGGTATTAAAAAATATTTTAATTGAAGTTGTGTTGTAGTTAATATGTAAGTTTACAAGTATTTTTCATGTCAATCATAGTTATTAATCTAAAACAGCTTCTTTAACAATTTCAAATTCCATGTTCATCTCACTCATCAAATTCAGCAAATTGCAAAGAAATAAATTAGTAATGATTAATTTCACTACCCAATGCTGCATTTTTGTCTTTAAAATCCTGCTAATTTTATAATTCTATTTTGAATTATATTATCAATTTACTAACATAATTCATAAATTTTAATAGGTTTAAATACCTGTGAACACCTAATACTTATCATTATTAATATAATCAACTAATATAAATTTTAATGGCAACAGAACGCTATTAGCCAGAATATTTACATAAAATTGGCATATCTTAGAAAATATTTCAGAAATGTTTACCGGGAAATAAGAAAACAGGGCACACATTTATCGTCCTGAGGTATAGCAGGTATTTGTTTCGAACAAAAAAAACGACGTCAAAGTATAATGCAACCTCGGGAAAAGCACCGTCATGCCATGGTACTCCTCGATATTGAGAAGGCCTTTGACACCGTCTGGATTCCTGGGTTACTCTATAAACTACAGCACTACAATTTTCCGACTTACTTCATTAAGCTCATTCGTTCGTTCCTGATGGGCAGATCCCTGCAGGTTCGAGTGAATAATAAACTGTCAACACGGCGGAACATCCGCGCGGGAGTCCCGCAAGGATCTTTCCTGTCACCGAAGTTGTACAACTTGTACGTTTTCGACTTCCCAAAGGTCCCGAATACGAAGCTGGCCAAGTACGCCAGTGAAACAGTCATGTATGCGCATTTGCATAACGCACAAGCAGCGAATAATAATAATATTTACTGGCCATTTCAGATACATTCAGTATATATGGCAGGTCAATAATAAACATTTATAAGTAGTAAAAACTTAAGATAATGTGAATAAGATACAAAGTCAAAATATAAAATAGAATAAAACAATAAAAATAGTTGCACATTCAGTCAATGCGCTGTATAAATAATTAAAAAAATTAAAATAATATATACATTACAAACATATACACATATATACACACATATACATATATATATATATATATATATATATGCACATACATAGTCGAGAATAAGGACAAATTATATAAGAATAAGAATAAGCAGTAAGAAATTTAGTTTACAACATATAATGGAGTAAGGTCAGCTAACTACCTGAAATTGAGTATACTTAATTAATGTACCACAGTTAAAAATTCCTTCTCGCTGTAGAAAGCATGTTCAAGTAAAAACATTTTTCCCCTTTTTGTGAACAACTTGGGGCAAATGACAGAGCGAATAGTTTCTGGTAATGCGTTAAACATTGTGATGCAATTATATTTAGGAGAATGTTTGTATGCTGTTGTCGTATGATGAGAGATACTTAATAGTCTACCATGTCTTGTGTTGTGGTTATGTTGATCAGCAACCTTAGAAAAGTTATTGAGATTATATTTTGTGTAGGTACATTAAACATCTCAAAATATAAATACAAGGTACTGTTAAATAAAATGCAAATAATTCACTTACCTCAGATGGATCAGTTACATCTTTGTCTTCATTTTGTAAAATTATAGATTTATTATTTTTGTTACTTCTACCTAGTCTATTGTTAATAATTTTCCATGTTTCTTCTGTCTTATTTGTAGCCTGAATTAATTTATTATTGAAATAGTTATGTTTTGCTAGGACTATTGATTTTTTGTATTCTTTTTTCTTATTGTCATATGACATTTTCATTTCCTGAGAGTTAACTATATTCATTAACCAAAATAAGTTTTTTAATTCTGTTCCTGTTTTTAACAAACTGTCATTTATCCATCCTTTTCTGATCACATTTTTAGAACATTTTTTTTAAGAAGTCTGACTGGACAGCAAATATTAAGATAATGTACAATATTATGAACAAAAATATTAAAAGCATCATTTACATTAAAGTCATATAAATAGCTCCAATCTACACTGCTTAGGGAATTATTTAACTTTAGTAAATTATTTTCATTTATGGTACGTCGCAGGATATTTGATTCATTTATTTCACTACCATTTCGATTTTTAATGCATTTGGAGTTATTTAATGTTAATATGTGTGCTAAATGATCCGCAATATTTGGGTTAATTAGAACGCAAGATAATACATTTAGAGGCATATTAGTGACCATATAATCAATGCAAGATTGACTTGTATGGCCATGTTTATTTGTAAAAATCCTTGTGTAGTCTGATGTGGTCATTGTAAGTTCAAAAGAATTAAATGTATTCAAGTAATTTAGTGGGCCCGCGCTTGATATTAAAATTAAGATTAAAATCCCCACATACTATAACATCTTTGCATTTTTTTAAGGCCAAGTTAAGTGCTTGTGATAAGCCATTTATAAACAAATTTACATCACCATTTGGTGGTCTATATATTGATACAATAATTATTTTATTATGCTCTGTCGATTTGGCATTCCAAGGATTGGTTATTTATAGCTAATATGTCAGATGTTTGAATGTCATCTTTCGCTAGAATAAGTGAACCCCCTCGTTGATGCTGTTTTCTACAGAAGTTAGAAGCCAATTTATAACCGGGTATTTTTGTACAGCTAATGTTATTTTCATTTAACCAATGCTCAGATACACAAAAAATTTCAATTTTGTTTCTTAATAAAAATAATTCAATTAAGTTAAAATTATTTAAGACACCTTGTACATTTGTATGACAGACAGTCACAACAGAATTTTGCGAATTAAAGTTATACTCATTATAAGAATTGCCCTTAATTATATCTATATCGCAAAGCTCATTTGAGAGATTCTCGGGTATAAAAAATTTTCCTCGTTATTCTCATAGTCTCCTACATTATCTTCACTGTCGTCCATTTCCGGATGAATGATTTCCGTTGGAGATATTTTATTTCTTGGTGTTTCAATATTTATCCTCGAATTTTGCGCGACAATATTATTACGTTTCAATATTTCAGTATTTACATTTAATTCTTTCTCTATTGGAACATAAATTAGTACTTTTTTATGCTCATGCGAATTTGTTAAAATAGTGATCTGGTCAGTTGCAATACTATTTGTCGATATTTTGTAGTTATTATTTACTTCATAATAAGTTATGTTGCCCTCATTGATCTTGTTTAGTTTGTAGATACATTCGTTTAGTTTAAGATTGTATTTGTAGAAATAATAATTTGTTGTCTGACTTTTACTATATGGTATTGAAGATACGATGACATTTGTATGACTGATTTTTTTCAATTTGTCGCAAAGAAGACGGAAGGAAGGGTAGCGTTTATTTTTTATATCGTTACTCCCACCTATTGTAAATATGAAGACCTTTTTTGTAAAGTTTATAGATAAGTTTTCAATACCCTGCAACACCTGTGATAGTAGCGCATTGGGTTTTAGAACTGAATGTATATTATAATTTTTCATTTCGTCCATTTTACACAATGACATATTTAATCCCTTACCTAGTTCGTCATATAATATTAACAGTTTTCTGTTGTTGGCTGAATTATCTGCAATTTTCTTAGGTACTTTTTAATGTTTTTATTATTTTCCCCTTCATTTACACTGATATCTATGTTTTGTTTATTTACTGGAATTTTTTTAGATTTTATGTTCCTATCTACTTTTGTTTTATAACTTTTTAGACTAGCCTGTGTCATTGTAGGTTGTGTAGTCCAAGGCGATAGTTTTCACGCGTCGGTTCACAGAGAACAAAATTATAACACACATTTCGATCAGGGGAAACAAAATTTCAACTAAGAGATGCGTGAATTACTTGGGAGTTAGACTCGACCAAAGACTGACGTTTAATACTTACATAAATGAGGCTGTACGGACGGTGTACTCCCTGTCCATGAGTCTGTATCCGCTCATGATCTGGGGTAGCAGACTCAATAGACAGAATAAGAAATTGTTGTACACAATGGTGGCCATGTCGTCCGTTACATACGTGGCGTCGGTGTACTGTAGCATACCAGCCACGCAATAAAAAAACCATCTCAAATTCAGGAAGGTACACCTCCCTCAGATATATATATACGCACGTTGTAACGACATAACCCCGATAGCGGACTATGTCCAGCATATGTCTCAAAATTTCTACTCCTTCAAGCTAAGTGATAATCCACTAACAAGACACATAACGCAAATTAGATAGCATAATGCCCCATTTCGGATTAAACACCCCTTACCGTACGCGACGTTACCGATTTGCCGGCAACCTATGTAGCCAAACTTCACCAATTATAACTTCTGCTTACCCCATCCACCTTTACTGAAGTTTCATACCTTTGGTATCTTTAATTTTTTCCTGCCCCCCTCTTCCCCTCTGTTTGTAATCTTTTTGTCGCGTTTGTTATTCTTGTCTTCTTTTTGTACATTTTTGACATTAATTTCTCATCATAAATTAAATAAAATCAAAACCTTTTGAAATAAAATCAAAGTTTAGACCAGCCTTGCGCAGCCCGGCGTTCACATATCTCGCAGAAGGTACCTCGCTTGGGTTGAGGTGCCTACGTCAACTGTAAAAATTAAAAAAAAGTCTCTAAAAAGAATTGTGTAGTTTAAGTTTTTTAAAATCTTCTTGTATTAGGTATTAGTAACGTTATTACCTGTTTTTATTTACTGTTTGTAAAAGGTGTCTAGGTTAAGTTTTAAAAATTTGTTTTCTAATCGAACCAGACCCGATTCGCCTGGCCTTGCAATCCGCCACCGCGATCGGCGCGGTGGTTGCACGGTCGGTCTCGGGATGGTTTCTGGGGAGGTATTTGTTACTCGAATAAAGATTTATTGAATTGAATTGACTTTATCTTATTAATAACTGAAACATTAATGGCAATAGGAAATCCTCTATAAGTTTTCTTTAAATTTTCTCATTATCCTTAACATTTTAGATTCTAGTTGGCATTTTTATATCAATACTTTTTAAAACAAAAGAAGTGTATACTAAAATTGATATTTTTGACATTCGCTAGAAAAAAACATTATTGAAATGCTTTTTTAGAGTCACGGCCTTCCAAAAGAAAATATCTTAAGGTCTACCATATATTTGGATTTCGCGGGATTAAAATTTCACTAATAACATTTTATTAGACAAATATGTACCAACATGCAGAGTGTACCATAAAATAGAAATGTATTGTAGTCCATCAAAATAAAAGTTAGATAAAAATTAGACCATCTAATGCCAAACGTTTAAAAGTATCTAGATGACTTGGTTCTAACCAAGTCATCTAGGTCTAGGAGGTTTCAATAAGAAAAAATAGTATTAATGAAATTTTCATCTCTCCGTCTCCTTACTCCACAGAAGCACTTAAATCAGTTTTTTGAAACACCTTGTATATTTCCCATTAACTGCGTAGGTAACTTCACACAACTTTAGAAATGACTGTAAAATTTCGTATTCAACGTGCTTTGTAATAATCTAAAATTTACTTGTCTTATTGTATTTAAAATATATATCGATCCCTCTTTGTATAACTTTCACAAACTTACGAGGATAGAAACTTTTGAACATATCGAAATCGCATTAAATTTGAAAAATGCTCAAGATTAAGAAATCACACGGTTAAAACTTTACTAATATAACGTTGGGGCACAATAGCGGTGCCTTTTAATATGTAATAACGGTTAGCGAAGCTTTTCGTAATCCTCAAACAATTTCACACCTATTTTCATCTTATATCATCCACTTATATGCAGACAAGTACCATCAAACGTTCCCTGTAAGGGTCTGCTGCAAGTTATCACGCTGACGCTGGTAATGTAGGGTCCTATGTAATACGCTTGGACGAGTCACAACACTACTAATCTCTAAAATAGAAGGATATGTCTACCGTTTAATTACACTTAATACGCAGACCGATAATGTAAGTTATATATGTACTACCAATATTTTGCCCAAAATTAACAATTTGTCTTCTATAATTCACCAGGGAAATATCGTAAAATATTGATTTTCAACAATTACAGAAAGGATCCCTTACATTAATAATGAAGTATTAAAACTTTTTCAACACCAGAAAGAAGGAATGAGTCAAGAAAGGAGAAATATCAAGAATTTAGAATCAAATCAATATGTGTATACTTTATTTATTTACTAGCCGTTAGTCGAGTCCGAGTATAAAAATGTTACAGTCGATAGATTGTGTACAATAAAAAACAAGTAAACGGTGTAATCTATTGTAATTCCCATTCAGCTATGGTGCACACGACTATGGCTATAGAGGCCAATTCGGGAGAGCACATGTCGACCGCAGTCAGGACAGACATAGACCTCGTTAGGTCTTGGATTCGGCCTTCTTGCAGCAACATTTCCTTGATAGCTGGCCACAACCCCTCGCCATTCGGTTCTGCCCGCTGCAAGTTGTTCCCATTGCTCGTCTGCAATACCGCAGGATTTTAGATTTTCATGGAGAGCGTCTTTGAACCTCTTTCGTTGACCGCCACGCCTTCTTCTACCGCTTAGCAATTCACCATAAAGTGCACATTTAGGAAGGCGGTTATCATGCATACGATGAACGTGACCTGCCCATCTTAGGCGTGCTCTTGAAATAAGCACCTCAATTGGAAGGCTGTTTGCTCTCCTGAGTACTTCCACGTTCGATATGTGATGGAACCAACGGATTTTCATCATACTTCTGAGGTGTCTTTGCTGAAAACGTTCTAATTCTTTCACATGACGACGGTAAGTGACCCAGCTTTCACATCCATATAGCAGTGTTGGAATGACAACTGCTCTGTAGACAGCCATTTTCGTTGACAAAGCAAGGTCGTGGTTGTCAAATACTCTCTCTCTAAGTCCCCAGAGTGCTCTAGATGCAGCGTTAATTCTATTGCGAATTTCGCTGTCCATGTTTGCTCTGTCATTAACAACGTTGCCTAAGTAATTGAACTGATCCACCACTTCAAGAGAATTTCCGTTAAGTGTAATGTCTATTTGGTTCACTTGATGAGGAGTTGACATAATCTTAGTCTTTCCAATGTTGATTTTAAGTCCCAAGGAATCATAGCTCTGGGCATACACATCTAAAAGTTCTTGAAGCTCTTCCGGCGTAGAGGCTAAAAGTGCACAGTCATCCGCATACTGGAGATCACAAATGAATCGTGTGCGCGTCTTCGTGAAAGCTCTAAAGCGCCCTATGTTAAAGAGACCGCCATCAAAACGGTATCTGAGACCTATTCCTCTGACTGTCAGTTTGTTGTCAACAATAATTGTTAGAGCAGTGGTAAACAAATTAAAGAGTAGGGGTGCCAGGACACATCCCTGCCTAACTCCAGTGAGGGTTTGGAAAGGTTCGGTTGCCTCATTATTATACATAACCTGGGCGTTGTTGTTTGTATGTAGACTGCGACATACTTCCACAAATTTTCTAGGGATACCTAAGCGGAACATAATTTTCCAGAGCACTTCCCTGTCCACCGAGTCAAACGCCTTGGTTAAATCAATGAAGGCCATGTGAATTTCATTTTGATGTTCGAGTGCTTTTTCTTGAAGCTGTTTAAGTGTGAAGATTAAATCCAATGTGCCTCGGTTTGGTCTAAAGCCACTCTGTGTTTCAGGAAGTAACTTTTCCATAACAGGTGTTAGTCTATTTGCCATCGCTTTAGTGAGTATCTTCCCTCCAACAGCCAGGAGAGCTATACCCCTGTAATTTCCACAATCCGCAGCGCTTCCTTTGTTTTTGAAGAGGTTGATTAAAAGTGTATCACGAAACTCCTGCGGAGCTTGACCACTTTCCCACACGACATCAAACAGTTTTTTGAGGTAGGGTGTGAGCTCTGACGACACAACTTTAAAGATCTCAGCTGGGAGTGAGTCGGCGCCGGGAGATTTGTTATTTTTTAGCTGCCCAATGGCGGTTAACATCTCTTCCGTTGTTAGTGGTTTATCTAAGTCTTCGAAGGTGTCATATTGAGGGATAAGATTTATAATATCGTGATCGGCTTGACTTTGCTGGTTAAGAATGTTAGAGTAGTGTTCTTTCCATCGGGCTCTTATTTCCTGGTCTTCTTTGAGGAGATTTCCATTTAAATCTTTAATAGGGCACATATTTTTCCGACTGGGGCCGTACACTGCTTTTACTCCTTGAAAGAAATTCCTGTAGTCGTGTGAGTTGGCGTACCTTTGAATTTCTCTGGCCTTGCTTGCCCACCACTCGTTCTTTATTCTTCTGATTTCGCGTTGCGTTTCATACTTAGATTGGGTAAAAGCTTCTGCTTTTGATGAGTCGTTGGGGAGGTTGATAGCGTTTTGGAAGGCAATATGTTTGCGGTCAAGAAGTTCTTGTATAAAAGCTTCATTATCATTGAACCAGTCCTCCTGTTTTTTACTTGCTGCAGTGCCAAGAATTTCCTCACTCGCACTTTTTAAACTGTGTTTAATTTGTGTCCAGGTAGTAGCGACATCTACAGAATTGGTTTCTTCTAGTGCACTCAAATTCTCTTGAACTTTTTGCTTTAGCTGATCGACGGTTTGTTGGTCACGCAATTTACTAATACAGAGACGGGGTCTACGTTTTACTTGAGTTCTTCGGTGTTTGGGTCTCATAACAATTTTCATTTTAGAGACAACAGGACGATGATCGGTCCAACACTCGCTATCAATGCACGCCTTTGTAATTTGGACGTCCCTATTAGATGCTTCCTACGTATGATAACATAGTCCAGTAGATGCCAGTGACCTGATCTGGGGTGACGCCAGGTGCCTTTAAATTTATCCTTTTGTCGGAAAATGGTGTTTGTTATAACTAGATCATGTTCGGCGCATTTAGTTAGGAGTAGTTGACCGTTAGCGTTCATGTTGCCCAAACCGTTCTTGCCTATGATGCCTGGCCAGGTGTCTGCATCTCTCCCTACTCTAGCGTTAAAATCGCCAAGAATAACGAGTCGTTCCGATTTAGGTATTCTACAGAGGGTTTCTTCCAGCTGTTGATAGAAGCTTTCCTTGGTTTCGTGACTTGCATCCAGAGTGGGAGCGTAGGCGCTTATTAGATTTACCGCGTTGCCATCTGATAGCTCATAGCGTAGCAGCATTAGACGCTCGGATAGGCCTTGTGGTACTTGTGTTAAGTTGGATACAAGTTGATTCCGAACGGCAAATCCTACTCCATGTTGTCTTCTTGAATTGGTGGGAAGACCTTTCCAATAGAAGGTGTAGTACTTTTCTGTGAGAGAGCCTTCCTCCAAAAATCGAGTTTCGCTGAGAGCTGCAACGTCAACATTGAGTCGGTGAAGTTCTCTATCTATTAGAGCAGTTCTTCTTTCAGGCCGATCGGTGCGAGTGCTGTCGTTCAAAGTACGAACATTCCAAGCGCCGTAGATGAAAGAATTAGTTTTCTTGGATTTAACTTGTCGGTGTTTTTTCGACATTCGATGAGGTGTCCCTGTGGGCACCCTCCCCCGGAGATCCGATCGGGAGGGTATTTTACCTCCGGATGATTTTGTCCCACTTGAGCGCTCCATCATTTTTTTTTTTTTTTTAAAGCCTTAATCGACTGAAAACAAAGCTGCATTTGAAGTTTTAGCTGGAGCAGGTATGCAACTGACCAGCTCGGTTGCGGAAGGCGAGTGGTGTGGTCCCATGGCACAGAAGGAGACTGCGACGATGGGGTAACCAAACGATTCCAAAAGCAACCCTTGTGTGCGGTGGGTTATTTTTACCGCACACTTCGTGAGAAGGTGGATGTGCTCACGGCAAAAGGTAAGGGTTATTCCGCCCTTACTCGGTCGCTAGAGCCTCGTTAGTGAAAACAGGGTGCACCAAGTTCAAATTGAACTCATCGCGAAGGTGAGGCTAACAATTGAGTAGGAGAGGCTATAACTTGCGCTTCACTACCCCATTATACATGTGTATACTAAAATGAGCGTTGACTGCGTAATTGTATACTTCAATTATTGATCTGATGTAATTAAACTGCGACTTTGACATTGGCAAAATTTAACGCTAGTAAAAATACAAATATGTATAATTAAATAATTATCATTGGTTAGCCGATTAATATCACATGTAACCACTAAAGAAATAGGTATAACGTTATGCGATTTTATCAGTTCCACTATAATATATTTTGTATTTTGTATAAGATAGTATAGCGGTTTTTACTAGTAAGGTGAAGATCACAATCACTTATTACACAAATTGTAGTAAAATTATTCATTGGTATTGTCAAATGCCAAAATGTAGTCAATTGTAAGTAAATGCTTTCTTAATGGAGTTAAAAAATTAAATTTAAACTATCAAAAATATAATCTAATTTGATAGAAGGTTGTATAATAAAATGCTAACATGAGGAGTTCCACAAAGTTTCATGCTTAGACCTTAGATATACATGAAAGAGCTAACTGATTGGTCTTAACCCCGCAACCTTTTCAGATAATATGTCCTTTGTATCAGACTTCAGAGCTTGATGATCTGTGTCTTAGAAAACTCCTTCATGATTCTAGAGATTTATTTTGTATTCATTCATTAATAGCTGTTCGTATATATGACTTTACAGCATCACAGAACATTTGGCGTTCTGTTAAGGCATTTAGTGCACCTTCTCTAGTCATTTTCTCTGCTTTTTCATTTCTCCTCTATTCATTGTGTCCTGATAACAACACTAGGAGAGGTGTTCCTAAATATTGTGCTTCGTGCTGGTCTAAGCGCTTTTGTGGTCGAGAGCACTCTGCCTAGGATCACATTTTAAAATCGGTGCTTAGTGCTTCGTACACTTTACGAGCTGGCTTAGTGCTTAGTAATCGCGTAAAGTGCCTACGAACACTAGGGAACCGATTGCAAGCACTTTAGGGCATTATTTCAACAAAAAAAATCACTGCATCCAAATGGTTGAGAGATAGTCAATAATGATGTAGTGAAAGGAGTCTGGAGAGAGGGTTCTAAAAATGTACTGATATTTATAGCATTCCATTTAAAATAACGGATTTGTCTTGGTCCTGTACAATCGTTATGGTCCACCCTGCATATTCGAAAGTATTTCCAGTTTTAGACTTTTTTATGTAGTTTACTTGTATTTTTTTTATTTCAAGTTAAAGCAAATTGTGATTGTCATTTTTGATGGCCTTTATCCTTTTTTGTAAATGACACTTATATTCAATGAAATATTTTTAAGAAATGATTAGTGCTCATAAAATTTAAGTACTTTTTAAGAGTACTTAGTAATCTTGAGCACTTTACTGTTAACAGTGCTTACTGCTCGAAAAAAAACCACTTTTTTGAGTCCTTAGTGCTCGAGAGCATTTTTCGTCAGTGCTTGGCTCATCTCTGTGCTAGGGCTATTCTATAAGCGAGCTTTTTCTTGTATGAATATGTATAATGTTGGTAAGTCTAAGATATTGTAATGGCCCACATACTGAATAACCTGCTAGGTACGACCTTCATAGAACAAGATACCAATAATATTTATCGAATTGGGAAAAATACTAAATCTCTAGTAATAATATAGGTTATATCATATTTGAAAAAGACTATTATCTTTAAAAACACACGGAAGCTAAAAGGAAGCAATATTTCAATACCATATGATCTGTGTCCAGAGGATAGAGAAGAGCACAAGGTACTAAGAAAACATTAAAAAATCGCAAGAGAAAAAAGTCAACAAGCAAAAATTAAAGGAAACCAAATAGAAATAGACGTTGAGCTTTATACAACAGAAGAACTAAAAAGAGAGAGCGAAGAGAGTGAGATAGAAAAAAGTGCCAGGAGCAAGAAGTAACAAAGAGAAAAAGATGAAGAAGGAAGAGTAGTTGCAGAAACATCAAAAGATAAATCGGCTAAAGAGGAAAATAAAAAGGAAAGAAACACCCCAGTAATATACGCAGGAAGAGGTACGCGGCAGAAAAACAATCATAATTGAAATCGTTAAAAAGAATAATTAGATGTAGTTAATAGTAAGTGCAGGACTGGACCGCTAGATGGCGCCTGCCTATTGTTTTGCATGTCGCTATCTTAAAGATACCGAGATGTTCCAAATAGTCTAAGGATCCTCGTGTCGGTCATCACAGCCTACCTTGCACTGATGAGAACCAACAGCTCAAAATCGCAGTCTGCAAATGGTGTGGGACGACTGGCATGAGAGCTCCTTTAAGTAGGAATTAGTCTTCCGGCCGGAGTTTGTTTCAATCGAAACATTAAGCGATCTGTTGGTAATACGCAATTATTAACGTGCGAGGCTTGTAACTCGTAATCGAGCTCTCTGCGGGGGACATAGCCCAGAGAGTAGCTATTAGTTGCAGTCTAGTTACGTTCCTTATAGTAAAATAAGGACTTTATAGAGGAGTTTGTGACTGAAATATTACGTTTTAATGAAGAAGAGATCAGAAAAAAGTTTAAAAGATCATAAAGCCCCTGGCGTCGACCAAATCAAATCTGAGACTTAAAAAGAATTACTTTATGTTATTTAATCAACAGAATATTTTTTACACGAATATGTCCTGATATGTTTAAAATGGCGGTAGTGAAGCCACTACATAAGAGCGGAGAAAAGAGCGACGTATCAAACTATAGACCAGTATCTCTTGTGAGTAACCTCGGTAAAAAAATGTTAAAAAGATTCTGAAGGAACGAATTAACAATTTTTTCACTAAACACAATATATTATCAGACAAACAGTTAGTTTTAGAGAGGGCAGGTCAATGCAGGATGCTGAATAATGGAAATTTATCAGTCAGTCGGAGCAAGCAAGCAAGCTTTGCTGTTTTCTTAGATCTCTCTAAAACCTTTGACACTGTTTGTCATTCTTAACTCATAGAGGGCCTAGAAAATGTATGATATAGGAGTACCTCATTAACACTAATGAAGAGCTACTTAAGTGATAAGAAACAGTTCGTCCAAATAAATACAGCTCAAAGTAAAGAATTATTTATTTAATACGGTGTTCCACAAGGGACCGTGTTGGGGCCAATGCTGTTCACCCTGTACATACATTTACATAAATTATCTAAATTTCAGTGGATAAGTCATTAATTTTGCAGATAATACGGCTCCATTTTACACAGCTAATTCTTGGGCAGAGTTAAAAACTAAAGCAGAAATAGCCTCTTGAAACTATCTACAAATTACGCAAGATTTAAACAAATTGGAAATAGAAAAAGCCATTACGATTAAATATGTAGGAGTTCACTTGGACACGAATTTACATTGGGATACTCACATAGAAAGCGTAGTAAATAATTCAAGAGGTCTGTTGTATAAATTTAAATTTATGAAAACTTTTCTCAATATAAAATCTTCAAAAATAATATACTACGGATTAATAGAATTCAGACTAAGATATGGGATCATTGGATGGGGCAGTACTATTTACAACTACATTAAACAGCTGTTAATATTACAGAAAAAGTTTCTTAAAATAATGCTCGGTAAGGAAAACACCCTTCAACGATCTCTTCCGCGAGGCACAAATTTTAGACCTACGACAATTATACTTTTAATTGTAGCTACAAGACAAAATAATTATCGCAATGGGTTAGAGCTTGTTGATCATATCTATGAAACAAGGTATAAGCAATATGCAGTTAAAACGAAAGTAACGACAAATATATTGGACAAAGATGTTATACATATTTGGCTCCTAGTTTTTTTAACTACTTACCTTTACACGTTAGAAACTGAGTGTTATACAATATTTTTAAAAGGAAGAAGGATCAGAAATTCATGTGTTAATTGAACAAAAATAAGAAAACGCAGAAAAAATAGAATCATTACTTTTTGCTTTATATGTCATAAATAAATATGGGTGTATTAATGAGCTTGGAATTAAGTAGAGATAATAATTAAATTTATATAGTATATGTATTATTATATTTAGGAGTAGAAATACATAATGTTATTAGGAAATATATTAAAAAGATGAGAAATTTGGAACACATAGGCACTGTAAAAGAGTAATAAGTATGAATAAATTACACAGTGGCCCACGATCAAGGTTTACCTTATGTGGAACTAACGTGTTTATTTGTTTATATTATAAACCAATAAATGTTATAAAATAATGTATCGGTGTCAAATTAACATTTATTTATTTATTTCATATCCTAATGTGTTGCATTATATGATCAATTCATAGAAACCAACCTTAACTCTGCATAGGCAACTGAACGCCATTTATTTTGAACATTCATTATTTATAGAACAAATTGTAGAATCCGTATCTAAGTGTGCTTGTTTCAGCCTTTGGTTATACCTTTTCAAAGATGAATTGAACCGACTGAAGCCTCTGGGTTTTATAGTTAATTCCATCTAAAGAAAAAAAAATCACCACATCCAATGTGATCGTTCTGAATTATTATGAGATAAGTATAATTAAGAATTATACATTAGAGACTAGACTTTGGCTCTGGTTGAAAATTCAGTTGTCAAATCCAGTCTATGGCTAGTAAGCAACGATTTCATAATAAAACAAAAAATATTAACGATTATACATTACCTAAAAATGCTATTCATGTTTTCCAATAATTCTGGAGCTTACCTGCAAAAGAAAAATAGAATGAAAATACAAATAATAATTAGTATTCACTAAAAGAAGAACAAGTGGTAAGTGAAATTTATTTTACATAACATTAAATTGTTATAACTAGGCTTCTAACCATTAGCATTGCAACCCACCATTTAAAACCAGTGACTAATCAACTTTTCCACTTACGGATACAATTCTATTACAATAAATCTTATTAACAAGATAAAATCAATACGATTAATAACATCAGAGATCAGAAAAATGAAATAAACAGAACAAAAATTGTGTTCTAGAAGATTTTTCAACTACAGGGTGTACTCAAAAAAATTACAGCCCAGAATTTATTTGATACTTATAGATTTAACAAAATTTGATAAATTTAGAAATTGTATTATCATCTGTAATACACATAGATCATTGATAATACCGAGATAATTTTGTCAGAGAGACTGCCGAAAGCATGTTGCTTGGTAAATAGCACGAGGCTGTAGTCCGAATGCTAGTACCTTTAAGCAACACGCTTGAAGCATTCTCTATGACAAAATTTTCAGTATTTATCAATGATCGAGGTGTATTCAGTACGAAAATTTTTTGACAATTAAATTAAATTATTTATTTAAAATTATGTATTACTGGAACAATTATTATTATGATTAAAGTCTGAATTTCCGTAACGCGCATTTGACAGTTTTGCCATTTCAAATAATTTGAAAAGACAATAATGGAAAGACAACGCGATAATCACATGGTAATGTATTTGCAGTGTAATGATGATTTCATTGGTTATTTTCGCACACGTGATTAGAAATAGATGAATTTTTGATTGGATTTCAATTTCGTCAAAAAATTTCACCTATAATACACCGAGAGCATTGATAATACCGAGATAATTTTGTCGTAGAAACTGCTGAAAGCGTGTTGCTTTATAATAGCCGAGAGCTATTATCTTTAAGCAACACGCTTGAAGCATTCTTCTTATGACAAAATTTTGAGTATCAATGTTCGAGATGTATTCGGTAAGATAATTTTTTACTACTTTTTGCTATTTTTAAGCAATTAACACAGCATTCAAGTCAATATTTTATTTATTAAAACTGCAGTTACTGAACGTACAATTATTTAAGTTATAAGTTGAAGCAGAACTTGATGTAATTGATGTATTGTTGGGTCCTACTGCACTGCACATGTATTTCCTCGCATACTGTTGATTATTTCACCATGGTGATCTTCATCAATAGTTAGATATGGCTTTATAGAACCATAGTTATTGTAATCCGTAATTTTTATTAGTTGTTGCTCTGGGGTCCCTCTTTTCACCAAATGACTCGCTGCGGTTGAGCGATTGGAATGATTAGTTATCTTTTTATTTTTGGTATCCAATACAATAGCTTGTGCTGATGATTTAGTCCACCCGTTAATCGTAGTCTTCCATATAAGCATATTGTCAAACCAGAAAATATTTTCAGATTTCCAGAAGCGATTTGGACTTAAAGAAAGACGATTGTTAGTAATATTTTTCCCTCGTTTAGATAACAACTTATGAAACAATCTAACAGGACATACACTTTGGTTTTCAATATTTGGCACAAGCCATTTACTACTTGTGCCAATTCTTTGATTTCCCTTGGCAAGATTTGCTGAAAATTGGATTGTGTTCAATTCGATTGGTCGGCCTTGCATGATTATTTTACTTAATACTAAAATAATCTGTTAAGCAAGAGCAGCTTCTCCACGGCGCTAAGCTAATTCAACAGCTACAATATGGTAAAAAAAAATTTGTAAACCTTCTAGAATGTTTTCATCCCATAATTTAATGATTTCATTCAAATCGTTTAAACTTAGAGGCACTGAACTACATTTTTGTTTTTTTTTTCATTTGTAGTCGTTTACGGGTAGCATCCCTTGCATCACGAGCATTTTTGAATATAACACTAGTAAACAGATCAAACACTATTTTGAAGTCATTGAAATATTTTTGTTGTAGTAACATTCCAAATAGTCTTAACAATTGCTTCTTTATATCCTGTTCCATCAACTTTTCTCATGTTCACTGCATGATATTTTCATATCAAAGCCTGTTCATTCAAACTGCGTTCTCCATTCAATTTGTCTTTTCAGATCGAACAAAATTCTAAAAACATTATCCACGTATACTTTTTACTTTCAATTTTGGGTGTATTTTCTAATTCAATTTGATTAATTGAATGGGCTTGTTACCGATAATTTTTTTTCCTATTTTTTTTATGGTATTCAATAGAATTCTATCATCTAAATAAGCTGTCACAATTTCAGCTTCATAAAAATATCCAATCTTTTGATATTCAATGTTAAAGATTGGGTTTCAGTACAAAGCGCTTCGCCGACTCGTGACGTCATTCTGCATAAACACTACGGCGGCCGCGACCTAGTTTGCTACAGTAGTAAGTACTGTCAGTAGTCCATTATAATCCGTGTCGAAAAGGTGTTTGCTTCCAATTTACACAATATTTCTTTTCTTCATTGTTTTTATGTACATATAATTTTCTGTGTCTTCTTTTATCTAAAATAGCTTATAAATATCATATATTTTGTAGTCTGCTTACACATTGGCATATTTAAACGCGTTAAAATGATCCTCACAGCAATAAACATGGGATTTGTCAGAAATAAAAACATTCGGATGAGCTTTCTGCCAAACCTTTCTAGTTCCAGGATCAAAAGGCACGCTTATAAACAGTTTTGCTGGGACATTTCTGGAAGTATTACGGCACTTAGAAACCACACAATATAGTCCATGAAAAAATTGAAAAACCCCCAAAAGTTCTGTTACAGGGATGAAACATGGGTCCCCTATTTTCGAGGGCACTGAATACGATGATGATATTGTTAAGGTTTCCACCCCTCAGCAACTACCCCTAAACTCGAAAAGCCACCCCTATTTCGCGTTTTTTCCATCGTAGGCATGCGTATCGGTTTTTTGGGCAGGATTCGGGTAGGTCGTACGAAATTTAACCATACAAAATCTTATCCACCCCCGGAGTTGAAACTACCCCCTAAATATCCCTAAGAAATGGAAATGCATGAAAATTTGTTATCCGTTTTTGAGGGTGCTCAACACGATTGTAATATTAATTTCACCCCACCCTCCACCAACCACCGCTAAAACCATCTCCGTTTGATATTTCTTGATACTGGGCATGTGGGGACTAGAAATATGAATAACAAAATCCTATCCAACAAGTGCTCGCATGCTCAGTACTACTAAATGTGAAAGGGGGGTGGTTTGATGATTTGGGGGTGGTTGATTGAGAATGGGGAGTGAAATAGTATAGACATTATATTTAACAGCCTCGAAAACGGGGAAAATTTTTTTCCACTATTTTGTATTTTTCGGTAGATTTCAATGTTAGGGGTGGTGGTATTCAATCCCGGGGTTGATGGCATGTCTCGTCACTCAACTCCCTTTACAATGTCGAAATCCCATTAAATACCCCGATCCAACGAATCCTCACATGTCCAGGATCAAGAAATATGAAAAGGGGGTGGTTTTAAGGGTGATTGGTGGAAGGTGGGAGAGAAATGAATATTACCATTATGTTTAGCGTCCTCGAAAACGGGGAGAAAACATTTTCCACTATTTTATATTTTTCGGTGGATTTCAATGCTAGGGGTGGTAGTAGTTTCAACCCCAAGGGTGGATAATATGTTGAACGGTTAAATTTCATACGGCCTACCCGAATCCTGCACAAAAAACCGATACGCATGCCTACGATGGAAAAAACGTAAAATAGGGGTGGTTTTTCGAGTTTAGGGGTAGTTACTGAGGGGTAGGAACCTTAAAAATTTCACAATCGTGTTCAGCGCTCTCGAAAACGTGGGAGTACCCATGGTTCATCCCTGTAAGACAACTTTTGTGTTTTAAGCCTTTTTTGCAATTTTTTCATGGAGTAATATTTTTATTAGAAGCTTTTTTTTCACTCATTTTAAATAAACAAGAAGATAAAAAAGATATAATTTAACAATCAAACGCCGTTTGCATACAGAAACATAATAACATGCTTATTAAATCTCAACTGTCGCCTGACAGCATCTGCAAAGTGACGTCACGCGAAGCTCCACCCAGTTTTCGCGCGGTCCAATTTCGGTAATTTATGTAAGGGCTTAAACGGCGGAATAAAATCCTAAAAATTTGGAAAATGCCATAAAAAGTGTTCTAATTTCGATTTCTAAAATAAAAAAATATATATTGAACGGGCCTATTGTTTGAAACATTACCAAACCTCTGCGATATTTTTCTCAATTGATTTTCAATTTGGCATTTGTTGAATTTCAATCTGACATTTGAACATATCATTTGTGCCTTGGCTGATAACACCACATATATGCTTGTTATCGCTGTACTTTTACTGATTGGATGAATAACTTGAAATGCAAAATTTTGAATGGTTAAACATTTAGTAAAAAATTGTCAGCTATAATATCCCCAGGACATTGATAATGTACGAGATAATTTTATGACAATCGAAAGCAACGTGCTTGAGAAATTTGTCATAAAATTATGAGGCATTTGTCAATGTCAGAGGAATATTCGGTCAGAAAATTTGTGTGACTTTTGTGGTTTTTATTGGAATTTTATCTTTGATTAGCGCCTTTATATATTAAGAATTGGCATAGCCAAAACGTGACATTTTGAAATTTATTTGGAAGTTATTATGAAGTTGTCAAAGTTAAACAATTTTGTTGTCATAGCGATTGAAAATTTGCTTAAATGGTGTTATCAGTGTAATGTTAAAATGATTGGGTGATTTGTGTCACATGACAATAAATAACGAAATTCAATTGGTTGTTAGAACTATCAAAAAATTTTCATAAATAATACCACGAGTAGTCAAAGTTTACCGGTTATTTTTGTGGTGGTATCACGACGCACTTATCCTATTAATATTCAAGCGCAAGAAACATGATTGATACCACCACAAAAATGATCTGAAAACTTTGACTACGAATGTTATTCGGAGGACTATTCCAAGAGTTAAACCATTTTTTCAAACTAGTTTTCGGTGAATCAACTAATAAGTCACGTAGTTTTCATAGAAACGAGTAAACAATTTGAAAAATCAAATTTAATAAGAATTATCTGCATTGTCTTTGACGAATAATAGGGAAAAAATTGTGTTCTGATATGGAGGCTAGTTCAAAAAGGTTTGGTGACAAATCAGAATGTGAAATTGATGAATATACTTTTAATTAATTTTTGAGTAAAATACTCACTTTGACCACTAGTGTAATACCCGATGTAATACCCACTGATATGCATCGTTTCTATGGCGATTTAGCATTGTTAACATTGTTATAGATATTACGAATGGAATAGTCAAGGGTAATATAACAAGACCTTGATAAATAGTCGGCTATTATATTGTCATCAATTTTTCGAGAGTGATATGGTTGTCAATTTGACGAGATCATATTTGGCGTTAATAATCTGACTAAAGTCCAGGAGCTTTAGCTCGAGGTATTTAGTCTTTAATTATTAACGCCAAATGTGGTGGAGGCAAATTGGAAAGCACTCGAGAAAAATTGTGACAATATAATAGCCGCTAATTTATCAAGGTTGAGTTAGTTATAATTAGATTATTTATTGAATGACTTAATAAATTAATCATCTATTTAAAACTATGTATGCAATAATCACACATGGATAATGTATTTGCAGTGTAATGATGATTTCATTGGCTATTTTCGCACACATGATTAGAAATAGATGAATTTTTGATTGGATTTCAATTTCGTCAATAAATTTTCAAATGAGTGCAACTTTAAATTATTATTTGTAGCCAACAACTTTCGACTTCAACTTTTCATCGTTTAATTATCCTCTGTGGATATAAAACTTGTGAAGAAAATTTGATTATGCGTTTTGTTCTTATAAGTTATATATTCAAATATATTATTCTGTAATATCCAGGATGGAAATAAAAATTGGATTTCCATTAAAAAGTAAAGACAGAAACTTTGACCTAAGTTTTCAGTGTTAAAAAAGAAATTTACATAATGACCTTTTTCCGCATAAATTTGGCCACACGTTCTTTTAAAGACATTTCTAACATTTCGTCTCACCGTAACCGCTTCTTGTGTACGTATTTCTCGACTTCATTGGCCGTGGAATTTGGAAATAATGTAGTCATCTAGTATATGAAGGGGAAACTCTGAAATTCGGATAAAAATGCGAATTACTTCCCGGTACGTGAGCAGAATAACGAAATGGAAAATTATTTTCTCGGAAAAATTAAAAATTCATTCAAACAGTAATTTCAAATAACTTATTGCAGGCATTAGATGATCAGAGGAAACTTGTACATAGAAAAATATTAAACACTTACAGATTTCGTTATTTGTAAACATATATGACATAGTCTGCACGATGAAATTAATTGTGGTAAAATGAAAAGGTAAAAATATGTTTTTCAGTTTGAAACAATATAAGAGAATAGGAGAGAATTATTTTGTTTATTTCATTAAAAGCGAAAGAACATTAGATATTAAAGAATCAGATAAGTATGACATTGCAGCTAATAGATTTCGCGTATATACTACGATAGAATGGCAGATTGTTGGTAACATTTAATATCGGTAGTCCATATGAAATGAATTACAAATCATGAGATATTTTATAAATATGGCGCGTACTGAGTAGACGTGTTTTGAATCTCTAGTATAATTTTTGTTAATATTGCCGTGCAAGGTAGTTTATAGTTTCAAATTCGTGTTAAAGTTTTTGTTGCAAGTGCATTTACCGTAGTAAACTGAATTCTAAGCATTTTCTGGCTGAATATGCCTCCGAAGAAAATTAATAGCAATAGTACCAAATCTAACTAAATGGAAGGAGCGAATCAAAGAGTAAATCAACTTGAGACTGAATTTAGCCGTAGGCTATCAAAATTTAAAGAAGAACTTCTTGGTCAAAAATTATCTGAAGGTTCTAAATTAGACTTTGAAGATATATTAAATACATTTTTTTTTTTACTTTTTCTCTTAAGTTATTTCATATTTCACTTCATAAGAAATAACTGTGTCGTCAATAAAACCAATGATGGTACCTTTCGTATTAATTTGGAATAAATTATTTAAGTAGATGTAGATAATAATAATACATTTATTGTCTATCAAAATTACAAGGTTAACTAACATGATGAATGGACACTGTTGTATTTGAGAGACAAAGGGCAAGTATTCAGTCATCTGTCTGGTCGATAGCCGCGTGGGTTAAGGCGCGAGGTGGTAATCGCGATTAATCACACGGGTATCGCACCACCGGGTTCGAATACTGGCTCCGGCACTGTCGGAGGAAATGGTTGTATGTCCGCGTTTGTTCAATGTGTAACCCCCTTCCGCACAAGCCCTAGGCTTCTGGAATTGGGGGTTGTCCAATTTCTGTGGTGTTTATTATTATCTGCGTACGCAGAGACTGATGTTCCATTCAATCTTCAACACGTATATAAATCAATGTAACAATGACATGAAATAGAGTAGACTGGGGATGAAAATAAGAAAAAGAGAAAAATATGAGAATAGATGACAAAAGATTAATGTAATATACACGTGTACGTGTACGAGTGTACGTCCAATCATGTATACCTACGGACACGGAGAGTGCACATACGCAGATGCGCGCGCACACACACATGCATACCGTACATGTCCATAGGCATTCGCATACATTTTGCCAGACACACACTCGCACACATTACACCCATACAGATTAATTCAAGACAAATATGACTTTCTAATAGATACTGCTTGTATTTGTGTTTAAAAGTTAGTTATGTTCGAGAAAGCGAGACTAGGTACATTAATGGAGTTGATACAAGTCGCAATATTGTAAGATAACGATCGTTTAAAAAGTTGCTTGTTGTGGCGTGGAATAGTAAGCAGATTCTTTCTGCGAATGTTAAAATTATGTACATCAATTCGGTAAGATAATATGTCATGAAGATAGGATGGAGATATACACTTAATGATTTTATAGAAAAAATATGACATGCGTAACTTAGGACGATTATACATATTAAGCCATTTAACGTCCTTAAGTTTGTGAGATATACGTTGTCTTGATCTAATACAAAAAATTAGCCGCAGGCATGAATTTTGAACTTTTTGTATCCGTCTGGTGTCGACACTATAAAGGCAAGAACCATAAACACTGACACAATGATTAAAATGTGATACTATAATAAGATTTTAGCTTCCTTCCCCGAATAGTGTCTATGGCAATATATCATTTTTAAGGAGGCGTAAGCTTTCTTTAACATGTGAGTTACATGGCTCCTAAAACGCTAGTCAGAGTCAATCACAAGTCCAAGACTTTTAGAGCTATCGCGGTATGGTAATAATGAGTCACAAATTTTAAACTGAGCCTCTGCCATAACGGAATTAGTAAAATTCTTATTTCCAAACAAAATAACCGTTGATTTAGTGGGATCGTTTTTAGAATGTAATCATTGGAAATATTATAGAGGAATTTAAATCTCTGTTAATCACATTACTGGCATATTTTAAATCTTCAGGCTTAAACGAATAGTATAATTTCGTATCATCCGTATATAGATGATAATTACAAAATTCTGAGGATTTATGAAAGCAAAAGGTACATATGGTGAATAAAATTGAACCTATAATGCTGCCTTGCGGCACTCCGGATCTAACTGTTAACTGTTGGAAATCTTACTACCAATATTGATTTGTGTTCTATCAGATAGGAATGAGGCCATAAAGTCTCGGGCGCTATCAAAAAATCCTATAAAATATAACATATTTAATAAAATACCATGACTGAACATGTTAAAGGCTTTAAAATAGTCCAATAATATTAAAGTGCAAATTTTTTTGTCATCACAAGCTCTGAACATGTCATCAGTTATGTCAAAAAGAGCAGAGATATAGCTGAAGTCCAGACTGTTTTTTGGGGAAGATATTTTTTGAACTCAAACACGGTTTTATTTAAGACTCCATGATTTTTTCTACAATTTTAGAGAAAGTAGGCAACATAGTGATAGATCTTATGTGACTAAATTCCGTGGGACAAGCAATTTTCTCATTGAATGGGAAAATAGGACGTAGTTAAACATTCATTTAAAATGTGCAAAATAAATGGTAATAAAAAAGGACAGCAGAGATGGATCATAACAACGTTAAAATGATCACGACCAGAAGCTCTACTTTCAATGTTTTGTATAATTTTTAAAACATCTAGATCCGTAGCTGGCTCAAAGGAAAATGAATTATTTAAATTATTTTTGATATTATCACCATAGAAATTTAGCAAATTTAACTTAGGAAGCGTAGTATTATCAGAGGAAGAAAAAAATGTGTTTAGTTCATCCACATTATTCAAGTTATTGGGAATGGCTTTGTTTTTATTTTTACTTACTTATATTAAGCTTTTTAAATTCAATCCCATTTATCCTTTACACTACTGTTTCATAACTTAAAATTTAAGTTAGCTTTCTTTTGAAATTTTATAACAGCTGTAGTATAATTTCTAATTTGCTTATAATAGGCCCAATGTTGAAATAATTTATTCTTTGTATATCTAGTTAATGCATTGCTTCGCAACTTTTGCAAGAATTTTATGTTTTCTGTAATCCATAAACATGAATTGTTTATGTATTTTATTGAAAGTTGTAACAGGGGCATATCTGTCAAATAAATGAATGATATTTTTATTTAGAAAATCTACTTTGTCGTATATGCTGCCCATGTCATAAATCAAAGGCCAAGATATTGATTCAAGATCATTTTGAAATTCTACAAAATCGACGGCCTTCAGCACTCTGTAAGTAATATTTTCAAAGGGGGAATGGGAACGGGTGAACTCAAGATTACAGATTACAGTAAAATGATCGGCAATTAACGCATTCACAACCTCTACTTCAGTAACATTTTCCACATTGGTAAATAAAAGATCAATAAAGATAATCAATAAAAATAAGATGATAAACAGAGTTGGCCCTAGAAAGATTGTCAGCGGTACACCATATTCTACTGTTGCGAAGCCATTTATTTCAACATGTTGTGTTCTATTTGACAGGTAACTATGGATTAACTTAAGTACTGTATCTTTAATTCCGACATCACCTAAGTTTTACAGTAATAATAGGTATCGAAAGCCTTTACTAATAAGAGCGAAGGTATCGAATTGCTTTGCAATTTTTTTAGAGGGGTTTAACCGAAATATTGAAGATCCGTTTGGTTATAAACAAACAAAAATATGCTTCGTGTTTTTGTCAACGTAAATCTGATTTATCGATCATTAATTTTTAATCTGCAAAAACAGTAAGAAAAGTTCTTATAAACATATGTCTCCTTTCTGCTGCTTTTAATGAAGTACTAAGTTGGATAATGATCAAAAAGTTATTATTTGTGTAAACATGTTTAATGAATTATAATTAAAGACACGACTTACTTCAAATTAAAAATAAAAATCTATAAATGCTGTTCAATTCCCTCTTGATTGATGTATGTGTTAGTATGACAAACAATATTATTCGTGGCCCTTCGCGCCATTTCCAGAGGAACTATTTCAAATTATGTTACAATGTCTGTTCGCATGTCGTATTTACTAATAGTATCATTAAAGTGTACCAAACAGTTTATACGACCCCATACAAAATAGTCCATCGGATTTAAATCCGGTGATTCGGGAGGCCAACTTACTGGGTCATTTCTTCATAATCATACTTTGGCGTTTAAACCGCTTGGCCTCGAAAAGGAATCATCGTACGTCTAATTATCAAGGGGGTCATTTTATATAATATTAGCCATGTAATGATAATTAAGTATTGAAAACAAAAATAACGTTTAAAAAGGATAACTATTTCTCGTTTCTCCGCCTATGGATGAAATGAATTTTGGTTGGTAGTGTACAAGTATAAGCCTTAATAATGCAACATTGTGAACCAAGTTTCATACAGTTGTCTTAAAGTATTTCCGAGATAATCATTAAAAACCTACATTTGGGCGACATCCTCAGCGGGCCGGAGCTCCCTTATATAGAAAGCATTTTCGGAAAAGAGTTTATAGGGAAATTTCTAACTATTTTTGCACCTAGAATCAGTGCCAAGTCATCTCCATTAATTATATCATGCCAGTTATAATTTTCGTTCTTGTTTCAACACTTTATAATTTATACATTTAATAGATCTGTTTTATTTATGTTATTAGCTTGTACAGTATGACTGATGGTCGAGTGGTAAGCGCACTTGCCTCTCATTTATTTTAGAACAGGTTTTTAATATTAATTTTCCTGTATAATAATTTTAAAATTTAGTAAATAAATAGCACGGTAGAAATAAAAATTTTAGTTTTTTAACCTTTGGATATTATACATAAAATTTGTTAAATCTTACGTTTAGGATAGCAATTCCCATGGATTAATTTAAGGTTTATATTTGTCTGGTTTGTGCACAAGATCGGCAGCCCGAAGCGATCCGTTTCTTATTGAAATTTGTAACGCGGCGGGTGTATATCAATATGATTGTAAAATGAGATATAACATGACATTAATAAAATATAACCTTTGACATGTGTATACTTAAAAAAAAATAAAAAAATTTTAAATGGAAAAATGCCTCTCACCCAAAAGTTCTGGGTTCCATCCCCGGTCGTGGGTTGAAAGATTACATGGTAATGCTCCGTTGTATAAAAGCTAGTATATTATTTACTACATTTATTCATTATAACCTAACCTAACTAGACAATAAAATTTAAAAATCTATACCTTTAATAAAATTATTTAAAATTATATGCCCTAAGAATAACTATAATATATTTTACATCCACGATCTTTTTTATAGAATATACTTATAATTTAATAAGAAAGCAGTCTTATGAATTTATAGTGACAATAATAAAGCGGTAACTTATTTTTTCTAAGAAGTACGATATTTTAGCCTGTTTGAAAATCGCGAGCAAAGAAAGTTTCATATGGGCAACTTTTTACGCAAAAATACACTGACGAATTGAACATTTAATTATAACATATATTTCTATCTGATGTCGAATACTTAATCCGAAGACAATTATTGGTAATATTATTATTATTTCTATGCATGTCGTACTCTTCCAAAACAACTCAATGGGATACCTACTAATGAAGTCTTAAATTATCATTTTCTCGTATTTATTTCTCTGCAGGAATAATTAGTCTTACAATACAAATACACTCAAAATAAATAAACTGACAGCTTACCAACATTTTGAAAGTAATTAATGAAGAATGTTCTCAACTTCTCGGTATGGCGTCCACTCTTTAACTCAGCAGGTTTTTTTAGGGTGACAAGTGAAAAATTTTACATGCTGAGATTACAAAATATATTAATCGTTTATGAATAGCTGTTTACGTTTTAGGTTTTTTATGAATTTACAACCGAAATATAATTTATCTCTTGTGTTAATAAGAACCTGTAAGTACATATAAAAGTTTAATAAGTTCATGTTCTTGGTTATTATATCGTATTAGACATATAATTAAATAAGCTTGATTGTTCTTTAAAATTTATTATACTGTTTGAAATAGTATCTGCTTTAGTACCAATATTGAAGTAATTTATATTTCAATAATATAATCTATGAGACTTTTATTGTGATTCGAGAACTGCTGCAAGAAAAATGAAAGGAAATTTTTTTGAGTTTGAATTATTATTATCTGATTTTTATAATAAAAATTGACGTTAGTAAAACTACAATATACACATAATACGTCTGTATGTAAAAGTAAAATGTACATAAATGATAAAAAATAATATAAAACACACATAAATATACAAAATTATAATATACATAACATAGTCAAAATATTTTCGAAAAGCGTAGACATGTGAATCATGCTTCAGGTCTATAGTCTATGAAAAAGTTTAAAACCCCAAAAGTTCTGGAAACCCTCCCGTTTTCCAGGGCAGTGAACACGATGGTGATAAGATTCCCATACCTCAACAACTACCCCTAAACTCAAAAAACCACCCCTATTTCGTGTTTTTTTCCATCGTAGGCATGCGTATCGGTTTTTGGGCAGTATTCGGGTAGGCCGTATGAAATTTAACCATACAACATCATATCTATCCCCGGGATTGAAACTACCCCCTCATCTAAAACTAAAATATCCCCCAAAAAGTTAAAATGCATGAAAATTAATTTATCCCCGCTATCGAGTGTGCTCAACACTCTCCACCAACAAAACCACCCCCTTTTCATATTTATTGATACTGGGCATGTGAGGATGGTTCGAGTAAAAGAAATGTAATAGCTGAACATGTCAAGAAGACGTGTACTTCATGCATCTGTACTCTACCATAAAATTGTAACTTTTCATGTTCCTCTGTACTTATACAATAAAATTAGATTTAGAACTAATGTCCAAAATATGAACATCAGGAAGAAGTCCATCATCACCTCACCTAGCCACAAAACAACCCTGTTTCAGCATTCAATTAGATACAATATATAAAACATACAATGCCATATCTGCATAGTATAAATTAAAAAGCATAGTAGCTTTTAGAAATATCATGCGCTAAGCAATTTCAGAGTTTCAGCAAACTTTTGTGTACCTACTTGTATCAACGTCTAGGTTTTCTTTACTGCATTTTCTTTGTTTTTTAAATCTTTGTATTGTAGTAATGTAAGTGGTTATATAATTTCAGCTCCAAGATATTGTGGGATTTTGAGATTGTACACAGATGTTCAAATGGAACTCGATGATTCTATCAAATTTATGTTGATCAATCAATCAATCAATCAAATTTATTACTTTTTTACAATTACAATTTAATACAATAACTAAAATAATTCGATAATTACAAAGTATTTAATAAACAACAACAATACATATTTAGTATCTATTTTAATATATATTAATCGTTAATGTTATGTGGTACACT
This sequence comes from Leptura quadrifasciata, assembly GCA_963675555.1. Taxonomy (NCBI): domain Eukaryota; kingdom Metazoa; phylum Arthropoda; class Insecta; order Coleoptera; family Cerambycidae; genus Leptura; species Leptura quadrifasciata. Next base: position 89,125,486 of record OY776675.1, read on the forward strand.
TAGATTGCATAAACAATCTGTGTGTGTGTACAAGCAACAACCTAATTAGGGTGTTTAAGTCCTTACATTATTTAAAATTTCCATATACAATGATCGCAAGTGAAATATACGATCAGTAGATGACACTATTATATTACTTCTATATTCAATATTTTAACCAACTACCAATAATTTCGTGAATTTCTGTGTGTTATTTATTAAGTATTTAGTTATTTTATCATAGAATAGTCCTATGTAATTATATTACTTAAAATGGACAGGTAAAATATTATAAAATTTTGGACTATAATACGTTATAAGTCTTTGTGTTGTTGTGTATCTAATTTAAGGAACTGTAACATTTAAATTATACTTTTGTGTATATGTTGTATTGTACTCAGTAAATTTTTATGTTTCTGTAAATATTAGAACAGACTTGGTATATAGGAGTTGCAGATTAAATACATTAAATTGTTTGAATAGGAATATGCACTTCCCCATATTATTATTCCATATCTAAGAATTGATTCGACTAAAGCATGATACAATAACATTAAAGTGGTAAAGGACAAAATATTTTTTAGGTGATAGAATTTCCAAACCAACTTGTACATTTTGTTGTTTAATTGTTGTATGTGCTCCGTCCATTTTAAATTTTGATCTATGATAAGTTCGAGATGTTTAATGTTTTTTGTTTGTTGCAGTTCCATAGCACATATACAGTAATGCTTTCGTTTACATGAGTATGCATATAACTAAAGCGTATCTATTTTAGGTACGTTTCTGTCATATTCTAAAATACATAAATTTAATCTTGTCTAGGTTAACTGTTAGGCAATTATCCGATAGTCATTGTTGTAATTTTGAAAACTCTACCACAACTTTATTGTCAATATTTTTCCAGGGATCATCTTCAACCAGATGGACAAAGTCATCTGCATATGCTACTATTTTACCATTAATTGGAAGTTGAAGTAATTCATTGATATAAATATTAAATAGAATTGGCCCTATAGCCGTTCCTTGAGGAATGCCATATTTTATTATTTTTAAATTACTTGTGCTTTCACTAATTTTTACACATTGCTCTCTATTTTGAAGATAGCTTCTGAACAAGTCATTAAGTATACCTCTTATACCATGTTCGTTGAGTTGGTTAAGGAAAATGTCATACGACACTATATCGAAGGCCTTGGCCAAATAAAAAAATATTGCTATTTGTTTTTTATAATTATTTACAGAATTATATATAGTTTTTACAACCTCATAGATATCATCATCAGTTAGCATACCTTCCTTAAAGCCATATTGATTGAGAGAAAGGATTTTATTATAATTTAAATGTTCTACTATTCTATTTTTTATACATTATTCTAAAACCTTTGCAATACTGTTGATTACCGAGATGGGCCTGTAGTTGCTTGCTAATGTCCTATCATCTGTTTGGTATATATGTGTCACAATTGATATTTCTAGCATGTAGTCTTTTGCAAAACCTAAGCTTGACAACTATTGCATTCAAAAAGTTCAATATCTTTGAGGATATATTATCCACATCTGAGGATTTATTTTTTAAATTGTTTATAAAGAAATTTTTAAAATTTTCATTGGTTTCCTTATCATATATATAACAATTCTATATTGTTGAAAAAGTTTATGATATGAATGAACTTCGGTAAATGCTTCCATCATATACTTAGTAATGCTATGTTTACACTAAATTACTATAAAATAGGAATGAAATTAGGGGGTATTTTAGCGTTATTACCTCGCAAGTAACCAGGACAATGTATACTATATCTGCTCGTATGTCGTCCTCGTAATAGTATCATTAAAGTGTACCTAATCTTCTGTATGACCCCATATAACACAGTCCATATCGGATTTTAATCTGGTGATCGAGGTAGCTAACTTACTGGGACATTTCTTCATAAGTCTACTTGAGCAAACCATAACGCGCAGTATCAAATGAATCCTCATTGCAAAAATTTTACACTCTTGTTAAATCACACCACCAAAAAGGAGAAATGAGCGCAATCAAGAAACAGCTTTACAGCGTCTCTGATATAATCTAAAGTATATTTATATCCATATTACTTACGTATTCCTCAAGTTCTACTGTATGCTGTTAATTATTTTTATCTACTGAATGTCAGTTTACTTTATTTTCATTTTTTGGAATTTTATCTTCGATATTCTTGTACTCTGTACATATGCATTAACTTCTCCATGTCCATAAATAAAGTATTATTATTATAATTATTATTCTTATTATTAACATTTTTACAAATTTAAATAATGACGTTTATACCACTGGTGTTGTTAAACCATGTCTCTCTGATCCTTTACGTCAATTTCTCTCTATGAAAACTAGCGGTGAGTTGTCCAGGGATTTAAATTCATCGAGATCACTGGATGATATTCTTGAACCATCATTCCTGCCATAATATATTCATATTCAATACAAAATAGAACAGGCATAATCGGCAACGAAATAAGTTATCTGACGTTTTCGAGCACTCATTCTCATGAAGCTGGTCAGATTGTAATTTTAAATCGGACAGTCTATGACAGTTAAATTTCCTCTCTGCGCGAGTGACAACGAGGTTCGATAATATATTTAACACAGCATATTCATGGAATATTGACACATAGGCCAATCTCCCGTTGTCTGTTTTTATAAAATCTATTTCAATTTTAAAATATGAACTGACTAAACATAATCACATAACGCATGTGGGTTACATATCTGTTAAAAGTAAATATATTACAAATCACAATTTTAACATTAATCACTTTCGAAGAGTAAAATTATCCAGTTAAAATTCAATAAGAGCCAGGATAATAAAGGGTACATACAAAGTGCTTATTACACACATATTTACACATTTTCTATTCTGTTTCTAAAATTACATTATACCGATATTTTGATTATGGCCGAGCACTTTTTGGAATAAGCAAATTTTTTTTACAGAAAATTACGTTTTCACAAAAAATACTGTTTACAGATAGTTAGGGTCATCGGTGGAATGGGTAGGTATTTTTTATAACTTTTGGATATATTGTTTTTCTAAATTTCTATCGGCTAGATATTCTCAAGTTCACAATATAATTATAACATGGATGATAAAACAGTTTGTTGTAAGTTGGCTTGATAACTATGCATTTAACACAAGTAATACATATGAAATAGACATGAGCTATATTATGTGTATCAAATATTTGCAATACATGCTGGAATATCTCCGATTTTACATATTAAATATTTTCGAGGCTGTAATCCGTCTAACTCATTTTGGAATACGAACTATAAAAATATCGATTGAAAATTTTATTCTCTATAAAAAAGATCTCTAGTAAATTTGGTAAGACGTCCAAGGTTATTGAGAGAATATAAAAAAATAGAAAAAGTGGGTATTATGAGATGATTTTGGGGTAGTCAGGCCATTTGAATTATTTGGGATCTTCAGCTACAAAAAGTGTCGTGGCTACGAAATTTGCCTTTGGTCAACTTTATTGTACTAATATATAAACCGGTGCTGCTAATTCCACAAATTAAAATTTTCACTTTTTATCCAAAGAAACAAGAAATCACATATCGGTAACAGACTGGCCGGGCCTGGTTCAAAGATATTTAGGCCTATTGCCTTCTTGGCCAGTCTGTCGGCTACATTGTTGCCACTGCACTGTACATGTCCTCTCACCCAACATACCGATATGTTATTCATGCTGGATGTACCCACAAGTTCTTGGTCACATTCCCATACTCTTCCTGTAGTAATTTTGTAACTTCTCTCAGGGCTAGTAGTGATTGTATGCAATCTGTGTAGATCCTGATTGTTTTGCCCCTAGTTTGCCTACGGACAATTTTTTTTGCAGCTATGGTTATGCCAGCCAGTTCCGTCTGTACTACGCTGGCTCGTCCATCCATAGCCCATTTACGTTGGATTTGCGGAGTTCTGAAGTATATTCCACATCCTGCCCCATCATTTTTTTTGGCAGCTATGGTTATACCCGCCAGTTTCGCCTGTAATACGCTGGCTCGCCCATCCATAGCCCATTTATATTGGATTTTCAGACTTCTGGAGTATATTCCACATCCTGCCCCATCCTTCTTTTTTGGTCCGTCTGTGAAGATGTTGATCACACCTTCGCCAGCACCCTCGTTCTGATTATTCGTCTGTATTATGTAGGGTCTGTCAAAGACGAACCGGGGATAAATGCCATCGGTGCACGCCTGCAGAAGACGGGTCTTTCTGACAGCCTCATTCCACAGACGACTTCTGGCCTCTCCACAGCCTACATTTGATTGTATGCCAATGGATTTGAAGCGTACTATTGTTCTCAGAGCCATTGCTTCTAGATATATATCAAGTGGTGCAAGACACAGCATTACCTTCATAAGCTCTCGTTGGCGTTGTTCGCATAGCTCCGGTTATGCTTAGGCAGGCAATTCTCTGTACTTGGCTGAGCTTGACCTTAGCTGTAGTATGTTTGCTTTTAGGCCACCAAACTATAGCTATAGCTTATCATTGGTCTTATAACGGCAGTGTATATCCACATCCATTACTTTGGGTTTCGTTCCCCAGGTTTTCCCCAAGGTCCTGCAACAGTGCTCATAAGAAATGCAAGCCTTCATTAGTCATCTATGCATGCGAAGATTCCATGTTAGTTTGGCATTGAATGTTACTCCAAGGTATTTCACTTCTAATGCGAAACTTAATATTGTATCCAGGAGGACAGGTACCTTCAGTACTCCTAGCTTCCTTTTCCTCGTGAAGAGAACCATCTCCGTCTTCCTGGGACTGACAGGACTGACTGCACCATTTTTCAATTATCCTTAGCCCCCCCCCCGCGGCCTGCATTCTTTCACATAGGACTCCTTCGAATTTCCCGCTAAGCATTATTGTTAAATCATCTGCCTAGGCAATTGTGTGCAACCTTTATTAATTGAGGTGGCCCAAGAGGCTATCAAGAACGAGAATTATAGGAGATTTTTAGCCAGTTAAAAAAGTCCATTGATAGAATACAGTCCCGTTAACAACAGCTTGTCCCAATTTTGCTTTAGGTCAAACATTACTTTTACTTCTCCTGTGTAGAATCTCATTTTTAAAAAACTACCCCTTGGAGGGACGTAACTCTGTAGGGTGGGATTTAATGAAAAATGTGTACAACACCACCCTTAATTTTCGATAAGGAAACACACTTTAAATTTTCTGGTATTAGTTCAGAGACACTAAGATTTTTTAAAGACACTGTTATTAAAAAAGCTGTAAATGCAAAACAACTTTGTATTCAAACGTCAAAAAAACATAACTTTGATGACAGTTTAGTGAATTTAAACTATAATTTTTTCAAATCGATAAAACTATTTTTAATTCATATTCAAGGTTTGCAGAAAAAAAATACAGTATTTAATGTCATGTCACTTTACTTCATATAAAATAATACACTATTTCAACTATCAACGTGTTTTTAGACCTATATCATATTACTAAAAAGTCATGGGCCTATACATGACTAAAAATCAAAGCGGTGGCCGCTCATGAACAAAAAACATGTTTTTTATTTTTCTTGATAATTTTCGAAAATTTCTTTCGTTAATATCAGGAAAAAGATGTATAATCTTTTTGTTGTCTATCGAAAATATTACATGAGAGAATAGTTTAATTTTATGATGTGTGCCCCATGCTTTTCTTGCCCTATCGGCCTTATAAAAGTACTGTGATAGCTGGAGAATATATATTAGTGCATTTCTAATGAAAGCTTCAGTTTTATATATTTTATTTAGATTTAATATAAGGTATTAAGACATACTGATATGCAGCATATCAACTTGTTTGCTTTTAAATTGAGATTAAACCTATAATTTGACTTGGACTTTCTGAATTTGAGTATATAGTTTAATTCGACCAAGAATATTATTATATTTTAAGTATTTACTGTGCTTCCTTTCGAGAATTATTTAAGAACATCTAATAATAGTTCATCAAACTGACAAATGCCTCTTTAATAAACGATCCTAAGCTAATGGCAGACACCCTGAACAATTACTATGTAAATGTGGGAAAAAACTTAGCAAATTAAATCAAAAGTAACAATAATAATATAGCACCTGTAAATAATAGGCAACTAATAAATTCGATATATTTTGCTGATACTAATGAACAAGAAATAAAAGATGTAACACTTCAATTACGAAATAATAAAGCTCCGGGTTATGATGGCATTATGGCTGAAGCTATAAAAGCAGCTGCTTCCACATTGATTCCACCATTAGCTTACATAATTAATTTAATATTAAAGACATTAAAATTCCCAGCAGTCTTAAAACAAGCAGATGTAAAGCCTTTGTACTCTTGTAATCGTCCAATATCGCTGATGTCCACTCTTTCTAAAATTGTGGAAACAGTAATAAAATACAGAGTTATTGCCTTTTTTAACAAACATGATACACTCTCAGACTTCCAGTTTGGGTTTAGAGAAGCTAGATCCACTCAGGATGCTATTAGCCTGCTTGCAAAAAATATATACAAATATATAGACAATGGAAATCCTAGCATCTGTATTTTTGTGGATCTAGCCAAAGCGTTTGATACAGTAGATCACAAAAAACTTTTAAACATTATGGAGGGAATTGGTGTCAGGGGCATTGGAGCTAAATTAATGAAAAGCTATCTGTCAAACAGACAACAATGTGTAAATATAATTGGAACTTGCAGTGAATTTTTATGTAATTGAATGTGGCGTTCCACAAGGCACTGTATTAGGTACTATTCTTTTCAATATTTATATCAATGATATGTTTTCTCTACCCTCACTAGGAAGGTTTATCAGCTATGCAGACGATACAGCAATTTTATATACAGGATCTACCTGCGAAGATGTTATTGAGACAGCACAACGAGATTTTAAAATGATAAAGGAGTGGTTCGATACTAGAGTGTTAACAATTAATTTTAATAAAACCATGTACATACCCTTTCTCACGAATAATAGTAAATCCTATGACTTCAAATCATTGGAAATAGAATGTAATAATTCTTTATACCAGATTCCAATAAAGTATAATACTAAATTATTAGAATTATTATTGATTCACATCTTAAATGGAACGTTCATATTAATAAATTAACACAAAAATTATGGGGTCTCCTGGCGAAATTTAAATATCTCAAAATATTTTAGACGTTAATCTACTCACTACAGTTTATTATGCTTTAGTGGAATCACAACTTCGTTATGGTATAATTGCTTGGGGAGGTGTATAAAATTGTCACCTAACAAAATTAGATATAATGCAAAAATGGATCTTGAAAATCATTTATCAAAAAGAAATTACCTTCCCAACCAATTTACTATTTGAACTAGCAAATGTACTTGATATTAGACAATTATATTGTAATTCAATAATATGTCATCAAAAAGTAAACCTAACCAATACCCAAAAAATCGAACGTGCGTACAGTACCAGGTACAGCAGGAACGCAGTAGAAGTACCTCATGCTAGGAAAACGATGTTTTCTATTCTTAGGACCAAGAGTGTTCAATAAACTACCCCTTGAAGTAAAAAAAGTTAACTCGGTAAAACTGTTTAAAAACAAAACAAAGAAGTGGATAGTGTCTCTGGGTAGACTGCATCTACATCAATTAATGGACATAAAAAATACTTACATTTTCAATCAGAGGTATTACTAAACCTCCTTTGTGAATTTTCCACGTTTCATATCTCAATGGCCTTATATTGCTACATTTGCACAGAACATACCTATATATACATATATATAATTACATTAACATTAAATACATTAAATGTATTTAAATTTTCATCTTCAATAAAAAAAAATATTTTAATTTTTAAAATGCATGCAAGTATCAAAGGAAAATAGCATAAATCGCAGTAAAGGTATTATCTTTAGAGTTCCCTGCTTTAAAAGATAAATAATATTTTAAATATAAGTATTCTATTATTAAGTATAAAAGTGACATTCGCATCTATTCTATATTTTTACTCGGAAAGTTTTTCTGACATATGCTTAATTATATTAAATATAAATTTATGTGCGAAGCTGTAAAGAATCAAGAGGTTTACATATTTATAAAGCTTCAAAGCTTTTCTAGGTTATTATATACCTTACCTATTACTGCATTTTGATTCACTTCTAAGGGATATGTGGGTATGATTTATAAAGCAGTAAAAGTACATTTCCTTTAATTATACTTTATTTTATTTTAATCATCTCCTAATACTTTGTTATTTGAGCCTACAATCAGCAAAAAGTATAATTACAGCAACAAAAGAGCTCATTGTTTTTCACTTAATTCATAGCAGGAAAATAAAAGTTTTAAGAGTTGCAATTTGAAGATATTTAGTGCTGCATAATTTAAATACTAATGTACTTTCTATTCACGATAAAGGAGTGCAGTCCCATTAAATGCATTTGGACTATTCAAATGGAAGTGATAAATGAGTGTTTTCTTTTTATTAGTCTGCGCCTTTTTAATTACATTTACCCTACAAGTTTGAGATTCTTTAGCTAAGCTATTGTTTGTTTAAACTTATAAAAGTTTAGCATCATTGATACCATGAAAAATTCCGTAAAGGTTCCTGCAGTTGATATTGCCACATTAGCTACCATGACAACTTCTTTTAATGATTACTTTTAGTGGAAATTAAGAACAAGGTGATATTCGGGGCGGACAGGAGTTAAAATGGCACGTTGTATTTAAATTTTCCCGCATATAGGGTTCTCAAATATTCAAAATAATAGCATAGCTACAACTACAAATATACCTTCATTTTTTAAATTTAATTGCTTTACTGGAATACGCTAACAAAATCTAAAAAGTTTAATTACTGATTATGCATATGGCATGTAAAAGTTTCGTATAAACTCAAATAAATTAATACAATGCTATGCATTTGTGCAAAATTCTTTATTAAAAATCTAGCTAATTAGTTCAATAATTTAAAATTTATAACTGTTTATTTCATTTAATTTGGAAAAGTATTGTTTTCAAGTAACATTTTCATCAAGGCTATCAAGCTAAGTTTATGAATAATGTGATCAATTGCAAAAGCGGATGCCGGTTAATTTTTCTATTGTTTGAGTTTTATTCGATCGTTTCAGCTTAACATCCACGATTGTTTCACGCTTGGTTCTACCCTGGCGGTAGAGTTCGGAATAAGAGAATAGAATAAACTGGAGTACAAGCTAAGAATAATCTTTATGTGTCAAAACTGATTTAAAGTCTGAAGATTATAGCAGATCGACAGAAAGCATTTGCCGTAGCTGATCGTAGTAATGTTAATCACCTATTCCGAATAGATAGAGTATTTACACATAAATTCAAATCATGGTCAATTAAGGACTCCATCGGAACTAAAGGGATGGAACTATTGATGTTTAAGCTCTAATGATTTAAAGTAACTCAGTCTGAATGAGATTAGGTGTGAGATTACAAATGCTAACTAACATACTAAAATCAGAAGTGAAGACACATAAAAAGTAAAAACTAGCAAAGCACCGGCGTTTGACATTTTCAGGGTCGATACAATAACGTAGGTGAAGATGAAGTGGAAATCCTTTGCAGAATATGCCAAAGAATATAAGAGACAGGAAACTGAGCCTATGACTGTAGAACCTTTATTAACCTACCATTACATGAAGCAAAGCAAACTGTGAACAGCATTATTGCAAATGAGAAAATCCAGAAGCAGAGGAAATAGACGGTACCTGTAACCTCATCCGCTCACCATGACGACATAATAAGTGTTGGCAGCCCGCCAACTATAACTATAACCCGCCAGCCATAATTATAATGTTATAACGAAACGTTGATAGCTCATCCGCTGCTACTTTTGTAACATCGGTTAGGGCGCATCTCTCGCTACGTAACCATTGTTATTATATAGTATACTGAATACAGATATATGTCACTTACATGAAATAAAGAAAATGTACACTCGGTAGGGATAGATGGTCGGTTAAAAACCCTATGTTTCTTGAAACGTTTGTGAGAGAAAATTATAAATTATATCTTGTGAATAACTGCCCTGCATGTTTGATTAGTCAATTGTCAGTTTGGGTATACACCATATGGTTCACCATATTAAACTGGTGAAATACACATTACGGTCCGGCCGATAGCTGCATTGGTTAAGGCACAAGGTGGCAATTGCGACTAATCACACGGGTATCGCGCCATCGGGTTCGAATTCCGGCTCCGGCATTGGCACTGTCGGAGGAAATGGTTGCATGTCCATGTTTTTTCAATGTGCAGTCCCCGCCCGCATAAGCTTCTGACTTCTGGAATTGGGGGTTGTCTAATTTCTGTGGCGTTTACTTGTTGTCAATATTCAAGACTTCATACCTGACACTGTATTATAGTGCTAGATATAGAAAGCAAGTTTGCTCCTAGTGGCATCACCAAGTAGTGGCATCTAACAAATAAATCACTAGTTTTTCTCCTCAAAGGGATCAGATATGGGTGGCGAGCTAGAGGCTGGCTAGCTAGAGGTCGTTAGGAAACCATATATTATCACCTCAATGAAAATTATGTCATATAATAGGTCCTTTGTGAACACTATTTACAGGTTACGGTCTCACCGAATATCTCATGGGTTTTACAAAAGAATGCTTAAAAGGTATTTTAAATGTAAATCAGGAAATCGCGCGATGTCTTAAGGGATCTCGGATATAATAATTATTGGATTTGAGAATACAGTGTCAGTTGATTGAATCAAGGATGTCGCAGAGTTTATACATGTAAATAGAAATAATATTCTTCTGTATATAAAAGCCCAAGTATTTCCTTACGAATGTTGAATTAGATTAGAATTCGATAAGAAACTAGATTGTACAGCCTACTATGCGCATGAGAACCAACGTAGTTACTATGACAAAGATATGAGTGGGCGAATGATGGATTTTGGATAATTTAAAAGAATCCATAATTTGACGTCGATTGCTTCTATCAGTCAATGAAGTTGTCGATATAGAAATAAACTTTGCAACACTAAAATCAACGTCCCCTATATGTACGCTTATACTTCACGATGCTTATTTAAGCCACAGCTCTTTGGATGGTTCGGATTAGTTCAACTTTGTTGATACGAGAAGAAAAACAATACGAGCGGAATAATGGAATAAATATGTCGTAAATAAAAATCCATTTTTCCATCGCGATAGTTTTACCCTCATGATATTAACAATTCCACTAGGATCAGTCTTTTTCTGAATTCTACTCTAATATGTCAATTTGGTCTATTTTGTTTATTTATTTTGGTCTCGGTAACAGCCTGCGGTGTAAGCTCCTTTTGGTATTATTGTTGGATTTCTTTCTTTTTGATAGAAACTGTGCGGCATTCTTATACTTCCATGACTTGCTCCACTTCATTCCAAATACCTTGTTTGTGTCAGTTAATATCAGAATATATAAGATAGTATGTCTTCGTGGTCGAAATGCTTACTCTCTTTTCGTTAATAGTTCAATTAGACCTTTGGAAATTTGTTGGTATTGATATCCAGAATATCTTTTTCAACCACTTATCCTATTATTGGCATTTAATGTTTTAACCCATAACTCTTAGCTTCAATAATAAGCAGAAAAGACATGTTTCATTACTACATCAGTCTTTGTATGTGATAAATGACAACGGGCAGCAGATATATGACACAGTTATAAACATCATCTTCGATGTTACGAGCGTAATTCGAATCCAGGCAAATTTTACCCCCGGGGTAATAAACAGGGCTAGAAACTCTAGAATCATGTACCCGATTTTAAGAAATTATTCTTGTGCAAAAAAAATAATAAACGCGAATTAGTTTCATCGATTGCAAGAGATAGAAGTAGAAATTATGTACCTATTTCCAGTTTTCTCAGATAGTTAAAATTTGGCATTGTCAAATACATTGTCTCTACAGAAAAGGAATAATATGAAACCAGCTGAACTTTGCTGCTAAATAACAAATAGATTTGATTCGGCACTCAGTACGTCTAGATAGTTTAGATTTGACACGCTTTGGCGTGTTAAACGAAAGAATGCAAATTTTATCGAAAGCAAGAAATAGTACAAAATTACTTATGCGTAATTTTAAAAATGGTCTACAACGAAAAATATGAAAGTTTTGACAAAGAATTCGATGCTTGCTTACATATTTAAATGCTTAGAGAAACTAAAATCTCCAGACAGCTTATGATGAAAGTATTCGTTGTGAAGATAACAATTTAATGGAATGAAGTGCAGGTCCTTGACTTTTGAAAATATCTCATTGCAAATATTTTAAAAATCTTACTTACAATGTATTATTGCATAGTGGTATCTATATTATTGAAAAATATAAAATATATGTATGTTTATGGAAATATATTATTAATATTATATGAGTAAGTAAAATATTAATCTTAGTTCAAAATTAAAACATAATATTTCAGTCGCAAAACTCCTCTATAAAATCCTTATTTTACTATAAGGAACGTAACCAAACTGCAACCAACAGCTACTCTCCGGGCTATGTGGCCCGCCCAGCGCTGAGTTACAAGTTACAAGCCTGGCGCGTTAAGTGTAATAATTGTGTATTACCAACAAGACGCTAATGCTTCGATTGCAACAAACACCAGCCGAAAGACTACTTAAAGGAGATCTCGCGTCAGTCGCCCCACACTACTTGGAGACTGCAGTTTCGAGCTGTTCGCTCTTGTCAGTGCAAGGTAGGCATGTGTCTGCTGCAATCGAAAAATAAATAGCCTGAATGCTTAGCTTAATTCAAATGTGCTTTTAGAGGTCAGTTTTACAGGCTATTTATTTTTCTATTGCAGCAGACACTGGACTATTTTGCATGTCGCTATCCTAACGATACCGAGATGTTCCAAATAGTCAAATGATCCTCGTGTCGTTCGCCTACCTTGCACTGACGAGAGCCAACAGCTCGAAACTGCAGTCTGCAAGTGGTGTGGACGACTGGCACGAGAGGTCAGCCTTTCGGCTGGTGTTTGTTGCAGTCGAAGCATTAGCATATTGTTTGTAATACACAGTTATTATACTTAACATGGCAGGCTTGTAACTTGTAATTCGGCGCTTGGCGGGGCACATAGCCCGGAGAGTAGCTGTTGGTTGCAGCCTGGTTACGTTCCTTATAGTAATAAGGATTTTATAGAGGAGTTTTGCGACTGAAATATTATGTTTTAATATTCTGCCCTCTAAAAGCACATTTGAATTAGTTAAAAATTTTTGTTTTGTAAGCAAAATCCACAAACAAGTTTTGTTCTTTTGTGGAAATTAAGCTATATTTATTTGCATGTATTTATTTACATGTACTATTTGCAAATGTATGTATGTAAATAAGTTATTATTTATTTATTTATTTAATGAATTTATAATTTTAAATTATATGTAACATATAATTTTCACAAAATATTAATTTAATCTCTATTAATTTCCTTATTTTTCATAGCAATGTAAATTACACTATTTCCATAGTCAACCGGTAGTAAAATAAATAAATAAATTTTATGGCCAACATAATTAAAATTTTTTAATAAAATATAATACTTTAACTGATTTAGTACAATAAACAAGAAAATTGAAACGACCGAGTTTCGTTTGTTTTATGCATATATAATGGGTAAAATACTTAAACATCAACTGAAGTGGAAAATGTCATTAAATTCTTTGTTAATTATGTACGTATAGCTATGTGAATATTTTAATACTGTAAAACACACAGAGTTCTGCCAAACTAAAATAAACTTAAAGTAAAGTAATGGTTATATAACAACTTAAAGTTCAAGTTCTAAGTTTCTCTGATTGGCTTGAATGATTTAACGAAAGGTAAAATTTTGATATACTGGTTCAATGAACAAAAAAATTTCAATTTTTTTAGATAGTTGATCTAACCGTTAAGACACTCTATTTTCTATATACATTTTATGCTATATTGGAATAAATTCTAACATTTCGGTTGGTCTATTATCATGCGACACATTAAGAGATCAATGATTACAGTTTGAGTTTGAAAGGTACATATCTTATTTTATTGCTATGCACTATTATATATCGCCACTATTTTGTGCAAGAAAATGTTTACACAGAAAGTTGCAGATTTAGATAAGCCCACCCAGCAAAGCATGGCATGTACATATTTGATGAGAAATAACACTTTGAGATTTTTCTAAAATTTTATCTGCCATCATTTTGAATCTAAGACGCTAACTTGATGATTGTGAGTATATATACAACTATTTTTTTTTACTAATGAGTCTGCAAATGGAAAATATGACGTACAACCTTGTAATATTTCGGTGACGAAGTGCTTCGGTATAGGATAAGAAAAATGGGACCTGTTAATGAGTATTCTAAAGTCTCGAGATCTGACACTTTTAGATGATTGGAGAGCTTTGTATACACGAGCATTTATCTAAATTGCATTTTTTTGGGAGTGTATTTATGACAACCGGTATTGTTGATTTTAAATTGATACATCACTAGCTTCTCAATCTTTCATATCATGGTTATCTCTTTTGCAATAATCACCAATCCTTTCAAACCGCCTCAACGTACAAGAAATTGTTAATCGTAATAATTTTCATTATTGAGCTAAGTAAATTGGTAGCTAACTTATTCGTAATCACTAAAGACAATGGCACAATCAAAAAAGTGTATGTTCTGTCTTACTTTGAAACTTATTGTAGTGAAAAACAAGAGAATTTTAATTATTATACTACTACACATAATTATTACTATAATAAATTTAAGCGACATATTTTCTAGGATGAAGCTACAAAACTAGTCCCCCGTGCACGCTATTGGGATGGGTATGAAATTTATTATATGCCAATAGTGCAATTTAGCAAATGCAGATGACCATCAAGCATCATTTAAAAACTTTCTCGTGGTGGGATAATCTTGCAAGAACTCTAGGTAAATTAAACGTCAAATATACCAACGCAAAAGAATTGTTACAACGTATTTAGCCAATGTTGTACGATTTTCCCAAACATGTGGATTTTCAAAAACCACTGTTCATATTTGTTATTTTTTCTACCATCGTTTTCTGCAGATATCTGGTTAAGGAATCCCAAGCTGCGAACATGCTGCTGAAGGCGCACGATCAGTGGAAGATTCGGGTAAACGTGAGAAGTCGGAGGGGATAGTCTTCACGCGCTGTTTCACTGAAAACAAAATCCTAAAACCAATCTCGATTCGGGGAAACAAAATTCCAACCAAGAGGTGAATTAAGTACTTGGGGGTCAGACTGGACCAGCGACAGACGTTTAACACGCATGTAAATGAGACAGTACGGACGGTCTACAGCCTGTCCAGGAGTCTGTATAATGAAAAGTGCTCGAGCACAAATTTATACGGCTCATATCAAATTCTGGAAGTTACACCTCCCTCAGTGATCTATACGAACTTTGCCACGACATAACCAAGATAGCGGACTACGTCTAGGTCATCTTCCAGAAATTTTACTCTTTCAAACTAGGCGATAGTTCATTAACAAGAAACATAACACAAAATTAGACAACTTAATGCCCCATTTTGGATTAAACGCACCCTACCGTACCATACGTTACCGATCTTCCAGCAACCTCTGTGGCCAACTTCAACAACTATAACTTTCGCTTACCCTATCCACCTTACTGATATTCCATACCTTTACACTTTTAAATCGTTTCTTGTTTCCTTTTAGATGTTTGTAAATTATGTCCTTATTTTAATCTGCATTCTGCAGGTATAAGTTTTAATTGTTTTAAAACCGAACCAGGCCTAGTGCGCCCGCCCATGCAATCCGCCACAGCGAACAACGCAGTAGTTGTAAGGTCGGACCCGGGTTAGGCCTTGAGGAGGTACTTGTCAAGCTAATGTTAATGTTAAAAAAATTTTTGAATTGAATTGGTTTGGGGGCATCCGCTGTCAAGAGTGGCGACCTTCTTACTTTTGTGATTAAAAATTATATTATATTGAATTAATCTGTTATAGCACAGAAATATTTCGCTATTTTCAAGAACATAAGGGCATTAATAAAAAGACCGTGGATTAGTAAGAAATATGAAATGTAGTTTTAACTAGCAGTATATTGATCAGCTCATTGTGTCGTCCTAAGTATATCACTATGGCGAAATAGGAGAGCACCTAATGATATTTTCAAGAAATATCTTTGTACCTTTCGCAAACATTGTTCGGTCTGGCTATTTCCATAATGCACTTCATAGTTTTTGGTACGGATTATCCTATCCTGGATAATTGTTCAGTTTCCAAATGGAGCCATAGCAGCAAGAACTCCGTGAGAATCTTCGGACTGTTTACTACTTTAGAACATTTGCTGTGAAGGACCTTGTCTTATCAAGATATTTGTCTATTTTCATACGCTAGTGTGCTGCCAATATTTGAGGTTTATTAGATATTAGTGAGTACCTGTTGTCATATCATATTTCATTAAATTCCTGGTGAGAAACCTCAGAATTGTAGAAGGTGGGCAGCAGCTTTACTTGAGTTATGCGAATCTTTTAAATAAATAAATAACATCACAGGTAATGACGACCCCTTTATTCAGGAAGGCTCTCGAACAGCCTTGTGTGGGAGGGGGTTATACATTTAGAGACAAGGGACACACGCCCAATATCCGTGTATAGTGAAAAAATCCCTCTCACAATATTTTCCACTATCACGACCGGGAATCGAACCCGGAACCTTTGGGTGAGCGGCAAGTGCGCTTACCTCTCGACCATCAGTCATATTTATGCTGATAAGTTATCTGTTAGTCACTTGTATTCTAAGAAGAATCGTGTATTACTAAGAAATCTGAACTTTAGTGTTAACTCACAGTATACCATCCTGCACACATCGTTGAAACTTCATAAATACATCCCTGTGGTCTAACAGAGCACCCATTTATATTATCAATAGTTTTGCCTGTTGTTTTGTACTTCATGCAAATATCGTTCTCGCTGCCTGCCTTGATAAGGTAGTTCTCATAATTTCTGGTGCTAACAATTCAGTCCTGGATGGTTTCTGTCTCCAAATGCCTGCCTTTCTCAGCCATAGCAGCAAGTACTCTTTCTCAAACTTCAGATTTGTTATTACTTTAGAATACATTCTGTGAAACACCTTGTCTTTTTCAAATCTTCTCATTCGTTTGAATTTTGAACTATGAAAATACCGATAGTAAAGTTGTAAACAAAATATTTTCAGATAAAGCTACCTTAGTTTTAAATGACTATGTCAATAGCCAAAATTGTCATTATTGGGCTGCAGAAAATCCCCATTGGATGATCTATTAAACTCAGAACCTACGAGAAGTGAACGCATGGTATGGGACCGTTGATAGAAGACTTTTGGATCCTTATTTCTTTGATGAAACCTTAACCGGAGCGAAATATTTGCTTTTCTTTAAAACAACCTCATCTCCGCACGGATAACTTTGTTTACATATCTAGAAGAACTCAGTCTTTCCAGAAACGATTTATTCTTTCAACAAGATGAAGCATCAATACACACTTCCTATTTGAGTCTATTTAAATGAGGTATTTCCAAATTTCTGAATAAGAAGGAGAGGGGCAAATGTGTGCTAGATCGCTAGATCTAATGCCCCTTTATTACTTAAAAAATCGTACGCTTTTTATCGAATTTATCCACTACACTATGAAAAGCTATAGCCTTTCAATAACGGTTTTTGGGTGATGAATTCAACTTTTTGTAAGCATGATTCTATTCTATCCATCCTTTTACCTTTTAACATTACTATGGCGTTATTAACCTTTTCACAGCGTAACTTGATTAAAAAATGTATTTGATTGGTTGCGCTGACTATAAATCTTTGATATTTTAATAATAAAAAAGGCAACGTACGCAGCATTCCCTCAACAATAATTATTCATACCCATAATTCGATTAAAATTAATTACAAAATACGGACAAAAGTGAAAATAATTATATATTACAGGATTTACTCTTTGTGCGCATTTAGAAATAAATTATATTCTGGTATTTTCACTCTTTATTAACACTAATGAGAAAAATTAATGAAGTTAAGTTATAATTTAAAATGCAGAAACGGAAATGAAACGTATTAGCAAATTATTTTCAGCTTTTCATTGAATTATCTTCCTATTCAAAAAACGTCACTAATAATCTCATTTTGCAGAGCGAATCTTGTTAATGGGATCTACTTTACTGGCGTTGCAACTGGATATTTAAGGAATTACATTTATTTTTCTTCTCTGATTCTGTCACGTAGTAACAGAATTTAATAATATTTGATTTTAATTTGCACTTGCTCTCTCATTACCGTCTAAATTTCCAATTTATGTTACATCCATTTACGGAAGGCTATCGTTTATTACTCACATTGTGTCTATTTGTAACAATCCATTTTTGGAAATACATAATATTTACTAATTTGGGAAATATTAAAAGGGGATTTTTGCCAATTCCATTAATATCACTCGCGTTAACCATACATGTCACGTGGCCAAATATGGTCAACAAAATAAGGGGATTGTTCTATAAGAGCTTCTGCACGAACTCCGAACGGTGGACGCTATTTGACAGATTTGGTGTGTAAAATGGTAATTAACAGTTCGATTTCTATAATCTGTAAAATTGGGTATGTATACAGGGTGTCAGCACATTTGCTACTTAGCAAATGAGGATCTTTTACACGAAGAAAGTTATAACGGTTCTTGCAAACCGTTGCACCTGTCAAATTTTCTACAAAATGTCAAATATCTCTGAAACGGCTAGGTTTAGGTATAGAATATGTTACATATTTTCGACTTAGAATTTTATGCTCTTTTCGAAAACCCTAAAATATATAGGGTGTTCCATTTGAAATAAGCAAGTTGGTATCGACTTCCGGTATAAGCGGAAGTGCCAGCTACTTGTAATTATTTTAGTTGCATTGACCACACCGACATTAGTATTTATCTAAATTTTCTGATGCGTACTTCTTTCTATATCGAACGATTCAGTTCCCGGTGAGACAGCCTGTATAACACATATTTGAATAATACAAACAACCATAATGTAAAGTAAATTTTCCACAACTATGGAAGGTGTGTTAAATTTTTTTCTAAATTTGAAGAATGAAGTAGAAGATGCGCTGATACAGGCTTTATTAATACCAAATCCTCCTCGACAACACCCTTTCTTGAGATCTACTAAGTATGACAGATTTGACTTTGACTCTCATCAAACAACCACCTCGCGTCTTAACCAACGCGGCTATCGGCCACTCTGATACATCTGATTAATTGCGTGATTTTCAAATAATTTCTAGACTACCGAAATGTTATTTTAATCAATATATAGCTTCATATTATATAGACAACAAATGCAATTTATTATGAGAACTTTTAATGAATAATGAGAAAAGTTATAAAAAAATACATAATTTAAACCAAAAATACAAATCACAAATGCTTCAATTAAATGAGAAAATAATAAATATTGGATATATTGTTGTCGCTTATAAGTATGAATAGTTTTCAAAATTTTGGGTCAGTTAGAAGGGGGATGTTTCTTTTCTGGTATAATAGTTGTTATAAATGATATATTAAATTCTATAAAATAACATTGAAAAAATGTATTTTCCATTGGAGTTCGAACCGCAAATCACCAGGAACTCCTACTGCTATACTAACTGAACGCAATACAGTTTTATTTATATTAAATTATGTTACGAATTTTATTTATATTTGTTGTTTTTGGTTAACCCTGTATATAAAAATTAAGAAGTTAAGTTAGTCAGGTAAATTTTTATCGCTACTAGTTTTTGTTTGTAACTAACAAAGGGAAAAAACGATCATATGGGTATCGACTGCTGAGTCCGGCAGTAAGCGACAGAGAGTCGAATGAGAAATTAAGAGGATAGGTGCCCGATGAATAAATAAATCTTTTGAATTGTACGTTTAAAACGGCTGAATCGTTGGGCATTCTGAAAGAAAGATATAATTTATTTATAGTTGGAGTTTGATTATATCGTTTCAAGGCAAATGTTGGATATTTCTTAAAGGAAATTTGGTGCACGTAAAAACGTCTCTTTTGTACATAGGGCATATCGTACGGGAGGTGAGTTCACTTAATTTCGGATGCATTTATGTAGTAAAGCACCAGCATCAAAGTCTGCTTCTATACCCTTTTATTTATTTTGTGTTGTAGGCGTTTTTCTATTTCTTGGAGTTAATTGTCGATTTCATCTATTTTAAACTGTTGAAATTTGGGAAGGAGGCCCGTAAAATAAGAATGTTGAGTATATTTGAGAAGTAAATGTATGGTGAGAGGAGAGCACGGACTTTAATAGCCGCCGCCGCGCCGTTCGAATATCAAATCCCCGTAACCAGCGCCGTCGATCTAAGGCTAAGTACCACATAGTGGAACATTTCTACTTGATAATTATCCTGAAAGCGTTATGAATTTTTAGCTAGAAAGTTAAAATAGAAAGAAAATTTTTGAACTTTATTACTCTTTATTTTTTTTTATATTCATCTGGACGGGTTTATTAATCATCCATGTGACAATCCCTAGATAAAGGTATTTTGTGAGTAAATGCAGGGTAAATAGATTACCTTTATCTGAGATTGCACTCTCGAGAGTCAGGTGCGGGGCATTATTGTTATAAAAAAAAAAGGGGGAATTATTCCACCATTAATATATACAAGGCTTCCAAATATTTTTTTGCTGACCGTAAAGATACGGGTTATTTTTTTTTGTATATACATAGATGTGGTTCAATAAATATTTTTGATATTTTAATTTGGTTGTGTATTATTCATTGAAGGCCAACTGGTATCTACTTTTCTTGCTGATATCAGTTTTAGTAATTTCAATCTTAGATAGGGTATGTGGAATTAAATTACTTGGCGCCTCATATCTTTATTTATTCATATAAAATAATAATAGCAAATTAAAAAACCCACTCCCGACTCCACTGAGACTTTAGTCGGACATACCTTATT
This sequence comes from Leptura quadrifasciata, assembly GCA_963675555.1. NCBI lineage: Eukaryota > Metazoa > Arthropoda > Insecta > Coleoptera > Cerambycidae > Leptura > Leptura quadrifasciata. The sequence goes on from OY776675.1 coordinate 89,146,429, forward strand.
GTTACCAACGCAAAAAAAGTACGTAACAATAAATTTGACGCCCGGAACGTGGGGCTCGATTTTTTTTCTGTTTTATGACATTTGTATTTGCCGACGAATATATGTATACTTTTATATATAGTTTGTTAAAGGCCTGAAGCCACAACCAAATTAAAATCAACACTGTAAAATTATTGTAGGTGAAAGTACTGTACTTTTATCAATATTTTATAAATTTAGTTTATAAAGGGAACTTGTTCAAATAATTGGTATTGTTTTTATATACATTTTTTGGTTTTACTGATAGGTATTTTTTTTTCTGTGATAGGTATTTGATAAAGCAAATGCTTCTTGTGTATGATTTACATTATTTGCTAGACTTATTAATTACTCGGAATTTAACAAAACATGTTATTTCTGTGATTCAGTACGCTTTTATATTTAAGCATTTTAACTTTTTTTCGATCGTTTCTACTATCTGGTACTTAGGAAGAAATACCTAGTTCCTATTACATTTATTCAACTAAAATTTCAAATTGAAAATCGTTCGAATTGCAGCAAATAGATTAAATATTTTTGTCCTTTCATTTTCGGGTGTTTATTTGCGAGTTTTATACAGATTTTTAAAATGGACAGCAATAGATTAAACCGTGAAGAATTACTTTATGAACTAGAGGTTAGGGGCTACGTTGATATTCAATCGTTAACAGTGGCGGCGATGCGGAAAAAATTACGGGAGGAATTACAACAAGAAAATTTTGGTGAAGTTGTTACAAATGAAAATTTTCATCCAGATATTGCTTTTGAAATTAATTTATGTAATACAAAAATAGTAGAATTAGAAGCTTATATAAATAGCCGAGTAATAAAACAAAGTAGTAGTGAAAGTCGATATGTAGAAACAAAGTTGCAACATTTATACAGTAGGCTAAACAGATTAAAGCCAGGGGAAAATGAAGCAAATAGAGCATTAAGTAACTCTATAAAAAATTTATTAGATCAATTAGGGGAAATAGAGAGACACTTAGATGAAAAAATGTTAGCTTTAGAGGCTACTAATGATAGTCCATTATCTGTTGAGTCAAAAGTAAATGAACTTCCGTCTTTACCTACAACTTCGGTTCCTGTCCATAATAAACTTTTTGTACCGGTTTATAAATGGAATATTTATTTCAGTGGGGACTTAAATGATAAAGAGGCTTTGAGTGTGAATGCTTTTATTGAACGCGTTGAAGAGTATCGCGAGGCACGTGGAGTATCGGAGGGAGAACTCATAACATCTTTATGTGATCTGTTAAGAGGTAGTGCTAGGTTGTGGTATAACTCAATTAAATCGAAAGTCAAAACGTGGTCGCAATTTGTTAGTCTTTTGAAAGAAGAATTTTTAGATGCTGATTATGATTATGAACTTCAGAATGCCATTAGGGAACATTATCAACGTCGAGACGGTACTGAGCGAGTAGGTTCTTATTTTGCCTGTATGTTAACTCTATTTAATAGAGTAAGAAACCCTCCATCTGAAGAAGAAAAATTAAGTATATTATGGAGAACTATCGATCCATACTATATTCACAGATTAGGTCTTGAAGACATTACGAGTGTTGATGATTTGTTAACAGCTTGCAAAAAATTAGAGGTTTCTCGCAACTTAGCTAGTCAATCGAATAGAGTACCTAACGATCGAGTATCTATACTTGAACCTGATTTAGCCTTTCCTAGTTCTTCTAGAGGACGTATGGCGTTTTCCAATGATCATTTACGTCGTCATCGTAATACCCAATCGGTAAATAGTATTATTTGCTGGAATTGTAAAGAATCGGGACATAGTTTTAATGAGTGTCAAAAACCTCGGGAAGCAAAATTCTGTTTTCGATGTGGTAAAGAAAACTTTACCAAATATACGTGTTCTTGTTTTCGGGGAAACGCACAACGGGGTCGTCGAAGCACCGGTCGACGGTCCACTCAAGAAAGCCGGTGAATGAGTCGTGGCAATCATGGCTTGATTTTGTAGCGGTGGAATATAAGATTAGTAAGCTTGATGCTTTATTTTCGGCTTATAAAAACGATCCTAGGCCGTACTTAAATGTTGAAATTTTTGATATAAACTTATTTGGTTTATTAGATTCAGGGGCTTCGCAGACTGTAATTGGTAAACCTGGTTGGGAAAAATTAAAACGTTTAAATATTAGGTTAGAAAAAAAGAATTGCATAGTTACAGTAGCAAATGGGGTTAATTGTGATGTTTTAGGATTAATTAATGTGCCTATCGAATTAGAGGGTAGAAGTAAAGTTATTAGGGCTTTAGTTGTTGTAGATATAGATGTAGATATTATTTTAGGTATTGATTTTTGGAAAGATATGAATATTATTCCGGACTTTTCTAATAATTCGTGGCATTTTAAAAATTCGCAAGAAGAGTTAGGTCTATCAACTTATAGTGAGACAATAGGTTTGCTTACCGTTACGACGGAAGAACGTTCTCAACTGGATAAGCTAGTTTCCGATTTTTTTACTAAAATGGGTACGGAGTTAGGGTGCGCAAAAGGCGTAATGCATGTCATTGATACAGGTGATAGTCGTCCAATTAAACAGAGGTATTACCCAGTTTCGCCATATATTCAGGAAAAAATTAATGCTGAGGTGGATAAGTTATTACAGTTAGGAGTCGTTGAGCCCTCGAAGTCAGCGTGGTCTAGCCCTATCGTTATGGTAAAAAAGCCTAACAATGAATATCGATTTTGTATCGATTTTCGTAAAGTGAATCAGGTCACGAAAAAGGATGCATATCCCCTTCCCTATATTAATAGTATTTTGGATAGGTTAAGGGACTCAAAAGTTTTAAGCTCGATAGATCTAAAAAGCGCGTATCACCAAATTTTGTTAGATCCATCTAGCAAAGATAAAACTGCTTTCACGGTTCCAAACCGGGGTCTTTTTCAGTTTAATCGTATGCCTTTCGGTCTACATAATGCTCCTGCAACTTTACAACGTTTTGTGGATACTGTGTTGGGTGCTGATTTGGAAGGTTCAGTATTCGTCTATATGGATGATATTATAATTATTAGTAAAGATTTTTCCACACATTTGGACATTCTTCGAAAAGTATTCGATAGGTTGTTGTCTGCAGGGTTAACAGTAAATAAAGAAAAATGTGAATTTGTCAAATCTGAGTTGAAATTTTTAGGCTACGTAGTGGATGAGCATGGACTTCGTACCGACCCTTCGAAGGTGGACAGTATGCTTAACTATCCAACCCCAAAATGTGCTAAGGACGTACGACGTTTTATTGGTCTTGTATCTTGGTACAGGCGTTTCGTACCTAATTTTTCCAGCTTAATATCACCGCTAAGCAAATTAACTCGGAAAAATGAAAAATTCGGTTGGGGTGTAGAACAGGAATCGGCTTTCCTCCAACTTAAACAGTGTTTGGTGTCTTCACCTATATTGTCATGTCCTGATTTTTCAAGGCAATTTGTGCTACAGTGTGATGCCTCACAAGTGGCCTTAGGTTGTGTTTTAACGCAAAATTTTGATGACGGGGAACACGTGATAGCCTACGCTAGTAGAGCACTGACAACCCAAGAAAAGAAGTATTCAGTTACGGAATTAGAATGTCTTTCAGTTTTATGGGGCATAGAGAAATTCAGATGTTATATTGAAGGGGTGAAATTTAAGGTCATTACAGACCATTACTCTTTATTATGGTTGCACAAACTTCAAAACCCTTCTGGACGTTTGGCTCGTTGGTCATTGAGAATGCAAGGTTATGACTTTGAGATAGTTCATCGAAAAGGAAAGTCGAATGTGGTTCCTGACGCGCTATCTCGTGCTGTAAATTACATCGAGGTCACTCCGAGACACTATGATCCTTGGTATCGCAATCTTCTGAGCAAAATTGAATCCGCTCCTCATAAATATCCAGCGTGATGTATTCGAGAAGGTCAGATCTACAAATTGATAGGTTCTTCTTCTTCGTTTATAAGTGATGAGGACTGGAAGTTAGTGGTCCCAAAACCTCTTCGGACAGCTGTGTTTTTAGAGAGTCACGATGCTCCACACTCAGGACATCTGGGTTATCTTAAAACTAAGAAAAGAATTGCTTCTCTATGTTACTGGCCTAAAATGAATGCTGATATTGCTCGATATATTCAGCAGTGTGATATGTGCAAAGCTCAGAAACCGGAACAAAAACTGCCTTACGGAGTTATGCATAAGAGAAATATTTCTCGTCCTTGGGAGGTAATCTGTACCGATCTCATGGGTCCTTTTCCCTTGAGCAAAAAACGAAATAAATATATTCTGGTGGTGTCAGATCTTTTCACGAAGTATTCATTGCTTTTCCCTATAAAATCAGCTACAAGTCAGGAAGTTGTCAATCATTTAGAAAGGGACGTATTTATGATTTATGGTGTACCAGAACGTATTATTTGTGACAATGGTCGTCAATATGTAAGTAGAAAATTTCGTAAAATGGTTACATCATACGATTGTAAAATTGCGTTTAACGCCTACTACCATCCTCAGGCAAACCCTACGGAAAGAATAAATCGAGTAATTAAAACTATGATCCGTTCCTACGTTAATGAAGATCACCGCACTTGGGACGAAAATTTATATAAATTTGGTTTTGCTCTTCGTACCGCAGTACATGACGTTACGGGATTTAGTCCAGCATTTCTTAACTTCGGTCGAGAGATATATCTATCGGGTAAATTACCTAATAAGTTTGGTCAGAATAATGAGAATCAAGATATGGACTTTGAAAATCGAGAAGGCTGGACTTCTCACTTGAGAGAACTTCAAGATATTTGTAATACGGTAAAATCGCGTTTGGATAAGGCGTATAGCCAAAGCGCGAATCGTTATAATTTAAGGAGAAGAACTCCCGTTTCATTAACTACTGGAAAAGTCGTATGGAAACGGAACTATACCTTATCAGATGCTGCTAATTATTTTTCTTCGAAATTAGCTCCAAAATTTATAAAATGTAAAGTCGCGGAAAAGATTTCACCAAACGTGTACAAATTAACTGATTTTCAATCAGGAAAGTCTTTGGGTAGCTGGCATATCCAGGACATCAAAATTGATTAAAAAAAGAAAAAAATTGTATTTTTTTCTTTTTCTTCGAAGTAAAGGGGGAGTGTTACGAATTTTATTTATATTTGTTGTTTTTGGTTAACCCTGTATATAAAAATTAAGAAGTTAAGTTAGTCAGGTAAATTTTTATCGCTACTAGTTTTTGTTTGTAACTAACAAAGGGAAAAAACGATCATATGGGTATCGACTGCTGAGTCCGGCAGTAAGCGACAGAGAGTCGAATGAGAAATTAAGAGGATAGGTGCCCGATGAATAAATAAATCTTTTGAATTGTACGTTTAAAACGGCTGAATCGTTGGGCATTCTGAAAGAAAGATATAATTTATTTATAGTTGGAGTTTGATTATATCGTTTCAAGGCAAATGTTGGATATTTCTTAAAGGAAATTTGGTGCACGTAAAAACGTCTCTTTTGTACATAGGGCATATCGTACGGGAGGTGAGTTCACTTAATTTCGGATGCATTTATGTAGTAAAGCACCAGCATCAAAGTCTGCTTCTATACCCTTTTATTTATTTTGTGTTGTAGGCGTTTTTCTATTTCTTGGAGTTAATTGTCGATTTCATCTATTTTAAACTGTTGAAATTTGGGAAGGAGGCCCGTAAAATAAGAATGTTGAGTATATTTGAGAAGTAAATGTATGGTGAGAGGAGAGCACGGACTTTAATAGCCGCCGCCGCGCCGTTCGAATATCAAATCCCCGTAACCAGCGCCGTCGATCTAAGGCTAAGTACCACATAGTGGAACATTTCTACTTGATAATTATCCTGAAAGCGTTATGAATTTTTAGCTAGAAAGTTAAAATAGAAAGAAAATTTTTGAACTTTATTACTCTTTATTTTTTTTTATATTCATCTGGACGGGTTTATTAATCATCCATGTGACAATCCCTAGATAAAGGTATTTTGTGAGTAAATGCAGGGTAAATAGATTACCTTTATCTGAGATTGCACTCTCGAGAGTCAGGTGCGGGGCATTATTGTTATAAAAAAAAAAAGGGGGAATTATTCCACCATTAATATATACAAGGCTTCCAAATATTTTTTTTCTGACCGTAAAGATACGGGTTATTTTTTTTTGTATATACATAGATGTGGTTCAATAAATATTTTTGATATTTTAATTTGGTTGTGTATTATTCATTGAAGGCCAACTGGTATCTACTTTTCTTGCTGATATCAGTTTTAGTAATTTCAATCTTAGATAGGGTATGTGGAATTAAATTACTTGGCGCCTCATATCTTTATTTATTCATATAAAATAATAATAGCAAATTAAAAAACCCACTCCCGACTCCACTGAGACTTTAGTCGGACATACCTTATTGTTACCAACGCAAAAAAAGTACGTAACAATTATTATCCTTCCCAGGGCCCGATCAGGAACCGGCCAGCCAACCACGGTGCTAAGTGCCACGGTGGGTGCGGGGCTGAACGGTACGGGGTTGATTCGGCTAAAGAAATCGTATCTAGGTCATGTATGTTGTCACGCAATACTTAATATTCATGTTGACTTCCTTCTATCATTTTAACCTCACCACAAAATTGTGGGAGGTTACTAAAATTGGTCCAAAATCGAAAATTGAGATAACATCAAAACTTTACGTTTTGAGGTTCCAGGAACCTAAAAAAATGGTTTTTGAAAAATGTATGTGCGTATGCATGTGTGTGTATGTTATGTTAGCACGATAGTGCCAAAACTACTGAACGGATTTAGATGAAACTTTGCGTGAGGGTTTCTTTAGTACTCTAGAAGATCTGAAGAGGTTTTGGTTGAGATCGGATTATGTTTAGTGCCGTTTTAGCACAACAAGTTGTTTATTTTATAATTACTTACAATTTGCAATCGAACCATTGAAAAGCAGTTGATATTCCGATTCCAATGATATGTGACACTTGAAGCTTTTCGATTTGGTTTCTGTGAAAAAATTTAAAAACAAAGCAAATGTGAAGTATAAGATCGCTTTTCGTGTGGCGCGGTCGATGCGCGGCGCCGTTGCGCCGTGAAACTCGTCACGTCACGTGCTTTCCTATTCAACAACTATACACCTTTACTGTCACATTTAATTTCAAATGTTTTTGAATTGGAACAAGTGCTCAATTATTTCAGTTAAATAATTTTTTTTAGTACCTACAGAAAAGCGCGACGTCTACCGGCAAGAAAGAGTACGCGTCGGTTTAGTGACTTTATGTCTATATATTTATTTAATTATTACTATTAATTTGTAACATTTTTAGTGTTTAATGTCATTTTGGCAAACAATTTAGTGCTCTTTTCGGCTTCAATGATCCACCAGGTACGGAGGCTCTAGCCACTTTCAATAGCTGACGATTTTTTTCTCTTGACTTTTGAAGAGCTCATTGCGTCCGTCGTTGCGCTGATGAGCTGTTAAATTTCATCTGTCGCCATCGTTCTGGAATTTAGGAGCTGAGACAACGGCATTAAATTTTCCTAATTGTTGTCACTGATTAATGTCTTGGAGGTAGATATTGGGGAAAACTTTTTCCACTTAGTGGAACATAAGTCTACCCAAACAGTAGGCTGCTCTTCCATCTTCTTCTTCTTCGCCATTAAACATGCGCTTCATCATTTTCGGCCTCCACGTGGGGTTTTCGTTTCCACCTGGACTTTCGCTAGCCTTTGTTACCATTATCTAGAATTTTAAGGTCACCTTCTTTGGGGGTCCATCTGGTTTAAGGCGACCTCCAAGGACTTTACACCTTTTGGCCTGGAATCTGGAATTTTACTTAATACTTGGGCAGGTGAACTGGCCACAAGAGAGCGAAGACCACCACTGTACGTTTAAAATTAATAATTGACGGATTATTCACATGATATCGAGGGAGACGACCGACAGGCTATAAATAAAACACTAAAATTACATCTATCCGGTCAAATTAGACATTTTAATTTACTATAATTTGCATAGAGCTGAATATTGGTACAGGTCTTAGGTACACTATTACAAATAAAATATTAAAAATCCCCACCGACCCTAAGTCCGCTAAACAATTTATTCAAGGTCAGAAGTCAAAAATATCGGTTTTTTGCATTTTTCTTGTAAACTGTAAGTGTTAAAAAAATAACTCAAACAAAAGCTGTACATCATGCAATTATTTACAAAAATAATTGTTCTTATACTTTTTTCCTATGAATCACTATTCCTGAGATATCGCGATTCCAAAAGTTGAAGAAGTCGTAGTATACATAATATGCACACATTTCCGCACCACCTGTGAGGTAGTGTACTTGGCGCATTTTTTTGTGGTTTCCTCGGTAGGCATACTCCACAATATATTGTGATTTAGTTTTATTAAATAATATTCTAATAACTAAAAAATGGTATTATTGGAAATGATTAAAGTGGCACGAATTATTGTTGATTTCGGGAGAAATTTTAGTCTGATTGATAATTTTCAAATGCTACTTCAACAGTAGGTAATGTATTCTTCGCTTTCTTCTTCTTCTTGCTGGATATCTGTAAATTGTTTTAGGAATGATGCATCAGCTGCCTCTTCGTCGATATCATAAAATCCTCATCTGTTTTATTTGATTCAACATTGGAGCAAAACTGGCCTTGAAAATTGGTACATGCTGGTGAATAAAATAATCTGACTTTCTTACACCCACAGTTTGCACTACAACTCTTTTTGCGATTACAAAAAATGGTGTTAAGAAGAGCAGGTGGAAGTAAAGTTTTAATTAGCTCCAAAGTATTATCTATTAATTTACAACCCCAGTCTTGTGGGTCCAGTTAATCAACTAGCCACACTTGAACTTGATAGTATAGTTGATATAAGTGTTGATAAACAGAAGCAGATGTTGGAAGAAGACAAGATAGTTCTACTCTTTTATTGTTCCGTATATTTTTTACAAAACTTGAATACATATACTTGTCTATACAATCAATTCTTTTTGGAGCTCCATATATAGCAAGAAGAAAGCGAATCCGGTTTGTGACGATCACTTGTGGAGAAGAGTCAATATTTTTAAATACTTTTGTGCAATCAATTAAATCATGTTTTTCAAACATTTTAAATACTGTTTTACCCCTTTTGAAAATTGCTGATGTAGTATCGCAGCCAGTTATTGCTTGTAAAAATAAGATATGATTTTGACGTTTTGGATAAGCAGATAAACTTTTCGACGAATATATTTTTGTTTGTTGTTGAGCCTTCTCAGGTTTCAAAAAGTAAATAATCTTATATATTGGAGTTCGCGCAGTCAGTAGTATTAACAAATAAACATCTTCACCAACAATGATAGTTTGTAGATTGTTGTATTGAATTGTTCTATTGCTGTTTCAATGATGAGGACATCAACATCATTGTCAGCTTGTTTCACTAAAATATTCGCAGTTATAAATTTTTTACATAACATTGTAATGAAACGAGACTTGTATGAGTATTTGCAAGAAATTGTTGTTGGTTTGTTGGAACGTTCAACACTAAAATTATTTTATTTACATTCTTCAAAAAAAAGCAGGTATACGACCGCCACCACTCGAACAATAGAGTAGCAGACAGATGTTGCTCAAAGTTATATGGGCAAATGAAATTAGGAATTGAATTTCGTTTAAGTGTATATTCTCAGAGTCGAATAATTTGTATGTATAAATTACACAAACCAATATTTTTACTTATATTGAACGTCCAATGATGTGTGTAGGCAGCGTAGGCGTGTATATTAGTATTTTCGATGTTTCAAATGGTGGTATCTCAGGAATGATGACTCGTAGGAAAAAAGTATAAAAACAATTTTTGTATATAATTGCATGATCTACAACTTTTGTCTGACCAATTTTTAAGATAACACACCGTTTACGAAAAAAATGAAAAAAACCGATATTTGTGATCTTAAATAAATTTTTTTGCAGACGTGGGATCGGTGGGAATTTTTGATATTTTATTTATAATAGTATACCTAAGACCTGTATCAATATTCAGCTCTATGCGAATTATTGCACACTTGCCACTATTTTTTTGTTTACTTTCCCAGGATAACTACTCATCATTTCTCTAGACGCACAAATAATACCTTTCACTATTGTTGTCCTTTGCCATCACTGTTGCAGTGTAAATCTGAAGGTAGCTACCTAAAAGGTCTATAAATCTGTGTATAAATCATATAAGTGACGTCAGATAATCTAACGTATCTTTTGGACAAATTAAGTATCGCATGCTATTTATATTGTATATATAAATATATATAAGCAAAGAAAACTCACGAGCAAACCCGCAAAGAAAAAAGTACAAACCGAACACACGCGTTTCGGACTTTTTGGTCCTCATCAGTACGGTGTAGCTAAGTTGAAGGGATGGACTTAACTTAGGAAAAAAATGAAATGGACAACAGGAAGGAAGCCTGCTCATTTGTGGCGTCGCTGGAAGACCCTGCATCCCAAAGCAACAACACAGCATTTCCACGGAGGCAAACTTTAGCCACCTACGTGGAATTCAGCCCAAGGATTATCACAAGATAAAAAGACGTTAACGCGGAAGGCGAATTATCAGTAAAGAAATCTCATGGGTAAGCCCGCAAAGAAAAGTTTGTTTGCTTCTGTGGCAATGTTGTGTTGTCGCTCTGTAATGCAGGGTCTTCCAGGCCACAAATCAGCAGCTGGCTTCCTATCTGTAATCCATTTGTGCCGTTTTTTCCTAAGTTGAGCCCATGCTTTCAACTTAGCTACACCGTACTGATAAGTACCAAAAAATCCGGAACGCGTGTCTACGGTTTGCACTTTTTTGAGAAGAAGGCTGTGTAGGGTAGAGAATTGAAAATACGCTTACAAATATTATGCTAAAATACGTCCCCTTGGAAACGCGGTCGACATGTTTCACCAATTTTTCAGAAAATGTAAACCTGCAAAGTTGCCTACCCAGTGAGACTGTTTTTGGTCGGGACACACTGAACAAATTTTATCTGTTAAACATTTTAAATTTCAACTGAAAATATATGGATTTTTTCCGTTCACTTCGAAGTCCATATCTTGCTTGTATATAAATATTTCTCGTATTTGGTAAAAAGAGCTCTATAAACTTTTTGGATAGAAAATTGAAGCAAGCCCGTCTTTATTGGAACAAGTAACGTTCCTTAAAAATATTTTAGGTGTCTGAAAGTATCGATAACATTTTCACATTTTGGTTATTTAAGTTGGTGACAGTTTATATAATAAAAATGAGAATGAAACTAAATATTTTTTGCTGATAAATTACAACAACTGACTACGTAACAGAAAGATTTTATTTAGTTCGCTATGATACCCCTTAGTAACAGGTGTCCCTCTTGCCCACATATTTAAAACTCACATGTGAGTATCAGAAACGTAGAAGAACATAAAAACGAATGCGAATATATCAATAATTGCATTTTGTTGTTTGTAATTCAGTTGTGAAACAAGAATTTGTTAAGTGTCAGAATAATAATCTAATGATATTATCGAATCTCCTTTGTGCTCTATATACTAATCTGGGTTAAGAAAAAAGTGTTTGGAGGAAACCATTTATAAAGATTTCAGCTGTCATACATACAATATTCCGTAGCATAGTATAACAGCATAGAGGTGGAAGTTGCAGTAGAAATGCATTTCATCAGTGACTTTTTAAATTCAGATTTATCAGTGTGTAAATCTCACAAGTCAAGCAAAGAAGTGCAAAGAAACATTTCTGGATTTGTTTACTCTCTTTCACTTATGTGTCAGTGTCAGAATAGGAAGCAGGAAAAATCACTGTCACAGCCAAGACTTAAAGGGTAAAAACTACCTTAAATATTTCACAACTTAGTTTCAGATAAATTGTCTCATGAAAAATACAAGGAACAGCTTTTACGTTTGGAAGAGAAATTCATAGCTTTTATATATCTACTGCAAAATAAATTTGTAAAAAATTTCTATTAGATGCACGCATCCGGAAAAACATCTGAAAACTACATTAGTATGAAGTTGAATGAATGGCTGTTGTATGTCTGAGAATTTTAAAATAAATGTAAATTAAATATTTGGCGTAGACACGAGAATGTTTCCATTTATATATTTTGTTTCTAGTAGATTCATCACATTTAAGTGCTCATTTATTAAGTGAATAAATAAAATGAGCAAAAATGTTGTTTAAAACAATTTTGTGGTGGCTATAATCAGTAAAATTTAAGTAGTATATTTTTTTACACATTTATTTAACATCGGCCTATTTCCGCTACTGAGGCCTATAACCGACGTTTGTAGACGAGCTATCCCCCAACCAGGAATTTTGCCGAACCTCTTCTCTTTCGAAGAGCAGGGTATTTTACTTGCCTAACATTTAATACACAAGGGACCGACAGTTTTATATCCCCTCTGAAGGATGGTACATCCACTACGCAATACTCGCCTACGCACACACTGATATGCAAGCCGCTAGTAGTTGCGGGCAAGCACACGTGTTCCCTTGTGAACTCGGCTGGACCTCGCGGTTGTGATAAAAAATATAATTGGACTAGCTCAAGCTCTGAGACTCCTCAAGGCCTGCGTGCTCTTAATTTTAAGTAAAAGCAGTTATCACGTGGCATTAACTTCAAATTTTTAAATGGGACACCCTGTATATTACTTCATTTTCGGTATATTCTAAACGAATAGAAATATTTTAATTCTGTAAAAGTTAGTTTGTAGAGCATAAAGAGAGCTTCATTTTTTAATATAATTGTTTTTTGAATATATCAGTATATAGAGGGCGCTGTACTCTAAAGAAATATTTCGATGAGAGAAACTTTGAAATGGGGTTTATGTGAAAGAAAATGCATTTCTAAGTAGATTATGTTCTAAAAAAAATACCATAAAACTAACCGTTTTCGAGATATTTGAGTCCAAATGTTGGCATTTGCCAATATTGAATAATTGTAATCTCTTCAACATTTCAGTCCTTTAAGTTGGACAATCTGTATTTAATTTACAAATTTTGGAAGAAAATATTTAAAGAATTTTTCATAAAATTGCTTAGTTATTAGGTTAGATTATAATTAAAAGTATTTGATATCTAGTGAGTATAATAACCCTTATACCTTATAAATTAAATATAATTAAAGTTACCTTTGGAATAATAGTTTTGACATTTCTCAATTTCAATCACATATTGTTTATTAATTGGTGTGTCAATAGAACTGTATTATTTTCTTTGTGAATATTTATTATTAAATATGGTTTCTCATACAAATGAAGATAAATTAAACATGACTATAATTTACGGGGAATGTCGTAAAAATGCTTTAAGAGCTGTAAGTTTGTATGGAACACGTTTTCCTGGCAGACCTTCACCAGATTGGAAATCTTTTGTAAGTTTGTGTTCTAATTTTAAAAATTATAGCGGTTTTAAAAAACCAAAAACAATAAGAAGAAAAGGAACTGCAACTGATTTCATTGGTATTACAAGTAGAAAATAACCCAAACATTTCAGTACACAAGTTGACGGAAGAAACAAATATTGTACGTTCCACCTGCCACAGAATTCTTAAAACAAACAAATTTTTTTCACATAAAGTTCATTTAGTTCATCATTTGATTCCAGAGGACAAAGAGCGGAGATTAGATTTTTTGGCGCAATTTTCAATTCTCTTAGAAGAAAAGCCAAATATTTTAGATACAATTATGTGGAGTAATGAAACATAACGATTCCATAACAATGGGGTAATCACAAGACATAATTTTCGTTACTACTCTCAAGAGAATCCTAGGTGGATGAGACATACCAGATCCCAGAATTGTTTTGGAGTAAATGTTTGGTGTGGTATCGTTAATGATTACATTGTTGGCCCATACCTCTACCATGAGAATTTAACAGGTGAAAGATATTTCAATTTTTTCAAAATGATTTACAAGTACTATTAAGGAATTTGCCCGCTCAGTTGGATAATATGTGGTTTCATCAGGATGGAGCAAGCCCTCATAATCATCACAACGTTGTTAATTATTTAAATCAAACATACCCAGGAAGATGGATTGGTACCAATGGAGTACTTAGATGGCCCGCTCGAACTCCTGACATTACTCCATTAGACTTTTATTTATGGGGATTTCTAAAAAGTGAAGTGTACAAAGAACCAATAGAAGACATGGCAGATCTTTATAATAAAATTTATGCTAGTGATGCAGCCATTAATCGGCATACATTATTACAAGTTTGTAGATCTGAACTAATTAATAGGTTTACGATGGTTTATTAATGAAAATGCCAATAATTCTGAGCACCTATTAAAATGGCTATTTTAATTTCATTAATTTGTAAAAATTGTTTTATGTTCGTAATTTTTTTTTTTAATGTTTAAATGTTTGAATTATATAATAAATAATATGTTTAGTTTTTTTTTCAAGGGTTACTTCAAATATATTTAATTCATAAGATATGAAAAATTCTTTAAATATTTTTTTCCAAGATTTGTAAATTAACTACAGATTGACCAACTTAAAGGACGAAATGTTGAAGAGATTACAATTATTCAATATTGGCAAATGCCAACATTTGGACTCAAATATCTCGAAAACGGTTAGATAGATAGATTATTTATTGATGTTACTAACAAAAAATGTTTTCCGCAAGTCAAAGAAAATACAAATACAATGAAAATACATATACAATACAAATACAATGTAAATAACAATACATTCTATTAGAAGATGGTGCAAATAGTAAAAGAAGTTGATATAAAATAAAAAATAACAACATACAAATGGGTATAACATATCTAAAACACATTAAAATATTAACGTTCAATGACATCAGATACATTGCAGTCTAAAAGTTCGCCAATGGTATAAAAGGCTCGTTATAATAAATTTTTTTTAATGCATTCTTTAAAATTATTAATAGGCAGAGATCTCATACTGTAAGGTAAATGGTTGAAAAACTTTGGTCCATAATAATTAGAGCCATTTCTACTGGATTTTAATCTTAAATAACTTATTCTTATATCATTTGCATGACGGTTATTATGGTCATGGACTGATTTTTGAGTTATATATTATAAGCTGTTAGTAATACCTGCCTGGGACCTAATTTCGAGAGACTTCTTATTACAAATATATTTTTAGACAACTTCTTGGATACATATTCAATATGTTGTCCCCAATTCAACTCTGGATCTAACATGATACCTAAAAACTTTACATTAACCGGATTATTGAACTCGTCCTTGGGTCTATGAGAGAAAATTACATTGAAAGTTTTGATTACATTTAAGCTTAACTTATTTACAGTAAACCAGTCTTGGGCGGCAGACTGTGTATCAGTCATAAGTTCTCTAACCTTACTGAGGTCTCTGTGTCCAGTTAATAGCGTGGTGTAATCGGCAAACATTATAAGTTTGGCTCTAGGGACACTCTGTTCCAGATCATTTATGTAGATCAGAAAAAGAGTTGGCCCTAGGACTGATCCTTGAGGTACACCGTGTTTAATATGGCGTAAGCTAGAACATATTCCATCCTTAAATGTGTATTGTTGTCTATTGGAGAGATAAGAACATATTAATTGACAACTGATGTTATTGAATTTTTAATCTTAAATTTATTTAGAAGAACATGATGCGATACACAGTCAAATACCTTTTGTAAATCACAAAATGTTACACCAGCATACTCTCCATTGTCTAGTTTTTCAATTATGTTAATGACAAAGTGGAGGATAGCGTCATTCGTGGATTTATTTGATCTGAACCCGAACTGAAAACGATAGAATAATTTATTGTTTTCAAACTGATTGCAAATTTGACTTTTTAATGCAGATTCAAATATTTTTGATATGGTAGGTGTTAGAGATATGGGTATGAAATTACATGATATTAATGGTCCACCTTTATGAACAGGAATGACTTTAGAAATTTTCAATATGTCAAGAAAAATACCACTGTCGATACACTAATTTTGGAGTTTAGTTAACGGATTTAAAATAATATGTTCTATATGTTTTATTATAATAACAGACATACCAAAATGAAATGAAACTGCTTTTAACTTTGATTTTATCAATTATATCCCTTACTTCGTTAGGACTAACATGTTTGAATTTGAAATCCGGACACTCAGTGTTAATAGGATAAAAGTTAGTGAAACTAGTATTAGAAGAAGGTAAATTATTGATAATATTTTGAGCTATATTTAAAATTACCGTTCAAAGTTTCTGGATCTAGCTCATTGCACAGATAATGATTTGTATTCCTATGTTTATTTATTATATCCCAATAGGTTTTAGGTGTATTTCCCTTCTTTGATATATGATCCTTATAATATTTACTTTTAACTATTATTAATTCATGTCGATATCTACTCTTAAAACTACGTATATAATTTTTTAAAACAGGGTCAGGAAAAGTATGATGCATTTCTGAAAATAGAGATAAGTGCTCTCTCATCTTTTTCAGCTCAGTTAGTTTTATGGTATTTTTTAGAACATAATCTGCTTAGAAATGCATTTTCTTTCACATAAACCCCATGTCAAAGTTTCTCCCATCGAAATATTTCTTTAGAGCACAGCGCCCTCTGTATACTGATATATTCAAAAACAATTATATTAAAAAATGAAGCTCTTTTTGACAGTTGACCCGGGCAGCACTGTGACAAATCTTTTCCGGATAAGACAGCTAAGACTGCTACTGGTAGCTGTCAACTGTTAAATGCCATCATTGACATCGGATTTGAAATCAACGACGCAAAAAACCCCTTATATAAATTCTGATAAATATTTTCAGGAAAATAAGGCGAGTTGACAGTGCCACTGACAGTTGACGACTGTCAAATGCTTATTTTTGACATCAGATTTGAAATCAGCGATTCGAAAAACCATTGTAGAATACTAGCGATGCCGCATTGAAAAGACCATAGCTCCATAACTATTAGTGAAAAAATCCCGAAAAATCGACTTTATCGAACAGTGAACCTAATACATTTCTGGAATAGGGTTACTCATCTTGTAATGTATTTTTTTTCATATATAAAACCTAAAATTTGCCTGGTCTATTTATACCTACTGATGGAACCACTGCAAGCCATGTATTCTAGCATTAGTCGTGTAATCTTTTTGTTGTATTCAGACGGGCACATAATGTAAATACCCATAGGGTGTAAAAAAGGTACATAATTCTTATGTCTATTTAAATTTATAAAGTGAATAAAAACTAATCTCAAGATGTGCGGTGTTAATCATGTCTGAGCTATAGCCTTACAGATAATAATATATTTTGTTTCTCATGATACATATTTATAACGGCGTGCGGCTATCTTTTCTACGCCTTGTAATCATGTTGTAGTTAAGTCTTTCTGCCTCGTCAGTCGTGACGAACCCATCTCCGAAAATGACTTAATCTTTTTGTTTCACAAAACTTCATAATAAAGTCATTAGTTCTGCTCCGAACTGCCGGGAGATGTTCAGATTCTTGGATGAGAAAAAAAATACAATTATTCAGTGAATCACAAGGCGGCGTATTTAATTGCAAATTTTTCCCGGAATATATTATTGGCTTCTTGTGTTACTGGAAATAGGTTGGATGGTAATCATAATGGCGTTTAAATTAACCTACCTTATCATTGTTTGCTGATGTAATGAAATACGTATAATTTACATCAAATTAAATTTATTTACTTGACGCTGATCTACGATCAGATTATAAAAAGAGAATGATCAGTATGTTTATTCAAATACTTTAATTAGATATTTCAATTTGGTGGAAAGTTCAAGATGGAGATTTTAATTTTTTTTGTCTGTAATTGGATAACATTGGAAGATAGGAGATAATGAATCACGAGTTTATATAATTCACTGCCTTCAAATGTATACAAGAAATATAATGTTTCGCAAGTAATTATACAACAGAAAAGTTGAACTTTTTTTTGTTTATTTATTTGTCACATGTCAGGTATATAACGGACTAACAATCCCAAATAGTTCAATTGTCAATCGATATTCTGTACAAGAGAACTAATTAAATTTAATATGTTAACAAGCAAAATTAATAATGATAGGTTAACTATACCGGGTATCAATAGAATCATAGCCATAGTTTCCAGGGTTTCCAAGATATAATAATAATAATAATACTCAGACAACGGAATCCATCCAACACATCAGTAGTGGATGTTCAGCTCTGGCACAAAAAGACTACCTGGTGCGCCATAATGCAGTAGCCAAAGTAGTGTACTTATATTGATGTATTAACAGCCTATCTCACAAACAAGTATATGTTGAATACTTCAGTGAGTAACCAAGAAATGTTTATTTTATTTATTTATATTTTATTTGAAATCGTGTTTGCATAAGTACACCTTACACAAAAATTGCTATTGTAAAAATTATTGAAAATTATGGAAAAATAAACATTATTATTATTATTATTATTAAGAACTTGCAAAGCTCTATGGACTCATAAAACCGGAAGTGCCATATTATAAATGCAAACCACAACAAGTGATGCAAAACAACAAAGCAAAGCTACTCGGGGACAGCACTCTGGTAACAGATCGAGTAGTCGAGGCAAACAGACCGGGCTTGGTCCTATTTGACAAGTTAAAACAAACAGCAACTATTGTGGACATTGCAGTACCGCTCGATGAAAACTTAATGGGAACCGTTGCCGAAAAGAAACGCAAATACCAATACATTGTGAGGGCCAATGTCGAGGATTACCTGTGTAAATGTCATCAACAGTCCGAAACTATTCAGCATATAACAGTTCCCCGTCAAATGTTAGCAGCCACTGAATATCTCACTAGACACAATCAAGTGGCTAAAATTGTGCATCAAGGGTTAGCATGGCGATGTGGCTTGGTGAAAGAAGTTGTGCCTTACTATCAGTACGTCCCCAGTGCAATCCTGGAAAATAATACTCACAGATTGTACTGGGACCGGTCTGTGTTGACAGACAGAACAGTCGTCCACAACAGGCCAGACATCATCTTAATTGACAAAGTCTCGAAGGAAACTTGCCTTATCGATATAGGAATCCCTAACTGTCACAACATTCAAAACTGCTTCGCTGAGAAAAAAGGAAAAGTACCAGCGACTTGGACAAGAAATCCTGCAAATGTGGTACCAAAACAACGTAGTTGTCATACCCTTAATAATTTCAGCTACCGGTATAATCCCTAAAACGCTTACAGCAAACTTAGATAAGCTCGGTATCGCCGGCAAGATTGCAGTCATCCAAAAAGCCGTGATACTCTGCACTACCTCAATAGTACGCTCCTTTCTGAACTGCACCATATAAATAAAATAGCTACAAGTATCTGGCTGCTGTCGACACTTGTTTATTTACCCACTAGCAGTGGCGACTTTAATAAATATATAATAATAATAATGAAACACCCTGTATATTTTTACATTTTTTGATTCCGGAGATGATTTTAAGTACGATTGCATGTTCTTAAACACAGTCTTGAAACTACTTGATTTTTTAGGCTCATTTTTAGTTTTACATCTAGAGTGCAGTGAATGCAATCAAATCAACCAAATGGATCCAAACGATAAGAGAAAAATGTAAACGTGAGACTTTTCGAAGAACTCGTTTAATACAGTTGTGGCCAGTGAATATGAGGCAGCTCTTGAATCCGATTTTTGTGATATTTTAGTGTTGTAATAAGGGCTGTGCTTTCCCGTCATGCAGCGTTGATGTGAACGATCCATGCTTTTGATGGAAGTCTGAAGGACGAATTTTTTGTTCGAAAAACTTAGAAAAATTGAAAAAAATAGGAAAAAGAAAAAATTAATTTTCTTTTTCCTCAACCTTTTCTAAATACTAAATAAAAATATTTCGTTCACAAAATTTTTAGGGTTCGAGTGACTGTTTCAGACGGAGATTAACGGATAAATCATACTTACTGTCGTTTACGCTTAACTGCGGCTCTGATGGTACTAATTGGAAGACGTCGTAACACTATAAATCTAACACTGTCTGTTTTACACTCTCTTAAAATTTAAATCTGAAAGGGAAATTTTGTTAGAAAACACAAGTAAAAGACAATATAAAGTTCAAAAAATGTATATTAAATCTTTAAAAAATTTATGTTTTTACAACAACTTCTTCAGAGAAAATGTTAACAAACAATGGTCTGACCCGTGTACAACACATGGTGAGGAACGGGACGATTCATACGGTACCAACTACCATCCAATATGCAGTTTGAAAAGCTAACGATGCACAAAAAGATTCAAGGAACAGTTCATGTAACTGAAATTTTGGTGGGCTTATGCTTGCCTGTCTTTAAACGTATTTTATTAATTCACATAAATTTTGGTCGCTCCTCGGAGCTTAAAATTGCTTGAAGCGTATCTACTTCGTTTGTATTATGCAATAACAAATTTTACGTTCAGGCAAGGCAAATCCCATGCACGTGTGAGTACATGGTATAGATACTTTTTTGACTCCGAATCACTGAGGAACCGGTTTAGGGCAAACCCCGTCAAAAGTCATCATTTCCCCGTCAAATCCGACTGCTAGGAAATGATGGGGGTCCCATGTCGCTAAGGGCTATTTTCGCTATAACTTCCGATATACCTTGGATAGTCGTTGGACTAACTTGTCCTCATATTCAACACTTCGTAAGAGTTGCAGTGCTTGACAACGTGGATTCGTAAAAGGGTTTTTAATCTTGGAAATTTGGAAGTCCAATTTTAGAATACTTTCCAAAATTGGGTGGTCGGGGCGACATTACGTCCCTGTGCAGCGACATTTACTACACTTACCAAATTAACGCTCCTCGAAGAGTTAGCGAAAATTTGGCATAAAAAACGCTCCGAAGAGCAAAAATATATTTCCAAGAATTAAAAACCTCCTCCACGGCGTTTTTACGTGAAGCACGCTTTTCTTACGAAATATTTCCTAAGTCGGATTTCGTTACAACGTCGAAAAGTATATCGGGGTTATAGCGTTCTTTAACACTCCCCTCCTTTCCGTGAATCTTTTTGTGTAACGTTTGGTAAATTGTTTGTTTGAAAATAAAATGGATCATTGGATGTAGTCTCCCATGTGTTGTATTCGGTTATCGTTCAGACCGGCCTATCTGAACAAAACATAGATGCAAATCTAAAATGGTGATAAATTTTTGAACATATATCGATGCATAGCATTCGATTGAATAATTGAACATTGTATATGAAAAAGGCATAAAAAAAAGAAAAAATCGAGAATCCTCGGATTCTCGATGACACAACACAAACACTTTCGACGCACTTATCTTTCTTAGTGTTCTTCCACTAATGCGGGCTTGCGTCTGCTCCTCCTCGTGTCTATGCCTCGTCGATCACCTTCGGTGTCGAACTGCCTTCTGGAACAGCTTAGGTGGTCCTCGGACTGCTTGGCTCCAGCTATACATTGGTTCTGCTCGGTTTATATGAAACAATAAAACAAAATTTTAGTAAAATGTTTGTTTACATCCCGTCTGGGGATCTGCGACCGATAACATATCGTCGTCTTTGAGAATAAGAACACTGAATTTTGTTGACTTATATTGGTTGAAATGGTTTCCGAGTAGTTAAAAATTCTCTTCTTGGGAGAAATCTGCGACCGATATCACATCGTCGTCTTTGAGAATAGGAACATTGAATTTTGTTGACTTATATTGATTGAAATAGTTTTTATTAAAATCTCTTCTTGGGAGAAATCTGCGACAGAATCTGCATCCGTCGGATCGTTGCATCTGCCCCTCCAGCAGACGTGGCGGCATCTCGCCCTTGAGTTGCTAGACTCGTCTGAATCGCGCTCTGCGTCAGAGTTGTCGTCTTTCCATGCCGTGCCAATGGAATTTCGCCTAAATGAGGCTCGTCGGCAGGTACATGAACTGCTTTCACCTCATCGTGGTCCGTCAGCAGGCCCATGAGCGGCTTTCACCTTATTGTGGTCCGTCAGCAGGCACATGAGCGGCTTTCACCTGATTGTGGTCCGTCGGCAGGCACATGTATTGTGCTCCTGTCTGCTCGGACTGCGGGACCCTCGCGAATTCTTGACCTGATTGAGAGGTAGTGTCGTCGAGGAATGTGTCGTCTGGACTGTCCTCCTCTTCTTCAGATGAATTCAATTATTGGGCTGCGGGACTCCCGCGAGTTCTTGCTCTGATGAAGAGGCAGTTTCGTCGAGGAATGTGTCGTCTGGACTATCCTCCTCTTCATTAGATGATTTGGAATTCAACGTTTAGTTGTTTGTGTAGAGCTGATCGCAAATCATTGACATGGATCTTTGTAATTATATTCCACTTCTGATCAATATACATGGCATAAAATAAAAAAATTGTTTTAAAATTATTCGTTAGGAAGATCGTCTAACGTGAGTTGCTTCTGCCTTGGTTCGGGCGTTGAGCTGGGGATCTCGCAGATGGACCCTGGCCTGGGTCTCTGGCCCCTTGAAAGTTTCCCGGTCTCCTGTTGAGATGAGGGTTATTCGGACATTGACTATGGAAGTGCCACTGCACTGTGTCTGTACAGTATCGGCACGGGGTTGCCGGTCGGTCGGGTACTCGGAATTTCCCCGATCCGCCATTGAAATTGGTTTGCCTGCGGTCAGGATTCACTGATCCGCTTGATAAATTAGGCATAAAAAAAGGACGACCAGGCGCTCTGCCTGGACCGTCCTGTCGAGATACGTCCTCTCGGAAATGCACCCTCGGTGCTGTCGGAGTTGGGCTTCCATTGCTCCTGTTACTAGAATTTTGTTGACTTATGTGTCCCGGCTCTCGATAGTAAGACGCGCGGGACAGACGTTGATCAATAAGCTGGATTAGCGACGTCTGTTCGTCAGCTGAATCCCGCTCGACGTTAGTAGCCGCTGCTATTAACATCTCTGTGTTTGAAATTAGGTTGCTTCTCAAGCGTGACCTAATTTCTGGACGCAGTTGGTCCATGATGACCCGAGCTCTGATGGCTTCGGATTTAAAGGGATCAATACGATCGAAAAGACAGGTTTTCCTTGTGATAAACACTGCCGTGTCGTCTAAAGACGTTTGCTTGACGGCATACAGTTGAGCAATAGCTCGTGACTGTATGTCGGGAGAATTAAATCTCGTAAGGAATCTTTCCTTGAATAAGGCATACGAAGTAGTCAACGTCCTAAATTGTTCGGACCATCGTTGAGCTTCGCCCTTGAGTTGGCCGGTTACGTTATGGAGGCGATCATAGTCGTGGCTTATGCGAGCTCTGTCGAAATATTCCTCCATAATTTTCAGAAATGCTTCTGGATCTTCATGATCAAGCCCATGGAACGTCACGTTCGGACATCTTTGTCTCTCATGGGGCGTACAGGTCGACACGTTCTGTATCGCCTGCACGAAGCCCTCTGCCATTTTCAGAAACATACTCTCCATCGAAGCAGTTTGTGGCTGTGAAGCTGATAAATTAACATTATCTCCCTCCGGAAACAGTCGCTGTGGTTCTATCCCTCTAGAACCGTCGTCGACGAGCGGTGCGGTGACTCGCTCATAAAATTCTCTTGGGGTCGACCCCTCGGAGTCTTCCGCCATGAATGAGAAAGGATTTGTTGGGTTTGGGGACGGCATGGTCCCTGTTCGGGCGCCATGTGAACGATCCATGCTTTTGATGGAAGTCTGAAGGACGTATTTTTTGTTCGAAAAACTTAGAAAAATTGAAAAAAATAGGAAAAAGAAAAAATTAATTTTCTTTTTCCTCAACCTTTTCTAAATACTAAATAAAAATATTTCGTTCACAAAATTTTTAGGGTTCGAGTGACTGTTTCAGACGGAGATTAATGGATAAATCATACTTACTGTCGTTTACGCTTAACTGCGGCTCTGATGGTACTAATTGGAAGACGTCGTAACACTATAAATCTAACACTGTCTGTTTTACACTCTCTTAAAATTTAAATCTGAAAGGGAAATTTTGTTAGAAAACACAAGTAAAAGACAATATAAAGTTCAAAAAATGTATATTAAATCTTTAAAAAATTTATGTTTTTACAACAACTTCTTCAGAGAAAATGTTAACAAACAATGGTCTGACCCGTGTACAACACATGGTGAGGAACGGGACGATTCATACGGTACCAACTACCATCCAATATGCAGTTTGAAAAGCTAACGATGCACAAAAAGATTCAAGGAACAGTTCATGTAACTGAAATTTTGGTGGGCTTATGCTTGCCTGTCTTTAAACGTATTTTATTAATTCACATAAATTTTGGTCGCTCCTCGGAGCTTAAAATTGCTTGAAGCGTATCTACTTCGTTTGTATTATGCAATAACAAATTTTACGTTCAGGCAAGGCAAATCCCATGCACGTGTGAGTACATGGTATAGATACTTTTTTGACTCCGAATCACTGAGGAACCGGTTTAGGGCAAACCCCGTCAAAAGTCATCATTTCCCCGTCAAATCCGACTGCTAGGAAATGATGGGGGTCCCATGTCGCTAAGGGCTATTTTCGCTATAACTTCCGATATACCTTGGATAGTCGTTGGACTAACTTGTCCTCATATTCAACACTTCGTAAGAGTTGCAGTGCTTGACAACGTGGATTCGTAAAAGGGTTTTTAATCTTGGAAATTTGGAAGTTCAAGTCCAATTTTAGAATACTTTCCAAAATTGGGTGGTCGGGGCGACATTACGTCCCTGTGCAGCGACATTTACTACACTTACCAAATTAACGCTCCTCGAAGAGTTAGCGAAAATTTGGCATAAAAAACGCTCCGAAGAGCAAAAATATATTTCCAAGAATTAAAAACCTCCTCCACGGCGTTTTTACGTGAAGCACGCTTTTCTTACGAAATATTTCCTAAGTCGGATTTCGTTACAACGTCGAAAAGTATATCGGGGTTATAGCGTTCTTTAACATTGACACCAGGTGGACACCCGATTAACGTTAATAAAAGCCTACTTTAAATTGTACAAATTTTGGTGCCTCATATTCACTGGCCACAACCATACCTACGACCAACCAAAATTTCCGAAATCACAATTTGTAATTAAGTCAACTTATTCAACTGCTAACATCTTCTACACCCAGTAGTTAAATACTAATTTTCACGGCAAATCCATCGATAACCTCAAATTGAAAATCGGTTTGACATTAATCCAAATGCACAAATGGATAATAATTAAAATATTGAGAAAATACGCTTATCAAGTAAGTATGCCGCGGAAATTGAATAAATCTAGAATCAAAACATTCATTTTCTCAACAAAACAACGCTCCCAACAACAAGTGTTATGTACGAAATGATTTATTTTAACAATAAAAAACATATTAAAAGGTTAATCAAAAGGTAACAAATGTTCAAAATGCATCCCCCTTCATCTTGCCATTTTCTAGCTAGGTCAATATCGCAACATAGCAGGAGTTATACTTAAAAAAAATTCGCGTCTACGATTTTGTAAAATATGTTTGATGGGGTGTTCTTTTACATAATTCTACACAAAACATCTAAAATGCTTGGATCTGGTGACTGGGCAGGCCAAGTTACAGGCCTATTTGTTGCAATTACTCGTCACTCTTACCGGTTCACTAAGTGGGTCACAACTCCAGCGGCATTATGGGGCGGAGCCCATCTTGTTGAAAATACATTTGTTCTGAAACTGCAAGTGGTAAGTCCATCAACATTTCTTCAGTATCATTTTGTAGGAATTCTAAATATCTCTACCCTGTCAAAAGTTCTTGAAAGAAACTAAGTCGAATAATTTTTGTTCCAATCACTCCAGCCCACACATTTACTCCAAACCGTTCCTAAAAATTACCTTGTCTCATTAAATGTTGATTTTCCTGCGTCCAATATATATTTAATCTAAATTAACTATGAGTCCAGATTTAGTTCCATGCTTTATTATAAAGGATTGTATTTCATGTTTTGTTAAGCCCTCTGTTATATCTATAATCTTTGTTTCAAATTTGCTACAGCTCCAGATAAATGGAAATTATCGAAAAGTAGTTCCTGTAAAAACAGATGATAAGTGTCAAATAGAAAATTATCGACCTATTGGCGTAATTTACAACTTCACCAAATTGTTTGAATCCATTATTACATTTTATTTGTAAAGTAACGTATCACATTGTATTAAAGCAGAAAAACATGGTTTTATGAAAAGGCGTTCTATTAATACGAATCTTTGCAATTTTACACAATATACATCTGAGCTCTAGCACGTTAAGCGCCACCATATCATCCAAAAATTAGGTCCACTGGGCCAATTTTTTATCATACAACACAGTTAAGTTCCTATTGTAGACGTCGAGACGACTCATTTGATACCCCACACCGCATGTTTTGGATGACCGTAAGTTGAAACCAGAAATTGTCATTTTATAGCGGGTTCCGGCGTGTTTTGAACCGGGGGATATGATTCCACACTTGAAATTCAAATTACTCAGCGCTAAATGCCATTTTTACACCTAGAACGAAAATACAGTTAAATTCCGATTCTAGACGTCGAGACGATTCATTTGATACTCCACATCGCATGTTTTGGACGACCGGAAGTTGATACCAGAAGTAGTCACTTTTATGTATCAATATGACCACCAATTCATGCAAACCTAAAAATTCTATTTATATTTTTATTATTAGTAATATTTTCTAGGAGTATGCATTGTTTTCGAATTTTTTGTAACAGAAATTTGTGAATTATTTTTAATACATGTTTAGAAAAAAACCACTTAAGTAGTTATTACAGTTTTAGGACAAATTCCAAAAACAAGGAAAAAAGAAAAATGTAAAATTTTATGGACCAGAACAACTAACCAAGTAAGTTGAGACATATATGCTGTGCCGCACCATCAAATACCAAAAAAATACAGAAATTCCTAAAAATCTTATCGACCAAAACTATTTGTTGTCTTCTTGGGCCATGCTCTTTGTCACCATAAAGAAACCAGTAAGGCGAGACATACCTGCTGTGTTACAACGCCAAATTCAACCGATTGCAATGAGGCACAATATATATGTTACAAAGTCTAGGAATCTAAATTAGGTGAGACGTATGCATTATACCTCATGGCGCTTAACGTGCTAGATGACAAAAGGCAGGTTGATGTTATATGTACTAACATATCACAAGCTTTTGATCAAGTGGATCACCCCACCTTATTTCGTAAGTACAGTGTCTTTGATGATCTAATAACGTTTTTTAACTCGTACTTAACTGATAGAATGCAATATGTCGACTGTATGGGTCAATGGTCATTACCCTGTACAGTAACGAGTGGTGTCACACAAGGAAGTAATTTGGGCCTATTATTATTTTTGCTTTTTATTAACGATCTTGGTATGACTATTAAAGCGTCTAAATTATTATATGCAGATGTCCTGAAAATTTTTAATATCGTAGATAACTATGAGAGCTGTCTGTCACTGCAGAATGATTTTAATGAAACAATTTAATGGTGTTCTAACAATAACCTGAAAATCAACATAGAAAAGTGTACAGTAACGACTTTTGTTCACAAATGAACCCTTACTGAGTTTGACTATCAAATTAATGACCAAAACGTAACCAGAGTAACTGTAGTTAAGGATTTGGTTTAATAGCCCCCACTGCGCCCACCCATTCGGATTTTCACTCAAATTAATGACCGCTAGTCTCCAATAGCAGATCAATAATTCTTTACAGATTTCAAGTGGTTCTCAATATCAATGTGTGCAATGAGCGTCATACTAAAATGCCCCCACCGCCAGGGTCAGGATTCAGCGTAGGCTTAGACCCTTAAACTGGACTACGAGTTGAATGAGGTTCTCAACGCTCGTTTAATAATCCAGTAGATCTTAGTATATTAAATCTAGTATTGATATTATCTTTGATTATATAATACGAAAATGTGTTTTCAGGACGTCTGAGAACAAACATAACATGTCCTACACACATTCCTTTTACATTTTTCGTTCTTTCTTTATACCAACAGCGCTTACTTCTACGTGGGGCTTATTTATAAAATATCTATATTTTTTGTCTTGCTTCGTTGAAGTAGTAGTCTAACTTATGTTGTCTGTGCTTTTTATGCCCAATAATAATAATATTTTATGAATTCTATACAAATTGTATGTTATTTAAATTATTTATTACTATGTAAAATGCTCTCGCTCTTGATTCCTACATAAAACTGTTTATGGTAACTTAAAATACGATACATAAAAGTCTTTTTAAGTGATAGTAATTTTATAGGGAAAAATACACGACTGCGATAGTAATTTGTTCACTTATATTTCGGTGGCGTTCGAAATGTCTTGAAACATTTTACGACTTTACATTCGCAAAGCTATTAAAAGGTTCATCGTGAAATCAACCCCTTGAGAAAATACAGGAAAAGGACGTGCTTCGTATATATAGTATTACTGATTTATTTAACGGTAGAACTATACGGACTTCTAGTCTGGTTGCTGTGAATAATTATTACTATCATTAGCTTTGCTGGATTGTTTGAAATGCTGGCATAAATCACGCAGATTTGCTGCAAAACTACACTGGTTAATCATGGAGTGCATTACTTGAATTAACTTTCAATTTACCATTTAACGAATTATTAAATAATGGGAATATATTTCTGGTTGAATAGGTTAGTTGAAAGTTTATTGATTTTTGTATTGTTTGAAAAAATCGCAAATCTCGTGATGAAATGGAATAAAAATTAATATATACTGTTATGTGCCGCCCTCTTATGGAGAAAGGTTTATTCCCCAGTAGTAGAGTGAAAGGAGGCCTGCCTAGTTGGCTACCGGTAAAACGGAGCCATCTCTGGGCCAACTGGCGGACTACCATTACCACAGATACGAGAAAACGGCAGAATATACGAGAAGGGCCGGAAAGCCGCGAATGACAGACTGGATGAATCTAGAAGAAACGCAAAAGATATATATTTTTTTAACGCCTTATTTAGATTAACGTCTTAGCGGAGTTTAGCATTAGCTATTCCACCACTCAACTGGGACACATACACATAGACAAATTATGCAACGACCATTTTCTACGGCATTGCCATCTGCAGCAGCTGAGATTCGAACTCAGGAGTGGTATAGCAACTAGCCGTGTTGTCTCTCACATAACCTCGTCTAGTCCATTGTTACCAACTCGCTTATACATGAAAAACGCCACTAAACATCCATACCCTAACCAGGATTCGAAACCGGGACTCCTTGGTTGCAACGTAAGCGTTGAGCCACTGAACCGGATATAAGAGGCGGATCCAGTGCATAGAGTACACTTATGTATTAGATGAGAAGTGATCGGAAAAGATAAAGGACAGTCATAAGTTGTGAATTATAGTGGTGAGACTATAGTAGATGAAACTTATAATTAATGGGTCATTATAAGAACTTATATTGCAATTTGTTGAATAATAAAGCAGTGGTTAATGAAAATTTTTGTTGCAATTATTTGCATCTAAACTTGTAGGTGTTTACTGGAGGATGTAAACACGTAACAATATTTTAAAACAATTATTAAATACGTTTAATGAAAAAAAAAAATTGTGACCGCAGGTTTGTTGTGGAACAATATCATGAAGACGTGTTATCTAAATATAAATGATTTTTAATATAATTCATATAACCTGCTAATGTTATAATATAGAAAATCTATAAAACTATTTGCTTCTGTTGTGTTTTGAAATTTGTTAAATTTATAAAATGGTCATAAATGGTTGCAAAAAATACCACAAAAAATATTTGTAACCAATTATACACTGATTGTATATGTGAGCGGGGGTCCGACAGCCTCTGCCGCATCCCGCAATTCAATCGCCATCTTTCTCTATTTCTCCATTCTTCCTTGTCAATAGCTCTATCTCTCATTGTCTTTACTATTCCATCCATCCATGCCAGTGCTGGTCCCTCTCTTTCTTATATTTTTTAGGACATGCTTCATAGCTTTTTTTGGCCATCTATTTTCCTCCATCCTCATTACATATCCATACCACAGAAGTTGCCTTGTTTCTATCCTGTCTATAGTCGTATGTGTTCTTTTCACGCGCCTTCTAATTTTTTGATTCGGTATACGTTTCAACCTTGACACTCTACTTGCTCTCCTTAAATAATCCATTTCTATTGTCTCCACTCTTTTCCTATTTCTGTCCGATAACTGCCAGCACTTTGGTCCGTATGTCCAATATAGGTTCTACTATTGCTCTGTAGATTGTTATTTTGTTATTTATTTTAATGTGATTCAACCAAAATAATGAGTTAAAAATTCGCAACCATTTCTGACCTTGTTGAACCGTGTATCTTATATGATTATTGGATGTTCTGTCTCATGATAGCATGCTTCCTAATTATTTATACTCTTCACATTTCTTTAATTCTCTTAGTTGTAGATCAGGGTCTTCCTGCGCCTCTCCCATGCGTAAATATTCTGTTATTCTCCTGTTCATATTCGTAACATACTTTCATATTCTTCTGTAAGTTTTCTTAGCATGTAGTCAATCTCTTCTTCACAGTTTGCAATGACTACTTGACCATCAGCAAAGAAGAGAGTTGTTAAGCATTTATCCCCAATATCTATTCCCATTCCTGAACATTTCTTCCTTCAGTTTTCCAAAGCTTCTTGAATATATATCTTAAACAGGGTGGGTGACAGACAACATCCCTGTTTTAGAGATTTTATTTCCAATCTTTACGACGCTTTCTGAGTTCTTATAAATGTTCCAAATTGCGTTTGAATGTACGTTTACTGAAGCCGAACTTCGTCAACACACCAGAAAGCTTTGTCAAGGGCACTGTATCGTAGGCTTTTTCAAGATCTATAAATACAAAATGCGTAGGATGATTTTGGGCTTTACGTTTTTCTATTATTTCCTGGAGGGTGAATATATTATCCAAGCATGACCTTCCTGCACGAAAACCGCTTTGCTCCGCTAAGTCTTCATATTTTGATTCAATTCTTTTCTTAAGAATCCTACCATACATTGAACTAGTGACACTTATCCCCCTATAATTTCCACAAACTTTTTTGTTTCCCTTAAGTATCCCTTAGCAATTTACTTTTACCAACTCACAGCCGCCTAAAATGTCAAATTTTAATATCATGCATTGAGTTAAGAAATATCATGTGTTTCTAACGCTTAAGGAAAAAAATAGTATGTTTTACTCGGAGTAAAAGTTACTTTTTGTGACTCGTAGACAAACCTACAGATTCGTCAGAAAAGTATAAATTTTACTCTACTAATTTTACTTTAATAAAACAATATACTATTTCATAATGCAAAAAATATATGAACATTGGGACATTTTATTATTTCGATTTCTATCTCAGAAGCAAATAATTGATAATCAGTGTACGCCTCGAATAAGTTTTAAACAATAACATAAATTATTATAAATCTTACAGGTAATAATTATTGTATTATTACTAGTTAAAATATGTATTAGTATTAAATTGAAAATGGTATTGCAACTAAAATATACCTTCAACTTGTGGGCCAGATGGTACCGACGTGAAAGGGGAATATTGACAGGCTAGCTTCCTATAGCGGTAGGGGAAATGAATAACTTTATCATTACCTCTAATTAATTAATTACTATATTTGGCTATTATTAATACTAAAGATATGAGCGTAACATCGTAAGAGTCAGAAAGCATGACGTAACAACTTTGTAAGAGAGGGATTTTTTGATTTAATGCTCAATTTTTCGGTAAATCGATGAGGAAGAAAAAAAAGTAGCAAAAATGTATTAATTTTAGCAGCAGCGTTTAAAGTTGGTTATCTACATAAAATACAATGTTTTTGAAAATTATTTGAGTTCATTATACCTAAATAGCCATAGATGTCTTCTCCAAAATTTATAAGAATATAGAACATAATATCTGCTATTCGTTTGCGATAATAACTTGAAAATTTTGAATAGCGCCCTTTTGCACAATTTTTGGGTGAGTTTAAATTGAAGCTATTTAAAGCACAAGCTTTCCATTTTGCCATATACCAGCTTTTGTATTTTAGGGCCTACGGAATAAATTTTTAAAAGCAAATACAAACAAGGCATTAAAATAAAATTAAAATAAAATAAACTTTCTGATCGGCAAGAACTCTACTAAATATTATTCATACCACTGTCAAGACTCCCAAAAAAGTTGAGGTTTGCATTAAACTAAATGATATGCCTTATTGTATCAGGGTATTTTAAAAGGGATGGCTTTAAGAATAATATAACAGAAATATAGCGCAGGAAATTACGCATTACTGATTATTGGCTGTCGTTAATCTCAAGATTATAGAATCTATATTTGACATTTAAAACTGTCGGAGGCAAAGAATCAAGAAAAACATAAATAATTTGTTTGGAACTACCTCGAACTTTGAGTCGAGTCGAGTAGCGCCTTTGATAGTCAGAAGTATATTAAAATTTGACTTGCACTACAAAATTATGCCATGGGACGTAAAAACGCTTCTCAGATGTTTAAAAAGTTGAGATTGCAAGGAACATTGATTTAGCAACTATGAACTATTGTGACGACGCGACGTTGAAAAACTTCAAATGAAAAATGCAACTAAACTATTTAACTTTTCTCTTTCCGAGTCATGTAATTGGAAATAGCAACGAAAATTAACTTGTGTGACTTTAATTTCAAATACAACTATAGTAATCGCATAGTGTAGCTGGACTATAATATTTTTCTGATCAATAAAAGCATATGGTAATAAAATAGTCGTATATTGAAAAATTTCAGGCTAATCGGTTATATGCACTCTTTCACTGCTGACTACATCTGCAATAGTATTTGGCGGCCTTATAATTCTTATAAACTACCGAAATGGAAACAGTATTATTACATAATTAAATATTTCACAGAATAGCAAAATTGAAATTTTTAGGTTCTATAAATAAATAAATAAATAAACACCGCAGAAATTAGACAACCCTCAATTTCAGAAGCTAGAAGCTTGTGCGGAAGGGGGTTACACATTGAAAAACGCGGATATACAACCATATCCTTCGACAGTGCCAGTGTCGGAGCTCGAACCCGGTAGCGTGATACCCGTTCGATTAATCGCGATTGCCACCTCGCGCTTTAACCAACGCGGCTATCGGCTAGATTAATTATATTAAATATTATTCTCCATTACCAGAAGCATTTAATGTTTTGAAAACAGCATCTAAGACTAGTAACAAACATAAATAATATGTTTAAGATTTATTCTTACCTATATGGAGACTGTAATTTAAGCAGCGATCCTAGCGACGCTACTGCTTTGATCTCTTGGAAAATGATGTGAATAAATCTATATTTGCTTTAATTGTCAAAATAAGACTACATGTGCATCCTCTATTTGCAGATCATATTGCTTATTTTATAAATGTATTAACACAAACAAGAAGTAGGACAGTTTGTTTTATTTCTGGGACGTCACATTAATGAAAGGAAAACACGAAGATAGAAGACATAAAACATAAAAAGTCACGATAGTTTCTGCTAACTACAAGTAGATGTGGTGCTAATGATAGCTGCTTGAGACAGGTGACATGTTTCTAACTGTGTTCGGGCTAGCAAAAACCAATATCTAGCTGCACGCAAACTACGAAGATATCTACCACGCTCTCTCGTTGAAAGACCGTCGAGCTCGGAGATGCAAATTTTATTATTTAAATTTAGTTTTTAATTTACAAATTCCTTGTAATTTGTTTTAAGGTAGGCAAACCGTTATAAATAAAATATTTGTTGAGCTGATTAATTGTTTCTTGTTTCGAAAATTATTGATATATTTATATTTTTTTAATGCTACTTGAAATATATTAATTTTTATAGATAATTTACCCTCTTGTTTGAATATATGGAGTGATCCAGTTTTAGTATTCTACACAAAAATTATTAGACAGGTAGAATTTTGATATAAAACATGTAGAATTTTCTGCTACCCCTGTGTCCGTGGATAATTTTTTACAGTATTAAATTTTTGTAAATAGATGAATTTAATGCTGAATTTAAATTAAATATTTTAACATTGATCAAACGTTTTTAAAAAATTGAGTTAGGCAACTCAAACAATTTCTTAACATGTTTAAAATAGTTTTTGTATGTCTACTTTTTTAACCTCTCCACAATAAAATTGTGAGAGGTTACTAAAATTGGTACAAAAACGAAAATTGAGATAACATCAAATCGTTACGTTTTGAGGTCCTAGGAACCCAAAAAAGTGATTTTTGAAAAATGTCTGTGTGTGTGTATGTGTGTATGTGTGTATGTGTGTTAGCACGATAGTGTTAAAGAACGCTATAACCCCGATATACTTTTCGACGTTGTAACAAAATCCGACTTAGGAAATACTTCGTAAGAAAAGCGTGCTTCACGTAAAAACGCCGTGGAGGAGGTTTTTAATTCTTGGAAATATATTTTTGCTCTTCGGAGCGTTTTTTATGCCAAATTTTCGCTAACTCTTAGAGGAGCGTTAATTTGGTAAGTGTAGTAAATGTCGCTGCACAGGGACGTAATGTCGCCCCGACCACCCAATTTTAGAAAGTATAATAAAATTGGACTTGAACTTCCAAATTTCCAAGATTAAAAACCCTTTTACGAATCCACGTTGTCAAGCACTGCAACTCTTACGAGGTATTGAATATGAGGACAAGTTAGTCCAGCGACTATTCAAGGTATATCGGAAGTTATAGCGAAAATAGCCCTTAGCGACATGGGACCCCCATCATTTCCTAGCAGTCGGATTTGACGGGGAAATGATGACTTTTGACGGGGTTTGCCCTAAACCGGTTCCTCAGTGATTCGGAGTCAAAAAAGTATCTATACCATGTACTCACACGTGCATGGGATCTGCCTTGCCTGAACGTAAAATTTGTTATTGCATAATACAAACGAAGTAGATACGCTTCAAGCAATTTTAAGCTCCGAGGAGCGACCAAAATTTATGTGAATTAATAAAATACGTTTATAAGACAGGCAAGCATAAGCCCACCAAAATTTCAGTTACATGAAACTTTCCTTGAATCTTTTTGTGCATCGTTAGCTTTTCAAACTGCATATTGGATGGTAGTTGGTACCGTATGAATCGTCCCGTTCCTCACCATGTGTTGTACACGGGTCAGACCATTGTTTGTTAACATTTTCTCTGAAGAAGTTGTAAAAAACATAAATTTTTTAAAAGATTTAATATACATTTTTTTGAACTTTATATTGTCTTTTACTTGTGTTTTCTAACAAAATTCCCTTTCAGATTTAATTTTAAGAGAGTGTGAAACAGACAGTGTTAGATTTATAGTGTTACGACGTCTTCCAATTGATACCATCAGAGCCGCAGTTAAGCATAAACGACAGTAAGTATGATTTATCCATTAATCTCCGTCTGAAACAGTCACTTTGAACCCTAAAAATTTTGTGAACGTAATATTTTTATTTAGAATTTAGAAAAGGTTGAGGAAAAAGAAAATTAATTTTTTCTTTTTCCTATTTTTTTAAATTTTTCTAAGTTTTTCGAGCAGAAAACACGTCCTTCAGACTTCCGTCAAAGCATGGATCGTTCACAATAGCGCCGAAACTACTGAACGGATTTGAATCATACTTTGCGTGTGCGTTTCTTTAGTGCCCCAGAAGATCTGAAAAGGTTTTGGTTGAGATCGGATTACGTTTAGTGCCATTTTGACGCAAAAAGTTGTTTAATTTATAATTACTTTCAATTTGCAATGGAGCCATTGAAAAGCAGTTAAAATTCTGATTTCAACGATATATCACACTTCCACCCTTTCGATTTGGTTTCCGTGAAAAAAATTAAAAACAAAGCAAATATGGTATAGATCACATTTCGCATGATACTAGTAAAATTACTGAAATGCTAATGTTTCATTTAACAAAGACAGCTGCGAGCGATCGGATTGCAATGGGCAAATTTTGACGATTGTCATTGTCATCGTTTGTCATCCGATAACGTTGGTGTCATGTCATGTTAATAAAACTTCGGCATATTTGTAACTTTTAGTGGATTGTCACAAACTTTAAAGGTAGATATAACAATATCATATGCTTTCTGTACCTTCGTTGGTGAATTTATTATAGATTATCACTTTACCAATTTTCAAATTGTTGCTTTACAAATCTGTAGTATTTAGGATAACTAGATTTTCTTAGTCGTTCAAATGATGTTAAAGTTGTTAATATCCTAATAGTATATTATTCAACGAGCGATAATGTAGGTAATAACTCGCATAGATGATTGTAAATTCATTAAGTTGAGGGTTTTTTTAGTGCCCCAGAAGATCTGAAAAGGTTTTGGATGAGTTCGGATTACGTTTAGTGCCGTTTTGTCACACAATTTAATGCTCTTTTCGGCTTCAAAGATCCACCGAGTGGGGAGGTTCCAGTCGCTTCCAGTAGCTGCCGATTTTTATTAATAAATCTACTGTACAATTCAAAGGAGAACTGAATTTTCTCATAACTAATTCCTTTTCTTCTAACTTTGAGTTATTGTTTTTATAATTCTCTAAGAAATACGCTCATCGAAATCAACATGTATTACTGAGAGGGCACACTACGAAAAATTACCTGATATTTAACCTTAAATACACATATTTTACTTACCTCTTTCCAACAGATTTAAACCGCGGTACATTCGGAACGAAATGATGATTTCCTAATTTTTTAACTATTACATTTTTTATTGAAAATTCCCCACTTTTTATTACCATAGACACAAACAGTAACACACTACACACACACACACAAGATATTTGACATTTCATTTTGACATATCAGAAATTTATTGCCAACCATGAAGTGTTATTTGCTCAGATATCATAATAGCCAACATAAAAACGGTGGATCAAATTTACTATATAGAGTTCAGTGATCAAATTAAAAATTAGAAATAAGTTGTACCAACGATTAACTATATCTGCATAATATTGTATGTACATGTCTTAAAAATGTTCACGGCTCATATTTCGACCTTACAGACAAAGCAATAATATCTGCTGAGACCATATTATACTATCTGTATCTGTCTATATCTATTGATGTATAAAGATGCGATTAAATTCATATATAATTTTTCGTAAGTCACAATTTTTGCACATTACAAATTATAAATGTGCCCTAATGCAATAATTTAGAATTTATTAAATATGCAAATATCCCAAAAAAAGACATTTGACATTTATGTAGGTATTTAGAATATTTTTGTTTTTGAAGAGAAAAAGATTTAGGGTGGGCGAGAGAGAGAGCGAGAGAAAGAGAGAGAGAGAGAGAGATCCGAAAAGGAAATATTTATT